>OX459043.1:5015154-5651148 GCA_949775005.1 Orthosia gothica | reverse complement strand
CTCCACCTCCTCCATGACGCGACTCCTCCAGTCGACTACACGTGTTGACAGAGCGGCGCTGGCGAACGAAATGTCCACCACCGATTCGCCCTGCATCCGAACACACGTGGGGACAGAACCCCGGTTTAAGACGACCAGGCCTGTCTCCAGAGCCCAGTCCTCCACCATTCTGCCCCGTGCGTCCGTATACCGGGAACCCCAAGCCACATTCTTGGCATTGAAGTCCCCGACGACGAGCACAGGGAGACCTATTCCGACCACCGGTATATCCGGTTTGACGTCTCCGCCCAGACCTCGTGCGTGCCGGTCCGACAGACCCCGAGTGGTCCGCGGTGGGCGCTGAAGCAGCTGGACCGGGAGCTACTCCTGGAAGCCTCGATCGTGCAGGCCTGGGTGCCATCACCGGACAGGCCTGCCGACATCAACGACGAGGCGGAGTGGTTCCAGGAGGCCATGTCCGAGATATGTGACGTGGCAATGCCCCGGGTCCGACCTGGACACGCCCGGCGCCAGGTGTACTGGTGGTCGCCGGAACTTACGACTCTGCGCCAGGCGTGCGTTGCTGCGCGACGCCGGTACACCAGGCACCGCAGGCTCCGTATCCGTCCCCCGGATACGGGAGCCATTGAGGCGGAGCTATACGAGAGGTACAGAGCTGCGAGGATCACCCTCCGAGCGGAGATCAAGCGGGCCAAGGAACTGGCCCGTGAAGAGTCGCTGGGGACTCTGAACCGGGATCCGTGGGGACGCCCCTATAAAATGGTGCGAGATAAACTCCGCCCATGGGCTCCCCCGCTGACGCAGAGTCTCCGGCCGCAGCTTGTAGAGGACGTGGTGAGCACTCTGTTCCCTTCGCGAGGGGAACATACTCCCCCGTCCATGGCTCCGCCTCCTGCGGTGCCCGATGCGGACCACACCGCCGACGACGACGAAGCTTTGGAGGTGACCGAGGTAGAGCTGAGAGTGGCGGTACGCAGGCTGAATGCCAAAAATACCGCCCCAGGACCCGATGGATTACCTGGAAAAGCCTGGGTCCTGGCCTTGAAGGCTCTCGGGCCTCGACTAAGGGGGCTCTTTAGCGCATGCTTGGAGAGGGGCCAGTACCCACTTCGTTGGAAGACGGGGAAACTGGTCCTCATTAAGAAACCGGGGCGCCCTGCGGACTCTCCTTCCGCTTACCGGCCCAACGTGCTGCTCGATGAGGTGGGCAAGCTCTTTGAAAGAGTTATTGCAGACCGCCTCGTTGGGCAGTTGGTGCGGGTGGGTCCGGATCTGGCCGAGAGCCAGTTTGGTTTCCGCAGGGATCGCTCTACGGTGGACGCCATCATGCGCGTGCTAGCCCTCACGACGGGGGATGCAGTGGCCCGTGGTAAAGTCGTCTTGGCGGTGTCTTTAGACATCGCCAATGCCTTCAACACCATGCCATGGAGCTGCATCAGGGAGGCACTCCAATACCATCGGATGCCGCCCTACCTCTGTCGCGTGGTCGAGGCCTATCTGACGGACAGGGCCGTCATCTACCCCGGTCACCAGGGAGAGTGGAACCGGCGAGAGATGTCGTGCGGTGTTCCACAGGGATCGGTTATGGAGCCGCATCTGTGGGACATCGGGTACGACTGGGTGCTGCGCGCCGATCTCCCTATTGGTGTCAGCGTGTTATGCTACGCTGACGACACGCTGGTCCTGGCGCAAGGGAAATCGCACCAGCGGCGGCTGAAATAGCGACACGCGGGGTTGCGATAATCGTCGAGAGGATCCGGCAATTGGGACTCGAGGTGGCCCTGCACAAGTCCGAGGCCATGTGTTTTCACGGTCCTCGGAACGCGCCACCGCCGGGATCCCAAATAACGGTAGGAGGAGTTCACATCGGCGTTGGGTCGACGATAAAGTACCTGGGAGTCATCTTCGACAGCCGGTGGAATTTCGTTGAGCATATCCGACGTTTGGCTCCCAGACTGGAGCGGGCGGGGGCTGCCCTCAAGCGGCTGCTGCCCAATCTAGGGGGTCCAAGCGCCTCCTGCCGGAGGCTCTACGCGGGGGTCGTGCGGTCCATGGCCCTTTACGGGGCACCGGTATGGGCGCGTTCCCTGAGGCGGTGACCAGCCCGCCGGTTGAGCGCGTCCCAAAGGACCATGGCCATCCGGCTGATCCGGGGATACCGCACGGTCTCCGGTGAGGCGGCGAGCCTCCTTGCCGGATTGCCGCCATGGGATCTGGAAGCAAAAGTCCTCGCGCAAATATGGGAGTGGCGCGAGGAGGCCAAATGCCGGGGCGAAACTCCGTTACCGCGACAAATCGCGGCTCGGCGGACAGAGCTCCGGCAGGATCTCATGGTGACATGGAGTGGGCGATTGTCGCAACCCAGCGCTGGGCACGCCACAATTGCGGCGGTAAGGCCCCTCTTTGAGGAGTGGCTAGAGAGGCGTCACGGCGTCCTCACCTTCCGCCTGACGCAGGTCCTCACCGGACACGGATGTTTTGGGAGGTTCCTGTTCAGGATTAGGCGGGAGGAAACGCCCGGGTGTCACCATTGTGTGGACCGCCCAGCGGACACGGTGGAGCATACGGTGGAGATCTGCCCCGCTTGGGCGGAGCACCGCCGTGTCCTCGTAGAGGCGATCGGTGGTGGCGACCTCTCGCGTCCGGCTCTGGTCCAGGCCATGGTACGGAGCGAGATGGCATGGGAAGCTGTCTCCTCCTTCTGCGAAGCAGTAATGCTCGCAAAGGAGGAGGCGGAACGCGTGAGGGAGACGCAAAGGAGACGCCCTCACGCCCCTAGCCACCGCAGGAGACGCCCCGGGCGTAGGGAGTCGCAAGCCGATTCCCGGCCACCGTAGGCACGGGCTTGCGGACGGCAAGTTATGGGTAGCTTACTGTCCGATAAGGACCAAGCCCGAGTTTACGGCGCGTAGTGTTCCACGCGCGCCTCAAAGAGATCTCAGCAAAAGTGACGGGGCCTGATAGGACCGATGCCAGTCTGGGTCGCGGATAAATTTGAAAGAGAGTTACCGCGGCCCTGGCGCAAGCAACTGAAGGAACACGGGTGGGTTTTAGTCAGTAAAAGTCTGACACGCCCTCCCGCTTCACCCAGAGCGGGAGAAGTCATTGGATGATTTCCAACCCAAAAAAAAAAAAAAAAAAAAAAGGTATATCCTCTATGTGTTGTCAAGTGGCGTACAGTTATATTTAATTAACATTGATTGGTTGAATTAATTTTAAACAGCCAATTACAGTAGATAGCGCGTGCAACGACAATTTATCACATTAATTTTGCGATAGTTTAGCGTTGAGAAACTCGGTGTTAGCAGTCCTAGTGCACATTGCTTCGTGCTCTTAGGGCATGGTGGTTTCTTCACGATGTTTTTTCCTTCTTCAACCTTTTGTGAAAGTGGAAATTGTGCTTAAAATCAAACTCAAGACCCACAACTTGTAAGCCGAGCCGTTACTTCTGGATCACCGCTGCTCAAATATCCTTGTACGGACAAATCTAAGTCTAAGTAATGTCGTTTCTTAAGCGATAAAGCTAGTTTATTAAAGGCAATAATTAATGATAGTAGGTAGGTTCTTGATTTATCTAAAAACCTTAACAACGTACCTACTTGTTCCTCGGAGCTACAACGTAGAAATCTTTAAATCAAGAGTAAATAGGTTACTTTTAGGCAAACCTGCTTCACCTTTGACTACATTATCGCTTACCAACTGGTGAGATAGTGGTCAAGCGTGATCCTATCAATTATAAAAAAGGAAAAACACAAAAACTAAAAGCAAAGTTCCCAAATAAAAGCAAAACAATCTACTTCCAAGCTAGTCCTCAGCAAAATTCAACAAACTTTTCACATTTTTAACAGACGGAGCGGAGCTTACCTGAGCGACACGGCTCCGCGATGTGAATTACACTCATTCTTATAAAATGGAACAACCTTTTAAAAAAAAGTATCTTCATTTGTGAAGGATAATTGAGCCATTCTAACACAACATTATCCTTCCAACTTTTAATAGGCTTTTTTACTCAGTAACGTAACGTATTTTGTTACGTTTTTTGCTGAAGAAAATTGCGTTTTTTTATATGAAAAGTTTTTGCATATATATGTATGGGTCTAGAATTGAGCGAAAGGTTTAATGAGCCAGTTTGAGAAGTTGAGGCAAAGTGTAAGTATTGTAGCAATTTGCTTTTTTTACCGACTTCAAAAAAAGTAGGTAATCATTTCGACACGTGTGCCAAATTTTATAAGTGTATGTATGTTTGTATGTATGTATGTTTGTCCATGCATTTGGCCGAAACTACTTATCAGATCGTGATCATTATTTTTAATTAGATTTAGAATCTCTCAACTCCTTAGCGAAAAACAGCACGAATGTGTAAATTAAGTTATTAAGTGTGGGCATTTTTTCAATCCTTAAGGAACCTTAATATAGACTTTGCTCACTTTTTAGTGATAGGGTACTAAAACTAAAAAGAGAGAAATACAAACCTTTTCAAAAAAAAAACCGACTTCTAAAGCAAAAAACTAAAAAGTGCGCGAGCGGGTGTTGAAAAACGATGAAACCACGAGGTACCAAGACACCGACTTCGGAAACGAAAGTATTTTTTTTTAGGGTTCCGTACCCAAAGGGTAAAAACGGGACCCTATTACTGAGACTCCGCGGTCCGTCTGTCTGTCTGTCCGTCTGTCTGTCTGTCTGTCTGTCTGTCTGTCACCAGGCTGTATCTCAAGAACCGTAATAGCTAGACAGTTGAAATTTTCACAGATGATGTATTTCTGCTGCCGCTATAACAACAAATACTAAAAACAGAATAAAATAAATATTTAAGGGGGCCTTCCATACAACAAACGTGATTATTTTGCAGTTTTTTTGCGATAATGGTACGGAACCCTTCGTGCGCGAGTCCGACTCGCACTTGGCCGGTTTTTATTAGTGTGTTTTTTTGGGTTGTGTATCAAAATTACACCATGTATACCTGTTGTCAAAATTATTTGCTTCCTTCTGTTTCAAATATCTGAAAGTGGCCACTCCTTTTATACTCGTAGTCATATTGACTTGGAACATGTTTCAGCATTCAACTGGACGGTTAAAAAAATGACTGGCAATCTTAGTAAATATGGAACCCAGAGTTGTAGAAAAAACTATTTTACTGTTTACACTTAATACCAAGCTGACTTAAAAAAAAAGTTCACGATATAGAGTTTTTAATATGTTTGTTAATGTACCCACGATACAGGAAAAGTTCTTAGAGAGGGGCAAGATTAATAAAAAAAAACCGGCCAAGTGCGAGTCGGACTCGCACACGAAGGGTTCCGTACAATTATCGCAAAAAACCGGCAAAAAAACATGTTTTTTGTATGGGAGCCCTACTTATATATTTATTTTATTCTGTTTTTAGTATTTTAATTATAGAAAATTATTTAAAAATGTGAAAATTTAAACAGTCTAGCTGTCACGGTTCATGAGATACAGCCTGTGACAGACAGACAGACAGACGGACCGCGGAGTCTTAGTAATTGGGTCCCGCTTTTGCCTTTTGGGTACGGAACCCTAAAAACTGGCAATGTGTGAGTCGAAATCGCGAACAAAGAGATCCGTACCATTATCGCAAAAAACGGCAAAAAATCACGTTTGTTGTATGGGAGCCCCGCTTTCATATTATTATTTTTTAGTATTTGTTGAACAGAAATACATCACCTGTGAAAATTTCAACTGTCTAGCTATCACGGTTCATGCGATACAGCCTAGTGACAGACAGATAGACACTCAGACAGACTGATCGTGGAGTCTTAGAAATATGGTCCCGTTTTTATCCTTTGGGTACGGAACCCTTAAAATACCTTTGTAAGAGTCTATTTCCTCGTTTCGATGTGAAATATTTTCGGTCTAGTTACTAGATCGTAAATCAACTAGGCTTAATGACTTATGTACTTAATTACCTAGAGCTTGTTAGCGTCTTTTTCAGAACAGCCGTAGTCCAAACAATTGGGTCAGCTAAAATTACTTACGTTCAAAATACCGATTCTAAAAAGGTTTCTAGCAAAAGTAATTAGGACAAGGATTTTAATAATTTGCTCGTTCAAAGGATGGGTTCTAAAACAGCTGGCACTCCGGCGGTGACAAGAGCCCGACGTATGATGTCATTAATGCTGGCGTGCCGTGCTATCCGGCCAGCGCTCCTACTGCAGGATAAGCCATGGTGACCGAGGCGGTCGACTGCTTCACCACATTGACAACGATGTGGAGCTCCGCTAGGAGCACCCAAACGCAGACATGTAGCGATCCGGAAGGTGTTGTCACTCAACATAGTACCTATGTTGAGTGACGGTAGAGCCTGTAGCCAGAGGCCCGACTCCCACTCTCCCACAGCCAGCAGGCGGGCACGCTCAGCAGTATTGGTGGACGTATTCATAAGTTTATTCCGTACCAACCTGCAGAGCGGCTCATCCCACTGTCTCTGAGAAGATGGGTTCTCGGGCAACGCCGTATTCGGGCAAGCCACTTTCCAGGCGCACACTGCGTCGGTCGAGCACGGCACTTCAAAGTTAACCAGTGAAAGGGATAAAAAAATTGTGGTTAACTTTTCAGTGCTGTGGACCGAAGACAAGAACGCCGGTAGGCTTATACTAGAAATTTTGCGGATGCCCGCCGAAGTGAATGGGTAGAGTAGCATGCATCCAGGCTCGAACATCCAAGGCCACATTTAAGATAGTAGTCAGAGTGCATCGAATAATTTCGTAAATTTTTCCAAGAGATGTGGCTGCTTCCATAAAGGGGAAGAGCGGAGAAAATACATGAAATTTGGTCCAAAACAGCAATACCTAATAAGAGTAAAAGCCGAATGAAGATTAATTTTGGAGAGTCTATCCAATATATTATTAAAATGGTTAATTTTGCCATCAATGAATGAAGAAAAACTGTCTTCCAAAATTGGGGAACCTAGGAGGTGCAGTGTACTTTTATCTAAAATTTTGATCTCTGGGGCTATTGCATAGAATTTCTGTAGGGTTGGTTGTCTGTCGGTATTGTCACTAAGAAAAAATTCACATTTGGAGTGGTTGAGGTCAAGGCCGATGGATTTAAACTGCTCTTTCAGGAATTGAAAATCTGCTAAAACGGTGTTGCGGAGTCAGGCCATCGAGACCGCCGGTGGAACCGCTTCGGAAGGAGCTCATGGCAGCGAGTTAGAGTTTTGTGGAGTAAATAAAAAACCGGCCAAGTGCCTCGCACTCGAAGGTTTTTATACCATTATCGCAAAAAACTTAAAAATTTACGTTTGTTGTATGGGAGCCCCACTTAAATATTTATTTTATTCTGTTTATAGTATTTGTTGTTATAGCGGCAACAGAAATACTTCATCTTTGAAAATTTCAACCGTCTAGTTATCACGGTTCATGAGATACAGCCAGGTGACAGACGGACATCGGAGTCTTAGTAATAGGGTCCCGTTTTTACCCTTTGGGTACGAAACCCTAAAAATTACGCACTCATGTTATGTTATCTGCCTATTCTTAAATATCTTGCTTACGCTATTTATGGTCCAAAAATAAATTGCATGGTTCAAAATCCATACTCGACTCATTTAATCAATCTAGTCTATGATTGAAAGTTTCATAGTCATCATCATCATTACGTCCACTGCTGGACATAGGCCTTCCCCAGGCGTCGCCACATTGACCGATCCCGTGCGTCCCGCATCCAGCGCCTTCCCGCAACCTTAACCAGGTCATCGGTCCACCTAGTGGGAGGCCTTCCAACGTATCGTCTGCCGTTTCGCGGTCGCCATTCCAGAACTTTTCGGCTCCATCGGTCTTGCGTTATGCGAGTTATGTGCCCTGCCCACCTGATTGAAAGTTTCATAGTACTATTTCAGAAATTCTAGTTTCTTGGCCCACTCAATTCCTAACTGTATAACTTGTAATGATAGGGATCCCATTCTCATTTGCATGTCCGATAATTTACATTAGAGTCCAAGGAAACAGTTAACAATTCCGTGATAAAACTTTCCACTCTCTTAGTCGATACATGCTAAAAACATAAACATAAAACCACTGTAGAATTGCTGCCTATTTCGCGGGTGAAGCTATTCCGAACAAAAATAGTTTCCTCTATTGGTACAGAAAAATGCAGTCTTACCCAGTCCATAAGTCAAGAGATTGACCTATTTCAATCCGCCCTATTTTTACAGCTAAAAATAAACAAATGCCACAGTTCAAGTAACTATAGGGACTTCTAGTCTATGATTCCTAAGACACATTTTATGGAACTTGTAGTTTCTCTGGCCACCCTATTCCTAAATTTATAACTTTTACTCAAAAATGCATGTAATGTGGTCATTATTTTGACAACCTTGTTTGAGCAAAGTCGACCTTGCCGTTCTGTTTCTAGGAGCAGCCGGCAAAGTTTTGCTGGCCGCTCTAACAGGCCGGCAATGTTTTGCCGGCCGCTATTTTGACGTTTCAACGTTTTAAAAAATCAAATCCAAAAAGGTTTTATTTAAAACACAGCTGTTTGTATCTATAGAGATAGGTGCAAAAAGATTTTATTCCATATTAGGCTGTATAGTTCCAACTACCATTGCTCAAAAAAAAAAACAAAGAAGTAACAAAAGCGCGGTTCAGCGAAAACTTTGTTTTTTATTTAGTGACTTTTTTGCTAAAAATTAGCTCCCAAAGCGAAAATTCTTCCGATTCAATGTGTTTAACACCGCCAGACATTAAAGATGAATCTTAATTAGTGTTTGAAAATTTGATACCGCGAAATTCAAAGGAATAATGTGCTTGCATATGAGAAATCTGTGCAGTGGAAAATCAGTAGAAAATCTAAATCTTTATCCGAAAATGTTTTTCTTGCGTATTTCAATGATCTTTCCAACAAAATGAAGCCTTCGTCTCTCTGGAATACCTATTCAATGTTAAAGTGCATGGTTCTGATAAAGCACAATTTGAACATTAAAAATTACCACAATTTATCGAGAAAACGACAGTCAGACGGATATAAATGTAAAAAATCAAAAGTGTTGACATCACAAAATGAAGAAAAGTTTATAAATGAAGCCAGAGTCGGGCTCTGAGTACTTAGCGGTGAAAGTAAGTATTTATAACTAAAAACCCAAATTTGTACTGTACCTACACGTTCTCATAATTAATACTCGTACTTGTTATTGTTACAGGTAGTTCTCATTTTTGGCATTTACGGTGCATGTCGATGCAAAGATTAAGAAATAATACAGCAGTCAAACACCGCATTAGAATTATCGCAAACTATTACTAATATCAAACCGGGAAAGTCGGTGTTGAATTTTAGTAACTGTACTTTTCATAATTGTCATTTTAATTAAAATTCTAGTTAATTATTATATTTTTTATTTAAATTACTTGCTGGTTTTATTTAGATTAGGTACTTGCATTTTTGAGTAAAGCACTATACAAACCTTGGCCCACAATGACTGCTTCGCTGGTTACGCTATGATTGCCTCGAGCTAGCCTAGCTACGCTCTAGGCCTTTCAGCTTGGTCATCATTGCAGCCCTTGCTGTCCTCGCTGTATAGGCCACGACCTACGGTCTCGGCCTTTACCTCAGCTCGTCCATCAAGTGCTGCACGCTGACCGCGCTGTGTTGGCCTGGAGCTGCGCTACGCTGCGCTGTCGGCCATAATCAGCGCGACCAGCAAAGTAGTCATTATAGACCGCGGCAGTAATGTACTATTAATATGATAGGCTATTCCATATTCAAATTTTGCACGTTAAGTAATCTTCAGTTTAAAGCGACAGCCAATTGTTTGGCGTTGCGACTATCCACTCTATTAATTGTATTTCTTTAAAAATCAGTACAACTAAAATCACAGTAAAATGACTGTCTATTTCCTGGGCGGACGGCTTTTCTAAACAAAAACAACGACTGTATTTTACAAGAGCTTCCCACAGTTGCTACAGAAAAATGCAGCCTGTAAACCCAGTCCATAAGTCAAGAGATTGACCCATTTAAACCCGCCATCTTTTCTCCCGTCAAAGGTTGCAATAAAAATAAAACAAATCTCCTTTATTCAAGATGTTTTATTACTGAAATCAGAATAATTTACATTGTAAAAAATACACATACTCCGAGTTACGCTAAGGTTAACACTTTTCAGCTTTTTGGCTCTATTTTACAGTTAAACTATAGGTTTTTTATTAACTAGATGACAACTTTATCTTTTCCTAATTAAAAGATCAACTCACACGTGAACTGGTTACTAATGCATTACTATACTGAGCAAAATAAAAATTTAGTTGAGTCAACAAAAATTTTAGAGTGGGAATATTTTGTTCATTATTTTGTGTGAATCGATCTTCGAGAAACATCTGTCAATTCAAAATTAAGTCTAACTTAGTTCTTTGGCGTTTAAAGCAAATTGCTAAAGAGTTTCTATAATGTGAATCACTATTATTTTGGTGTAACGAAAATGCTTTTACAATCGCATTTCTATTAAGAGGATAAAAAGCGGAATCATCAACATCAAACTAGTGGTGGGTTCGAAAAAGGGTCTCAACTCGAAAAGTTGATACCAGTTATAAATATGTTATTAAGATTGGTTAAACACTATTTGATTGTCCACCTCTACAGTAAAATACTCCCCAACATTGTGAAAATAGACAAAACAATTTTATTTTTCTTTTCATTTTATTTCCGCTCCACGTCTATGAATGGCACTATACAACATCTACCAAGCACTGTAATTCCAATGTTTATTATATTAAAATTAATTACAATATCAAATTAAATTCTTAATTCACAGAAGGCTTTGTGATCATCTATTACAAACTTACCTAGTACAGACTTACTTTAATACTTAATAGCTGATAAAAATAAACAAACTCCTGTCTCGGAACCCGGTACAAAGAAGTTCGTTCAGTTTTAGAAGTTTTTACACATATTTGTATGAAAAATAAAAGCTGCATCTTTGGATCATTTTACACTAAAATAATTGCTACACTTTTATTGAATTACTGTCACAAAGGTAAACACTTAAGTAAACGATATGTATTTTTTTCTATTATTAACTCCCGAAGTATATCAGGGATCTAGGAGTAGAAATATTGAAATAGGTTACGGAAAATTGTTAATAAATTAAAATTATAAATCTATTATTTTTTATTTATTTATCTTCAATAGCATAAGACACGACATCATTTTGTACTAGAGCAAAAATCTGTAATAATTTATATACTTCTTAAAAATAATTCTGTAATATGATTATAAGAGATTGGAAATCGTCATTGTAAAGGATTTTGGAAGAAATATTAGTTTGTAATTTTTTACAAGTTTGCAGAAGCATTTTTTTTCAAATAATTCAGTTACGATGTAACGCCACGTGACTTTCCATATAAATCCTAAATCTTAGTCGCTTAACAATAATTGACCAACAAACAAAATCGAAACAAGCTTAATTAGGTACAGCGTTAATGAACCGAATACACAGTATAAATATGGACAAACAGTACGGAAACTACCTACAAACGCTCGAAACGGCACTCTCATAAAAACATACGCATTGACGAGACCTCTAAGCGGCTCGCACTACTAGTATCGCGACAACTGCTTAGGGGTCTCGTCGATGCGCATGTTTGTGTGAGTGTGCCGTTTCGAGCGTTTGTAGGTAGTTTCCGTACTGTTTGTCCATATTTATACTGTGCCGAATACTATCTAATATTTTCCAACATTGACAGTCATCTCTTACTATTTTTATTTTATACAACATTTTTATTATATTTTTACACGCCACGCCACTTTACATCCAAAACAATTTGAAATGCGAAATGATTAAATGGAATCGAAACAAAATTATACTTGGACGGACAGACACAGATGCTAAATAATAAACAGTCATTATAAATAGATTAAAGGAAAGTTTACAAATGTATTAGAATCTGGCCACTAAGTAAGAATTGTGCCTTATTATTAGTACGACCTCATGCTTTGGAGTCAAGTTTTCATCAACATTTGCCAGGTGGACCCGCCATATACTTGGGAGAATATTTTTAATTAGACCACATTAGGTACATCACTCTCAAGAAGATACTTCACCATTAATGAGACCTTCAAAATTCAAAACTGAACTCCAAACCCTGGTACCAATAAAAAAAAAAAACAAATTCGAAAACTGAACAATCCAAAATTCAAATTACGAATTACGTGAGATTATTTCGCCAGTCTTCGTGCGTCTGCTGCGCTGTGCAGTTGGTCGCACACCATCGTGACAGTGCGGTGGGTGGACAAGGTGCGCCCCCGGGGCGTTGTCGGCGAATTATTCGGCGTGTGCGCATTGCTGAACCCACGCAGCCACCGTCACTGCGGCATGGGCTCCATTCACTCCATTCTGATACCCGGCAGTCTAGCAGTCCTGTGGAAAACAGAATACATGAGATTTGTTGTGATATCATACCAAGAATACATACCAAGAATTTGAATTTCTGTTTCCTGATAGCGATGGAGTGAATAGGTTACTTCTTGGCAAATGTGTTTCGCCATCGACCACATCATCGCTTACCACCTTACACCAGGCGAGTTAGTGGTCAAACGCGAGACGATCGTAAAAAGAAGAATAGTGTCTACAAAGTGACTTTGTATAGAGGTAACAATTGACAAAAATTTCAATATTTATGGAATTGCCTACGCTATTGAAATATCCATGGCCAGTCCCAAATATATGCAATTTTCATCGCTGGTAGAAAGTCACTTTCTCTAGATCCCTAGGCTTTTCTGATGAAACTCTCATAAAAACAATCTTTGATACGATTTAATTCTAGGAACGTCATAATAAATTGACAAAAATATCCTAATTTAATATTAGCAAGATGAAAGTCTTGAGTAAGCCAAGTAAAAATAAATAAGAACACACACGTAATATCTTTATAACCATTAGCGCAGAAAGAATATTTTATGAAGAAAGGCAAATAATTCAAGCCTCTTTGCGGATTAAAAATGGCTGTAAGTATGAGAAAGGGACCTCTGCCATGTTTCAGATGTTTAATGATCTGAAAACAAACCGAAACACTCGGTTTAGTATGAAAAAATATGTGGTATTAAGTCAACAAGACCAAGGATTAAGGGAGCGAATGACCTGAGTTTAACGGAGGTCGACTTAAGATGCGTATGGTTAATTGCGACCTTCCTAGTTTCATTCCCTTTTATCTTTGCCTCTAGCTTTTTCGTGAACACGGAGAATGTTAGACGGATTTTACTTGTGTTAATTTGGCCCAGAGGCGACATAGTTAATTAACTTGAGGATATAAAATTGTCTGCTAAGAAATACTGAGTAGTAAGAACAGCACTATTCCCGAACCACTGCATCTCCTAAAAGCCAGAATCAACAGTGGTGACCACCAGAAACAATAAAACCCGACGAAGACCTGGAGAATGAATTTAACTGTATTGGATCTCGCAACGAAATTAATCAAAAAGGAAGGAGGAGTAGGTAAATGCACATTATTACCACTTCCCTCTATATCAAGCAGGAGACAGAACAAACAAGGCCAATAGGAACAAAGGGTCGTTTATAACTGAAATAAGCCCATTTGCCTAGCACTACGGATAAAAATTATCATTTATATTAATGGGTCCTAACATTGTGAGCTAGTTTCTACAAGGTTCGTACAATAAATAACTCTGGATGCAGCCTGTACATTATACAAGATAATATTGCGTTTATTCTGCCAAAGAATACACTCCCAAAAGATATGATGTGTAGATTATACATATTCGCTGGCAGGTATAGACACTGACATACAGATGAGGCAACAAGATTGTAGGAAAATAATTTACTTTTAAAGTTACCATGTCCAGTGAGAAATTGGGCAACACCCTGATACACTTCCATTCACGTCCTCTTAATATTTCATACCAGCAAAGTTACCATTCATTTTTTATAACCGTAGCGTCAGCTTCAGCTACAAAGCTCATGTTCTAATCCTGATCCTACCTCAAACCACTTTTTTAAGTCACTAACATTATTTCTTCAAAGCTATAAAATCACTTCGCAAAAAGTGTTGCCATGTTTTGGTTTAAAAGGTTAACTAGGAGATAGGACATAATTTCATCTATCATGACCACTGGTCTGGAAATCCATAGGTGATGGTAACTACTTAACATAAGAGGTGCTAGGCAAAGCTTCATTCATATATTATTATGACCGATTTCTGAATTGAGTTTTTGGAGTTAAGTACGTGTCAAAGCTTACTTTATTATCAAATTTTGACAGATTTTCAGGCTACAGTACAGTTTCACAAAAACTCAGATTCAAAAGGTTGTTAACTCGCTGCGATTGTCGAAATGTCCAAAATGTCGAAAGTCGATATGGAGTGCCACTTTTTCTAGTGACTAAGGTAAAAAATCAAAAAACCCGACTGCTTCAAAAGCGAACTAAAAAGTCGTAAACAAGGAAAAGATCAAGCTGTGCAGTCGGAGGATACATATTCGCGAGCTGGCTTACCAAAATCTGGTCAGAAATTTTTGGAGCAGTCGGGTTTTTTGATTTTTTGATTTAACTTTTTTTATTTATAACTTTTTAGTTTTTTTTTTTCGTTTAAACATATATTTGTTATGTATTTTTGAAATCACCTCTTAAAACCCTTTATTTTGATACCCCACACGATGGGTTTGGAAGAAAAAAAATTGGGCCCCCACAATATGGCGCCCAAAATCCACCATTTTTATATTGTCCAATTTGAATGTAGCCGATGACACTCGCAGGGTTAAGACGAATCGATTGACGTATGAATCATTAAAATCGCCCAAAGCGTTTGGTCTCTGGAACGCCATATAGGAACAAACATACATACATACATACATACATACATACCTACATACCTACATACATACATACAAACATACATCAGTCTATGTATGTATGTACATACATAGACTGATAAACACATTACCCTCCTTCGGAAGTCGGGTAAAAAGTAAAGACTCACTAGCTCTTTTCCGCTTCCTCCGCTCAGCTGGGTTAGTGTTATCAGCGCGCAGCTTGCGTCGCCGCCTCGCTCGGTACCTCCTCGCCAGACTCCTAAGAGCTGATCTCTCGCTGGCAGCAGGTCCCGAAGTCGGCAGCTCGTTAGCCGAACGAGGCTCTTCGGTCGTGCTCGAAGTCGTGTTCGTTCTATAGGAAAAGTGCAATTAGATTTTTCTGAAGACACTTTTGGAGGGGCGCTTTTTAAAGTGGGATGTCTTCAAAAGAGATCGAACAGTGAATGTAGAAGCCATTTGCTTTTGTATTCCGCTTTGGGGTTTATTGGGTTGTGACCAAGATGAATAAAATTGTTTGAAATGATAACGATTTATTTTTATGATTGTGAGTTGTGTTTTTCTGAATTTGTAATTTAAATTTTAGTGCGAATCGAACTATATAGTATGCATGATTATAAAGCCAAACATTAAAGTAGTGTGAAACCCTCAATTCAGAATACGAGAGTTATATAAAACCTTACTGAAAATTCTATAATAACATTGTTTTCGAAACCACACCTTTACAAATTGAATTGAGAAAAAAACCATTTGAAAAATGGAATACAATACTGATTGCAAGTAAAGCCAACAAATGCATTTTTAAATTTATATTCAAATACTTTACATAGAAGTCCATTATGGATGCAAATAGAACAAATTGAGCTGCAGGGCAGTCGCTGTGTTCAAATTGCTCGATTATTCTAGTTGTCTCGTTTAGTAAAAACGTATTGAAAAACTTCAGTATTACCTTAATTAAAAAATTAATTGTATTAACGTTATAAAATATTGCGAATTGAATATATGGGGTTTAGAAATAGACCAAAATTTTTCTTTGTATTTTTGTGCCGTTAAGAGGACACTTATCAGGCAAAAAGGGTTGACATTAATAATAATTATTGAAAATCGAAATCCACATCGGCTGTGTTTTTAGTAAACCTGCATAATATAAAGTTAAAGATACTGCAAGAGTGCTTTTACGATTATTGTACCGTATGGCCAAATACCGTTTGGGCGCACGGTTGGCGCAGTGGTTGAGCGATTGACTGCTGCGCTGCGTGTCGCGGGTTCGATTCCCGCACGGAACAAATATTTGTATGACCTACAGATAGTTGTTCCGGCTCTGGGTGTTGTGTATGTGAGTGTATATGTTTGTAAACGCACCCACGATACAGGCAGAAATTCCTAGTGTGGGGCAACGTTTTTATTAAAAAAAAAAAAAAAAAAATGGGCAGCCCTTTGGGCCAAGTAAAATATCAATATTGTTGATAACATAGCTATTCATGACAATCTACCCATGTCTATCAACTGATTATAGAATAAGCATTTTGCTAAACATAAGCATTTTGCTTTTTTAATGAATACATAAAACTATACAGTGTAAGTATCTCTCTTACGAATAAATTATAAACTCACAAAGAATAATAAGAGTAAGCCCCATCCGGCGTGGTCATAGATCCTTCAGAGTATATCCTGGGTGCCTGTTCCGCTCTCTCCACCTCTTCTGCGATGGACAGTGCCCTGTTGCCGTCCAGAACATCTATATTGTTGTGGTTCATTTTGTCGAGTTGTAAAACGTCGTATCTCCGGTCGTCGGTGTTGCGGTGGAATACTTCCGAGAGTTCATATTCGCGTAGCTGTTGGAAGATTGGTAAATGATAAATTGCGTATATTTATTTTCAAATAGTATATGGTTGGTAGATTTTTAGTTTGGGGACGGAAAAAATGCCAGCTTTAAAACATGATTCAGATTTTGTTTTATATGAAAAGTTTGAAACAATGTTCAAGGGAAAGCTCATTAGTTAGAAATTCTGAAGTTCAAGTCATTGTTGGTTGATATAATATTCTGCTTTGATTAAAAAACAAAGTTGGTTGTTGTGTATATTATAATTATATATATTTTTTTATAATTATAGAAATTTAAACTAGTTTTAGTTTGTGAAATATTGACTTACAATAAACGTATTGAATAGAAAGTTCATTAGCTCGTTGAAAGAGTATTTATTACCTTTATTTTATTGGTATTGGTTTTAAAATTATTTGTTTTTAATTAACGATTGTAAAAGAAAACACCAACATTAGTTCCAAATCTTTTTACTGAGCCTGCTGGTTTAAATTTTCTTACAAAATTACTGTCTTATTCTTCATATATTACTGACAGTATGGTAAAATATAATCGATACAATGGGGCACCTAACTATTTCCAGAGGCCCATAGACAATTGGCATTCGATGTCAGCGAAGGCGATAGTCGAATTTCAAAACGTAAAGGATCGATCACGTGATTTCTATATCGCTTGTCAATCCCATACAATTTTGTCTTTTTGACAATTGCTATCGCCACGCTTTCGGTCATAGAATATCACTTGTATAAGGCCTCGGGCAAGAATCAAAGTCAATACTAGATATGTACATACAGAACTAGTGGAATCGATTTCAATAACTACAGAAAACTAAGTTTATTGATGTCATAGAGATGGCGCGTACGCGGTGCACGTAAAGATCGTAGTATATCCACCTGTCCATAGATGTCGCTTTTTATACATTTCTAGGGGCTGAGGTTTCTCTGCTGCTGTATGTACCTTTATAAACTGGAACGTAGCAATAGGTGGTAGTCTTCTCAGATGCGGATAGAAGAAGGAGCCAGCAGGATGCGACGGGTACTTGGACGTGATGCGGTATGCCACTCCTTGAGGAGCAGTCGGCCAGTTGGGTGCCGTGAACGTGAAGCCGTTGTCTGTGCCCGCGTCTAGGGGGTCCACCTGCGAATGAAGTTATGTGATGAAAAATGTTCTTGGATAAATCGAAAAGTTCTATACAAGTCAATATACGCAAAACCTGAAGATGGGTCATTGTACTCATCATTGTGAATAACTTTATATTGGGACCAACCCAGAAATCGTGAAAAAATCAGGTGCCCCATACATTTGCATAACTCCCCATGTTTGCTTAACTCGATAAAATGTACTGAACAATAGATTTTTTCGTCATGATGACTCCTTCTAAGGTTTTGCGTTTTGTCTGTTACATGTTGTATACGTATATGTAGGTAAAAAGTTTCACCATGGTTCATTCGTTTTATCCACACTTTAAACTTTTGGCACCATTCATTGAACATTGTTTATTGTTTGTTTCTGTCTCTTGAAAATGGTGTAAAGTTATATTAAGAGTTATCTGTATATCTATCTATGCATAGACCTCATTATCAGGCACTAGAATTTGATAAGACAGGCAGTTTTATTTAGCAGTAAGTACGAGTAACTTTACCCGAAATATGTCTCTTTAAATGATGATAAAACTGTGAAACTATGAATCTGTAGACTTAAAACTGACTTAGACTGTAAACTGAATACTTTAGAACATAGTGTCTCGTGTCCTAAAGTCTACAGTAATGCCTTAGACATTGTCATGCTCAAGACCTATGTGAGGCAAATAACAATGCTGTTGGCGTGGCTGAATTTTGGTCAAAATATATTTAATATTGTCACTTTAGAATAATCATTATGAGGCAGAAGTCTACAGTTTCATATCTATGTTTTCTTAATTATCAGCTTTTACATGAATAAGTAGCGTATTTTCTTACAGTTAATACTGACATTTTATTACGATCCCTTAGTTTCCGTTCATCATCATTATCATCAGCCCTTTTAATGTTCGCACTGCTGGGACACAAGCCACATCTATGTGAGAGAGGGGATGGGCCGTAGCACTTGGGCTCAGAGTAAGCAAAATTAGAAGTTTAGGTATTTGGACCGTTAGCATAGTAAAGACAAACACCATAGTTGTATTATTGAAACAGTACATAAAGAAAATTAATACACAAGAAAAACAAGAAAGAGAAAAACCAAAACTTATAAACTACATAAAATATGAATTGAAAAAGTCACATTTGTACTTGCCAAAATCGAAACCAGGACCTCAAGCACGAGAGGCGAGGTTTTAGCCACTGGGCCACCACGATATTATAATATCCACATACAAATATAATCTCTACTCTCCTTTTTTCTATACTTACCTCAATAGTAATGCTGTCAAGCCAGTTCCCATCCACACAAAGGTCGAAGCTGTCCACTCCGATGAACCAATCAGGAGACGGGATCATCCTGGCCATTACGGACACCTGCGACAAAATATTGCTGTTGAAATTACAATGACTACAAAAAACAAATAATTGCTTGCTATGTACGTCATGCTGTTATCCCCTCTAAAGGTAGGAGATGAAGGGAGATGGAAAAATACTCGTGTGTGTGTTCTTTCGTTTTCATGTGTCATAAATTCTATGATTGATGCTGATCACGTTGCGTCGATTATTATCGTTGCTGATTTTACGAATATTGGATATTATAATAATGTTTTTTAAATCTGTGAATGTTGTTAAATTTTGGGTTGTTTTTTTTTCAGATTATGCTGTTGAATTTGACTTGCTTTTGTATAAAATACTAGCTTTACCAAGACATTGAATTCACTAACTAGCTATGTATCTTCGAGGTAAAGCACTTCCGTGCCGTTTTATGAAAATTAACTACTACTTTATGTATAATAATAAATATACTGTTTATGCATTATTTGCTCAATCTTCGCAGTGGTATAGCTGACGCAATTAGAGTTCTGATTTTATCTGCTTAAACATTTTATCCGGCTATTGCTTTCATTCAAATGAAATTCATTACAATTAAAATCATAATAGTACTGAAAATAGAATAGTGAAAACATTTCATTAGAAAACAATTCCATTTTGCTTTTTCAAACCTTTTATAAGCAAGAGTTTAATCTGAAAATATTCCAATCCGATTTAGGATCAGGTGGGTGTTATCAAATGTAAAAAATATATTCAAGATAAGAATGTTAGGAAACATGCTGATCCTGCTCCCAATCTTTAGTTTGGATAAAATCAAACTGGTTTATTTTTTAATTGAATGCTTTTTTTTAAATACTTGTCTTTTTGTTTAAGAAATTCCCTCATACACTGTTCCATTGTTGTAGAAATAGGTAATTTACCTATGTTTGCATTGTTAGTAAGTGTGAGGACCATGTTCCTATTTATTAAATTAATGAATTTACCTGTTCGTGCTAGTAGTCATGAAATTTATAAGAATTAATGTATGCATGCAAATATTGTAATATACTTTTTTTTAAAGAGTTAGGGTGAAGTTTCGTGTCCGTTCTTCTCTAGAACAATCTACCTTTGCGAATAGACAGTAGAATCAATTATTATTTCGTAAATTAAATTTTCGACGTTCAAAAGTGCCGCTTAATGACCCCCTAATTAAAAAATATTTATGACTTTGACTTTGACACGTGACATTTTAATTGCGCATGTCAATAGCGTACATTTTTGAGTACAATCTTAAACGCTGATAGAATTTTAAATTGTCTAAGTCCACAAAACTCATAGCTACAAATCGTCAGTTCACTTCACATACGACGCATTATCAAGATTAATATAAGTACAACAACACTCAACAAAAAAAATTCTCAACATTATTTTCCCTAACAAATAACATCAGAAACATTAAACTTAACAGCGACAAATGAAATAACGAGAAGTAAATTGTAGAATGCGACCATTATTGTTAGCCAAAGGGTAACAGACCAATTAGTTGTATACCACAGAGCATTGAAACGTCGAGTTGGCCACTGTTTGAGACGGCATCCAAACTAGTATTACAAATGCGAGTGTGTGTATCTGTTTATTACGTTTAAATATGTATTTTGATAAAACTCGGCACACGGATAGTTTTTTTTTTTTTTTTTTTTAAAACGTTGCGCCACACTTGGAATTTCTTCTTGTATCGTGGGTGCGTTTAAAAACATATAAACTCACATACACAACACCCAGAGCCGGAACAACTACCTGTAGGTCATACAAATATTTGTTCCGTGCGGGAATCGAACCCGCGACACGCAGCGCAGCAGTCAATCGCTGAACCACTGCGCCAACCGTGCGATTATTAACTGGATTCGAACATGGGACACTTTTCAAGCTGGTAGAAATTTCCCTTGGCCTTAGGGTAATAAAACGCTTTTTTTATGCTGGCTAGGCCGCAGTCAGAAGCTTAAGTGTCCGTCACGAAAAACTCTAAATTTTTGTAAATAAAGAACTTCTAATAAGTTACATAGGCACAATTCAATCAACAAAAAATACAACCGAATTCAAACAACTCAATATGACATACGTGTAATACGAAACTAACAAGCAATTTAATTTGGTGGGGTTTTATTTTAGCGATATAAAGCGCTGTCGTTTTATGTTTTGTGGTACTGGATCGCGTCTGACTCATGGAACCACAAAACGTTAGACGATAGCGCTTGATATCGCTAAAATAATTTCCAAATAAAAAGCTTGTCAGTGAGTGTTACAAACAGTAAGCTTAAAGCTTATAAAAATTGACGGCCCGTGACGATTCTGAATTTCTAACTATGGTTCGTCATCATCATCTGTCAAGCCTCCTGCCCCGAAAATGGATAATACTATACCCTTGTTAGCAAAACTGGTTAATATACTTTCGAATACTATGGTTAAGACAGCACTTGTGCTCAGCGCACATTGCTCTGGCACGAATAGTATAAGTATTGGCTTCTCTAGTAATTCCGTACTCTATGTTCTATGCGCAGTGAGCCAAAGAGACGTTTTCTGTCAACAACTAACAGGCTACTGTTGCATATGGCTGGTTTGTTAAGAAACTCTTAGGTAACTTGAGAATATTGTAGTCGTAAAATGGGCAGCTTTAACTTGTTACTGGAGAATTCTTGATATTGTTGCATGAAAGATGCTTGAGGAATTGAGAGACGCTTTAAATGGGAGGTAACTTGAATGAACCTACATTTACCAGTAATTATTCAGAATTTTAAATTGTTTGAATGTTAATTATAACTTTTCATAAGTTCGGGTTTTCACTGAAAGCTTATTTTTAACCGACTTCCCAAAAAGGTGGAGGTTCTCAATTCGGATGTTTTTTTTTTTTTTTATGTGTGAATGGAATAGAATTTTATATTGCAAATATGGGTAACATACAATAGTTGTTATGATATCAAACTCAGCCATATTTTACCATTCGGCATGCAAACATTTACATTATTTATGCAACATGAAGTTACATTTTAAAACCAGTTAAATTATCATAAACAATTACAATGTGTTCGGGCATAACTCCGTCAAATATAAACGGATTTGCATAATTCTTTTTGTAAGATTTTTTTCGTACCTACCCATTATAATTTAAAATTCATGCAATGAGTGGTTCAGAAAGTTCCGGCTAATAACGCAGTGAAGCCGAGAATATTTCCAATTCCAAACAATAATTCCAATAAAATAGATATCTATTACTAAAACGTATAGAGGTCCTATACAAGTGACATTCCATCATCGAAACCGTGGCGATAGCGATTTTCAAAAAGGCAAAATTGTATGGGATTGACAAGCGACATCGAAATCACGTGATCAATCCCTTACATTTTGACATTTCTACTATCGCCTTCACTGACATCGAATGCTACTTGTCTAGGGCCTCAGGACCGGTCGATGTGGCTACACTTAGGGGAAACCTATGTTCAGCACAGGATGTCTTTTGTCTCTTTCAGATAACCAGCTTTTGAGAAGTTTGCTTTGTTTTCAAATCTATTCAGTCATTGGCCCATGATTAATGAACGAACACAACAGAAACGCACTTTGACAATCTATATATATAAAAGAGAAAGTATGTATGTATGTTCCTTATAGACTCCGAAACGGCTGGCCGATTTCAAAAAATCTTTCACCGTTGCGAAGCTACGCTATCTCCAGGTAACATAGGCCACTTTTTATCCCTGTATTCCCACGGGAACGGGAACAACACGGGTGAAACCGCGAGGCTTCGGCTAGTATTTTATAATAGTTATTTATGCTACAAGTGCTGAAGGTAGGTGATTTCCGATGAGTGGCATTTTTATTCACGAGCGAGCGAAGCGAGTGAGTGGATACATCGACACAAGTCGGAAATCATCTTACGTACGTGTATCATAAAACATTTTACTATGCATTGTGCGAGGAAATAAATAAATTAATAAAATGAAATTAATAAAATGGCGGGCTTATTCAAGCGCGTTCAGCATATCCACAGATTAACTAATAGTTCCTCGGGCATATCTACTGCGCATGTGCGAATAGCTGTCACATCGTAACGCAATAAGGCACGAGCAAGAGATATACGTTCTGCCAAACATATTTAATGAATATTTAAAATTAATTTATTGATCAAAATCTAAATCTAGAGTAATTAAAAACGCCTAAAATAAAGTATTAGTTTTATTTTACCTTTTATATGAATGATAATCTGTACATAACTATTTTTTTAAACTTTTCTCAAATAATAAAAACTCTATGCGTCGGGCTGACGTTGGAGTTAAAAATTAAAAAAAATACTGGAAAGTAAAAAGCACTAGTGAAAAAAAGTGACACTTTCCGCACACTTTGGCTACTTGGAAAACCGCTCTTTTCGAGTACATGCATTGTAAAATCTTTTATAATCGTGACCATCTAAGAAGTCCGATGACGTTTCTCATTTTATATGCCGCGATAACTTTGTAGGAACGTCTACGAAAAATCAAATTAATAATCGTAATTAATTACTATGTTACCCATACACTATAACAACGAGTTTCATTCGTAAACATCAAGTTTAACTTGTAAAAAGTATTTATTATAGCTGTCAAAACCGACTTCTTAGATTGTCACAACTTTAGTGAATAGAATTTTCAACTTCCAAAAATATAAGTCTTCTTACAATTACAAACTTGTTGAAATCTATATTTAGTCCACGTTAATTTTCATCTGAAAACTTTCATTAATAACAGGTTGTTACTAATGAACTAGAGCAGAAACTCCGATAAAAATTGGGTCAATCTCCTTAACGTGTTCGTTATTACGGATATCTAAAAATAAAACTTTATTAATGGGACTTCGATAACGAAGGTATAACAGAAATATTATTTGAAAAGTACTGCGTGATTTTAATTAATGAGCCTTCTTAGGCCGTAGAGTCTCGGTGCTATGCCTTGTTTGGTTTGGGTAGGCATTTTGTCAACAAGGAAGCCTCTTCTTAGTATGTCAATGACAGATATATAATCTTCTTAGTTGAATTTCCTGGCCCAATATTCGACCACAAGCCAGAAAGTGAAATGCCAATTTACTATAAGGAAGATTCTGATTTGGTTTTACCTGAGCAAATATTAAATTTCTTATTTAACTTAAAATCAACGAGTGCGGTCTTCACCTTCTACCATCAAACGGGGTGAATAGGAACGCAGGGGTGAATAGAATTGTGATACCACTATATTGGTTTCAAACAAAGCTTCGTTTTTTTTTAATTATTATTTAATTCATTGCAGTTGCCTTCTAAAATGCGTGGAAATTCCCTTGAATTTTTAGTTTCTATTCACCCCGTTTGAGTGTACCTCAGACTATTAACCGCAACACGAGGAAAAACATAAATATTGCTTTACACGTTGTTAAGAAAAAACATTATTGTTTTTATTTTAATTAGTGACGACAACAGCAAAAACCTTAATTAAAAAAATCATAAAACCCGACTGCTTCAAAAGCGAACTAAAAAGTCGTAAACAAGGAAAAAATCATGCTGTGCAGGCGGAGGATACACCAGATTTTGGTCAGCCAGCCCGCGAATATGTATCCTCCGACTGCACAGCATGATTTTTTCCTTGTTAACGACTTTTTAGTTCGCTTTTGAAGCAGTCGGCATTTTTGTTTTTTTTAATTAAGGTTTTTTATTTATAACTATATACTTAGTGTTTTTCGAATCAGATACATTTAAACATATAAGTGTATATTTTTGAAATCACCTCTTAATACCCTTTATTTTGATAACCGCAACGATGGGTTTGGAAGAAAAAAAATTGATAATGAAATCCGCCATTTTTCTATTGTCCAATTTTAATGTAAGCCTATAACACTCGCAGGGTTGAGACGAATCGATTGATGTATGAATCATCAAAATCGGCCAACGCGTTTGGTCTCTGGAACGCCATATAGGAACAAACATAAATACATACATACTTACATACATACTTACATACATACATAGACTGATAAACACATTACCCTCCTTCGGCAGTCGGGTAAATACATTTCCTAAAAGAAGTCAAACTACAAATCAATTACACACTTAATATGAAACGTAAAAAAAATATTTTCTCTGAAATATTGAAGCACTTGGGGCCGCTTAAACTTTCCAGTCGAACTTTACCACTTCGGCAGAACAAAAGAGCAATACACGAACGAAACTTTAATAACCATAACCTCCACTGCTGCTTATAACTTTATAGAGTAATAATAACTGTTCCACTATTAAACTTTGCTTCAGTATCTACTACTACTAGCTAGAATCTACTCGTGCGAGTACTGGCGCGGTCTGAACTAAGCACGAGCAGGGATTTCAAGGAGCATCCGTAATTGAAACTATCGGATAACCGAATTAAAGTCTATCCGTAACCGTAACGAATTTCATGTAAAATTTTCGGATAGGGGCGGAGTCTAATTGAGACAAGTTATGATAGGTTTTGCTACCCAGCTGAGCAGACACACAAGAGCACGCGTCACTTGCATGTTAGTTTATTATAGAAATCTAATATCCGTATCCGAAACTAACGGATAAGCCAAAACAAATTAATATCGGAAACCGGTAAAATATTATATATATATATAATATTTTATTTTTCTATATCCATATTCGTATCCAGATCCGAAATTTGATTTCCATTACATCCCTGACTACGATTGACGTAATTATCATAAGTACTGCGTCGAGATTCATTTCTTAAATTATTTAATTTCATTAGTATTACTTTAGGGATGCTGCATTTCTCCTACACAATGTTTCTTTATAGACAATATTCAACACCAGCTTTATCCACGTGCCAAATCTTACAGAAAGAGTTCATAGTTTCGGGATAAAAAGTGTTTATGGCATTCAATGATAGTGTAGCTTTTTGTCACTGAGAGAGTTATGGAAAGCGGCAGGCTTATAACGTAAGAAAAAGCAATACTCGCGTCCAAACGCTTTATGTCATAAAAGTCGGAATTAACTACAGTGTAGGTATGGAAGGGCCTACACAATCGTTTGCTAATCGCTCGCAGTTTGTCAAATGTATTTATTTAAACAAAATACTCAAAAATTTCTGAATTAAAGAGCAATTATTGCGCAAAAATCGCTATCGTTTTGATCTTGCAAGTAATAAGCATGCATAACAGTACTGCCAGATAACCATCTACAAAAAGAAAATATTAGCTCTTTTTTATTTATATAGGTATCGATTTCATTGTATTTTTATATTATATAATTTCTATGTTCGATTAAGCAAGTAGCGACTACTTTATATGTAGTTCAAGCCAGCTACATCTGCCTTTTTCATTCTCATATCGTTCAGAAGATTCTTAAGGCGGTACCCCGAGCAAAACGCCGTGCAAGCCGTTTTTTGTGCTGTTTTTAGGAGCTATCTACTCGTTATTTAAAAAGAAATATCAATTAATAAAAATACATTAAATTTCTACATATTATTGTAGATTTAGTTTTTTTTTAAATGTTTTATATATTTCACTAATCTCCTTCCAAAAAAACATAAAAATGAAAAATAATTATTGATATTATGCATCTCCTCGTAAAGTGTTCATTCACTATTTTTTGTACTAACACAAATGGATAGACAATTTAATAACGAAAATTTTTGTAGTTTTTTTTTTTTCAAAAGGCCAAAATTCGATTTTATAAAGATTTAATTCTAAAATCTGGGCGTATTCACTACTGTAATTCATGCGCCACCAGTGCCGTTAGACCAATAGGAAAGCTCATATCTCATGCCGATTTTTTGGTCAGGGTACCGTCTTAAGGTGAACGCGCACCTGTCCGCGTCGCAGGAGCCGCACGCGCCGCAGTCATCGCATTTTCTCAAAGCCCCGCGCAAACCGCGCCGAACGCGCCGCACGCATTGTATCCACTTCTGCACATCTTGAACTTTATTTTCATAATACGTATCATGTTTCCGCGCCGCCCGGATCGCCCGCCGAATCTTATGACGTCATCCGCACACGCTGGTGGAATCCGTATACCTACAGCATTTTGCTGAAATGCGGCTCGTGCGGCGCGGATAGGTGCGCGAGGCTGCATACGATTTCATATAAAGATTTATAAAATGCGAAAACTGCGGCGCGTGCGGCTCCTGCGGCGCGGATAAGTGCGCGTTCACCTTTAATGAACCGTGTAATTATTCCATAATTTATTTCGAATAAATTAAGTGCTCACACAAGCGGTCTTAATACTCAAACAGCCGCCCAATCACATAACCCACCATTAATTAACACACAACAGTAACCTCAAACAAATTTATTCGATAATCGATTCCCCACTCATACCGATTAATGACTAAAGAATCGAAATTAGGCTTAACTGGTAGAACAACAAGCGGGATTCTCGATTCGATAAAACTCCCCTTTATTACGGTATCGATTCCGTTCTTTTATTTGTTCGTATCGTAATTGGTGTTTGCTGTAAAAGCATTAATTAGTGATGAAATACGATCTTTTTCGGCATTGCTTGCTGGGGTGGGCTTTGATCGCAATTCCACTAGTGCAAATAAGCTTTGCCCGTGTGTATTATGGCTGGGTGGGTGACCGAGTTGCGTCATGTTCGTGACATGTTATGATTATTGACGATTTGACGTTTGCATTTGAGATTTTTTATTTGTTTTTGTGGAGTGCAATGTGGACTGGTAAAAAGACTTCTTTGTGTTTCACGTTATGGTACAAGTTTTCTAACTATAATTGATGGAAAACAATGTCTTATTCTGCTTTGTGTTTCAAAGTAATGTACAAGCTTTTCAACTATCATCATCTGCCTAGCCTTTTCCCAATTATTGTTGGGGTCAGCTTTCAGTTTTACCGGATTCAGCTGAGTACCAGTGTTTTACATGGAGCGACTGCCTATCTGACCTCCACAACCCAGTAACTGGGTAACCCGATACCTCTTGGTAAGACTGGTGTCAGATCTCAGGCTTCTGACTACCCGTAAAGACTGTCAAAGATCTTTAAATGACAGCGGGGACCAACGGCTTAACGTGCTGGTCACCCATCCAAGGACCGACCTCGTCTAGCGTTGCTTAACCTTGAAGATCGACCCGTGCGGCTGTTATTATTTAGCCACGAGCTTTTCAAATATAATTGATGGAAAACAATGTCTTATGCCTGAATAACTCTTGATATTTAACTTCATCTGGATTCAGCTACAACTGTCACAAAAGCTGATTTATAATAATTGGTAGTTCAAAAAAAAAGCATTCAATATTCTCCCAAACTGAAATCATTCGCTGAAATACAATATTATGAAACTAATTGCTTAAGCTTTACAAAATCTCCACATTTAAATTCGGTAGTCCCGTGTCGGGTGGAATAAAACGGCATTGTAACCGTGCCCTTATCTCGAAATTGCGCTGTCCATTGCCGATTTTAATTGCAAAATTATTGAGGCCTCATCTTTATTGCATTCGATTACAACTGCAGCCAGACCATGGAAATAATGGCACTAATAAAATCAAACAATTTGCTGTGATTCGTATATGTTTGTATGTCAAATTGTTTCGATAAACCCGATATTTAATTGGTTGCCGACATAAATATTAAATTTAAAACCATTGTAAACCGTAATGACGCTGTTACTGCTGTATATGCTTTCGAAATATTCATTTTAATAGCAATATTGTACATTCGGAATGTGGTAGAAGATTTTATCGACAGTTTCCCGAATAAAGTTCCATTATTCCAATAACGGTATTGGGAAGTTCAGGTACGAGTATATTTAAACACGCGAGCATTCAAAATGACATTCGGATTCGTGGAACGGTAAAACTAAAAGGAACATGATGTATGGATTTAGTTTGGACGAATTGAACCGTAGGGAAATATAGGAATTGAAATAGTCAATTTTACATAGATTTTCCTTGTAATAACTTATTGCTGCGGAAATACTTCCTTGTTTTTCATAGTTTTATTTTGGTTACAAGTGACATTTGCGTGGTATTTGAGAATTCGTTTGGAAACACGTGTATTTTGATGGGTTTTTTATTTACATTTCTGCATATTTTACATGTCTCGCGTGGAGTTTGGTAGGACACCTGGTTAGACGCGGAGATAACCGCTGAAGTAAGATGTTCACCGGAATAGTAGCCAAGGTTGGCACATACAAATCAATGGCGTTCAAAAACGCGTTGGGTCAACGATATCAACTAAGTCGTGGGAAACACATAAGTGATGAAGGCATGGAATTGGGCAGCATGTCAGAAAGAAAATGAGGCTTATACCCAGCAGTGGGTGATTTCAGACTTATATGATAATAGCAATGTTTCCTGGGTAGAAAAATTGAATTCTAATTAGTCCGTCAGTGAGATTATCTAATAATATTGGAAACGTATTTTTTGCTTTACGAAATCAATAAAAATTGACAAAGATAAAGCGCATCAAAGTTCAGGAGTGGGGGCTTGTGATGTCACTATGTTAGTCTAAAGTGTACTACCGGTGTGACGTCACACGATATTTCAACGCCATTTATCGTCGTCACTTTATGTTGTCGTGTCAAAAGGAAACATATGTGTCCAATGTTTTTTATTAATCTTTTCAGCTAACATCTCTATTATAACATTGGAATTATTTCCTTTGTTCGCGACAACTTTTCTTTCTGAGACCTTGTCGCTAGCGAGCCCTACATCTTAGTTAAGCTAATAACATTTAATGAGGTTACTAATCCTAATTGTTAATTAGAAGCTAATTCATGTCATCGCATGTCGCCTTTGCATGTTGGAATTAGTCCGAATTAGGCTCTCGTTTGTAAGTTGGCTAGGCTTAATAAACTCATTATACTTCACAGAGATTTTTTTTTCTAGCAAATCGTCGTCCTAATTCTTAATATACTAATACCTATATTCTTATTCATTTTCGTAGTTGAGTGTAGTGTTTGAGTAGTCGTCGGTCCATTCTTTAGGGAGCTAACACACGTTGCGCTTTCCGGAACGCGGTTGCCATTTCAGCCATATCAGCTAGCAATTCCGTTCCGGTACCTACATGCCAAATGCTCCAAAATTTGTGGTATGTCATATAAATCTATCATGAATAAATATTAATATTATGATGGTAAAAATCTTGAACTTTACTTTGAAATGGAACGATAACTTTCTTTTCATTCAACAAAATTATAAAGCGATTGGAATGTAGACCGTTCCATTGCAGAGTATAAAATGAAATATAGGTAAAACCACTTACCCTAGAATGATTCCCATCAACAAAGAACTCAGCTTCAGTTCTGCCCGCGCCCTGGCCAACCGCAGGTCCACCAAAGACATCGAGCGTTCCCGGAGCGGATCCGAGTGCGTCCGAACGACCAGACTCGGCGAACTGACGGACCGGGGCCGAAACACGACGGCCGAGTCGGAAGAGCACGTACGCGCGGTCGTGGGATACACCTGGGGGCAAGCGAAAGTAGGAATTAGTACTAAAATTACAACTAAAGTCGTTTGGTTTAGATGCGACTGCTGAATGTAGGGTTTTCCTGGGTACGATGCCCTAGGGCTTTTGTCAAACTGACATTATTATGGCAGTAGTGATTCCAAAATTTTCGATCGCAGTTAGACGACACGAAAGTTTTCTTCCAGCTGCAGCGCGAATGTGGATTCCATTTACTAAATTACACGCAAGAAATCTTTCGTTTCATCTAAATAGAGGTTTAAACCAGTACGGAGATGCGCGATTTGCATTTTTTTCTTGTACAAAATATGTCTGTTTGTGTGCTGCTTCCTTGATCTTTTAATTTAAATCTTAACAATCAAATAAATACAGCGTATTTTGCTGTAATAACGTGATTCGACCGCGTAGCATCGGCCCGGACGGAATTTGTCTAATATAAACACTTTATGTCATTTTCGACGTTTTGACAATCATTGTCACTGAAAAAATATTACATTGGCTAAGCTCTCAGTTGGGTAAGAAGTAATTATTAAATATATAATTTTTGACATATAGTGTTAACAAAAAAGTTAAAAACCTATTTATCCAATTAAATCGTTATGACCACTAATATGTATAACTTAAAAAAGTCGAGAAAAGATATTTAAATAAAATTCCAATCGAAACATAATTAAAGATTACTTAATATTTCAGCTTTTAATATTGGACCTTTACTAAAGGAATAATTATATTAGGTAAAGTATTATCTTTACAATATGTCGGTTCCGAGAAACGCCACTAAGATCGAGGAAAATCTTCCATATTTCGTGGAACAGCAAGGTCAATAGGTTTGACACCCACGCGTATCGAAAATGTTTTGATGTGGGCCAAGATGTCTATAATAATATTATTCAAAGCTCAGAATTATTAGACAGTAAAAAACAAAGGAAAAGGTTTTTAAACTCTCTAGTCTGGAGTTACAATACATCCTGTCTTACTGGCTTTATATATCCAAGGACCTAAAAAGAAACTCTAAATTACATGAACCCAAAAACCAATACAATATTTCTGGGCCGTCGCCGTGTAAAAATAAAGAAAGATCAGCAGCGATACAGGCAAAAAAAAACAGAAATAAAGAAAAATTTTCCCCTTTTTACCTTTTGTACATAAATAAATAAATGAGTACGCAATTTTTTCTAAATAAATAAATGAGTACGCAATTAACACAAAAAACTTTTTTACAAAAAAATACAACAGACTTCCTAAAAAAAAACACTAGAAAGTGAAAAATAACTTCAATTTTGGCACTGCCAAAATTGAAGTTATTTATGTTTGTCAAAAAATTCCGAAACAAAAAAAGGCACCGACTTCCGAAATTTAAGTTATTTTTCACTTTGTAGTGTTTTTACCCGACTGCCGAAGGAGGGTAATGTGTTTATCAGTCTATGTATGTATGTATGTATGTATGTATGTATGTATGTATGTATGTATGTATGTATGTATGTATGTATGTATGTATGTTTGTTCCTATGTGGCGTTCCAGAGACCAAACGCATTGGCCGATTTTGATGATTCATACGTCAAACGATGCGTCTTAATCCTGCAAGTGTCATAGGCTACATTAAAATTGGATAATAGAAAAATGGCGGCTTTTGGGTGCCATATTGTGGGGGCCCAATTTTTTTTTTTCTTCCAAACCCATCGTGTGGGGTATCAAAATAAAGGGTTTTAAGAGGTGATTTCAAAAATATATAACACTTATATGTTTAAATGTATCTAATTCGAAAAAAAACTAACTAAAAAGTTATAAATAAAAAAACTTAATTCAAAAAATCAAAAAACCCGACTGCTTCAAAAGCGAACTAAAAAGTCGTAAACAAGGAAAAAATCATGCTGTGCAGGCGGAGGATACACCAGATTTTGGTCAGCCAGCCCGCGAATATGTATCCTCCGACTGCACAGCATGATTTTTTCCTTGTTTACGACTTTTTAGTTCGCTTTTGAAGCAGTCGGGTTTTTTGATTTTTTGTTTTAGGAAGCTGTTTTTTTTTTGTAGAAAAGATTTATTATTTACTTTTTTGTTGTGGTACATATCTGTAATAATATCCAAAATAGATTTACCAAATAATATGAAATTTGAACCCAACTGGTGAAATTAGAGTGTACCAGAGTGATCTGCGTACAACTTTAGTGCATAAACAGTAAACAGACATGCTATTGCAGCAATCCCGAGAGATTTGCCGTCATTTATTGAAGAGACCTGTTGTATATCTCCGAATCTTGATCAAATTTAAATGGGACTTGAGAAGCAACAGTATTCAAATAAAAAAATATAGAAAAAGTTCTGAGGTAACATCTATAAAAAAATCGTCAAATTGAAAACCTCCTTCTTTTTGAAATCGGTTAAAATATACCAATAGTAATAAAAGTCTTAATAATTCTAAAACAACCAATAAGTAAAAAAAACATGCTTTTATAAGCATCAAAATAAAAAGTACAATACCTAAAAATTAAAAATGTATTTACAAAACAAAATATTTGCGTTATCCTTAACTTTTACGGAACGGTATACTTAATGAACTCTTATTAAATCGGGGATAAACTGCGAAGGGGTACAAAAAAGGGTAACAAATTACTTCACAAACAGCTTCTTGTAAAAATGTTATACTGGACTTGTTCGAGAATCTTCGTTAAGAATTTGACTTGAACCTTTTTCGGGTTTCGTAGATCAAATTGAAAAACTTATCGTGGTACAGGATTCTTTTGCTGTCTGCGTTTGTCTGCCATGATGGGTTTGCCCAGAAATCGCTACGTCTTGACGTCGGCGTCGTAAGTGTAAATTACGAGGGTGCATCGGTTTACAGGACAACACGTTGCAAATGCAGCTGCATGCAAATGAGTTGTTTAAACCTACATCTTGTTCTTCCAGAATAAACAGTAAAATAAACGAGCAGGTTCTAACCCAGGCAGAAGCTTTACTTTGTCTATATTATTTCATCACCACTGCTCTAAAAACGGTGAAGACAAAAATCGTGAGGAAACCGGCATGTCCTAAAACTAAAAATTCGTAGACATGTGACATCCACCAACCCGCACTGTGCCCATGGTGTATTAAGACCCATTCCCTCTCTCACAGGGAGGAGGCCGGTGTCCCAGCAGTGGGAACTATAAAAGGCTGATGATGATAAAAGTGACAACTTGTACAATCTCCAGAATAGTTATATATTTTCCGACATTTAGTTTGGCATTGCGTTACAAGTTGGACACCGACTAGTATCGACAGGATTGGGCACAATTGCACTAAACCAGGTGGAATTGAACGAAGAAAGGGAGGGCTTTGCCTTATAGTGAGATAGAAAGTCATACGGAGTACTATGGACTACGATAAGCAACGGTAGGTACCTAACGTGAAAAAAGAAGAACGTCGAGAAAAAAAGGAAAAAAATATGTAAAAAGGCGGTAATGCGTTGCCAGTCAACCTTGACTAGGGTAATGCAGAGTTAAAAACATCGTAATAGAAAGCGAAAACGAAAAAAATGCTATTTATACTAAACTTACGTAAAATTATAGATTCTCTTGCGATAGCTTAAATTAAAGTGTACCAACTGCGTCTTGTCTATTGACGCAGATAATTATAACACTTACAACCTAATTTAATTAAATTGAATTATGGGTGCGAGATAGTTGAAGCCTTAATTAAATAAATAGTTGCCGTGACAACTTAATTGGGTACATTATGACGAGCTATATAATCAACGTTCAAAGTAAATGATGGTTGTAAATACTTTCCCAGTGTTTGGTTTTGAAAAAATGTAAAACTTTTTGGAGAAGGTAAATTCTGAGTATATTTTTCGAATGATAATAACGAACGAAAAAATGAGAACTCTGTGAGAAAATTATATAATTGTGTGAGGAAGGAATTACTATAATGTGTTATCTAGGTAGCTATGCTAGATGTGTCTTAGGTTGGCTAGTAGATACAAATATCGAGCATTATAATTACTATGCAAAATATTGAAAAAAATCGTGTTGCGCCGACCCCAACAAGTAACTTGGGACAAGGGCAGGAAGATCATGATGTTTTTTTTTTGTATGCACTTTATAATTTTTTCCACTACCTTGTCTATTTATGTAACACATTGGCAAAGAAATTCGTTTCGAAATTTGAACATTTAGACACATCACATCATTTAGGATCATTATGTAACTGGCAGAATGATACTGATCCTGTTACCTCTCGAAAAAGCGCGCATTGATTGTGTGTATATAGTCTGTGGTTTTTAGTCTGAACGTTTCTAATAAATTGTTTTCGGCAATTATTTGCATTTTATTATGTAAGCTCATCAGGTAGTGGAAAAACGATAGTTCGTGTCTCGTATAAAAAGGCTTTATTTTAAAACTCGCATGTAGCTTTCGACTTTTCAAAATTGGCTACATCGTTCGTGTTATAATCTCGACTTTTTATGCTCGACACGAAATGTAGGTACTATTTATTACCTACCAACTGCTCATGATGAAACGCAAAAAAATGCTTTTTAACATCCTAAGTGATTTGTTTGCAGTCAAAGTCGTACTGCAATAATTCTGACTAATTAGTTTCATCAAAAAAAAAGAAGATCTTAATCGCTGTTCAAGAAGAATTATTACTGCAATCACTTTAAATACAAATCACCTACATAAGACTAAGAGTCATTAAACAAGAATAAATATAAAGTAAAAAAAATACAATACCTACTGACTCAATACATGCAAAAAAAAAAACAATGAATCGTCAACCTTGCTCTAATTTTGAAGGTGGAAACACATAAACATCGATTTTCTTTTTCTTCGAAATTCAAAAGTAAGCTGGCAGTGCTTTATTAAGGTAAATAAATAAATACATATTATTTGAAAATGGAATTCGTCGCATTGTTCTTATAAACTATGCATGTATTCTTGATCGAAGTACTCAACGGATTTTGATGTTTTCACTATCATTTATACGTATAGTATTTACTCCGGAAGCTAGTGTATAGTACCTTAGTTTAAAACTAGAGCGGTTTATAATGAAGAAATCTCAGTTTGTTTTCAAGTCATAAAAATTGTGTGAAGCAGGAGCAAGTTTTTCATACACACGGACTGAAGCAGTATTTAACATATTTACGTACCTTACCGTTACAGACTGTAAATAGTTAGTACCTATATATAATTTGAAATGAAAATTATTTAAGTATAATCGTTTGTTATGTCAGACGAATAATTTTTCCAAACATTTTATATAATTTTATTATATTTTGTACATGAAATAGGACGTTTCAGATGTCCAAACGTCACAAATATTAAAAATGAAATGTAGCGCTATTACTTTTATTATCTTATCGTTCATCATTCGCGATTCCGTACGATCAATTTAAAACCTGCATTTTTAACCTTTCGCGTTTGGCCATTATCTCACCTGATGGTAAGCGATGATTTAGAGACACACTGCCTAGAGGCAAACTAAATGGTTGTTATAAAATAACAATTTTCAAATGACCTTTATTTTTATAAGAACAAAAAGTTAAATCAAAAAATCAAAAAACCCGACTGCTTCAAAAGCGAACTAAAAAGACGTAAACAAGGAGAAAATAATGCTGTGCAGTCGGAGGATACATATTCGCGGGCTGGCAGACCAAAATCTGGTGTATATATTTTTGAAATCACCTTTTAAAACCCTTTATTTTGATACCCCACACGGTGGGCATGGAAGAAAAAAATATTGGGCTCCCACAATATGGTGCCCGAAATCCGCCATTTTTTTATTGTCCTATTTTAATGTAGCCAGTGACACTCGCAAGGTTAAGACGAATCGATTGACGCACGAATCATTAAAATCGGCCAACGCGTTTGGTCTCTGGAACGCCTTAAAGGAACAAAAATACATACATAGATACATAGACTGATAAACACATTACCCTCCTTTAGCAGTCGGCTAAAAATTGCTATTCCGTGTCAGACAGTCAGTATTCACTCAATCTATTGAGTGATTTTTATTATAAACTGTAATTATGTTGACGTTAAAATGTGCAGGTTTGTGACCCAATTGAATTAAATTATTAGACTTGAATTAGACTTTGAAAACATTAGATAAGGTACAGGTAATAATAACCGCTTGCATTTCAAGCAAACCCATACTGTCGTAAACACAATCATATGGAATTTAGCTGTGACTGTAGCATTGTGTCTATTGTGTTAAATGTGGTTTTGTGCTCCGCATCCTGACACCTTCCTCCAATCGAGACAAACTAATGAACGCTGATGAGAACGCTGTCACTGACGTAAAATCTTCAGTATGTTGACACGGTAGGGAAGAATAGTAGAAGAAACAAGACATTATTGCAACCATTTTAATTTATTTAAATTATAACTGACTTTTTCGTCTGAAAATTTTTAGAGCGTAGATTTTTTTTTATTGATTTTATCTTCATAAATGGAAAACATCGTGAAGGAAAAAGAAAATCGTGACGAAACCGGCATGTCCTAGAAACAAAAATTCGAAGACATGTGACATCCACTAACCCGCACTGGGCCCGCGTGGTGGATTACGGCCCATCCCCTCTCACAGAAAGGAGGCCTGTGTCCCAGCAGTGGGAATATTAATAGGCTGATGATGATGAAATGGATTAGAGGCCTGCAAGACAGAAAAACAACCTACTAAGAAATCAAAATTCTAATTACAAGAAATTAAATAAGAAAAATATACTTAAGGTTTTTTATATTACGTTGCCGTGATAGACAATGAGAAACACAACACTATAAATGAACCAAAACAAAACAAAACTACACATTAACACAAAAAAAAAAATCTATACGGAACCCTCGTACGAGTGATTCATACAACGATAGCACAGTAGCGTACTTGCCAACTGGCAAGCGTACAGCATTTGATAAACACTGCAATACGTAATTATGTACTCCGTTGTGTTCGGAGACAGGTGTATTTCTGGCCTATTGAGGGTTACTCAGCGAAGTATTTCGGTTTTTACGGATTTGATTGCTCGAGTAGACAGCGTGAAATTTAAATTTTCTGAGATTTTATTGGAGTTATTAAGTAATATATCCTGAGTTGTCTGACTCACTCCTTGGTAATTTTCTAGGAAGATACCTATTTAGTCAAAAAATTGGAGGATATAACGACTGTCCAACTCTTAGGAGTTAATTGATAGGGATTAGCCGACTTTGCAATACATAATAAGGTACCTACTCCGTTGTGTTCGGAGACAGATGTATTTCTAGCCTATTCAGGGTTACACAGCGAAGTATTTCGGATTTTACGGATTTGATTGCTTGAGTAGACATCGTGGAATTGAAATTTTCTGAGATTTTATTGGAGTTATTAAGTAATATATCCTGAGTTGTCTGACTCACTCCTTGGTAATTTTCTAGGAAGATACCTATTTAGTCAAAAAATTGGAGGATATAACGACTGTCCAACTCTTAGGAGTTAATTGATAGGGATTAGCCGACTTTGCAATACATAATAAGGTACCTACTCCGTTGTGTTCGGAGACAGATGTATTTCTAGCCTATTCAGGGTTACTCAGCGAAGTATTTCGGATTTTACGGATTTGATTGCTTGAGTAGACATCGTGGAATTGAAATTTTCTGAGATTTTATTGGAGTTATTGAGTGATATATATGCTGGGTTGTTGTCTGAATAACCAGGTGTTAGTAAATAGCTAGTCAATTTAAAAAAAAAAAACTTTGTTTTCTATAAAAAATTGGCTCGTTAAAAAAACTGTAAAACTCTTGCCCGGCCTGGATTTGGATTAGTCGACTTTGGTTTATTTCTGTCTCTACATATTAGGTGAAGTGTGCTGTATCTAGGTTCTGATGGGCAAACCGCTCACTTCAAGTCGCTTCACTTGAGATTCAGGTAGAAAATTTTACTGAATGGACCGGCAGACCACAGAGACAGACTGAAAGACCATGTACAAGTCAATGTTACGCCATAAAAAAAATATTCTTAATAACTCTGAATAACTGATTGGTTCTCAAAATTATTTGCACCGACTAAAACAGAACGGAACGAGGAGATATCACACATCATCACACAAATATTATAAAGGCGAAAGTTTGTGAGTGTGTGTGTGTGTGTGTGTTTGTTACTACTTCACGCTCAAACGGCTGGACCAATTTTGATGAAATTTAGTATGAAGGTAGCCAACATCCTGGATTAACACATAGGAAACTTTTGGTCCAGGGAATATGTTCCCTCGGGATAATTTTCGACTTTCACGCGGGCAAAGCCGCTGGTAGAAGCTAGTAAAACATAAATCGACTATGAATTTGCGGTAAATACTTGACACTCTATAATCTCATAGTGCACAGAGTCTAATGTTATGAATTACATTCTATGAAAAGCGTCATCGCTACGCAAAAGGCCATTGAACCCCGTAGGTGGGTAAATAAATATATTTTGCACATTAATTCTGGCTTGTAAAATAAATTGTGTGTGACGATTGACGTAGAAAATCACGGGCACAGCTAACGACAAAAATATTCGTGTTGTTAGTCAACAGAAAATCCTATCTCTCTATTTATAAAGGGTAAATTAGATCGCTGATCAGAAAATATGTTTTTCTCAAACATGCTTGGAAATTTGAGCATTATTTTGACAACCTTCTTCGGGATGAATCGATATTGCTGTGCTGTACTGGTCAAATAAATGCGAGCAGCGGTCGGCTTAAGCTGTATGAAAATCGACGTCTGTCGTGGTTTAGCGGCCAAATAAATTACATAGTAAACTCACATCTGTCGTGTAATTTAAAAATGGAACGATCTTTTACTCTGAAACATGGCAACCAAGGAGGAAACATAACAAAGGTTTTATTGAAATTTTGAACTGGCTTGCAAATAAAAGGCTTTTTATTGAAAAAAAAACAAATGAACACTTTAACGCGGGAAAAAAAATTGTGGTTAGCCATTGATTTTGAAAAGTTCTAAGTAGGTACTACTTAGTTTGAATTTCCGCGCATTATTTGAAAAAAATACTATACAAGCCTTGGCCACTATAGTTCTCGCCAAACTTCTTGGCCGCCCTGAAGTTAGCTACAATGGCTGCGCAGTAGTAAATCTCTTAGAAAAACAGCACCGTTTCGTGACTCGCGCATCCGGTAAACCAACTTTAGGGCGGCCCAGAAGTTTGGCGAGGACTATACTAGGCATTGATGGACTTATCAATGCCTCTTTTGCTGGCCGCTGCAGTAATGTACTATTGAGTCGTTAAGATTGATTGTCCAGAAATAAGAAGATCAAAAAGTTGACATGGTCAGAAACGTTAATATTTCTGGACATACCTCATGTTTTTATTATTATTTAGTATTTGACAATAATAAATAAAACCTAAAATAAATAAAATAAAAATAGATTTTGGAAAAGTCCTGTATTTTCCGCCATTAATGCACTGGTAACTTTACAACGACACACATATTTTACAACATTTTCTTTAAATACATAGGTCTTGTTATGAAAACCAGTAAGTACAAAAATATCTACACAATATAAGGGCCGCCACCAAACATAATCAATAACCCAACATCGTCTATTCTTAGCACATACGACATTAATTTATCCTCCATCAAATATTTCATTATTGTTATCCAAACATAAGGCTGTTTACACACACGCATAGCACATAGTCAACGATCGCAATTTAAAAGGTACTTTGTTTGAGCTCTGATTATTTGGTTTTAGAATAATCTTTATCTTAGTACATTCAAAAATAACACAAATAGTGACACATTTACTTTATTGTTTTAAAATTGGCTCAACCAGCAGAAAAATATTTCTAAGGTCTGTTTTACATTTATCAGCACCGATTCAATGAAGCTATGGTCCTTCACCAAATATGATCAATAACTCAACATCGTCTATTCTTACCACCATACGACATTAATTTATCCTCCAACAAATATTTCATTATTGTTATCCAAACATAAGGCTGTTTATGCACACGTATGAGCGCCTAAAGATTGCAATTAAAAAGTTATCATGACCATTGATTATGAGGTTTTAGAATATTCATTATCTTAGTATGTGTGGTCTTAAAATTGATGATAGATGTGTACCATTCTTTAGATCGCTTAAAATACTTACCTTACCTTCATTATATATATTTGAAATTAGTGTTTTCGTCAAAACAAACATGAGGTTATTCGAAAAGGTGTCGACGTTACGAGATGTTCCGATTCGTAGCCAATACACAAACTCTTTAAGCAATCAGCGTTGTAAGACTGCCTTAGTGAGTAAGAGCGTTTTAGGCATGGCACCGCGCATTTATAATAAATTACCAGATGCCATAAAAAATTTGAATGTTACACTTTTCAAAAAAAAAAAAACTGTTACTAATTGAAAAATGTTATTATACGACTGATGGATTTCTGAATGATAAAATAATGTAACCTATCTATTGATTTGACTGGTGAAACAATCTTTAATTGAATATTGTGACTAATGGTAATTTATGATTATTATTTATGCGTTGACTGCAGAAATTACTCCTTATTTTGACATTCATAATTTTGTTGTTATTTATATAAAATATCATATTAATTTTGACATACCTACCAAATAATTTGTGTTTACCTCTTGCATGACAAATATTTAATAATTTTTTTTTTGACTAGAAATTACTCCTTATTGAGACATTTATAATTTTGTTGTTATTTATTTAACATCATATTCTATTAATTTTGACATACCTACCAAATAACTTGTGTTTACCTCTCGCATGAATCATATTTTGTTTGTCATTGTATTTCTCATGTAACTATAATATTTGTACGCTTCTTGGCATAACATAGCTGCCTACGAACTTTAATTTAAGAACTGTATTTACTACCTATGTTACACAAATAAAAATGATTTTGATTATGATTATGATTAGTACATAATTTTTGTATAAATAAAACTACATAAATAGTGACCCATTTAAGTTTTTGTTTTACAACCAGCACAACAATACTTCTAAGGTCTGATTTACATTTATAAGCACCGATTCTATGAAGCTATGGTCCTTCACCAAACATAATCAATAACCCAACATTATCTATTCTTAGCCACCATACGACATTAATTTATCCTCCATCAAATATGTCATTATTGCTATCCAAACATAAGGCTGTTTACACACTCGTATAGCACCACATAGCCTAACGATCGCAATTAAGGGCCGGGCCCACCTTGAACTAATGGTTCTGTTTTGTCTGACCCAAGGATTCTTGGATAATACTTTTTTTTTCTAGAAAAATACTTTCTATTTAATGGTAGCATTAATTTGGTGTGGTAATATATGAAGGTATTAAGTAACAGGTGCTTTGTTAGTGCTTAGTTGATTTATACTACGGTTAATATTTTAGTGAATTTCAGATTGTATTTTCTCCGAGAAAATAAAGTTGGTCTGGTTTTCTCAAAGCGGTTATAGTAAAGCTTAAAATTTCAACCGAAAACTTGTTTTGTGTGATTCTTTAGAAGGTAAATTCTCTTTTCATAGACTTTCATTATTTTCTATTCACGTGACCTATATCTACCTCGAGCATGAGGCCCTTTTTTGTGATTGGGCAATCATCCAATGACTTCTCCCGCTCTGGGTGAAGCGGGAGGATGTTTCAGAATTTTACTGACTAAAACCTACTCATGTTCCTTCAGTTGCTTGTGCCAGGGCCGCGGTAACTCTCTTTCAAATTTATCCGCGACCCAGACAGACATCAGCCCTAGCGGACCCCGTCAGTTTTTGCTGACATCTCTTTGAGGCGCGCGTGGAACACTTCGCGCCGTAAACTTGGGCCTGGTCTTTATCCTTGGCGAGCTACCCATTACTCGCGGTCCGCAATCCGGCGCCTACGGTGGCCGGGCATCGGCTTGCCATGGTAAGATCTTTACCGAGACTAAACTGACATTGATCGAAAATCAAAGTAGATCGAAAATTTAACTATTTCACGGCAAAACAATTACATTTGTTAAAAAAGTAGCGGCTTTTACTCATTTATGTCAGGCTTCATTTTATCGATCGCATTTATTTTATTGTTCGCATTAATTTCTTATTTATTACAATAAAAGTTTATGTAGGTACTTTAAGTATTAATACTGTTTTATTTAAATATATTTCGTTCATAAAACATTTATTTACACCATGTAGTAAAATTTAATTGAGGACTCATGTCACATCGATTCGATGAATTACTTATGATTGAGCCTTACCTACAACACTATAGCGCTTGCAACAATAAAAAAATAAGGTCGTTGGCAGCTATCAGTTTAGCCCACAAAATAAAAAAAAACACAGTATAAGTTGTCATAGCTATGCATTCAAACGAAACAGATAAATTGGCGCCAAGATTTTAGTCCAATAAAGAAAAAAAGCTGTGACTACGAGAAACTTTCAGTTTTACGAATTGACAATCACAACAAGATATACTTGCGTTTGACAAAGTTATCTTGTCAACAAGATTATAAATGGGAAAACACGCCAACATGACGTACATTTTCAACACATAACTTTATCCTATAACATCCACAGATACATTAATGCGTTAGATATGCCCAGAGAATAAATCAGGTATTAAGAGGAAATTTATATTAATATATAAATTATTATTATAACTACTATTACTACGATTATTACTTTTATTTTATTTATTTTTTATTTAATTTTTTTAATATTTTTATGTTTATTATATATATTTTCATTTATATTTGTCAAGTTTGTACACTAAGCCTCTGTTCACAGCGCAATTTTGAGCATTTTTTGAGGGTTCTGGTGCTTCTAAAGATAATGTAGAAAACATAGACAACATCAAAAAAGAAAACATAGGGGCATAGTATATATTTTTCATTTTCAGTTTATGGAATATCTTTTAAATTGATCCAATATTCGAGGAGGAAATAGGCGAGAGCCAAACCTCGAATTATGACTTTTACTTAGAGAATTCAGTCGGCGCTCTCTGCCCATATTTCCTTTTAACATTATTTTCTACTCAAGTAACTTAAAACATTCCTTCCTTTTTCCATTATCTCTCATACTGTCTATTTCGATCGTACCACCGTTATTGTAGCTAAGTTTTCATAGCTATGCACTCAAGCTAAACATACGAGTTGGCGCCAAGATTTTAGTTAAGGCGCTATATACGCCCCAATGTTAACGCAGTACTGGCCGTGCGCCCGATATCAATATGGAACCTCCTTTGAACAGTTTTGTTTGCAAAATATCATTTGATTTACATATTCTATGTTAGTTATGACGAAATTCCAGCCATAAATTTTTCTGTGTAAAAATATTTTTAAACATCCAAGTCGTTTTGGAGGCGTTTCCAAAAGTTGCAAAAAAATATCGTGTTGTTAATTATGTTTTTAAAGCGAAACTATTAGTTATACAAAAAAAACTTGTGCTCAAAATTATGTACATGAATCAATAATAAATATATATTTTTTGAAACCTTTTAACCTATCCGTTACTAAGGAGTTTGCTTTAGAAAGTTACCGTTAAGAAAAAGTTGTTACTTTAAGAAAGTTTCATTTAAGCGAATTAAAATCGAACAACACGACAAACTTGTGTTTGACAAACTTATTTTGTCAACCAGGCCTAACAAGATCATAAATAAAGTAACAGGGTAGCAAGACGTACATTTTCAACAAGCAACTTTATCCTTTAAATCCACAGATACATAAATGCTTAAAATCTTCATTCATACAAAAACACTACTTTCTACTCACTTGATTACGCTAATTTACTTCTAACTCTCACGTATCACAGTTACTGTAGCTAGGTTTCCACACTTACGAATATATCCGAAATAGATAAATTGCCGCCAATATTTTAGTTCAGTAAAGAAAAAAGTTTTATCTACGACAAACTTTCAGTTATTCGAATTGGAATCGAGCAACGAGACAAACTTGCGTTTGACAAACTTATCTTGTCAACAAACCCTAACAAGATCATAAATAGAGAAACACGCCAACACGATGTACATTTTCAACACACAACTTTATCTTCCTGTAACACAACCAGTGGCACGCGACGAAATTATTTGTACACGTCAGTACAAATTAACGAATCTATGTACGCGAGCCTAATGTTAGATGCAGCATCTAATTTTCAACAGTGGAAATCATGCTTACATTATTTTAATTTAAACTTACGAGCGTCGAGTGGTTTTTAAAAACAGAGTTTTTAGCTTAAAAAGGGTTTGTAAGGTTTTATTGTCTGTACAACTAGCCTAACCTAACAGTCATTCTGTGAAGGCTGGTTATCACCACATTGGACTTAATTTTATTAAAAACTACAAACGACTTCCAAATAAAAACACTACAAAATGTAAAATAACTTCAAATTCGGCAGTCGGTTTTCCTGTTTTTGTTTCTTTGTTTTTTGACACCAACTTCCGTCCAAGTTATTTTTCACTTTGTACCACAGTCTAGGTACCAATAATTCCCAAAGTGATCCCAGAATAGATAACCCAATAACATGAAAACTAAACAAAACCGGTGGAAAGAAAGTATACCAGGGTGAACAAACCTGCGTACTCCTTTAGCGTACCAGTGTGATGTTATGATATGAAATGGTGCAAACAATAAACAGACATGCGATTGCAGCTATCCCGAGTGATTCACCGTCATTTATTGAAGAGTTCTGATGTATATATCTCTGAAGTTCTTCATCAGATCTTGATGAAATTTAAATGGGACTTTACAAGCACCAGTTTTCAAATAAAAAAGAATCATCAAGGCTAAACACAAACAAAAAAATCGACATGATAAGCTGCTTATCATGACGATTTTTTTGTTTGTGCTTGCTGGTGCTTGTCATGTCCCATTTAAATTGCATCAAGATCTAAAATAGCAAAAAGGAGGACATTTTTGGGAAGTCTATTAAAAATGGCACGGTCTCCAATATTATACAAGCTTGGCATCCCTGTCCAATAACATCCACAGACACGTAAATCCGTTAGATTTGATGCCCAGGGATTAAAACAGGTATTATACGAGGTGAATTCCACCTCGTATATTAATAGTGCACAGGTGCATAAGCTCCTAACACGCAGCCACAAATGCACCTGCCAAGCGTGATCTTGATTAGTTGGGTCTATTTGTTTTATTGGTCTGTAGAAATAGATGGTGGAATATTTTGATAAGATTAATTTCAATTATTGATAAGTAACTATTGTAATTGATAAACTGTGGTTTTATTTAATTTATGCTCATGCGTAGGAGTTCAGAAATTTTTCAAAAGTTGTTGTTCAGTGTTGTCGTTAGTGTTTATAAGTTGACCCTGGTTTCTCTGATTACCAGTTTTTTTTTGGGACTACCCCACCGCACTATTCCCAAACCACTGCAATTCCTTGAAGACAGAATCAACAGTGGCGACCACCAGAAAAGCGCCGAGGTAATGAAATTAATCAGAAAAGAATAACGTAGGAGTAGGAAAAAATATAAATTTCCACTTCCGTCCATATCAATCTGGAGACAGAACAAACAAGGTCCATAGGCACAAAGGGTCGTTTACAACTGGAATAAGCCCAGTTGCCTAGCACCACGGATAAAATTAGCATTAATATTAATGGGTCGAACGCACGGAAATTTGTTCTAGTTGCCACAAAAATACACTCCCATAAGATATGATGTGCAGATTGTACATATTCTCAGTCAGATCTAGAACACTGACATAAAGGCGAGGCAACGAGCTTGAAGGAAAATAATTTACTTTAAAGTTACCATGCTCTGTGAGAAATTGGGCAACACAGTGATCCACCGCCAGCCACGTCCTGGCACGCGAACTGATGGAAAGAATTGGTGGAGGTGACGGCCCAAGACCACCTGTCATATTTACATAAATTTTACGTAGGAACTCAGGGGCGGACCGTGAATTAGTAAGGCCTTGGGCTAACTAACACTACTTAACTAACTATGCGGCCTAAACTACCTATTCAACTAATTGATAACTTGGCAAAAACCTGTTTTTACATGTTGAAGATGTTCTCTGAAACTAGTGACCCGGTTTCATAAATTATTTCACTGTTTAAAAGCTACTCTTTTCCTGAGTGTCACAGGATATATTTTATGCCGGCAAAATGTACAGTTCTTGTGAGAGAGGACTCGGTAAAGCAGCCGTGATAGTGATTAAATTGTAAGGAAGTTCTTTCTAAGTTACTTAATTAGAGGCCAAACTTTTTAGACTCACATAAAAGAGATTTCATTTAATCTCTATTAAATAAAATCAGGACCGTTAATTTAATATTCTATTTCCATCCCAATCCAATAGTCTATAAAAATCCTAATTACCTGATCAAAGCCTAAAGAAATTGTGTTTAACGATTATTAGAAGGACTTTAGAATGGAGTCGAAGACAAAAATCGATGTTATTTTTCCTTCTAGGCTTCGAGGGCTAATTTTTGCCCAGATTTAAAACCATAATGCTTCGTAGCAGTCGGGTAGAAAGAGAGCTCCGTGAAGAAGATTCAACGTGCTGGAATGGTTGACTTAACCATCTTTCTCGGGGAGAGTTTTGTATACACGAAGCTCATGTCCCAAGTTTGCTATATGCACTTTCATGATATTTTTTTTTTTTTTTTTTTTTTTTTTTTTCGAGCACATGTTGTGGTTTGTATCTCCGAGTCATCTGAATTATACTTCATAAAAGATAGCTTGATCTCTGCGACAGCTGTCTGTATTAATACAATAACAAATTGACAGGCTAACAATTTCATAACGTATATGTCAGTTTGACATATTATGTCGCAGAGATCAAGCTATTTTTAATGAAGTATAGTGGTAATATGCTAGCAGTAATGTTATCATAATATACATTGCGTCTTGTCTTGTCATCAACACTGAAAATTAGTGCACCAACCAACTAAACCAAACTACAATAATAAAACAAAAGAAGCTCGGAATAAAACCGCGTAAAATAAACATCATTTGTGATAATGAGAAACGGTTGACGTAAGCGCGGTCAAACAATCGAATGTGTGGGTAGACGGTAAAATGACGAATGTGTAGCTGTTTGAGGGTTATTGTTATTGTCTCTTCGTTTTGTGGTTATCGTGGTGACGTTTGTGTTTCATTTGCTTTGCTGGAATTGGCTTTTGGGTGTGGTAATGTTAATATAGAATGCAGAGCAGTGGTGGCCCAGTGGTAACGGCCCTGACTTACGTGTCTTAGGTCGTCGGTTTGAACCCAGGCGGGCGCTTTACTTTGTGTAAATTATTTCATCACAGGCAAACATTGTGAGGAAACCGGCGTGTCCTAGAAACAAAAATTTGAAGACACGTGACATCCACTAATCCACACTGGGCCCGCGTGGTGGATTAAGACCCATTCCCTCTCTCGAAGAGAGGAAGCCTGTCCCAGCAGTAGGAACATTAAAAGGCTGGTAATAATGATGATGAATGTTATTATGAGTATAAAGATGTGGCCTTGAATGGGGTTGTGCTTACTTCTTTGGATAGATATTGGACACATGTACGTAGATATAATGAGCATTTTATAAGCTTAACCATCTAAGTATATCATGTCATCTAAAGTCGACACTGGCACAGCAGCTGAATCTTATTATGAGAAGAGATCATACTTTCACTAAAATCCCACTAAAAATTGAATTTATGGTCAACTTGTTAATTATTTTAACTATTACTGATAGACGACGTTTAATAGTAGTGTATGCAACGGTCATATAATAGGGGTTATTAAAACACGAGTGTAGCTTTATCACGCGAGTGTTTGAATACCGAATTATATGCCGTTGCTTAGACTACTTTATCTTCACTCAGTTGAAATAAAACCAAAGTGGAAATGAAAAAAACATAATGGTATGGCAGGTAATTCAGATTCTCATTACGCCCACATCCATAGACAATGACACTATTTTTCTACATAAGTCAATTAGCCCATACGCGCAATAAATTAAAAAGTAAAATTAAAAAGTTATTTTATGATGCAGTTGTTTGAAAATCGAAAGACATACATACGATACATATCCACGAAAAAATTTACGTGTTTATACAATATTTTTTGAATTCATATTTGGAACATTATGTTGTGAGTTTAGATAAATTACTTTACTACTACAGTTTACTGAAAAATTGCATCTAATAAACAGACAGACAGACAGTGATAGCTATATTTTCATCTTCTAGGAAAACTTTGCACATCAAACTTTGATTGGCTCAATGCCTACAGTGAAACATAATACAAGAGCTACACAACGCCAGTACATACAAACGCAGCACCAGACTGCACTACAGAAATAGGATACCAACTGTTAAGCCGGTTGTCGATTTGTCTTGGAGATTCTCCCCAATTATCCACGCCGGTCACCTGAGTCGGTGCCAAGGTGTGAGTAATGGCGCCAGTCGCTAGCTGACATATGTGATGTAATTTTAGTTATACTACGAATTCTCGTAGTTTTGTATATAGTGGGAAAGGTGATGACAGCGGTTTTATGAGAGGAGTGATTGTAATCGGGATAGGTACAGGTTGAGTAATATTGTGAAAAATCTTTGTGGTTTTCCAATCCGTATATTTGATAATTTAGGTAATGTTTGATTCTAGGAATAAACATTTCTTTATTTATACATTTGATAAGGTATACGAATTATGTTCGGCACATTTTTGCCTTATCATCTACGTTTGTTGATTATCATATTATAGCAACCCCACTGTTGTTTATTCTGTGGCAACCCTGTCACGATCTCAAATATTTTGAACTTCTGACAATCTTTTCTGTTGATAGAATGTTACTATGTCTACAGTCCCAATTATAACAGCAACACAGCTGTAAGCTGAAGCGAATGCGATGTCCCACCTTCCTGTAGTTGCTGAACAGTCAGCCTGAGAGCTATAAATGATATTTAGCACGTAGGTACAGTACAAACATTGTCTTAATGCCCCTCGGCAAACTTCGTGTTTTGTCAGTCGACGGATTTCTATCAGTTGCCCTTTGCACTTGGTGCACAATGGACGCTCTCAATCAACTTGGAAGTATATAGAGTTGTTGATACACTTTAAGTAATGGTACTCGTAATGTAATTTATTAAAAAAATGGAAGGAAAGCTGCTATTTTTACAGCTCTATATATTTCACTAAGTAAGTAAGTACTTTATTGTTGTTTTGATTTCCATTGAACACAAAACAACAATAAACTACTTAGTTCTAACTTCAAATTTCGTATTATACACGATAAATCTAATAATTGATGGGCATGTAAATTAGCATTCGTTTGTATTCGGCAATACGATGATTGCCGAGGGACTTTAAGAAAATAGTTGTACTATACGTTGTTTCTGTCAAACTACAAGTGAGTCTCTTTCAACTGTCAAACTACAAATGCTGGAACATGTCTAAGTCAATGCACTTCCTAACTAGATTGACCAAAGATACAAAGGCTTCACCTCAAATCATCAAGTTGTTATCTAGAGAAACTAATCAAGGGTATTTTTTCTGTTGTAATGGCGACTGAATCGAATTGAAGAACGTCAAACTGAAAAACTAGGCAAAATCTCAAATATTTTTGCTTCAGTAAAACGCTTATATGCAGCATTTTCCTCAAAGATAATAAATAACATTAATAACTTCCCTTCTTAAAACAATACGCTAGTGACATTCCAAAACACACTGTAATTACAGTTTCCCATTACGGAACATCTTGGAGCCTTCAAACCTTTGATCTATACTCATCAACGTATCTAATGTCAAAGAGGATATGGTTCCGGTGGAAGCTAAGCGAGGAATGAACGTGATGAGGAAAACTGCTAACACAAAGGTGAAGGCAGCGTGACTTATAGGCTACTTATGGGCAGAAAGACGTAAAAAAAGGTTTCTCAAACAATCGGAGACACAATTTTCCTACAGGTAGAACTTTGACCTAATTTTTTCAAAAAGGTAAGGATTTAATAAAGCGAATTGAAAAGGGTGCAAAGAGAAAACCTAGATCATGTTAACGACTTTAATTGAATAGGTAGTCTTATTAGGTCAGAATTGCCAAACTTAAGTGGCAGTGGGCATGGCACATTGCTCGCTGAACGGCTGGCCGATGGGGCAGAAAGGTTCTGGAGTGGTGACCGCGAACCGGAAGACGTTGCGTTGGAAGGCCGCCCTCCAGGTGGACCGATGACCTGGTGAAGGTTGCGGGGATCCGCTGGATGCGAGTCGCTTGGGAGAGGCCTAGGTCCAGCAGTAGACGTCTTTCGGCTGATATGATGATGATGATCAGCAAAAATCAGCAAAAATATTTGAGATTTTGCCTTGCTTTTCAGTTCGATTCAACGCCATTACAACGTAAAAAAATACCCTTGATTAATTTCTATAGATAACAATTAGATGATTCGAGGTGGAGTCGAGTTGAAGGATCTTATTTGGAATAAATATAGGCCTTTGGTCCACAAATAAATAATCTTAATCTTGATGATTAGTTAACTGGTCAAAGCTTCGGGAGTCCGGTGGATGTGAAACGTACAGGACTGATCAGTGTGGCGACGCTTGGGGCAGGCCTAGGTCCAGCAGTGGGCGTCTTTCGGCTGAAATGATAATGATTATGTAGCTATTCACTTTTATTTTTTTAAGGTTGTCTTATTTTAAGAACACAATAATTTGGGAAAAGGCTAGCCGATGCCGATTTCCTTTGACTATTAAAACCTGTGAAAATTACAGTTCAATTTCGGGCGGAGCGAAGCTAAGCGAGAAATGACACATCTAAAGCGTAGTCCCTAAAACAACAACTCGACACCGCTCAAATAACAAAGAGACCGCGATCGCTCTTAACAGCGTTGAACAAACAATGCGTGAGCTATTCTATTTAAATATACCGTCGAGCAATATGAAGCAATATGGAGTAATGAGTAGAGGATTCTAGTTCATTTGTTCAGTCGTAAATTCTGTTACACTACATCTTACTTTACTGGAATTCTAATTTTGTAATGTACTTCGTATTTTGAAATAAGAACGTGGAGTTTCTTCGTCGTTTTTCCACGTATACATCTGCAGGCTGTTACTAGGTACTTTCTAAGTTTATCTTGGACATCACAGGCAACGGTGAAGGAAAACATCGTGAGGAAACCTGGACTTATATGGTTAATGTAAGTCTGAAAAGCCAAGTCAGAGGCCTGTGAGTTTTCCCAGAGGCGGCTTGCTAATAAACTTCATACAAATTAAGCGATAAAAATTCACATTACAATAATTTTAAAAAGCTGTCAGAAACGACGATTTAATGCTCTCATATATTATTAAAACCTACCCTTTATCCCGAATAAGAATCTTATTTGGAATATTAGCACAAAAACCTCATATGTGGCCTATGTGGGTCGTACTAATTATTTTATTAGGCTGAAAGTCGGTCGCGGCTTCCAAAGCTTAGGGCGACCCACTACCCGGCTTATTTAATAAAATAATACTCCCGTCCAAAGGCAAAAAGAATAGATAAGAGAGGATACACACGGATGAATTATTTAGAGAGAGTAAATGAAATATGTTCGGTGTGTAGAAAGGACGTGAATTATGGGAACAAAATGTATTTTACTGTGGTGTGGAAACTGGATGAAATACTCGTAGGAATATTTTTGTTTATTTTGAGTACGTCGTGTAAGCTGTACGCTAGTTTAGTCACTGTAGGTAATGTTTTATATTGATTTTAAAATAAATTTAGAAAAAGTTGATAAAAAAAATTAAAACCCCGACTGCTTAAAAAGCTTAACATAAATATTGCTTTACATGTTGTTAAGAAAAAACAACTGCTTCAAAAGCGAGCTAAAAAGTCGTAAACAAGGAAAAAATCATGCTGTGCAGGCGGAGGATACACCAGATTTTGGTCAGCCAGCCCGCGAATATGTATCCTCCGACTGTACTGTATGATTTTCTTCTTGTTTATGTCTTTTTAGTTCGCTTTTTAAGCAGTCGGATTTTTTGAATTAACTTTTTATTTATAACTTTTTAGTTAATATTTTTTTCGAGTTATGTACATTTAAACTTATAAGTGTTATACTTTTTTGGAATCACCTCTCGAAAACTTTTTGTTTGGTACCCCCACAGTGGGTTTGGAAAAAAAACAAAATTGCCCTCCCCCCAACATGGCGCCCATAAGCCGCTATTTTTCTATTTTCCAATTTAAATGTAACCAGTGACACTCGCAAGATTAAATCGATAGACGTTTGAATCATCAAAATCGGCCAATGCGTTTGGTCTCTGGAACGCCACATTGGAAAAAAATACATACATAGACTGATAAACACATTATCCTCGTTCGGCGGTCGGGTAAGAAAAAGAGTATACAGACGAAATATTGCAGAGTAGAATTAATAGTTTCATAAAGCTTATCTAACAGATAGGTTTTAAGAAACTATAAATACTACTATATTGTATTATAACTTGATTTTTATTTGGTTTTAGCAGGTTCACTGTCAACATTGCAAAAACAATAGTTAAAACCATCACGACGTACCCTAAGTGCGTCATGAGATTGTCAACCTTAAAGTTTGATTCTAATTTTAATTGATTTGATTTAATTTAATGTTATAATTTGCAATGCAGCAACACGATTTTTTTGAATTTTTGCACATCAACACCATGGCTGAATCACTAGCCCCCAAAATAGCGGCCCAGGCCTAGTTAGGGAGTTAGCATCATCATGTTATGTGTTACCTTTGTATCAAATAAACATTTTGTATTATTATAATTTATTTTAGTTAAACAATTTGGCTGATGTGATTGGTTGCCTGAAATGAATCGATCGGCCGAGTCTTTTTTTAATTAGGTTGGGGTCGGCATGCAGTATAACCGGCAGCAGCTGAGGACCTCATAATATCATCATCATCATCATCATCAGCCTTAGCATTTTGTCACTGCTGGGATACAGGCATCCTCACTGTGAGAGGTAATGAGCCTTAATCCACCATGTGGGCCCAGTGCGGGTTGGTGGATGTCACATATCTTCGGATGTTTTGGTTCTAGGACATGCCAGTTTCCTCACGATGATTTCCTTCACCGTTTTAAGAGCAGTGGTGATGTAATAATTTACACAAAGTAAAGCGCCTACCTGATTCAAACCGATGACCATGACATGTAAGTCGGGACTATTACCACCACTGCCCCGACGGCACTGTCTTGCCGAAATATACTGCTTAATAAATAAAATTACTTGATACTCGTGTGTACAAAACTCTGCTAGATTACTTAATATATATTTGTGTTGCATATCCTTTAAAAAATCCGTTTCCAGTTAGTTAGCCAGCCTTTGATAAAACCTACGACACACTTGGTTTCTCGACGACATGAGAAACCAAGTCAAGTATGTTTTAGGTTTTTCTGAAAGCCCACCTTTACAATCTAAAGCACCTACGTAGTCCCAGCAAACTTAAGAGGCTGACGAAACCCGAGAGTAAAATAAAATAAAAATAAAAAATAAAATAAAGTTTATTGATTCAATAAAAGAGTGTTACAGTATTAAGATGTGACACTGGATTGATTTTAATTAAATTTTAGTTCAATGAATTAGGTAACGGGGCGTTTGAATGGAGGTTTCGTGTTGATTATTTGTTTGGATTATTGATAGTAAGTATTTTGTCTTTTTCCTTGTTGATTAAAGGGCTTACATGAATTTATTGTTCTCAAATAAATTTGTTAAATTATCTTAATTCTCATAAGTACAGTTATTGTCAAGTTTTCTTTTCTAGTCATTTTGTCGCGAGCGTTTTTAGGGTTCCGTATCCAAAGGGGAAAAATGGGACCCTATTACTAAGACTCCACTGTCCGACTGTCTGCCACCAGGCTGTATCTCATGAACCGTGATTGCTAGAAATTAATATGTTCACAGATAATATATTTCCGTTGGTGCTATAACAACAAATACTATAAACAGAATAAAACAAACATTAAATTGGGCTCCCATACAACAAACGTGATTTTTTTGCCGGTTTTTGCGATAATGGTACGGAACCCTTTGTGCGCGAGTCCAACTCGCACTGGGCCGGTTTTCCAATTACTTGGTGTCACTAACAGATCCCACTACCAATAAAAGAGATAAAACAAAAATAAAAACTCCTAATTTATTTTCTGCTCTGATTTATCGAATTCATTGCACAAGCACACATTGCACTACTGCACATCCCTAAACGCGCTAAAACACACAACGGCTACTCAATTTCGACAAAATAATAAACATAGGCAAGTTTTTCATCCGCGCCCCTCAATAAGCTCTCTGAAATATAATAGTGTTGTCGATACCACATCCTGCGACTGTCGATAGGTGGCCGCTATTTCTGGCGAAGTGCCAAACCCGACCATTCCCTTGTCAAAATAAATGGCTCCTTTGTAACTTTTATAATACTCGTTGTGTCATAAAATAAATGAGTTATATTAATCGTGGCGTGTTTCTATGTCAATTAAATACTACAGTATATTCTTGTCACTTTCTGCGGTATGCCTATTAATTAAGCTCCTGTTTTAGTATTTTTTTTAGTTTTTTTTGGATTGTGTATGTTATTGTGACGTGATTAATGTTTCTCGCGTTAATTATTTGAATGTGTGCTATGAATTTTTGTTATTAAGGCGATGAGTTCATTATTTTACTGGATGTTTTGACTGTCTACTATTTGTTTTAAATCTTAGATTTGAGCCGATAAGGCAAGTTAAAATTACGACTTTAAGAAAGCATTTAGTAAAGTTAAAACAAAGTTTTTTTTTTGTTATTCAATACCACTGAGTTTATTTGATAAATTGAAAGATAACCATTTGATATACTTAAGAATAATCATTTGATAAACTGAAGAATAACAATTTGATAAACTGAAGGAAAACCATTTGATAAATTGAAGGATAATCATTTGGTAAACTGAAAGATTACCATTTCATACAATTGTATTCAAAGAATCAATAAAAAGACAATTAATGTGCCTACAGCCTCTTCTCAGCTTAATTAGCCAGCTTCCAGTTAAACTGAATACAGCTAAAAACCACAAAGCGACTGCTTAACTGATGTCAGAACACAGATACTGGGTAACACGAAACCCTGAAGCAAGACCAGTATCAGCTTATCTGGCTCCTGCAGAACTATTTATGTAATATTAAAAAACAAAAGAAGGAAAAAGTACATTCATACCTAATAATTCGCAAAACAATAACAACATGCATTAGCAGTCGGTACTGCACCATTATCAACTGCATGAATCATGATCCTATCACATTGTGGTCAGCTGTTCTGAGAATCGGTACGGACGGAGCTCCATTAGGAACAATAAAGGGAGCTAGAGGTTAACCGACACCGCGTTCGTTTGCTTTTAAATAAGGAATCGTTTTGAAAATGGAAGATTTCTTAGAATTGAGGAGGTCCGTTTGTAAATAATGTTAGAATAGTTTGTATAAACGTTGTTGGTAACTAAAACAGTGAACATGCAAAACGTACAGTGTCTATATTTTCAAGATTAAGCCTGTTTTAAAAAATGTGCAGTTTTTTTATATCGAGCGACACTATCAGATGAAGTACGAGTAATACAACAGCGTGTGTTTCTTTTTTCATAATCAATCAAAATCAAAGTTCGAGTCCTGGCTGGCTGAATATTGATATTACAAAAATCCAATGATGTAGTTTTAGTTTTCATCAAAATAACCCCAAGACACGGTTGAGTGTTTTTCGCAATTGCTCATAGCTTCAGATTTTGACATACTCACCGTTTGAAACCACTTGAGATCACTTGAAAAAATCACTATGTATAGAAAATTAAAATTCATCGTCAAATATTTTATCGATACCTAATTTGATTATGTTCTAGGAGACATCACTTAGTTATAAGTGACTGAGTAGATAATTTTAATAAAAGTAGCAATTTCAGAATTCTTAAACTGAATAAACATAAATTCCATTATACTAAAACAATTTTTACTGAAAAAAGTAAAGAAATAGCTGTCATAATTAGATAGTCACATTACTCAAATAGTCTAGAGTTTCAGCGTATTTTAAATGTCGCCAGGTCTTAGAAGACATTTCAGAAATGTCAACCTAACAAATTAATGTGTGGGCTGTCATTTAGATGACACATTATTGTACCTAAATATGAACAGGTGTTGAAGCAAAATAGAACAAGCAGATTGAAAGAGGACGAGCAAAGACGAAAATGAATGGAACACCTGAGAGGCAATTTACTTGGCTCTTAGGTCATCAGATAACTTGCGACTTAAAATGCCAATGCATTCCACTTCTTTCTTGGATAAATCCTTTACTGACCAGGCTGCTCGTCTGTGGAATGCATTTGCTGATTCAATAAAACGCGTTCAGTCGTTACTTGTATTTAAAAAACTCGTAAATGATCATTACCTATCGCTGTGATAGTGCTCTTGTTTTGATATAATGTGCGATGATTGTCAGTAGTCATCATTGGCTTTTATTGCCTATAGATATATTGAGTATGTATGTATTTATTTATCTATTATATAGCATAAGTAGCAAAGTTGCAATAAGCATCTCATTGCGACATTTACCAATCAGAAGTTATAATGGCATGCAAGTTATGCAGGGTCTAAAGTAACCTAACACGAAGGAGATGACGCTTAACATTATGCGAATAAAAATTATGGCAAAACAAATTATCGTCTTCAAGATAAACTGCATAAACAAATTATGCAAAAACAGTAATGCCAATATACTTATATTAAGAAAAAACAACATTATGCGAAAAAAGGGACCCCAATCAAAACATAGGTCTAGCACCAGCCCACGAATAAAATAGAGGGTGAAAATGAAAATTTCTAAATTACCAAAACATTGCTTAGAAAGAAAATCACCCCGCCGACTATTCCCTGTATACTAAAAGTTTAGTCATTAAAGTAATTAGTTTATTTGAGTACAAATAAGACTGTTTTAAAAATGTATAATTTATTCATTGGTAGTATAGAAGTAATTTGATTCTGATTTAAATTAAATTTATTAGCGGATTACCAAAATTATTTTTGTATTCTTTGCTTTACAAGATGCAACATATTATGCAGCAGCATAAGATGTAAGCTGTCCTACTGTAGGTATTTGTAAATGTATGTTTTGTGTATAATAAAGAATCTATACTAATTACTATTATAAAGAGGCTTTTTTATTATTTTTGTATGTAACGACTAAACTTAAAAACTACTGGACCGATTTCAAAAATTCTTTTACGGTTGGCAATTTACACTATCCCCTAGTGACATAGACTACTTTTTATCCCTGTATTCCCACGGAACGGGAACTACGCTGGGGAAACCGCGAGGCGTCCGCTAGTATGAATATAAACAAAGCTATTTTGCAAAAAAAGGTGATTGTTCTCATCATTATAAATGAAAAGGCAGTTTGAACGAGGACAACTAAAGACAAAAAAAAAATATACAGTTGAACTTAGAAGTTCTCCTTTTTGACGTCAGTCTATCATTATCACCCATAAATAAAATAAATTGCGCAAATTAAAATATTTAAATAACCGAAAAACATTGTTTAGAACGTTCCCCGCCGTTTTGTTTGAAATTTTGGTCATTAAAGCAACTAGTTGAGTCGAGTACGAATAAGAAATTTTGTTATGAATGTATAATTTATTCATTGCCGGTTATTTCGCACAAATTCACACAAATGGTTCGAATTTATTCGTCTGACAACATTGAGCCCCGTCTGCTTCGAGTGATTGCAATTATTCTTCACGTCTTTTATGATTTGTATAGGTCTACCAGAATCTCATGGCAAAAAGGGAAATAAAAATTTGTTGTATGCAATACTGGGGAAAATGGATCAAACGATCTTGATACTGTTTAATTTTTATTTATGTCTTTAGTATTAATGAACATGAGGTAACTATATTATAATAGTCACAACGGATCTTTGTGTCTTTGAACTTGGTCCTGCCAACCATTGCGTAAGAAACAGTTTGTCATCGAGTATACTGCATAGAGTAAGCGAGATAGGACGATGACAAAAAAGACAAAAGATATTTATTTCAACTGGGCCACCAAGCGGCACTTTTGAATGTCACAATTTAAATTTACATGGAATAAAAGTTGATTCTACCGTGCATTCGGAAAGTAGCTTGTTATGGAGAAGAATGCACAAGAAACTCCGTAAGCTTATGTGACATACATAAGCGAGTGAAAGAGACAGTTATACAATCTTCACCTTCAACATTGACACAAAAATAGCTACTGCGCGGGGTCTTGCAACCAATTCAGAGACACAAAGATCCACTGTGAGTATTATAGGTATGTGTATGAATAATGTTGTTATACATCGTGTTCTTAACATAGGAAAAATAAATCAATTGAATATTAATTTATGTACTAATTTATTATTTAGCATTTAAATCATACTAATAACTTAAAACCTCATTCAGAACTAGAAAACTAGAATACGATTCCATGAACTCCACTGGCATTTCAAAAACTTGTATCTTTGTAGTTTTATGTCATCTCTCTCCATCAAAATGGTTCTTTTTCATTGGCATTTAACATATTCAAAACCAATCTCTTTATGTATAAAGTCTGTAAAAAATAATAAAATGCATCATGTTACTTAAAGTCATTCATCATCATCAGTCTATATATATATTTTTTATGTAAGTTTTATGGCCTGGTTGCTAGGACCTTTTAGCCACGTCTTTGGAAAGAGTTTTGGATCTTATATTTATTCTTTAGTATGCATTAGAATGCGGATGTAACAGATTCTAATGTTTTTTGGAGTATTTGGCAGCAAATTGTATCGAGTCAGTCTTCCCAGTAAGCTTTGCAGACGCAGTCAATACTACAATAAAATACACCGCTCCACTATCCCGAGATCGCTTTTGTCAATGATTTTACAAATTGTCCAGTTGCGGAGACAGTTGAGATACAAAACTACACCAATAATATATCACAATATCCACTAGGAATCAATTTGCAAATAATATTAACAGCCACTGAACTTCACTCGACAAAATCCCGCCAAAAACTCCCGTCTATATACACGTCCCACTGCAGGGCGCAGATTATTACTTAATATTTTTCTTACGTCAAAGATTCTCAATCTCCGTTAAAATCAATATCTTGTCGAAGAATTAGTAACAGTTACATTACTGTTGCCATTTCCTTCCGGCCATCATTAAATGTGCCCTGACCTACGATTTACCATATAATAGTAATGGAAAGAAATTAATATTAAGTAAGAAAAATATAAATTAAACTAAAAGTATCAAAACAAGTCAGTCCAACTTACCGGTCCACTCTACGACGCACTTTAAAATCAAAGATTGAGTTTGATTTACGCCTTCTTCTTCCCTTATTTTATGATACACATTGAAAACAATATGTCTCGCATGAGATCGAAGTGGGTTTTTCGACATTTTCACAAAAATAACAAACTTTCCAGATAATATCAAAAAATTTCAGCAGCGGTTGACACATCAAGTACTTTGATTCGACAGGTGACAATTGACATTGCCATATGAAAATCACAATTTAAAAAAAAAAAAAAATGCCATGAGATTCTGGTACACCTATAGTTAGTTATCATTGTAGTTGTTTATCATTGAATCACTGATGTTTGTATGAATATATGGTTTTGATGCTGTTCAATATTAAATTATGTTTTTTTTTTTCGGTATTTACCTTACACATGATTGTAAAAAGCTTTAAATGGACTGTATGTGATGCAGGCTGGTAATTGATATAATTTGCTTGGTTTATTAATATTTCACTGTAACTCGACCAGAGGTTATAGAAAAGAGAGCGATGACAGTATTTTACACAGATAAAATATAGTCATAGACTAAACAAGAAATATAATAACTATACTTCATAAAAGATAGCTTGATCTCTGCGACAGCTGTCAGAATCAATACAGTAACAATAGCGCTTGACAGGCTAACAATACCGTAACAATAACGTATACGTCAGTTTGACATTTGTCGCAGAGATCAAGCTATCTTTTATGAAATATTTATTTATTTATTTATTTATTATATACTTTATTGTACTTTGTTGTGTTTACTGTATTGTACTTTGTTGTAATATTATATTAAATTTGCAATTATTACACAGGATAATGTAAATAACGACATAAACCTCTAGTTTAAAAGCCTCTAAAAAACAAAGAATAAAAAATAAAAAAAAAACAATAGATTTTTTCATACAAATCCGCAATAAGCTATGCTTACTGTGCCCTACAAACTTATTTAAACGTCTTTATTTTCCTAAAATTTCAAGTAGATATTTTCATTTCACACAGTTAATTGGTTTTAAAATAATGCAGCTGGCATATCTCTTACATATTTAAAAATCACTGGCTGGAGTTATTTTAAACTGAAAATATTATTAATGGGCTCGAATGAGCTGAAATTGGACGACACATTTCGATACAAAATTGTCGATATTTTCAGTCAATGAGAACACTTTAACTGAAATGACGATAAAATTACAGAATTTCAAAGTGAAAATTTATTAAATATTACTACCATGCCATTGAGTTTCAAATTCTATGTGCCTGGTTTTGAAATCAAAATTAAGCACCCGTACTTTATACAGCTATCATTGTCATGATCAGCCTTTTAACGTTCCCACTGCTGGGACACATGCCTCCACTCTGTCAGAGAGAGAATGCATGGGCCTTAATCCACCACGCGGGGCCAGTACGGGTTGGAGGAAGTCACATGTATTCGAATTTTTGGTTCTAGGACATGCCGGTTTCCTCACGATGTTTTCCTTCATCGTTTTTAGAACAGTGGTGATGAAATAATTTACACAAAATAAAGCGCTTGCCTGGGTTTGAACCCACGATCTACGACACGTAAGTCGGGGCGTTACCACTGGGCCACCACTGCTCCACATGATCATACCGCTTATATTCGGTGGACGAAAAAAACGTTTTTTTAAGGGTTCTACATCCCTAATCGAAACAAAATATATCCTAAATTATATTGCAAGTAAGAAGGTCTACACAAAGAGACATTTTATCAACGACAGTAATTTCTCAAAATAGCTAAATTTAAGGAATTGATCACGTTGGTTTTCGCTCCTAGAAAATCACTATTTTGAGAGCCTTAAGTTCTCTACTCAAAATTAAAGGTTTGAACTCACCATAAATCTTCGACCACTGCGCCGGCGGTCTCCAATCCGGGTAATGCTTGGGAAACTTCTCCCTTGTCCAATACGTGTGCAGCACCATTTTGTACACAGTCATTTTATCCGGGTTACACACATCTGCCTCTGCGGCGGCTGCTGCGGCCAACGCCGGCAGCAACAACACTAGTAACAACCGCGCCATATCGATATCGGCTATCAACAACTTCACAACACTAAGGCATAGTGGTTGATGTCACAACATTTCACCTTTGTACCTGTAAAGAAAATATTTTGTATGTTAGTATGACTAAGAAATTAGAGAAAATAAAGTTTTAATCAGGGTGACTTTTAATAAATTTATAGGCAATGTTTCAGGATGAAAAATAAATTAAGATTATGTTTTTTTTTACTATGAAACAATTCTTAAAAAACAGGAAAAGAAAACAGATATTCCCTATATTTTGTTAAGTTATGAAAACATAAATTTACGTAATAGTACCTACTAAGAAATATGCGTTTTATTATGCGTACAGCTAAGGAGTGGAATTCCCTGCCGGAGTCTGTGTTTCCCGATAGCTAAAATCTAGGGGTCTTTAAGTCAAGAGTGAATAGGTTATTTCTAGGCAAGCGTGTTTCACCGTCGACCACATCATCGCTTACCATCAGGTGAGATTGTGGCCAAGCGCGAGCCTATCTATAATATAAAAATGAATCGCAAAATGTGTTGGTAAGCGCATAACTCAACAACGACTGGACCAATTTGGCCAATTCTTTTTTTAAAATGTTCGTTGAAGTTCAAAGATGGTTTTTACGGGGAGAAAAATTCTAATTATTGCCGGAAAAAAATAAAAACAGCCCTTTTCTTTTTCCCATACAAAAGTTTTCTAACTAAAACGTAGAGTCAATTTGAGCTTTATTGCTATTGTTTTTGCTTTGTGTAGGGTAGGGTAGTGTATGGTAGGGTAGTGTATGGTAGGGTAGTGTAGGGTAGGGTAGGGTAGTGTAGGGTAGGGTAGTGTAGGGTACGGTAGGGTAGGGTAGGGTAGGGTAGTGTAGGGTACGGTAGTGTAGAGTAGGGTAGGGTAGTGTAGTGTAGGGTAGTGTAGGGTAGTGTAGGGTAGTGTAGGGTAGTGTTGGGTAGTGTAGGGTAGTGTAGGGTAGTGTAGGGTGGTGTAGGGTAGTGTAGGGTAGTGTAGGGTAGTGTAGGGTAGTGTAGGGTAGTGTAGGGTAGTGTAGGGTAGTGTAGGGTAGTGTAGGGAAGTGTAGGGTAGTGTAGGGTAGTGTAGGGTAGTGTAGGGTAGTGTAGGGTAGTGTAGGGTAGTGTAGGGTAGTGTAGGGTAGTGTAGGGTAGTGTAGGGTAGTGTAGGGTAGTTTAGGGTAGTGTAGGGTAGTGTATGGTAGTGTAGGGTAGTGTAGGGTAGTGTAGGGTAGTGTAGGGTAGTGTAGGGTAGTGTAGGGTAGTGTAGGGTAGTGTAGGGTAGTGTAGGGTAGTGTAGGGTAGTGTAGGGTAGTGTAGGGTAGTGTAGGGTAGTGTAGGGTAGTGTAGGGTAGTGTAGGGTAGTGTAGGGTAGTGTAGGGTAGTGTAGGGTAGTGTAGGGTAGTGTAGGGTAGTGTAGGGTAGTGTAGGGTAGTGTAGGGTAGGGTAGTGTAGGATAGCGTAGGGTAGTGTAGGGTAGTGTAGGGTAGTGTAGGGTAGTGTAGGGTAGTGTAGGGTAGTGTAGGGTAGTGTAGGGTAGTGTAGGGTAGTGTAGGGTAGTGTAGGGTAGTGTAGGGTAGTGTAGGGTAGGGTAGGGTAGGTAGGGTAGATAAATGTTTGGTGTTTTTATGGCAAAACAAAGTTTGCCGGGTCAGCTAGTAGATTATAAAAAAAAAAAAAACTTTTTCATATTTCAGAGCGTATCTCACAATAAATGACAACTTCTTTCATCTTCTTTCATGACCTCCTGAAAGATTTCCAACTTATGAGAAACTGTTGGAGACTTAATTTGATCAAATAATAAATATTTAATAATACACAATGCATTATTTGATCGACATTGACAGTGATTTAGATTCAAGCGACTACTTTATAAACAAATAACTAATAGTTTTGCTTTAAAAAAAAAAAACACGATATTTTTTGCGAAAAAATATTTCGTTTTTTACTTTTGGAAACTCCTCAAAACGACTTGTATGTTTAAAAATATATTTACACAGAAAAATTGATGGCTTGAATGTCTTCGTAACTAACATAGCATATCTAAATCAAATGAGATTTTGCAAACAAAACTGTTCAAAAAGAGGTTCAATATTGATATTTAGGCATCGAGCGGGCATAAGGCCAGTACTACGTTAACATTGGGGCGTATATAGCGTTAATTTTCAAAAAAAAAACTATATTTGAAATCATTGACAGAAGCGATCTCAGGATAGTGGAGCGGAGAATTTTATTGTAGTATATATATATATGTAGTATTGACTACCTCCGCAAAGCTTACTGGGAAGGCTGACTCGATACAATTTGCTGCCAAATACTCCAAAAACCATTAGAATCCGTTACACCCGTATTCCAATGCATACTAAAGAATGTTAAAATTGCACTGAAGACGAGGCGGTATGGTCCAAGACCTTAGCCTGCCCGAGAAGGGCGAACACAAAAAAAAAATTTCTTGAACATTCAACACCTACAATAAATACCTCCATGTAACCAATGAATGAATGTGTATAGTAAAATAGTTCCCTGTCTGTCTGAGACTGGGTGAATGACCGGTCTATTTCGGTCCCTTTGAGGTGAGATATTGGTTGAATCTCTTGGAACTTTTGACGCGTGGCCAAACATTAAACTCATGACTTAAAGGTGTCTTATTTTTCTATAGGAATTTTGTGATCAAATGGTATTTGACTTGAGAACTTTAGATAAATGTTTCTTCTAGAGAACAGCTTTTATACTTATTGATCAAAATGGTTTAGGAATGTGTTAATTACAGAACAATCAGGTTAATTCATCATCATTATTTCATTACAACCGAAAGATGTCCACAACTTTTATATGAGGACGATGCTTATGACCAGCTCAAAGGCCTTGGCGTCTCATCAACAATTCTAATTTAAACAAAAAATAAAAAACCGGACTCTTGTTTAGGTATTTTTATTTCGCTTTTTAAGCAGTCGGGTTTTTTGATTTTTCTCATTGACTTTTTTATTTATAACGTTTTAGTTTTTTTAATTTTGGAACATTTAAACATAAAGTTTCATATTTTTTTTAAATCACCTCGTAAAACCCTTTAAACCCCGCTTTATGTCCCGCTTTATTTTGATACCCCACAAGAAGGATATGGAAGAAAAAAAAATTGGTCCACCCCACAACATGGCACCCAAAATCTGTTATTTTTCTATTTTCCAATTTAATTGTAGCCAGTGACACTTGCATGGTTACAATGAATTGATTGACGTAAGAATCATCAAAATCGGCCAACGCGTTTGTTGTCTAGAATTGCACATAGAAACAAACATACATAGACTGACAAACACATTACCCTCCTTTGGCAGTCGGGTAAAAAATATGCAGTTCTGAGGACTCCCGACACAAATGAAAACTTAAAACGTCACACCAGCATGTTGATGACGCGAATCCCTATGTTTTGCCCCTACGAAAATTAGCTCAACGCGGCTACTGAAGATGTCACTTCAAGAACAGCAAAAATTAAATAAGTAGGTAACAATTATACAAGCAATATTGAAAATTACAGATTACAAGTAACACTCAATGTGTTTTTACACTGTTCTAACTAAAACAAACGCACGAACTCACTTATATACCTATTTGCCCCTTATAACATAAAACCTGGATGAAAAGATTGAAGATGATGGAAATATTGAAGAGGATGTGGAAAGGAGAGTGAATGCAGGGAATAAAGTGAATGGTGCTATACATGCAGTTGTGACCAGCAAGTCGATGTCTCCGGAAGCTCGACTCGCCGTTCACAACAGCTTGCTGGTACTTATGTATGGAAGTGAAGGTTGGGTATAGCAAAAAAGACATGAAAGTAGGATTAATGCAGTAGAAAAGTGCTCCTTGCGGAGTATGTGTGGTGTAACTTTAAATGATAGATTGAGGAATGAGGTAATAAGACAACGTTGTGGTTTAAATGAAGATGTAGTGACTAAAATTGAAAAGAGTAAGTTAAGATGGTTTGGCCATGTTGAGAGGATGAGTGAAGGGCGACTAACGAAAGGTATTTACAAGGCAGACGTGAATGGAAACGCCGGGAGGGAACGCCTAGAAAAACATACATAGACCTTATAGGTGATGTTCTTCAGAAAGGCCAAGTGCGCAGTACCCAAACCGGCGTGTATGTATGACTAGATGTATGAATGTATGTGAAGCAAAAGAAGTATGTAAGGATCGTAGTAGGTAGCGTTCTGTAGTTTCTGCCTACCCCCATGGGAAAAAGGCGTGAGTTTATGTATGTATGTATGTAACATAAAACCTCTACAACTCAACCTAATAAATAAACCTCCATTTTAGATATTTGCACACACTTCTCTCGTTAAAACCACAAACTGAAAGCTCCATCAAAAACCGTATTTATTTAAAGCAAACTGGCATAAAATAATTGTAATAAAAACGATACACCGATGTTGAGCCGGGTTTTAAAAAATACGGGAATATTCGTGATGAATATACGTATACATAGGACACTGTAGCTTTTGTTAACTGTGCAAACTATAGTGACTGGTAGTGTAGTTAATTTTTATTGTGTGCGGCCATTTTTATGGCCTGCTTTGTTTATTTACGTTTTTTAAATGGAACATGTTTGGAGCAATGAACGTGCTTTATGTAATATTGAATTCAGTACTATAAAAAAATTGTATTACACAATATTTTTTAAAACATTTACCACGTTTTCGTGGAGGCAAAAACTCCATAATTTCATTGCCTTCAAGAAAACGACCAATTGAAACTGTGCACCTAGCTTGTTAAGTTTCATAAGTGCTGATGAAGGTAAAAATTTCCAATGGAATACAAGAAAACTCAAGGTCCTGAATCAACACGATAAAAAGATATGGGCATATATAGATTTTCGCGTGAACTTGTACGAGTAAGTACTAAAATTAACATTATCAACTTTTTGAATTTTGTCCTTTTTTTGTTGTTTCTCGGTCAACGGGCACTACGATATAGGTTTTCGACCCATTACCTATAGGGTACTTCCAGTTGACCTAGAATTGTCAATTTTGGTTAAAAGCAAAAAAGGTTTTTTTATATAAGTGTTTCTTTTTTACCTTTTGTGGTACGAACCCTAAAAAGTAGTAGTTTGTGTTTTCTTGGCATTCTAAGGGCTGGTTTTCAAAATTTAGTATTTGGTAAACGTGTCAAAATCTACTTTAATGCCAAATTTTGACAGGTTTGCACGCTAAATTAGTATTTGACAACTATTCAACTTCGAAAACTTAATTTAGAAATCGGGGGGCGAAGCTTTCAAGAAATACGAGATAAAAAGATTCTGTTTTTGTTATCGTCTACAGAAAATCTGTATAAATTTCCTCGATAAAAGCGAAATTTCCTAGTTATTACCAGTTCAACAAACCGAATCGCCGGTCTAATTGACCCCGAAATTCCGGCAGCCTAACAAGCCCTAACAAAAACAATATACCAACCCTAAAATGCTGTCCGTACACGAAATATTCCGAATTCGGCAAAAATTTGAACCTCTCAGTTATCATATTGAGCGATCATAAATATTCGCTAGCCCGTGGGACCGTGGGACGTTGGGACCATGTCTATGAAGGGTGTCAGCCTCTTTTTACCAATATTTTGCCAATATTTCAAAAGAGTATGTGCTGACGTAACATGACGTCAGCATACGACCCTTTATTTCGAACAGGATATTCGTTATGCGTTCCACGTTTAAAATAAAAGCGGTTAGGTTGGTGCAGTATTGTGTTGGCAGTCGTAAGTGTTAATGGGAGACTGTTCCAAGTGTTTTGTAGGTTTAGCAACTTCATCTGAAAGTGTCATTAGAATTTTACTTATTATATTCGTAAAATAAATGTAGCGTACGCAATTACCCCTATATTTGAGGGAACAAAACGCGCACTCGTTTCACAATTGCGCGACCCAAAGCCAATAGTTATTGTACTTTCCTTATTATTCTATGTCTTAAGAAAAAAAAACTTCAGATCAAAATGTAGATAATTAAATTGTCTTTGAGATGGTGACAATTTTATTAAAATACGCTCGGTGGTTTTGGTACTGTTGCCTTTTTTTTTTCCATGATAGACATAACTTTACAAATTAATTACACTATTTTATACGAATTAAACTCAAATTTTCTTAAATTAAATTATTAAGAAAATGTTACGAGAAGCTGTTTAGACGTGATTCTCATTTGAAAATCAGCAACTTAGGGGTCTATCTGCGCCTTAAGACATTCTTTCGCTCGACTCAACAAATTGACAGATATAGCTTGTCATTTATTGTGTTTTTTTTTTTCATTGGCTTGCGAATGTATTAGAGGATGATTCCTTCCAAAGGACTTCGAATATAAGTCCTAATGGTTGTGCATATGTAAGTTTTCAAAGAAAGTATCGACAAATTCGCGTTAAAAAATAAAAAAAATGACGACAAACGACCGTCCAGAAGTGACTTCAACTATAATTAAATGTAACAATATTGAATCCTAATCCGTTTAACAGGTCATAAAATTCAATGGATGTTGTATCGAATCGAACTGCGTAACTTTTTATTGAACGCCGCGTACAAACGACTGAGTTTATTGGTTGTAAGAAGTAGGTGGAAACTATTCGTTGTAAATTGGATTAACATAGTAATTGTAAGCCGATCGAGTGTAAAATAATAAATATTATGATAGACTAGCAAACAGGTATATGTTAATAGTGAAAAACGTTCTGTGGAGAATGTATGTGTGATCCCCCACATCCAAGTTACAATTGCTGCGTGTCGCAATCTTTGATGTCCGCACGGAACAAATATTTGTTTGTTGTACAGATAGTTGTTGGTATCTGGCTGTTTGTGTATTCGAATTTAAATATTTGTGAATTACTACAATAGGAATAATTGCCCGGTTAAGATTTTTTTTAATGTTTGGCCCACAATAGAAATTTCGCCAGTATCGTGGGGGGCACGATACCAAACATTAAATTGGGGGCCAAATATAAAAAAAAAATACTTAAAGACGGAGGCAAATGCTGCACCAACAAAATACAATCTCAGATAGAAATACATATTTAGTTATATATTCACTTATTAAAACTTCTTGCAACGCAAAGTTTCACCTCCTGAAAGATTTTCAATGAATTAAAAGTCACCCCGTATAAGTTTACAATTAAATCGCGACCCAAGTACATCGATATCGATAACACGTAATCACCTCACTATTTTACAGTCCTTTTCAGCGAACGTTAACAGTTCCAAAGGAATTAACTCGCGTGATTCGAATATATTTCAGGGGTCGTAAAATATGGGTATTTTATTGAATTCAATGAAAGTGCTTACTAGTTCACCGACTGAAACTGGGGTTTATGAATGGAATTTCGTTCCGTGTTTGTATGTAGGTAAGGGGTTTATAGAGGGGCTTTCAGATCCCAAAAGAGTAGTTCTGAAAGTATCAAGAATTTTCGCTCTTAGGCCTAATTTTTTGGTCTGTAGTACCTTTTTTTGTACTTTCGGCCAATCCTAATTTATTCCATCGATTTTTCTGAACTTAGCATCACTTTTATGAACATGTGCCATGGGGTTTATCTTAGTATCAAAATAAGTAGTAGATCTTGCGGTCGCCGCTCCTACTAATAAGAGTGGTTAGGTTGGAGCTGTTAACCGAATGGTTAAATAAGCTTCTTATTCTTTAGTGTCGATTAACTCAAACTATAGAACCATTCAGATTTTGTCCGACCAGTATGTAGCTACTCGGACAGCTCTATCATTTGCTACTTTCAAATCCCGTAAGGTGCAGGTGGTCGGGCATGAAGGGCAGACAAGGAAGTGGGCCATATCTCGCGAAGGGGCCCAACACTGACACTGAGTTTTGGATGGGTCTATGATACTCCATTTGGCCAGGTTGTTTTTACAGCGGCCAACCTGGTTCCGCAATCGGTTTAGTGATTTCTAGATTGGCCACTGCAGTTCGCTTCAAGGGGGCAGATTCTCTGCCGGAGTGATGAAGTGTGGAGGAGTAGGGTGGAGGTAGTGTATATTGCCATAATTCAGATCTCTCGTCAGTTGCACTGGCTTAAATAAGCTAACCAGTGGTTTTAAACATCGGAAAAACGGGTTATTCATCAATTGTTGGCATCATAAATGGTAAAATAAGTTGTTGTGTAACACTTTAATTATTTGATTATTATGTCGTGGTGACCCAGTGGCTAAGACCTCGCCTCTCGTGCTTGAGGTCGTGGGTTCGAATCCGGGCAAGTACCAATATGACTTTTTCAATTCATATGTACTTTCTAAGTTTATCTTGGACATCGCTGATAACGGTGAAGGAAAAACATCGTGAGGAAACCTTGACTACTTATATAGTTAGTTTCTTATAAGATTGTGCTCCATTGGTGTAATTGCTGAAAGGCGTTGCAGTGGGAGGATAAACTAATAAATTAGTTAGCCTAAAAGCTGATGAAAAAGGCGTTTTACCGACATTTGAAACCAGTGGTTAGCATTATGTAACGATTGATAATATGTAATCAGGCAATCACATTTTTATGCCATAAAAATCTACGGTATGGTAACTATGGCGCGCCTTAAGCACCGTTTGAGTAAACAAGGTTCCACCCACAGAGCTCCATACAACTCTGATGACGCTGAGTGTCTACGCACGGCCAAGAAACCTTGCATACAGCAAAAATTATACGTGTGGATATTATAACCGACCTCATCTGCAAAAAGCTTTTCGCCTTTACTATTCGTAAAGTGACTGCAAATTGTCATGTCTGTAAATAAGCAATTAACGTAGCAATTTCGCCCTTGTATGACAAAACCACACCCCTTACACGTTTTCAATTCCCAGGATAAAAAGTGCTATCAGTTTTCTGACAAATACAGGGTGTGTCTGACACCGAAGCGAAAAAAAATTTCTTTTTCCTTCCAATCCGATCATGTGGGGTATCAAAATAAAGGGTTTTAAGAGGTGATTTCAAAAATATAACACTTATATGTTTAAATGTACCCAATTGGAAATAATATGTTGACTAAAAAGTTATAAAACAAAAAAAAACAAAAAGCCCGACTGCTTAAAAAGCGAACTAAAAAGACGTAAACAAGAAGAAAATCATGCTGTGCAGTCGGAGGATACATATTCGCGAGCTGGCTGACCAAAACCAGATGTATCCTCCGATTGCACAGCATGATTTTCTTCTTGTTTTTGTGAATTATTTATTTAAAAAAAAAAAACTGTATTTTTACTGTTATCATTTCAAAGACTTAAGAAATTATTCCGATCTAGCTCGGTTAGATTTTTATTTACTACTAAAAAAGGCGCGGCGCGTCTAGCCGGCGGCGTTGACCTATCGTGAACTTAAGGAAATCAGCTGATAGGCAGCGCTATTGAAATTTATTTTCATTGCTGCTTTTTGTGAATAGTTTTCGGTTTCTCCATAATAGGAGAAACCTACAAAAACTTCCATAACTACGTCCAGAATCATGTACTGATTCCATGGTATTTTTATTCGCGTTGGTATCAGACACACCCCGTACTTTTAAATTGAAGCTTGTCAGACAAATAAAAATATTGATAGGCTGGCCTATCGCAAGGGACCTAATACTGGCATTCACAGACTGTGGGTTTATTTTTATCATAAAATGAATTATTGCCACGATATTATTATATCAATCCTTTGGGGATCGGTATGTGTTCGTGACGACCATATTGTAACAAATTACATTATATTTTTAGAAATTCAGGCCCAAATTCTTGAACAAATTGATTTGAGTCGAGAGTGGGTACATGTCTAGACTCAAATCAATTTGTTGTGTAACAAATCCTTCAGTGAATTATTGAGTGCCATTATGGTAAACGAGTTATAGACAAAATTAAACATATTTACTTATGTAGTGGGTATCATTTTCTTTCTAGCGTTTGGCCAACTATGTTGGGTTTATTTTTCAGTCTAAGTGGATGCAGAAGACTACTACTATTTAAGAGGAGAAAAGAGGACTTTCTAAGTTTTTCTGACCCGATATGGTTAATGGTACAAGGGGATTGGCCAATTTCTATAGTTGATACCCGGCGAGCGCTTCAAAAACGAGCCGAAAAATAAGAGCACAAGTACGGTCGTGGTCTTATTTCAAATTAGTATTGTTCAATCATAGCCAACATTAAGACTTCAAAATGCTGCGGTGCGAAGAGAGTGCAGATAGAAAAACCCAATAACTTTGGGAATCAAATTCAGGACCTCAAACTCTAGCTAGCGCTAGCGACCATTGAATCAAAGAGGCAGTGTCGGTTGAATTTTTCCTTTAAAATATCTACGTGCACACAATATCACCATCCCATTTCGTTACAAAGTTTCAAAGAGAATATACTACGTAACTAAAGAACCAACCTTCAGTCGAGTAGAGTATTAGTTTGTTCCCCAAAATAATCCTCTTTGATCCCTCCACGATACAAATACTCGAAACTTAAATATCCCGTTTTAAATACTTAATTGTACTTCTATGTTGTTGACACTATTATCATAATTTGGAGTAAGTTTCAAAGAAGCATTAACTTGAAGATCGCTTTAAGATGATTGTAACTCGACTTGGCTCTGTCGAGACCACAAAAGGTCTTTTGAGATATTTTCTCTCGCTTATATTTTCTTTGGCTTGAGGCTTTTTAAACGAGAAAATCTTGAAGCATTTTCCTGAATCACTCACAATATTTTTGGAGCTTCATTAACTCTGTTCTGGTTGATATTTTAACGGATGCTTTTTATAATCTTTTCAGGATGTTAATATTTTCTCTGAAATGGTAAAGCAGCTTATGACTTTTTAATTTTTGTTACTTAGGCCCATTTTGTTGTTAGTCTAACAAAAGGTCAGATAACTAACTCTTAAACTTATTTGGTGATTTGTGAGGCCTACAATCTATACCATTATTATGAAGAGGTAAAGTTTGTGAGTTTGTGACATTGTAGGTGGTAATCTCTAAATCTACTGAACCGATTTTGATAATTGTTTTACCAGTAGAAAGCTACATTATTCTTGAGTGACATAGGCTATAATTTATTTTCATAAAAAAAGTTAAAAAGTTATAAATCAAAAAAATTAAATAAAAAAATCAAAAAACCCGACTGTTTCAAAAGCGAACTAAAAAGTCGTAAACAAGGAAAAAATCATGCTGTGCAGGCGGAGGATACACCAGATTTTGGTCAGCCAGCCCGCGAATATGTATACCCACACAAAGGGGTTGAAAGAAAAAAAAAATGGGCCCCCACAAATGGCGCCCAAAATCCGCCATTTTTATATTGTAAAATTTTTATGTAGCTTATGACATTCGCAGGGGTAAGACGAATCGATTGACGTATGAATCATCAAAATCGGCCAACGCGTTTGGTCTCTGGAACGCCATATAGGAACAAACATACATACATAGACTGATAAACACATAACCCTCCTTCGGCAGTCGGGTAAAAATATGGCAATAATTGATAAATAAACGCGTTTTACTGGTATTTGAAACCATTGGTTAGCATATTTAACGCATCAAAAGCTGGGCCTTAGTATGATTGCAAATTGCTTAGATTCTGTATACGTGCGTCGCTGGTGTCATCTTTCATGTGTTGTCGCAACCGTGATTTACTGTTATTGGTTGAACTATTTGATTGATTTGTTTACTAGATTTAGTGTCAGTGCTAACTAACACTGTGTTGTCCAGTCGAAAGATATATGAACTATTTTTTGAATCATAGATCCTCGAACAAAGAGCTTTTCTACAAACATCAGAGTTGATCACTTTATAAAAGCTTGTAACAATAATACCAAGTCGGTTCCCTTCTTGTTCTTTTCAATTCGATGGAAAATTCTTTATACATGTTGGGCCCAGTTGGTGGCCATTCCGATTGCAGCGTCAGTGTCGAGCATAAGTCTTTCAAAGTGCAGGTGTATGGGCACTTGGGAGATTGGGACACTCCAGCATGTGTGCCATATTTTGCAAAGGGGCACTGCACTCACACTGGGTATCAAAAGGGTCTTTAAAACCCCATTTTGCCAAATTGTGTTTGCAGCGGCTTAATGAGGTGCCCAAACGATTAAGTGCTTTCCATATAGGCCACTGCAGTCCATGTTTAGGTGGCAGGTTCCCTAAGATTGATAATAACATAACACGAGTTACAAAATTATTTTAACATGCAAAATATATTTTTTATTAAATTACACACAGAAACTTATACGAGACGGTTTAATGCATAATTATCGCTAATTACCATCCCTATTTCTAACAATAACCACCCCTTCACAGTTACACGAACCAATAACATAATTCTAGTAATTCCTCAGTTTATTATTAATCCCATTCCTGCCGCGCCTCCCCTGAACTCTTGTCCAACTTGTTTTAACTCCCCCTTCTGTTGTTTTTCATCGCAGTGCTCCCGGGAGGGTTGTAATTCGATTAAGTTATTGTTTTATGTCCTATCGTCTGAAACTGGATGGTGTGTGTTTTGGTTCATGCAGGTCTGGTGAGAGAACGGTGGATAGAAATACAATAATTGCTTCTGCCGTTTGTAAAGGTACTATAGTCAGATATAGTACGTTAAGCCTTTGGTCCCAGCTGTCATTTGAAGATCTATTACAGTCGTTACGTAGTCAGAACCTAGAAAATCAGACACCAGTCTTACCCAATTACTGGTTTTGGAGGTCAGATAGGCAGACTTCTTTCTTTCTTACGCGGGGTCGGCTTTCCCAATAATTTGGCGCCATTTATTTCGGTCATCTTTCGAAAATCCTATCTCCCTCATGTCATTTTGTGGTCTTCCTCTTCGCCTCTTCTTCATAGCCATGAAAAAGCACTTTTTCACGACATGGTCATCTGTTTGTCTAAGTACATGAAGGTACCATCTTTGTCTGGTCTCTTTAACTTTATCCGCTATTTCTGCAACCTTGAAGCTTCCTCTAATATGTTCGTTGTATACCTTGTCTCTGAGTGTGACTACTCCTGCTGGGAATTTATACATCACACAAGATACGCCTCCGACGCACCAGCAGACGCTCCATGTAAATCACTCAGCGGCATCTGGTCAGGAAGCCGAGTCAGTCATAGTTCGGCAAAGGCTACCGCTATACTCCATTTGTAATAACATTAGAAATTTCTACAACCCTTTTTTTACAATCTGTTCAACCAATTTTGAGTTCTATCCCGTAAACATAAGGATGGCAAGAAATGCAAAAAAGCATAAACCTCTTACCAAAACTGTTTACTACAAGCTGCCATTTGTCCTATCACTAACGCAATAGAAGTCAAAATTGGTTGAACGGGCTGTAAAATGGGATTATTTAAATGTCTAATGTTATCTCAAATGGAGTATAGATAAATAGTTTTTTTGTTAGATATGGCACCTGAAGTTATTATATGACTTGAATTGTACGTCTTTTGTGCACACACATAAGTCAGTAGCTATTTATTTATAATTAGAGCACTATGTAGATTGAATAGGTATAACATAAATTTTACTGAGACCACAGAAACCAATTGTGCCCTGGAAGGGGTTGGCTCAAAATATAACAATAAATTTCATTTTCAGACCAGAGTCCATAGTGAAATTACACGTTACACATACAAAAAAAAAACAAAACAATTACTGTCACACCCATATACAATGGCGAAACACATGAAATTCAAAAACTTATTTAACATATTTGAAAGACGCTCTATGAGTCGTCATCCAGTGAATCATCAATGGGCTGTCTAGTCTGTCAGCCACAATAGCTACAAGGCTGTTAGAGCTGTCGCACACTCGCCGCATCAGAGATGCTATCCGAGTCCGCAAAATGGCGTAAAAGTCTGGCACGTCTGACTCCGTGATTTAAAAGCATTTCCTAAAGTTCCTTTTACAGTGTCATGATAGCACCCTTTTGTACAGCTGCTATAATAACACTTGTTTACTAGAAAAGTTTTCGTGACCTTTCCTCTTCAGAATTTTACCCAAAACTGTCCCCATTTCATTCACCATGCAATATTTTCCCATCCATTTCCAAGCACTCCAACTGCAACGCATTATCCTAAGTTGAACATAAATTCAGAATATTAAAACTGAACAACTCCAAACTAACAAGAACCAACATTGGCACTCGATGTAAGACTGTGCACCGACCGAACCGAATGGAGCATAGAATATGTCATTGAATAATAAACTTTATTTTCAGTGTTACAGAGCATAACGTACCGCACTTCCAGAAGCAAGAGGCATCTTTTGATGCCCACGTCGATGTTCAAACAACTTTATACCTTGTGCTGCAAAAACTATAGTTCATTTCACAATGTCATCGGAAATGTTCTGTGTTTCGGGCCTCTCGGTGTGTGCGAAGCCTAAAGGGGCGAGCTCATCGAGATATAACAGCGACTGCCCAAACTTATACTGCAGAATTACGTTGCCACCCAACTCCTAATGAAGTTTTAATAATTCACAGTCTTCCGAAACTGTTGGCTTGTTAACTTGCTGAAGTCAACTCGTGGTCTCTTTAAAATGTTAATTGTGAGTCGATAAGGCAAATTTCGTAGACGAGGTGTTGAGTTTTTGGGTAGGTATTATTTTCTGCTGAAACTGGAGCTATTAAGATGATGGATGCGCTTTGGTTAAAAACAATTAAAAATGATCTTGATTCAAATGATAAAGGTATAAAATTGTTTGTTTGTAGGTGGTATTCTTTCAAAGCCCAGATTTGATTTTGAAAATTCTTTCAATGATAGACAACGCTATCACTAAGTGCCATAGATTCTTATTTAACCCCCGACAGAAAAAGAGTGTGTTTGTGTATCTATCTGTAGCATCATAGCTTCTAAACGGATGAACCGATTTTGATTTAAACTTTCTGTTTGAAAGGTGACTTTATCGAGAGTGTTCTTAGCTATGTTTGATGAAAATCGATTCAGCCGTTCTAAAATTATGGGCGTCTTACTGTTTGCATCGGGGTGTTTTCGAAAGATATCGTGTCTTAATTACGTGTTCAATAGATTGTCGATCGAAGCGTGTCTACTACTAGATAAATTATGTAGTTTATAGAGCATGATATAAAAATGTATCGGGGGTATTTTAAATTTTACTTGTTGTACAGAGTATTTAAAAAATATAGATAATTTGATTGTGATTAATCTCAAAGATGAATTAAAAAAAAAAAACAAACAAACACTGCAGGTGCAGTGGTGGCCCAGTGGTAACGGCCGCAACTTACGTGTCGTAGGTCGTGAGTTCAAACCCAGACAGGCACTTTACTTTGTGTAAATTATTTCATCACCACTGCTCTTAAAACGGCGAAGGAAAACATCGTGAGGAAACCGGCATATCTTAGAAACAAAACTTCGAAGACATGTGACATTCACCAACCCGCACTGGGCCCGCGTGGCCCATTTCCTCTCACAGAGAGGATGCTTGAGTCCTAGCAGTGGGAACATTATAAGGCTGATGATGAATCAAACATCTACCTTCATACTAAAGGTAGACCCTACAAAATCACCGATACTTTAAGTGGGACACTCAGAAAGTTTTGCGAAACTAAAAAAAATTGTTCTATACGTACATATATTTTTATTAAATCTTTTCAAAGTACTTTCCACCAGCCTCTATACAAAGATTCATGCGCCTAAACCAGTTTTCAAAACACTTTTTCCAGTCCGCCGCAGACACCTCGTTTACAGCCTGCTCGAACGCAGCCAGCGCATCTTCCGGCGACGAAAATTGTATCCCTTTGAGCTGATTTTTTATTTTTGGGAATAAAAAGAAGTCACACGGTGCTAGATCAGGGCTGTAAGGAGGGTGACCCAGGAGTTTGACTGGCGTGCTGTCCAGGAAGTCCCTCGTTTTGAGTGCGGTGTGCGCAGGTGCATTGTCGTGGTGGAGCAGTAGCCCGCGGAGCCCTGTGTTTGGTCGCTTGTTGCTTATAACAGAGAAAACTTCTGGCAAACATTTGGTAGTATACCATTCGGCATTAATGCTTCTTTGATCCCGTAAGGGAATTGATACCAAGTGGCCAGTCAAATTAAAAAAGCTAGCGATCAAAATCTTACCCCCGCTTCTAGATCGCTTCACTTTGGTAGGCGTTGGCTCATTTTGAAACACCCAAACAGTCGACTGGCTGGTTTCTGGGTCGTATTGATAAATCCAGGACTCATCACCTGTAACGATGTCGTAAACACGCCGAGACGAGCCTGCTTCAAATTTGTTAAGCATATCACGGCACCATTCCACCCGGGCCTGCTTCTGAGCATCGGTGAGGTTGTGCGGCACCCAGCGTGATACTATCCTCCTCACGCGAAGATGGCTGTGTAGAATCTCGTGAACGCTTCCCGATCCAATCTTCAATATGTGTTGAATCTCCTGATATGTAATTCGCCTATTGTCTTGGATTAAATTTTTCACTGCTAGCACGTTTTCTTCGGTAACAGCCGTAAAAGGGCGACCGCTTCTTTCGTCATCCCCCAAAGTTGGTCGACCGCGCTTGAATTCGTTATACCAACGATACACGGTTGCCTTGGAAGGGCCTTCATCCATGAATGCCATTTGAAGTCTATCGTACGATTCATCCGGTTTCAGGCGACACTTGAAATCGTATAAAATCATAGCTCTAAAATGTTCCCGGCGCAGATCCATATTTCAGTGAGACACAATACTTTGAATTAACTCGCAAAAAATGTGGAGGGAAATTTTGAAATTGGAACTTACTTATTTTTACTTATAAATAATCATATTTTCGAAAAACATTATAACTGGCCAGTCTCCCATATATAAAAACTTTTTTTCGCAATACTTTCTGAGGGGCCTGGTATACATACATACATAAACCCACGCCTTTTTCCCATGGGGGTAGGCAGAAACTACCGAACGCCACCTGCTACGATCCTTACATACTTCTTTTGCTTCACACACATTCATACATCTAGTCATACACACACGCCGGTTATGGGTACTGCGCACTTGGCCTTTCTGAAGAACATCACCTATAAGGTCTATGTATGTCTTTCTAGGGAGTCCCCTCCCGGCGTTTCCATTCACGTTTGCATTGTAAATACCTTTCGTTAGTCGACTTTCATTCATCCTCTCAACATGGCCAAACCATCTTAACATAGCCTTTTCAATTTTAGTCACTACATCTTCTTTTAAACCACAACTTTGCCTTATTACCTCATTCCTCAATCTATCAGTTAAAGTTACACCACACATACTCCGCAAGGAGCGCATTTCATACATACATACTTCTACTATATACATACAGACAAGCCCAGTCATAAGTATCTTTTAAAAATCTTGTTAAGAACCATTTCCTTTCTCTTTAATGCTTTTCTGTTTCTTCCAATTTTTTTTCTATCATTGTCCAACCCTTCTTTGTTGTTTTTTAACATGTAATATTATGTATGTATGTTTATTTGTAAGTTTGTGTATAGTATTTTATATAGCTATATAATTTTATGTATTAATATTTTTTTTAATATAACAGTACACCCTACCTTAAGCTTTTTTTATCTTAAGTTCGTTAGTCCATCCAAAGGTTGTCTGGTAGATATCACTGTCAGCGATAAGACCGCCTTTGTACCCATAGTATTAAGTTGCTGTGAAATATATGTGTTATTTCTTTTTTTGGTGTACAATAAAGTATATTCTATTATATTCTATTCTTATAAAAACTCACGCCTTCCGCTCTTCTCATGGGGGTAGGCAGAAACTACAAAATTATATACAGATACTGTATACCAGGCCCCTCAGAAAGTATTGCGAAAAAAAGTTTTTATATATGGGAGACTGGCCAGTTATAATGTTTTTCGAAAATATGATTATTTATAAGTAAAAATAAGTAAGTTTCAATTTCAAAATTTCCCTCCACATTTTTTGCGAGTTAATTCAAAGTATTGTGTCTCACTGAAATATGGATCTGCGCCGGGAACATTTTAGAGCTATGATTTTATACGATTTCAAGTGTCGCCTGAAACCGGATGAATCGTACGATAGACTTCAAATGGCATTCATGGATGAAGGCCCTTCCAAGGCAACCGTGTATCGTTGGTATAACGAATTCAAGCGCGGTCGACCAACTTTGGGGGATGACGAAAGAAGCGGTCGCCCTTTGACGGCTGTTACCGAAGAAAACGTGCTAGCAGTGAAAAATTTAATCCAAGACAATAGGCGAATTACATATCAGGAGATTCAACACATATTGAAGATTGGATCGGGAAGCGTTCACGAGATTCTACACAGCCATCTTCGCGTGAGGAGGATAGTATCACGCTGGGTGCCGCACAACCTCACCGATGCTCAGAAGCAGGCCCGGGTGGAATGGTGCCGTGATATGCTTAACAAATTTGAAGCAGGCTCGTCTCGGCGTGTTTACGACATCGTTACAGGTGATGAGTCCTGGATTTATCAATACGACCCAGAAACCAAGCGCCAGTCGACTGTTTGGGTGTTTCAAAATGAGCCAACGCCTACCAAAGTGAAGCGATCTAGAAGCGGGGGTAAGATTTTGATCGCTAGCTTTTTTAATTTGACTGGCCACTTGGTATCAATTCCCTTACGGGATCAAAGAAGCATTAATGCCGAATGGTATACTACCAAATGTTTGCCAGAAGTTTTCTCTGTTATAAGCAACAAGCGACCAAACACAGGGCTCCGCGGGCTACTGCTCCACCACGACAATGCACCTGCGCACACCGCACTCAAAACGAGGGACTTCCTGGACAGCACGCCAGTCAAACTCCTGGGTCACCCTCCTTACAGCCCTGATCTAGCACCGTGTGACTTCTTTTTATTCCCAAAAATAAAAAATCAGCTCAAAGGGATACAATTTTCGTCGCCGGAAGATGCGCTGGCTGCGTTCGAGCAGGCTGTAAACGAGGTGTCTGCGGCGGACTGGAAAAAGTGTTTTGAAAACTGGTTTAGGCGCATGAATCTTTGTATAGAGGCTGGTGGAAAGTACTTTGAAAAGATTTAATAAAAATATATGTACGTATAGAACAATTTTTTTTAGTTTCGCAAAACTTTCTGAGTGTCCGGCGGGCCGCGATGTCGTATGGGAGGCATCGCAGCTGAGGGTTGGAGTGTGGATGTATGTTTGTTACTCAATCGCGCTAGAACTGCTGAACCGAACACGTATATACAGATATTATTTACTATCCACTAATACCCGATCCAAATTTTTAATCAATCTCTGTACAGAATCCGTCAATGATAAAAGCTACGCTATGTTCATTTGAGAAAGATAATTTGATTTCCCAACGGCCCTCAGGTAGTCAGCCTGTGTTGCCAGATGAATAATTTAGTAACACGATAATTGGTTTATCAATATTATTTCAATAACAGTTGACGGACGAGATGATGAAATAATTGGAGATGTATTTCTGTTTATTTATTTAAAGTTTAAGTGGTGGCAATTATTCTGATGTCAATATTGCGTTGACTCAGTAGGTACTTCGATAAGTTATCCTGACAATTGGAGATATTTTTTGCATCAGAACAATTTTTTAGGGTACCTTACCGGAAAAGTTAAAAAAGGAACCCTTATAAGATCACTCTCTTCTCCGTCTGTCCGTCAGTCTGTCCGTGTGTCACCACCGATTTTTTCAGGCACGCGAGGAGCTAGCCAGCTGAAATTCTGAGCCAACACAGTACAAAGATATGGGCAAATTTAGATTTTCGCGATAACTTGTAAGTACCAAAATTTTACATAATTTTCAATTTTTTTGTAATTTTCTCTTTATCTGTGCTGTAAGACCCTACTTTTTGCCAATTTTCGTGATTCTAGGTCAACCGGCAGTACCCTATAGGTTTTGGGTCGAAAACCTGATACTAATTTTATTATAGCGGTATAATGGGTAGGTACGGAACCCTCGGCGCACGAGTTCGACTCGCACTTGACCGGTTTTTTTTTAAGCAAAATACTTAAGTCGTGACAATCTAAGAACTCGGATTTGACAGCTATAAAAGTACGCTATGTAAGTTAAACTTGATACTTGCGAATAATACTTGTTGTTATAGTGTATGGTGTGTGGGTAACATTGGTAATTAATTAGGATTACGAATTTGATTTTTCGTAGACGTTCATACAAAGTTATTGCGTCATGTAAAAAGAGAAACGTCATCGGACTTCTTAGATTGTCAAGATTATAGTTGCTTTTATCTGTATACTAGCTTCGGTCCACGCCTTTACACGTGTGTTTTTTTTTTTATTCTAAGTGAACATTATACAAGTACAAATATGACAAGTACTCTGTGTTAACCCAGGCAATTAACTATCTGTGTGCAAAATTTCATCCAAATCCGTTCACCCGTTTTGACTTTTGACGTGATTGAAACACTTATCAAAAATGTGATGGAAAACCCACTCTATTAATTTGATAGGTCGAAAAATTTTACTCTTTGTCAGACCCAAAACCATACGTTCTATTTTTAACCCCCGCCGGAAAAAGAGGGGTGTTTATAAGTTTCACGTGTGTTGCTGTGTATCTGTGTGTCTGTCTGTGGCATCATAGCGCCTAAACGGATGAAACGATTTCGATTTAGTTTCTTTGTGTTTGAAAGTTAATTTTGTCGAGAGTGTTCTTAGCTATGTTTGAATAAAATCAGTTCAGCCGATCAAAAGTTATGGGCGTTTTACTGTTTGAATCGGGGTGTTTTCGCAAGATAAATGTGTCGGGGGTTTTTTAAATTTTGAAATTTTACTTGTCAAAATTAAAATTAAACAACTCTCAAATATTTAAAAATAGAACTCAACAAACATAATGCAATTTGACCCGTAAATATTCATCGTCCGTAATCATAACAGACAGCCCCTAACAAATTGTCAGTGGAAACTGACCCGCGCCAAATTGTTGACCTGGTTACTGGTTAGAACTTAATGAGATGAGCATTGAGCACCAATACACTGACAACAGCATTGATCCTAATTTTGTACGTATTATGAAATTTGACATAAACAACAGCGTACTACGTATTGCCCAAAGGAGTAGCCTGCCTGAGGGCCTAGATAAAAAGAATATTTTTTATGACATGTGCTACTGTAACCATTTTAAACTTTGACAAGAACACAATATTGACACATCCTATTTACTCTTAAGACGACGACTAACGCCAACGACCTTGAGGGCACTCGTTTCACACCCGCGCGACCCAAAATTTAGTAGTATTTTGTACTTTCCTTATTATTCTTTGACTTTAAAAAAAAAAGCTTCAGATCAAAATGTAGATAATTAAATTGTCTTTGATATGGTGTCAATTTTATCAAAATACGCCCAGCGGTTTTGGTGTGATTGTCGTGTTTTTGTCCGTTTTAGACATAACTTTACAAATTAATTACACTATGTTATACGAATAAAACTCAAAATTTGCTCAGATGAAATTATTAAAAATATAGTCTTATATAACATATATTTTTCCAATAAATTACGACTAGCCGTTTAGACGTGATTCTCATTTTAAAATCAGCTACTCAAGGGAATCGGCGCCTTAAGCTCCTAATTGTGAGAATGTACAGCAATCTATCTATCTTTGGACAAAGATGTAATCTGGTAGAGTGTCCCTTTTGGTCGCACCTGTATTGCCGGTCACGTTTAAGACCTATTTTATAGGGACGAAAATATCAGACTGAGAAATTTTAAGTGGCTGCTACTGACCAAAATCTTAAGTTAACTTTGGAACATGAAGACAACACAGACCGCGGTCCGCCCACGCATTAGATCCCACTACAAAAGGTCACCTACTGACTCAGTCTCAAAACCCACGCCAAACTATTTTCGCTTAGAATCAACCGCAAAAATAATTTGAATAGTCAAATATTTTTACCAAAAGTCAAAGACACAAAATATTGAAACAAGCCTTCCGTTCCAGTTATTTTCGTTACTTCCAGTATATGAATATAATTTTTAAGACGTTTATTCAAAGATAAAGGGTAAATATCAAAGAGTTGGCTCTGATCGATTTGTGCCGCTTCAAAAATATCGGAGTGAATCAAATATATAATGTAGTGATCGGTGACAACCATGATGTGCGAATATATTTCAAGTTGGAGTGGGGATTGATAAAGTTTTGGAGGGTTTTCCAAATATTTGAAAGGATTCGTTCTTGTTTGTTAAAGTGAAAGGTTTAGAAACCGGCAGGCTTATTACGTATCTTTTGCAAAAGCAAAACTATAGCGATCAAACGCTTTATGTCATAAAAGTCGGAATTACCTGCAGTGTAGGTATGTTAGGTCCTACACAATCGTTTGCTTATCGCTCGCTCTTTGTCAAATGCACTTATTTAAAAAAAAAAACAGCCAACAACTCTAAAAGTATTGAAGAGCAATTATTGCGCAAAAATCGCTATCGTTTTGCTCTTGCAAAAGATACGTAATAAGCCTGCGGGGTCATCCAGAAGCGCGTTGGCTTGAAGATATCTTCAACGTCTCGGAATACACACGAAACCAGGATGTATGGCAAAATAATGAGAAGGCCTGTTTCCAGCAAAAGATGATTTGAGTGAATGATGATTCAATTTATTTAGTAGAAGTTTTCATTTTGAAAATTGTTTGTAGATTAACACTCAAAAAATTTTTATTTATTAACTTTTTATAGTATTGATACACCCAGAAAAATAACACTGTTGTTGACTTTTAAAAAGTCTTTAAGATCATGAAAAGTAATCTCTTGCCGACTATCAACATGCGTCCCTATGCAAGTTTTCCTTCCAAAAACATGACCTAACTAAACGAAAACAAGACAAGCAAACACATAACTACGGTCCCTCCTCTATTTACGAACGTAACTCACGGGTCTCGCACACCCACGCTTTAGACCTATTCATTCAGTGGAAAGTGGGCTCATGAATAAATTATTACACCAGTTCAACTGTACCGTACAAAACGTTGGGAAAACCGTATTGATGTGTGCGATCGCGACGAGATTCTTTTTTTGAATGATAAGTTTTTTTTCGGGGATTTTCTTCTTGCGTTTCCTTTTTGTTTTTTTGTTGATTTATTTTAAGGTGCCTGTAGTTTGAGTTTTCATAGACGAATAAGTTGGTTTGATAGATTCTGTTCAAATTATAATATTTATATTCTAATGTACACAAAACAAACATATACAAATATAGAAGGTTAATTTATGTAAAAAGGCGAGCTTTTTAGTCATTATGCATATTTTGAAGGTACAGAGACAAAGTCAACGATGCTTACCCAGAAGAAGCCTGTTCACTCTAACTTTGAAGAGATTCGGGTTGTATGCGTTCGGAAACACAGATGCAGGCAGTTAGTGAGAGGCAGAATAGTGATTAGAATACAAATTAGGTTAACAACCTCCAAAAGATTAAAAAAATAATGTTTTAATACTCTAACCAATAAATTTTGAAGCATTGGAACTTGCTTAACAATAGAATTTATTTTACACAAAATCAAAAAATAATAAAACAATAACAAAGTATCCCTAAAATTGGCAAGCGACCTTGCTAAACACTTTTAACCCAGTGACACAGAAAGTCCAGAGTTTATTTCAGACGCGAATGTCCCGGCAAGATAATTATTACGAGCCACGTAACCACCGGATTACTGTTCCATATTTATTTATACTTCAACACGTGTTTTTTCGTATAAAAAAGGTTTACTTTGCACGTGCAAGGAGAGCTACCTACTTCTAGGTCGTTGCCGCTTTTGAATTTGGAATCTCATTGTGTCCGAATGCTGTGTCCGCCATGTTGGAATACAAAATTGACAGATGTCTACTTTTTTTTTTCTAAGTCAATAGATCTATTATCTAATCTGGGCTGCTAGTTGCATCACAAATCACCGAATGCATTTAGCGCTAAATGAATTTAAACCATCGTTCTATTTCTGTCAATCGTTTGAAGTTGGCTGAGACAGAATTAAGTTTTATATTAGCTTTAAATCCCTTAAATCTATTTAGTGATTTGTAGTGCGACTGTCCCTTAATGTCACCTAATTAGAATGAAATATTGTTATCATTACCTGACTAAATAAAAAATACGAATAGGCCAATTCTCATTCACTGCATTGTAACAATGACAGCGATCATTATTAAACCAGTTTAACATTGCTCGTAGCACTGCACCGCACAAAATCAACACTAATCCCTTTCAGTTCGGAACACCAAACATTATTGACTAGAATTCAATTTGTCTACTGATAAATTTATCTTTGAGGTTTAGAAGCGCCGGTGGTCGCTAGTTGTCAACGTTCGATGACCTGGTTTCAAGTCTATTTTGGTGTGGACACGAATATCGAGCGGGAGATCACTTGGCTGTAAGCGTTGTTTCCTATGCCTCAAAAAAGTTGGGTGACACACGCGATGTTTAGACTTTTTTTTCTACGATAGATATTTTTTTAAATAACACGGCATTTTGCTGCGAAGCAAATATTTTTGATACTGACATGGCAATAGTACTATGCTAGGGTACTACATGTTTTATGTCATGCTTGTTGTTTGTATTCTGCAGAATATTTTAATGGTACTCATGTTTTTAAAGAGTTTGATGTCGAGTAAAATTGCGTCATCATCATCAGCTTTTTAATGTTCCCACTGCTGGGATACAGGCCTCCTCTCTGTGAGAGAGGGCAAGGGCCCAGTGCGGGTTGGTGGATGTTCGAATTTTTGGTTCTAGGATATGCCGATTTCCGATGATTGATGTTTTCCTTCACCGTTTTTTGGAGCAGTGGTGACAAAATACACAAAGTAAAGAGCCTGCCTGGGTTCGAAACCACGACCTACGGCTAGTTAGTCAGGGCTGTTACCACTGGGCCACCACTGCTATCAAAATTGCGTAACTTTACGTAATACTTTCATTTTCCGATGGCTGCCGAAGGATGGTAATAAATCAAAATCAAAAAATCAAAATCAAAATGTATTTATTCAATTAGGCCATTAAGCGGCACTTTCGAACGTCAAAAAAAAAAAAAATGAATCTAATACTAACCTCCAGTTTCCCAGCTCAAAATCATCGGCGAACCAATGCGACAAACCGCCAAAGCAAGCGCTATCCGCTGCGAATATGTTTATCAGTCTATGTATGTTTGTTCCTTTGTGGTGTTCTAGAGACCAAACGCGCTGACTGATTTTGATTATTCGTACGTCAATCGATTTGTCTTAACCTTGCGAGTATCACTGGCAACAATTAAATTACAAAATAGAAAAATGGCGGATTTTGGGCGCCATATTGTGAGGGAATAATTTTTTTTTCATCCGTATCCATCGTGTAAATGATCAAATTAAAGGGTTTTAAGAGTTGATTTCAAAACTATATAAAATTTATATATGTTTAAATGTACCTCATACGAAAAAAAAAATGTTAACTCATCATCTGCCTAACCTTTTTCCCAAATTGTGTTGGGGTCGGCTTCCAGTCTTAACGGATTCAGCTGAGTACCAGTGTTTTACATGGAGCGACTGCCTATCTGACCTCCACAACCCAGTAACTGGGTAACCCGATACCCCTTGGCAAGACTGGTGTCAGATCTCAGGCTTCTGACTACCCGTAACGACTGTCAAAGATCTTCAAATGTCAGCCGGGACCAACGGCTTAACGTGCTTTCCGAGGCACGGAGGAAACTCGGTATGTTGAAATGGTCACCCATCCACGGACCGACCTCGTCAAGCGTTGCTTAACCTTGAAGATCGACCCGTGCGACTGTTATTATTTAGCCACGAAATGTAAACTAAAAAGTAATAAATAAAAAAAGTTAATTCAAAAAATCAAAAAACCCGACTGCTTAAAATGCAAAATAAAAAGACGTAAATAAGAAGAAAATCATGCCGTGCAGTCGAAGGATACATATTCGCGAGCTGGCTGACCAAAACCAGTTGTATAATCAGACTGCACAGCATGATTTTCTTCTTGTTTACGTCTTTTTAGTTCGCTTTTTAAGCAAAGATTACTAATGTGTATCTTATCCAGCAACCCGCACTGGGCCCGCGTGGTAAATAGGATAGTTGACTGAAAATCAACATTAACACATATTTTTCTTCTTCTTCTTCATCGTGTCATCAATTTACATGTTGTGCTTCGAGTTAATAAATTAAATGTCGAAAAAAAAATCTAATTCAATATAATACGTAAAGAAAGTCATATAGTTATAAAAATTCTATGTTAACCTTACAATTATCTAATACAACAAACATAAAGACATCAACGAAAATCACTACATGTCATAAAAGTTCAAGTTCAAGCATAAAAGACAATGTCACATTCCGTAAAATCAAAAGGTCATTTAACAATTTAAGTAATATAATACCAAATAATAGTAATAAGGCCCTTCTCTCTTATACTGCCAACAAGTCTTCAACTGAATAGAGGCACCTATCTAACAGGAACGCCTTAAGTTTATTCGTTACAAACAAAAATACAAATCTTTCCTCTTTATAATATAATTATAGATAAAGTATGATGATTACCTCCACGGTTTCAAGACAACATGTCCTACTGCAGTACAAGACCATAATTTCATACATAAAACGAACAAGAATCGATCACTACGTTGCTCAAAGCATTGGCAAAGTGAACGAGTATCATCTCTTTACACATTGTAAGTAAATATCGCTTACAGCCATTAACTACAAAGCTGGCACACATGCACTTCCTATATTTTAAAAGAGCACTAGCAGCACTAAATAAAAGCAACAAGTTAGCTTTAATGACTGCAATATAAAACGTAATGGGTTCGCTGACTATGAGAGACTATCCTCAACGGACTTTGAGTGGGCTAGTAGAGCAGGGGTGTTCAGCCTTGTAGTATCATCTACAGTCCTGGTGGCCCAGTGAATAAGACCTCAGCACTCGTGCTTGAGGTCGTGGGTTCTACGATGCAAATCCGGGCAAGTACCAATGTGACTATTTCAAATTCATGATTATGTATTTTCTAAGTTTATCTTGGACATTATAGGCAACGGTTAAGAAAAAAGGAAAGGAACATCGTGAGGAAACCTGCAGCCTAATTGCATATGTGAATTCGTCAAGGCAAAGGGTTTGACCCCATGAAAGAGTATGACAAATAATCTTTAAATAATTTGGTATTGCCAAAAAAGATTGGACAGTTTTATTGGTGAAGATACGCTTTTCGAAAGAGTCCAATCATTTTTGGCAATACTTAATTATTTAAAGAGTATTTGTCATACTCTTTCATGGGGACAAAATGTTTCACTAGCCGAATTTACTTACAGCTACTACTACTACTAAAACAGGGCTATCTCGAGAACAAGCAGCAGGAGGAGCATGAGGAGCCTGCCCTCTGTGCCCCAAAACCTGCAACTAAAGTGATCTATGTGCTGCCACGTACGATGCAGTGGAAGTGGCAAAGTTTTGGGCCATACAAAGAATGACTGCCGTACCAGCGACACGTGAAAAAGTGTTAGTCCTTCAAAATATATAGACATCAAGCAATCGATTTTCAACGATATACTTTGAATGAAAAACATATGTGAAATTACTGTCAAAATTATTAGTTTTGTGTTGGTAAAATACGCGTAATTATTTCAGCCAGTGTGAAGAGACTACAGCACCCTAAATGCGTATCTGTTTTAACAGCACGAAGCTCCTTCCCTTTTATTATGATAACTCGTAAACATTGTGCTGTCGAGTAGACAAATTTTTGAACATAAATAATATTTTTGAACATATGAAGCAATAAATATAAGGAAAGCATACCGCGCACTATTTTTTGAACTTACACAATTAGGGTGCTGGTGACATTGTGTGAGTGATCATCACAATTGTCAACATTTTTCGACCCGAAAAGCTTTCGCGAACGACGGTCCCAGAAAACCTGCTGGCAGTAGAGCATATTTGTTGAGAACTAGCCCATGTAGGACGCTGTGCCGTGGCCATAATGAGATGGTAAACAAGAACAAACCATTGTAAATACTGGGTAATCTATGTTCTATTGTGTGAGCTCCTAATTTCTATCATTATAAATGGACAGTGGAACTCGAGTACTAAAAAGTAAAGTGAAAAAAAATTAAAAGAAAAATCTAACATAAAAAGGATAGCTTTTCTTTTTTTTTTAGAAGAAGTGGTGTAGGTTCATTTGCTTGTCTATCTTATTAAGGCTAGTGAAGCTGAACACAAACCTACCTAATAAAATTTCAAAAGTAGCCAAAGCAATTAGTCAAACAGTTAAACTGGTCCATAAACGGTCAACCATCATCCTAATCTCAAATTTTGCAGGCTCATTTATGAATTAAAACTCATGGAAACGATCATAAATTATTCAAAGACGAAAGGTGAGATTTTATGCATCTTCAACTTCTCTTTAACCAGAAAATCATACACGCTTGAACATTTTCAATCCCAGAAGACAAACCACTGAACCCTTCACTTGCAAATACATAATTAATGTTACGGTACAATAGGCCAAGAAAAAAGGTTGGCTCTAACCGTGTGAAAAATGCGATCTGTGGAACAAGGGCTGGCCGAAAACAAAAGAAAATAATTAGGTCCCAAAACAAAATCATTTTTTTTTATTCTGCTTTCAAAAATACATATTGGTTCTAATTTTTAATAAAAGAATGCAATTCATTGCACTAATGAATTTTATACAAACTGGCTAATCAGCTTAAAAAAATATTTTATTACTTTCGAGGCGTGATATTCGCATTTAAATCTGTCTCCTTCTGCCAAAAATACTCTTTTTGATTCGCATGACATTTTAGCATCAACTAGGCACTGGCTGGCTGTGGTTTTGGCCGTCTGTTCAAAATCATTAACATCATTTTAAATAATAATTGTTTGAACCTAATAATTTTTGGTATATATAGGAAAAATAAACCATTTGATGATATCATACAAAATCTGATTCTTCCCATCCCTAGTTAAAACAGAGCCACGCGCTTTTAAGCATCACCGATTTACATTTGGCCTCCGCGTACCAAAAACCAGAGTACTGCAAAAATATGAAGTGCCACATGAAATAGGTTAACTACTGTACCGCAGTTTTGGCATGACATTTTTTTCGATGAGTGTACCTGACCTATCTGAAATATTTCTAGGTAATTGGTTTTTTTTATTTATATTATTTGATTGGTAAATATTGAACGGGAAAATGTTTTGATTTGAGGCAAAGGGTGTGAAAGTACATTTCTGGTTGTGCAAGGTGTTTGGCAGTTTGAATGCAGTAACCTTGTAAAATACCCTAGTAAGCTACCCTAGTAAAATAGAAATTGGTCACCTTATTTTGGAAAGAGAACACAAAAAGATATTGGTTTAATTATCTGTGAATGATAAGATGAAAGTTGATTACATAGGACTTGAACATAACTTAGAAAAGTGGTTGTAGATAAGTACTACGGGTACCCTCGGCCACATCCTACAAGAAAAACAAAATATGTGACAATAATATCAAAACTATGAGGAGCTCGTGGCTAAATAATAACAGCCGCACTGATCGATCATTAAGTTTAAGCAACGCTTGACGAGGTCGGTCCGTGGATGGGTGACCATTTCAACATACTGAGATTCCTCCGTGCCTCGGAAATCACGTTAAGCCGTTGGTCCCGGCTATCATTTGAAGATTTGACAGGCGTTACGGGTAATCAGAAGCTTGAGATCTGACTCCAGGCTTGCCAAGGGGTACCGTGTTACCCAGTTACTGGGCTGTGGAGGTCAGATAGGCAGTCGCTCCATGTAAAACACTGGTACTCAGCTGAATTCGGTTAGACTGGAAGCCGACCCTAATATAGTTGGGCAAAGGCTAGGCAGATTGAGTATCAAAACAACATTTTGAACGACCAACTAAAAAGAAGATTGACAATTCAAGAGTACCCTATTTCAATATCACTTCAACTTAAGAAGTATTTCAAGCAACCCAATATTCCACATAGCGGTACATCAACAAAAGATTATCTTTTCAAATTGCCCGAAGGCTTTCGCGAACATATTCAATATTCTGGTCATTCAGTCCATTACGTCACCGATAAGATCGCTTCTCCAATCGCTGGATACTGTAGAGGTAGCCGAAAGGGTTCCGTAATTTATGTGAAAATAAAATCGTTCAACCGTCGTTGAATTCATGGAACGTGAATTTTAGGACATTCGGGGATTAAGAGGAATAATGTTGGACTGTTTAATGTCGCATGAAAGGCTTTTAAGGTCTAAATTTACGTTAAAATCTATTGACGTGGTATTCGTAGAATTTTCGGTAATTTGGAGTCTATTTTTATTACCCGACTGGGTTATGTGTTTCGCGCGTATCTTGTATGTATGTTTGTATGTATGTAATATTCTCTATTATTTCATATCTTTTAAATCACTTGACCGAATTGTATAATTAAGATATCGATAGATAAGTCTTGACCGCCCAAGTGTTCTTAGATAGGTAAAGTTCTAAAAAAACAAACATGGCGGTTTTTGGGCGCCATATTGTGTGGGTCCCAATTTTCCATCGAGTGGGGTATCAAAATGAAGGGTTTTAAGAGGTGATTACAAAAAAATATACCACTTATATGTTTAAAAGTAATTTGAAAAAGAAAAATATAACTAAAAAGGACAGTCGGAAGATCAGGTGTTTAGCCAGTTCGCGAATACGTTTACTCCGACTGCACAGCATGATTTTTTCTTGTTAACAGCTTTTAAGTTCGATTCTTAATCAATCGGGTTTTTGATTTTTAAATTAACGTTTTTTATTGTAACTGAATTCGTTTTAAGTTGACTTTATTCACTTTAGAAGGGTTAAGCAAGCGTGTACTTAAATTACACCCACATTTTACCAGTTATGAATCTAGAAGCTAGTAGATGCGTCTTTGCCTGCCTGTAAAGTGTTTTATCATCCCAAGGGAACATTTTACTGGGATAAAAAGTAGCCTATGTCGTATTCCAGAGTATAATCTATCACTGTGCCAAATTTCTTCCAGTTCTTCAGCCGTTCTGGCGTGATTGAGTAACAAACATACATCCGCACATCCATACAAACTAACATTTATAATATTACTAGCTGACCCGGCAAACTTTGTTTTGCCATAAAAAGACCAAACATTTATCTACCCTACCCTACCCTACCAGACCCTACACTACCCTACCCTACACTACCCTACCCTACACTACCCTACCCTACCCTACCCTACCTATATAGCCTATGTCCTTTCCCAGGTCTCAAACTATCTTCATACCAACTTGCATCTAAATCGGTGCAGCGGTTTAAGCGTGAAAAGGTAACAGACAGACAGACAGAGTTACTTTCACATTTATAATATTAGTATGGATTAAGAAGTAAGATTGACGCGATATCATTGTGTAATTCAAGGAATTTTCACTCTGTTTTTATCATAACCAATTATTAAAGCTTACTTTATTCATTTTCCTGCTGTGCTTCCTTCAGTGTCTCCTGTGCGGGTCACAACTAAATATATTTTCATTCTTTCATTTCACCTGTTATGAATTGTATAAGCCGAATAGGTACCAAATTCAAAAGCTCTCGAAACATTTTAAACAACTATACGTCAGATAACGAAAGATTAATCTAAGGGCTGGACTAAAAGGAGATTTTTTTAAATGCACACCCGTTATATTACATTCCTTTTTTTTAATTATCGTCGGCTCGCGTTTGACCACTACCTCGCCTGATGGTAAGCGGTGATGTGGCCTACGGTGAAGCATGCTAGCCTAGAAGTAAACTATTCACTCTTGACTTAAAGACCCCAAGGTTGTAGCTATCAGGGAACAAAGACTCCGGAAGGGAATTCCACTCCTTAGTTGTGCGGACAATGAAAGTATTAGCAAAACGCTTTGTGCGTATGGGTGGGATGTCCACCATGTACCGATGGCGCATGGCCGTACGTCTTGTAGTCCGATGATGGAAAGGGCTAGGTGGACATAATATAATAAGCCCATTAAAAAAAAGTTGGTTTAGTCTAAATACCAGGCCCCTCAGAAAGTATTGCGAAAAAAAGTTTTTATATATGGGAGACTGGCCAGTTATAATGTTTTTCGAAAATATGATTATTTATAAGTAAAAATAAGTAAGTTCCAATTTCAAAATTTCCCTCCACATTTTTTGCGAGTTAATTCAAAGTATTGTGTCTCACTGAAATATGGATCTGCGCCGGGAACATTTTAGAGCTATGATTTTATACGATTTCAAGTGTCGCCTGAAACCGGATGAATCGTACGATAGACTTCAAATGGCATTCATGGATGAAGGCCCTTCCAAGGCAACCGTGTATCGTTGGTATAACGAATTCAAGCGCGGTCGACCAACTTTGGGGGATGACGAAAGAAGCGGTCGCCCTTTGACGGCTGTTACCGAAGAAAACGTGCTAGCAGTGAAAAATTTAATCCAAGACAATAGGCGAATTACATATCAGGAGATTCAACACATATTGAAGATTGGATCGGGAAGCGTTCACGAGATTCTACACAGCCATCTTCGCGTGAGGAGGATAGTATCACGCTGGGTGCCGCACAACCTCACCGATGCTCAGAAGCAGGCCCGGGTGGAATGGTGCCGTGATATGCTTAACAAATTTGAAGCAGGCTCGTCTCGGCGTGTTTACGACATCGTTACAGGTGATGAGTCCTGGATTTATCAATACGACCCAGAAACCAAGCGCCAGTCGACTGTTTGGGTGTTTCAAAATGAGCCAACGCCTACCAAAGTGAAGCGATCTAGAAGCGGGGGTAAGATTTTGATCGCTAGCTTTTTTAATTTGACTGGCCACTTGGTATCAATTCCCTTACGGGATCAAAGAAGCATTAATGCCGAATGGTATACTACCAAATGTTTGCCAGAAGTTTTCTCTGTTATAAGCAACAAGCGACCAAACACAGGGCTCCGCGGGCTACTGCTCCACCACGACAATGCACCTGCGCACACCGCACTCAAAACGAGGGACTTCCTGGACAGCACGCCAGTCAAACTCCTGGGTCACCCTCCTTACAGCCCTGATGTAGCACCGTGTGACTTCTTTTTATTCCCAAAAATAAAAAATCAGCTCAAAGGGATACAATTTTCGTCGCCGGAAGATGCGCTGGCTGCGTTCGAGCAGGCTGTAAACGAGGTGTCTGCGGCGGACTGGAAAAAGTGTTTTGAAAACTGGTTTAGGCGCATGAATCTTTGTATAGAGGCTGGTGGAAAGTACTTTGAAAAGATTTAATAAAAATATATGTACGTATAGAACAATTTTTTTTAGTTTCGCAAAACTTTCTGAGTGTCCCACGTAATGTCCCACAGTTCAGCGTGCCTTTTAGCATAGACCACCTCTAACAATTTCCACTGACTTCTGTCTCACGCCAACCTTCTCTAGTGGTGACCAGTCAGCTTCAGATCATCTTCCCATCTTGCATGCTGGCATCCTCCGTTGCGGTGAAGTTCCCTGCCAGAGTCTATATTTCCTGATAGCTACAACCTGGGAATCTTTAAGTCAAGAGTGAATAGGTTTTTTCTAGAGAAGCGTGCTTCATCGTCGGCCACATCATCGCTTTCTATGTAATGAGATAGTGGTCAAGCGCGAGACTTCCTTCGGAGTTTAAAAATGACGCTGGATTGATTCAATAGTAAATTATAAGACAGAGAGCTCACAAAATCAACCTAAAAGCAAATCCTTTCTAACAAGCAGCATGAACTCGGTTAAATCTGAGTTTCCACCAGAAAATACAAATCACGTTTGTTCCAAACTAGACTAAAATTAGGACCCGAAACGACTGGCAGTGCAAAGCGATTAAACTTCGCTTCAAAACTGAAACTACAGCTTTAGTTTACCTACTACATCGAGGTACCAGGCTTTGTTGAATTCCAAATGTTACAAATTATTCGCTTTTAGGCTCTGAAGTGAACTTCTTTCCATCTGAATCGATTTCCACTTCAAAACTTTTCATTCGGTTACTTAACTCTTGCGAACATCCGAAGCCTGTTTCAGCTTTACATACCCTCCTTTTCAATTTCGACTCCCAAACTACACACTTACTATCGGAATCCACTTATAACTTCAAACTTCACCACAAAAAAAAACTTAAGGGAATATACATAAAAGCGCTGCGGGCGCTGAAACCGAAAATTGATATTTTCCTCGTGCGCTTCACATTCACCGGTACGTTTTACAGCTAAAGTCACTTTCAATTTTCAACGTAAAGCGCTTTATAGCTGGCTGGAAGCGTGACGGGCATAAAACCTCTGGAGAGAAAGCCTCAACTTGTCTCTATCTAGTATCTATGTAGAAGCCGCGAGAGATTTTCCGATTTCCTAATCTTAATGAAACGCGATTTTCAACGTTGAGTCTTTGTGTTAAAGTGTAAAATACACTGAGGGTGCAAATATAAAATTCTTAATCTTTCCAAGTTATTTCGTTTTTTTACTTGGACAGATGTTACCTAGATGTAAACGTGGAGTAAAAGTTTCCGTTTAATTTTTTATGACCTTTGCAAATTAGATTGCGAAGGTAACGCCTTTGCGACAGTTGATTCGAATTCTGACGTCACGGGGGTGTTCCATTTTTAAAAGGTTACAACTTTGCGCATTCTGAAGTTACAATAAAACTTTTTTATGGTTGAATGTGAGGTAAAGGTGAAGTGAATAAAATTCTTACAAATTAAAAAAGCGAGGACTGTAAAAGTTTTGATATTAAGTAAAAATATAATGGCGAAAGTTTAAATGTTCAAGCCAAGTCAAGCTTCAAATTTAATGTTTTATTTAAACAAATGTTTACCTAAGTGCATTCATGCGTACAGCGTAGTGGTACGTTAGTAGGTAAACTATTTTCAAAGTGAACTTTCAAAGGCTTTTTGACCTTTTTTCTTTTGATATTTTTAATAGGATTCAACTTTGTGGATAGGGGAGACTCTAGTAAACATGACTTGTAATTAGCAGTAAATATAATGATTTTAGAAACGAGGAAGACCAGTGCGTAGATTGGAAGATGATCTCAGATCGACGGCACCATGTGGAGGAGAAAAGCACAAGATCGTGTATTGTGGAAGGGTCTGGGGGAGGCTGGGGGATACTAGTGAGCCTGACACACAAACCGATGTCTGATATTCTCAAAAAAATATGTAAATATTCGTTTTACGTTTGTTGATAAAAGCATTTCGAATTGAATTTGAATTAAGAATGATTTTCACGCTTCAATAACTTTATTTACAGCTAGTAGCTGTTCATAATAATCATGATCTGATAAGTTGTCTGGGACAGATTGTATGCACCGATACGGAATTGGCCGGAGAGGCCTATGTTCACTTCTAACTGTGAACTGCGATTAACCTATAGAGTAAGGCCCAGTTTTTTTTGATCCGTAGTTAACTCAACCAATATTTAATTATGGAATTTATGCAAATTTCGATAAAACAACATTTTTGTTCAGCCTTACAAATGGTCAAAAAAATTTGAGAGTTAATTATTTGACCATTTCATCATCATCATATCAGCGTTAATACATCCACTTCTGGACATAAGCCTGCCCCAGGCGTCGCCACATTGACCGATCCTGTGCGTCTCGCATCCAGCGCATTCCCGCAACCTTAACCAGGTCATCGGTCCACCTAGTGGGAGGCCTTCCAACGCATCGTCTTCCGGTTCGCGGTCGCCATTCCAGAACTTTTTGGCCCCATCGGCCATCCGATCTGCGAGCATTGTGGCCTGCCCACTGCCACATAAGTTTCGCAATTCTTAGACCGTTTGTTAAACTACAATTGACAAATAAAAGCGTTTAACTGATAAACCATTGGTTAGCATATTTAACCATTTGTTAACTACGGCCAAAGAAACCAGGCCTTAGTTGATTGACTACTGAGACCATATAAATATAAAATACAGATGACTGAGACACAGGAATCCTGTCTGTAAGATCTAGCATGCATTATGATACCTACATTTAAATAAAAAACCGGCCAAGTGCGAGTCGGACTCGCGCACGAAGGGTTCCGTACTTGGTAAATTGCGGTTTACGATTTATGACGTATTAAAAAAAAACTACTAACTAGATCTCGTTCAAACCAATTTTACATAGTAATGTACATCATTTATTTTTTTTAGTTTTATCATTCTCTTATTTTAGAAGTTACAGGGGGGGGGACCCATTTTACCACTTTGGAAGTGTCTCTCGCGCAAACTAATCAGTTTAGAAAAAAAATTATTAGAAACCTCAATTTCATTTTTGAAGACCTATCCATAGATACCCCACACGTATGGGTTTGATGGAAAAAAAAATCAGTTTCAAGTATGGGGAAAAATGTATTGTTCTTTTTCAATTTTTGAATGAAAATCTTAATGCGGTTCACAGAATACATCTACTTACCAAGTTTCAACAGCATAGTTCTTATAGTTTCGGACAAAAGTGGCTGTGACATACGGGCGGACAGACAGACAGACAGACATGACGAATCTATAAGGGTTCCGTTTTTTGCCATTTGGCTACGGAACCCTAAAAAGGCCATTAAAAAGCAAACAGTTTTACAAAAGTGGCCAATAAATTGTGTCCATTGATACTTCACGATATTAAAGCTAGGGCTGTCCCAACAATAAAATTCCACTCGACTAGCACCATCGTCAGGCTTGCCTAAAAGTAACCTATTCACTCTTAAAGACCCACAGGTTGTAGCTATCAGGAAATACAGACTCCGGCAGGGAATTCCACTCCTTAGCTTTACGCACAATAAAAATATTCCAAAAACAACATCTTCTGGGATACGTAATGTTTTCAATAGAATGTAGTTTAAACCCTCATATACGCAATAAATTGTTATAAGAAAGGTAAGGAACAACCCAAGTACAATGTTTTACAGATTTAAAAAAGTATTCATAACGAATCTTTATAATTACGATTACACGCAGAAATTATCAAAATCCAATCATCTCAAAATGTAAGACGTAAGCAAAATGTTAGTCGACTCTTCACGTGACCAGAGGGCGGGGCTTTTCCTTGGCCAGAGAATCAGCATTGCCATCCAACGTGGCAATGCTGCCAGCGTTGTGGGCACTTTTAAAGTTGACAGCGATGTGGATGAATTTTATTACGCCCTATGACCCCTGCCCTTTTATTCGCGTTCGTAGTTTTATTTTATTTTTATTTAAGTGTATATATAGGTAGTTATTTTTAATTATGTATTTTATACTATGTAATTTTAATTTATATAATTGAATAAACCTTTCTAACTAGGTACATCATCCCAAAAATATTTTTGTCTAACCGCACAAGGGATTCAAACTTACACACTGTCTGTAAAGCTACCTAGTTATCAACCTAGAAACCTACATGATACCTAACCTGTAACTAAGTCTAAACTAAGATAACAAGACACAGAAACCGTAATTGTAAATTCAGTAGGATTAACAAAGGGCCCGAGATACCCACAGTTTATCAATTTCGGTATTAGGTGACACCCAAAGGAGTGAGCCTAACGTCATGTAACGGTCTCAATTTCAGCCACAGGATTCGAATTTCCAGACGAAAATTAACTGAGGCGGTCGTTGGCTCAACAAGAAATGGAACTAAGAACTGAAATAATTAGTACGATTTTACTTTCGTTGTATTGTTTAAAGGAAGTCGAACATATACGTTAAACATGCGTTACACCATCACTCCTATTTTTACGTGGAAGTTGGATAGAAGTATTTTATAAACTTTTATTTAACTTGCAATGTATATATGTATGTAAGTGTGTTCGGGACAAATCTTGCAACTGAATTTTAAAGCAGTTATCCGCCACCAATTAAGACGAAATTTTGCATATTCGTTTAGTTTGGATGACAATGCATGGTTAGCTAAGTGACGTCATTCTAAATCTAATATGGTGGACGGCCCAAGGTGGCGGACTAGTTATATCAAATGAAAGGGTTTGCTGAGAAGAATACAAAAAAGCTTGTTTAAAAAAAAAAAAATGAGTAATTTTTCATACTCTGTGCTCAGCATATACATGACACGTGCTTCTGCTGCATCCCTGCAGTGGCAAACGGTCGCTAAGCAGTCGTGATATGTGTTGGTGTTGTGACAGTGTTTAGCAAGGAATAAAGAAACAATTGTGTTTCCATTGTGTCAGCTAATAGCACCAAGGGGTAAACATGTATCCAATAATTGAGAATTTGTTGAATTATGAAACGCGACAGTTTTAAAGTTAATATTATGTAAACAATAAATAAATATACGTAAATAACATGTGTATTTTTATTTATTTGGGATGGGTTTGCACTTGATTCTAGTCTAAGTCAGAGGTGACAAAGACAAAGTCGATGATGGAGTGAGCTTACCCAGAAGAAGCCTGTTCACTCTAACTTTGAAGAGATTCGGGTTGTATGCGTTCAGAAACACAGACGCAGGCAATGAGTTCCATTCTTTGGTTTGCGCATTATGAAAGATGTTTGGTATTAATTGGTGGAATGGCAACTAGGTGAGGATGGTAACTTGCAGTGCGTCTAGATGTCCGATGGTAGAAGGGGGCCGGTGGGATGAAATCACACTCGCCGAAGTACAGTCTGTATTTAGTCTGTTATAAATTAGGTCCATGCCAAGCAACTACAATAATACATATAAAATCTAGCCGGTTTTCCTCGAAAGGTTTGGTAGATGTAGGCATGGTACGCGCTCTTTCTACCAATTTTTTTTGATGCCTTTGTTATATAAGGAAAACATATTGGCATAATGGGCAAAAATCCGGGCTGCTTCTGAGAAATTCCTCAGGTAAAATTTCAAGAACACTACCCGACCTGAAGAGTCGAATAATGGACTTCATGTTCAACAGTAGTGCTTGCAATCACTATACTAACGAGACAGCCAAGCAAATACAGATTATCATTATTACAAACAAACCGCCACACGCGCAGATTTTAACCCACGACGGAAAAATATGGGTGTTATAAGTTTGACGTGTGTACCGGTCTGGGGCATCATAGCTCCTAAACGGTTGATTTGATTTTCCCCGATTTTCCCATGAACTCGATAGCTAGTGCAGATTTTTAACCCCCGACGGAATAAGATGACTGTTAAAAGTTTGATGTGTGTACCTGTGTATTTGTGGATGAACCGATTTTTTTTTTAAAGGTTTGTTTGTCGAGAGTGTTCTTAGCTATTATTGATGAAAATCGGTTCAGCCGTTCAAAAGTTAAACTGTTTGAATCGGGGTTTTTTGCAAGATATCATATCATAATGACGTATTCAATAGTTTTTTGATCGAGGCGTGTCACATCATCATCATCATAAGCCTTTTATTATTCCCACTGCTGGGACATAGACCTCCTCTTTGTGAGAGGGAATGGGCCGTAATCCACCACGCGGGCCCAGTGCGGTTTGGTGGATGTCACATTTCTTCGAGTTTTTTGTTTTAGGACATGCCGGTTTCTTTACGAAGCGTGTCTACTACTATTTGGGTTTTTAAAATTTTACTTGTTATTACAAGCCTCGTCTGAGGAGAGAGCTCGTGGCTAAATAATAGCATCCGCACGGGTGGATCTTCAAGGTTAAGCAACGCTTGACGAGGTCGGTCTATGGATGGGTGACCATTTCAACATACCGAGTTTCCTCCGTGCCTCAGAAAGCACGTTAAGCTGTTGGTCCCCGCTGTCATTTGAAGATCTTTGACAGTCGTTACGAGTAGTCAGAAGATTGAGATCTGACAGCAGTCTAGCCAAGAGGTATCGTGTTACCCAGTTACTGGGTTGTGGAGGTCAGATAGGCAGTCGCTCCATGTAAAACACTGGTACTCAGCTAAGTCCGGTAAGACTGGGAGCCGACCCCAACATAGTTGGGAAAAGGCTAGGCAGATGATGATTACAAGCCCGACGTATTCAAATGAAACAGAATATCATTAAAATACACAATGTTATGATAATTTTAAAACAACGGCGGCGACGTTCGTATCAATGTCATTGACATAACATGCATTATGTATGAATGAGTTATCGTGACACATTCAGTATTGTACGACATGAATTTCTCTGAAAAAGTTGAATATTGAAATTCGATTCGATTTCAATATTTGATTATTTCTGGGAATAGAATGATGGAAGCGTCTCATTTTACAAGCTTTTATTTAACTTGCAATGTATGTATGTAAGTGTGTTCGGGTCAAATTTTGTAACTGAATTTTAAAGCAGTTATCCTCCACCGATTAAGATTAAATTTTGCATACACGTTTAGTTTGGATGACAATGCTTGATGACCTAAGTGACGTCATTCTAAATCTAATATGACGGACGGCCCAAGATGGTGGACAGATAGTTAATTTTAGTGCACTGCCATGATATGGGTATCAAATGAAAGGGCATGTTGAGAAGAAGACGAAAAAAGCTTGTTTGAAAAAAGATTTTTTTATGAATAATTTCTAGCAAGTGTAATCTTGTATATGTGATTATTTTGATTCGGTTACCAGTATAAGATTATTAAGTTAGAATTGTTCTCATTTGTTCTCGCCAAAATGTAGTAACAGTTCCACATAATTATTGATTAAGGTACATAAGCGTGATGAAGCTGTTTAAAGGAAAATAAATCTTATTTCGAATCCCATTGGTTGGTCAAAGTATTGTTGAGTTTATTATTATTTATTTAATATAGGCTCGCGTTTGACCACTATCTCAACTGATGGTCAGCGATGATGTGGTCGACGGTGAAGCACGCTTGCCTAGAAGTAACCTATTCACTCTTGACTTAAAAACCCCTAGATTCTTAGAATCTGGCTCCCTCTCTTTCTTTTATTCTTCCTCCAGGACACCATTCGGTAACGTCCTTCGTAAATTTTCATATCTTAATGCTCATCATACGTCTACTATTAAATCACACGTCTGGCTAACCCTTGGCATAACCCTTGGTTTTACTACAAAACTATGTTCAATTAAACCGTCGTTCCGCTTAGTAATCAATAAACGGAACCAATAGGGTTAATCGTCAGCTCGCATGGTAGAGTTCTGTAATATCGCGATATCAGCAGTATATCTACGTGGGTAGTAGTGATAGGTGCGTCTACCTTATCCATCAGCCTGATTAGAAGATTGGCTGTCGTAAAATTCTATGGGAATTATAGTAAGGTCAACGAAACCTTTTTTTTTCATGATAACAGTCTGGAATTTTCCATCAGTATTCGAAAAATCAAAATCATTTATTTGCATAAATAAGATACAGAAGTTATTAATGAATTAAGTTAACCTCAATATAAAATGATAAAGATAATAATCATAAGTGTCAATAATGGGAGAGATTTGCCACGCAATAATAATAACTAAATACAAAATAATAACAATATTAATAATTTTAAATATGTTAACAAAGTTATTCTAAGAAAAAAGATAAGTTCGTATGTTAACATTTAGTACTTACCTACATAATAATGTTGGTTGGTGTGAATAAAATAGCGTCGAATATTAAATACTAAATTTATTCTACTAAATGTAGTGATAATAGATATTTTGTTAGGATCCTGTATTAACTATCTAATATTACTCGTAATATTCGAAGCTGTTTTCATCATTATGAGAAAATATATAATATTAGTATGGGTTACTTTGTGTTATCTCAGCATTTTACATAAGTCGCTCTTGGATATTGATCTGATTTCAGAAGTGTTGAAGTAATTGCTAATTTCCAAATTTCTAATAGGTAGCTTGGTATTCACGTCTCTTTCAATATAACGAAAGCGCTAATAGTGTCAACCTCGAAACAAATCCTACTTATTAAAAATTGTTAACGCGAATTTTTGTGGAATATGGTTGCACGACTGTTTGTGACTCTTTCACGCAAAAACTACTGAACAAAACAGAAGATAATACAACTTAAATAAATCAGAATGTAAGTACAAATTATAAAAATATAAGTACAAATAACACGCGCTTGGATACACGTGCTGATGTATATTTTCCTTTACTGTTATTTACAGGTCAACTATCTGTACGTACACATACAAAACCAGCGAAGCACAAATAACTTAATGTCATTTACGACGTAGATAACCACAAGAAGAAAGCTTACAGCGCTGCGAACAATTTAATGTAATAAAGGAGAATTGCAGCAATTACGAAAATTGTCCGGAAGCGAGCAATTTGCCCGTAATGCTGATACTTGCCGGTACACTACATCCTTTTATAATAAATGATTCTCTTTTTAAAATTTTAAATTATTATCTGACGCTGATTACTGGGAATTATTTGAAATTCGAATATTGTTGAAATGTTTTTTAAATATCTGATTACGAGGCTTTTAGGTTAATGTGAAATAAATATTTTAATGTTTGTTATAAACAAACTAGTAGGTAATGAAGCTAATGGATGGTAGTTTCAATTTATATTTTTCAAGTAATTTATCAATATTGTATTATTAATTCTCCTGGCAAAAGTGTGGGACCACGTTTGCCGCGTGTCGATCCGTTTGAATAAATTAAATTATTTTTTAAGTGGGTTCTTATTTTGTTGAATTATTCTATACTTCCAATATTTTAACATTCAGAAAATAATGACGTCACGACTTACGACTCGACTCGTTAGGGATAAGATATATAAGACATTGTATCAGCCATAAAGATTTTCAAAAAAATTCAAAATGTATGAGACTGACATTAATTTCGACTTTTCGACAATAATAATTATAATCGATGATAGAATGACACGTTATGTAAAGTCTATGGGTATGTGAGGCAGGCCTCTCATACACTATAATAAAGATAAATAGTTATTTTACTTCTTTTTCTTTTCGTGCCGATAAACTCAAATTGCCACTCAACTACTCTCAAATTTGGTCTGACCAGTATGTAGCCACCTGGACCGTTCTGTCATTTGCTACATTCAGGTCCTGAAAGGTACAGGTGGCTGGGCACAAAGGGCAGGCAAGGAGATGGGGCATATCCTGCGACGGGGCCCCACACTGGCACTGTGTTTGAGATGGGTCTATGAGACTCCATTCGGCCAGATTTTTAACTAAATACCATAATTAATATTTAAATCTTTTTAAATATAATTTATGAAACATCATGTACGTGAAAAAGAATTTACATCGTTTTAGTTAAAACGGCAACTGACATAATTACGTTACTAGAAATAGGGACCAATCAGTTGAACCAGGTTTTAGACTGGCTAAAATAGCCTCATCTTTCATGGGGTACTGTCTAAAATGTTACAGTAAAATACCTCCCCACATTCTAGAACTGAATGAGACGAAATTTAAAACTTATATAAAACGTACAATATGCAGGCTGGAATATTATAAGTTGGAGGATTATATCGCAGATATAAATGCTTGGGTCAAAGCTAATTTTTTTTTTTTTAAATGATCTATTTTTTTTTTAAGGCTATGTATGGAGTTTCTTGTCCGTTCTTCTTCATTTCTACTTTTCCGAATTGACGGTAGAATCAATTTTATTACTTGTAAATTTTAATTGTTGACGTTCAAAAGTGCCACTTAGTGGCCTAGTTGAAATAAATATATTTGTCTTTGACTTGACTTTGAATCGACATTTTTGAATGCAGAATCGAATTGATTGGATTGATTTTTGTATTAATTTAAATATTAAGTAAATAAGTATAAAATTGGCACTGATCCAGATACATTCAATTTCATTCGTACTTGAAATTGCAAGCAGCTAGCTAAGAACTTTCTGACGACGCCGGTAACGAAAAGTAAAAATTACTTACCGAGCTAATTATGCGTCTTTTTGGTCAAGTGGTTGTAAACTTTACGCCAGGGCATGAGGTCCTGGATTGGATTACTAGGTTGGGTAAAGAAATATTGGGTATTTCCATCTGGAATTTTTCAGTATCAGCCCAGAATCCGGAGTTGTGCGCGCTTGATGACAGTATTCTCGTCCCTGATCACACTATATATATTATAAATATATCCTTACATAGTATAAAACAAAGTCACTACCCGCTGTCTGTTTTTTTTTATGTAGATAAAGTGATTCAAGAGGAAGGTTCATATGTATAAGCTTCATATGTAGAAGCCGCTGGCAGAAGCTAGTAATATTATAAAGGCAAAAGTTTGTGAATGTATGTGTGTGTTTGTATGTTTGTTTCTTCTTCACGCTCAAAACGGCTGGACGGATCAGGATGAAATTTGGCACAGAGTTAGATTATAGTCAGGAATAGCACATAGATTTTTTTTTTTTATCCCGGGAATATGTTCCCTTGGGATAATTTTGGACGTTCACGCAGGCGAAGCCGGTGGTAAATGCAAGTATTATAATATATCGGAAAAATACGGGTGAAATATGGGGGCCACTGATAGATACAATTCTGCATAACCCCTTGAGAAATACAAGCGTGATGGTTTGTTAAAGTAATATATAAAAATTATATACTAACAAAACCTGCCGGGCGAGCACGGCTTACTGTAACAGGCTTGAGTCACACATTTTTATCACAGTTTTGGAGCAAAAACCGTGATAAAATGCTTGACTCAAGCATATCACAGAGACCGTGCTCGCCCGGCTGTAATATTGAAGATAAAATACGAGCGGTATACCAAACGCGAACCTATTTTAAACAATACTCTGTGTGGAGGGAAACCGCAACCACTCGCAGAGTGTGAATTTTGTTTGTTTACTTTCTCTGTACTAAAACGTGTGGTAACTTATTTATTGTTTTGTAAATTATAGAAAGAATTTTATTTTTCGCGTACTTTTATGTCTACTGCAACTCCTGAGAGCCAGAATCAGCAGTAGTAACCACCAGAAAAGCGCCGAGGCGATGAAGCTCGACAAATTCCTGGAGAATGAATTTAACTGTCTTGGATCCCGCAACGAAATGAATCAGAAAAGCATAAAAAAGGAGCAGGAAAAAATATATTCCTCCCCCATGGAAATTAAACACAACTGGTAAAATACGGTTGTTTTTTAGATACCCTAGACAACTGCTTACCCATTCTCTAGAAATTCAGACGTGATGGTTAGCTTAATTACTGGCTTTATTGAATGACTAGCGGACGCCTCGCGGTTTCACCCGCGTAGTGCCCGTTCCCGTGGGAATACAGGGATAAAAAGTAGCCTATGTCACCCGGGGATAGTGTAGCTTCCCAATAGTGAAAGTAATTTTGAAATTTATTTTATGCGTTACATACAAAAATACAAATCTTTCCTCTTTTTATATTAAAAGTATAGATAAACTGACTGCCAAATTAAGAAATATTACAAAATAAATTCATTTAATCATCATCAATTCAGCCGAAAGATGTCCACTGCTGGACATAAGCCTCCCCCAAGCGTCCAGCCTTATCCAGGTCATTTTACTCAATATAATAAACATAATAAAATCATCTTATATTATCGATATTGACACCCATAGAAAGAGACTATTCTGAATAATAGCGGACATTACGTATCTCGATATTCCCATAACCCAAGAAACATTCACATAACGAGCTTATATAAACAAAATAAAGCGTAGCAATGTGAGATATGACACAATAAGAAAAGGGTACGGCCTATAATAATAATAGATTCCAGCGTAGCAACGCGCTACGGCGTAGCATCGTAGAATAAACAAGTGCTACGAAAATTCGTAGGCTTAGGTAAAGAGCCTTTGTAGGTGCGCACCGGTGTTATTTAATAAAACTGTATTTCGTCGGTTCCCTTTGACAATGTAATTTATATGGAAGAAAAATAAAATTGTTACATTGTTAGAGTGCTTTGAAGATTTTTGGGTACAAGGAGTTCTTTAGAGTGGAATTGAAATGTAAAGTATCACTTAGACTGAAGGTAGGTTTTAATTTATTTGATATACTTATGTGCTATTTGTGAAAGAAAAGAGGGTTTTTTATCTTTTCATTGGGATTTTTTTTCAATAATTTGTCAACCAATCGTCATTTAGAATCTGTTTTTTATTGATCCTTTATTCCTGTTAACACAATGACTAAAAGTTATTAAAAAACCATAACGTTAAAATTAGGTTTATAAAAACTGATTTAGAAAATCGGACAACGTCCGAAAATAATACTACTGAATGCTACAAATTTAATGGTTGAATATATAATTTTAAACCATTCATTCAGCTGCGTGTCATGTGTTTGTCAAAGTCATTTTATTCACAGCATTATCTAAAACTGGAATTGCATGTTCAAACCTCTGAATATTTAACACAATGCAAGAATACTAATTTAATCTTATTAATAAAACTTTAATATCAAACAAGTGTTTGTTGCATTTAACTTCGGCTATTTCCTATCTAGAAAACGGACGATGATAATCTTACCAACTTCAAAGTTTAAAGCTTCTTGGATTAAAACTCCATGTTTATTATTTTTATGATTTTTAAGATGACTTGAACTAAATTAAATGTTAATTTATTAGCAAATGAAGAGAAAACTTACTTAAGCTCACCCAATCAACTCGCAATTTTATGCTCTTCGATGAAAAATAATTTACCAAATAAACAAACAGTAGAGCTTTACATCGTATAAATGATACGAAATATTGTATTTTACTCAGTCATAAAATAAGAGCAAAGATCATGAAAGAGAGCACGACCGTATTGAATCCATACAACAGGTAGATAATAAAGCATGAATAAAAACAGAACAACTGTGAAAAGATATTTACATCATAAAAAAGAACAGAAAAGAACAATACGGAGCAAATGAATCAAAACGAAGGGAACCGAATAATCGTCTTCGACGGAAACGCGACGAAAGACGATTTTCAGTCACATTATCTACCTGAAATTGGCACTGGAAACGTTGCACTCACCGTGTTTGCAACGGTTACATTACACACTCAAATCCTTGTTCCACACAAAGTTTAATTAGAGACACAGTCTATGCCCGGGTAACGACGCACGGTGCCGTCAAAACGTAGTTTTCATAAAAATTTCATTAATATCCCGGTGAAAACACGCCTGTGTCGTGTCGGCGAGAGACCGGCTGACGGGTGACACGTCCGCACTCCGCGAGCTCGCGGATAAAACTAGGAGCTCAGACCGAGTGTTCCAAGCCCGAATCGAGCTGGAACGAGACGGAATTATGTGCAGGAGAGAGATGGAGTAGCATGCAGAGGTGCGCAGGAAAGAATTAGATGTTTATTTGGGCTACTAGTAATGGGATAACAGAAGCTCGTGCGTGCTTTTTTAGTTTAAGTGTAGGAGACTCGAGATAACGTGCCTCTGATACGCTGATAACGCCACACCAACTGGGCGTCATATATGTTATCATAAATTAAAAGCTTCACTAAAAACATAATTTGAAATTTATAACGAAGTATCAATTTATTAAAAAAAAAAAAAACTTAAAAGGAAAAAAAATCGAGGTATTAAAAAACTGTATTTAAATTGTTCTTAATTTCAACACTCCACAATTTTAACGTAACAAAATACGAAAACCCAGAAACGAAACCACAAAATGATTCAACTTCAAAAACAGATGCGATTCAATTTATTCCAACAAAAAGGTGCCAATGCTGCCGAATTTAATAAAGGCCAGAACTAAGTCAACAAATTCAATAATAAAAAAGAAATTCGTTTTTAATACAAAAGGTGACTGAGGTGGCTCGAAGAGTCCAAACAATAATGAAATAGCCAGAAGATCAATTTAGGCAGAAATCAGCCAGCCTGAATGCATAAAATAAATAGATGTAAAACAGACAAGACACTTATTTTTATAACTTTCGATCGCATTGACAGATATATGATGTCATTAAATAGGACTTTTGTTCATTAGTGTCTTCTGTTATATGTGTTTTAATTAAGATAATAAATGTTCGGTTTTATTTAAGTTGTTTTTAGCCAAAATTAGTGTTAGGATTTTAAGGTCTTGTTTAATTATACTTCAAACAAAATTGGTGGGTAAAATAAACAAATTCGTTTTAGAATGTTATTTAAGATAGATTGGATGATGTTAAAATAAATATGAAACATTCTTAAACATAAATTATCTTTGCAATCGGAGTGAATCTGATAAACTAGTGGTCTCAACGGCTACTGCTAAGCATGACGTTCTGAGTTCGGTTCTCCGTATGGCTAAAGTGTTATTGGCATCTAGAATTGTTCAGTAACAGTCCGGAGTATAGGTAGACTTGCACTTGGTTGACGGCAATAGGCTTACCCTCTATTTCTAACTCCCCACGCAAAAACGACGTGTCTGTGTGTCGGTGTGTGTCTGCCTGTGGCATTATAGATCCCGAACGGATGAACTGATTTCGATTTTGTTTTTTTTGTTTGAAAGGTGAGAGCTTTGTCGAGAGTGTTCTTAGCTATGATTGATTAAAATCGGTTGACACGATCAAAAGTTATCCGCATTTTACTTCTTGAATCTGGGTTTTTTCGCAAGATAACATGTCATAATTATGTGTTTCGATAGATTGTTGATTGAAGCGTGTCAATTCATAGATATATTATATGTAGCTTAAAAAGCATAAAAATACTCGCGTCGGGGAACCGCTAAGTAAATAAAATAAACTGCTGTAAACGTTGGTGGTTCTCCAATGCGAATACGAGGCTTATTTTTTGCTTTTCAGAGGTTTTAGACAGTTCAACTCAACTTTGGGAGCGGCGCCATGTTTGCGTACGCTTGTAAATACACAGCTATATTTTTTGTGGTAGTAACGCGGCAGTGCAAACAACCACCCACACATGCTTAGCGTGCCTTTTCACCAGAGATGTGCTATGCAGCTATGCTGCGAGGATGTGAAAGCTAAGCTACAAAACTATGTGACCGTTTCCACTGATGCTACGCTATGTAGCGGGCTAGTAAGATATGGCATGAAGATGTGCTGCCGCGAGGTAGCTGTGCGAGGAAGAAGCGCAGCTATGCGATGTATCTGCAGTAGGGAAGACACGGGGAGCGGCGCGGTGAGGGGAGAGGCGACCATCCATAGCACGCATCCAGAGCATGCATCCATCCATATAAAAAACTTAGCTGAGTAAAACACGTTTCCAACAGTGCTATGCTATATGGACCGATGAATATGATTGGTGGATATCAAACGTATTCATAGCAACGTAGCATAGCATATCTATGGTGGAAAGGTACCCTTACTTATACATAGAGCCGCGCGCAAAGATGACTTGAACTATCTATACATGGAACTTAAAACATGTCTGGCGAAATATAGATGTTTTATAAGGGCAAATCTGCCTAATCCTCCGACGAATAATGGCGTGACATTATGTATAATTTATCTTAATCACAATTCTTAAAAAGCTTCTCAAAGCAAGAAAACATTTATCATAAAAAAATTAACCAAAACACATTAATTATAAAAGATTTAAAACTAAAACCTCAGCGGTTTGTAAATATTAAAATTTTCAAGACGTTGCACGCACAAAGGACGTCTGTCACAAATTTCATTCTGTGGCTCTAATACTGATTTGAATAATAAAATATTGTATCAGCGTTTTAAAGTCAGACGTTCATTAGGATACGACCTTATGTTTCAGAACTATATTAACCTTTTCTATGTTAATGTTATCTAGAAATTATTCTGGAATTCTAATCTGATTGTCTAGGCTAGGGTTAATGTTTGGTTATGTTATTGGTAAACGCAATAAACTGTCAACTATTTACATAATTCGTATGTCTGTGATGTTTGTGTTTTTGTCTCAGGGGTCAGGCAGAAGTCACTCACAGTTTGGTGGACTGTTTGCGCCGTAGTCTAATTTTCTACACGGCGCATTTCCTTTGTAAAAAAGTTTACTCAAAAAATGTAAAATCCTGACTGCTTCAGAAGCGAACTAAAGAGACGTAAACAAATGAAAATCATGTTGTGCAGTCTGAGGATACAACTGGTTTTGGTCAGCCAGCTCGTGAATATGTATCCATCGACTGCACGGCGTGATTTTCTTCTTGTTTACGTCTTTTGAGTTCGCTATTTAAGCGGTCGGGATTTTTGATAATTTTTTTTTATAACTTTTTAGTTAATTTTTCTTGCGAATTAGGTACATTTAAACATATAAGTTTTATATTTTTGAAATTACCTCTTAAAAACCTTTATGTTGATATCCTGCAAGATGCGAGAGGATAAAAAAAAATGGACCCCACAATATTGCACCCAAAATCCGTCATTTTTCTATTTTGCAATTTTAATCTAGTCGTTGACACTCTAAAGGTTAATACGAATCGATTGAATCATCAAAATCGGCCAACGCGTTTGGTCTTTAGAACGCCACATAGGAACAAACATACATACATATACAGACTGATAAACACACTATCATCCTTCGGCAGTCAGATAGAAGTGTTGTTCAGTGACAAATGTGGTAAAAAGTTCCTAAAAAAAACAATCCTTTTGTTTTCGCGTCTATGCCGATGGCTCGCTTACTAGTTTACACTACATAACAGTAGTCTAACATTTCCTTGTTTTGTTAGTTGTCTAACTAACAAAACAAGGAAATGATGAACAGTGGACGAGGATTAGTTAAATTGTCCTTTAAACCTAGTTATTAATTAATTTCTCAAGCTGTTAATGGGACAAACTCGCCACTAAGTTAGTTACTATAAAACAATTACAGCTTCTATACCTCACTAGTACTTAATTGGCTAAATTCAGGCTGTCTCCTTTGATAGAGCCAATCAATTTGGAAGAAAAGATTAATTAATCAAGGTATATAAGTAGATCTTTCGAGAAACGGTCCGTCAATTCCAACTTTTTCCTTATCTAAAACTATAGGGCCTTTTATCGGCCTGTCTTCTTTTGTTTTCCACCAATTATTTTCGTTTTATTCAACGTTCGAAATAAATTCGGAAAAGTGTAAGTATACGTTGTCGTGATTTAATTACTAATAGCAGGTCAGTGATAAGGTTGCTGGTTAAGCGTAAAACCTTTTGTTTTATATACGATTTACAGGTGACTTTTTTGATTATTATAATTATAGATAAAGTCGGAAATCATACCAAGAGATCGTGTTCCCGCGATAAAGATACAAAAGACAAAGATATTTTTATTTCCACTTGGCCACAAAGCGGCACTTTTGAATGTCACAATTAAAATTTACATGGGATAAAAATTGATTCTAACTATTCTCTAGATAAGAAGAATCTATCTCATCTGCCTAGCCTTCTACCAACTATATTGGGGTCAACTACCAGTGTTATACATGGAGCGACTTCCTATCTGACCTCCACAACCCAGTAACTGGGTAACTGATACATTTCGGGGAGTGTGCGATGGAACTGCATGATCTAATTTTGTCCAGCCCTTTCCAACATCGGACTACCAGACGTACGGCGATGCGTCATCGGTACATGGTGGATATCCAACCCATACGCTCAAAATGTTTTAGGGACACTTTTATTATGCATACAGCTAAGGAGTGGAATTCCCTGCTGGAGTCTGTGTTTCCCGACAGCTACAATCTGGGGATTTTTAAATCAAAAGTGAATAGGTTATTTCTAGGTAAGCGTGTTTTACCGTCGACCACATAATCGCTTACCATCAGGTGAGATAGTGGTCAAGCGCGAGTCGAGAACATAAAAAAAAATTGTTTCAGTAGTACTGCGTCACCGGAGGGTGTTGCCGTGGTAGAATTCTACAAATATAATATTTACATACTATATTTGTTATCGATCTGCGAAGTATAAGAAGAAGTAGCTTAGTTGTGAAAACGAAACAAACAAACAGATAACAAACAGAATTATCTTCGCAATAAATTTGGTATTAATTTTTGGCAGGGAAAGTAAGTGAGCAGATTAAAAATCTACGACAATTTCTGCAAATGCTCGGCTCAATGCTAGTCTTGCTCCACAACCAATATGGTGCAAAAACATGTGATAAGCAGAACATTATTGTATTGAAGTATTGTTGGACCTGCTGAAGACTGTATGAATATATTTGTATTGTATAAACTCAATGTTTTCTAGTATTATATAACTGCACAGCCCGGTGTGAATACTTTTAATAATTCATACCTGTACGTAGTACGTATGTAGTGCTATTCTGGGTGCATCGTCCTCACATCATATACGAATTAATTAAGGTATGTATTTATGTAAATATTGTAAAAGACTTATTTTATTTAAAGAGTAAGTATGGAGTTTGTCACAATAGATCCCAATGGGTACAAGTGTCTAAGTTATTTCTCGGTCCCTCCACAAGATAAGATAAGTATGGAGTTTATTATCCATTCTTCTCCATAACAAGCTACTTTGCCGAATGGACGGTAGAATCAATTGTTGTTACTTGTAAATTTTAATTGCTGTTAAAAAGTTTCGGTTATTGGCCTAGTTGAAATAAATATTATATTTGACTATGAATTTGCCCTAATTCAACCTTTTGCCAAGACTGTCAATGATAGTTATGAGTCAAGTTGTCAGAAGATGATATAAAATTGTCAGTGCAATTTACGTTCTGAATGTATTATCTTCACACTAATATTAAAAAGGCGAAAGTTTTTGAGTGTGTGCGTGTTTGTATGTTTGTTACTTCTTCACGCTCAAACGGCTGGACGGATCTGGATGAAATTTGACACAGATATAGATTAAAGCCAGGAGTAGCATATAGGATATTTTTTATCCCGGGAATATGTTCCCTTGGGATAATTTTCGACAATCACACGGGCGAAGCCGCTGGCAGAAGCTAGTTCTTTCAGATTACTTAGACATCACTTACTTATGGTGACTTAACAAAGTGGGCTTTTAATAAATATTGATAGAACAGCGTCCGAGGAAAGACACCGCTCGTTAGACACCCTCAGCTGCATAAATATCTCATGATCTGCGATAGAACGGTCAGTTATCTCCCGAGCAGTGGAATATCTTAGAGAGGGGTAGTTCGGTAGCGATCGATAGGGGTTAAGTAAGCGAGGATACGTTTATCGTTAAATGAGGAAAAGAGGATGGTGACGGGGTTTTTCATAGTTATAGTTTTTTATATAAACTAGTGACAGGCGTTGATGTTAATAATATTTTCATAACTGAAGTCAAGCACAAAATATTCATTCTATTCGAGTTATTTGATATACTTCTTCCTGTCTCATCAGCAATAGAGGAGAAGAAGATCGACTAAGACCCCGTTTTTTGATACGTAGTTTATTCAACCAATTGGTTAAATATGCTAACCAATGGCTGAAAATTTTGGTAAAATGTGGTTTAACCCATATGCATAAAACGTTTTAGGAACACTTTTATTATGCGTACAGCTAAGGAGTGGAATTCTCTGCCGGAGTCTGTTTTTACCGACAGCTACAATCTAGGGGTCTTTAAGTCAAGAGTGAATAGGCAAGCGTGCTTCACCGTCGACCAAATCATCGCTTAGCATCAGGTGAGATAGTTTATTTTTGGTTTATTAAATTAGATGTAAGACTGATAAATTAATAAAAATGGGCATATATAACTATTAAATTATGTATTATATATAAAACTAGCTTTTCTCCGCGGCTTCGCTCCCGTGGACCACCGCACAGGACCCGTTTTTGGCATTAAAAAATAGCTTATGTCACTCAGGAATAATGTAGCTTTCTAATGGTGAAATATTTTTTTAAATCGGTCCAGAAGTTTTGGAACCAACTCGATACAAACAAAGAAACCAACAAAGAAATCTTTCCTCTTTATATTATTGGTAAAGATTAAAAAAACATTTGATGAAAATTGTTCTTTTTTTTAATCCCCATAGCCAGCTGAGTCTTTTACTCAATGTATGGGCCAAAATTGAGATTCGATGTCAACGGAACGCCAAGAAGCTCAATATGGTCCATTATTGGCACGGTCACATCTTGGAAAGTTGGAGCCGGTTGAAATTGGCTCTTTTTTGCGGAAAAAAGAAACCCCTGGTTTTATCTGCATTAAACCTGACTAGATTGGCATCGCCCCATTCGGAGACTGCCTGCAAGGACAGGTACAAACGCTCCACCATGGCCTCACGGAGAGACCGGATCTGCGGCCCGGTAGCCCGTGCATTGGACAAGTATCTCTCAGCAATAGATGAATAAACGCGCTTTACCGAAATTTTAAATCATTGGTTACCATATTCAACCATTGGTTGAGTCAAATACAAATCAAAAGACTGGACCTATAACTCTAGCCTTGTCTCTCAACAGAAATTCAGTACTTATCATTAAAAGATCAGCCTACGACATAAAAAGGAATTCGTCTCTCCATGGTGCAATAATTTGATGGTACTGGTGCTAATTGGCTTTCACCTGATAAAGTTAGTAAGTGAACAATAAAGCACCGTGGAAAACTGCCAAGAAGTAAGTGAATGGAGGCTTCTAATTATCTTCATACAACATGATCTCAAACATAAAGTTTACTCCGACACCTAACGTTCACTGATTTCCTTCACAAACTGTACTTTTATCTTGCTAATATTATGACTTTTATGACCCAATTGAACGTTGATATTTCAAACTGAACATCGCCATTACTCCTACCAAAGTACCGTTGAAAGAAATCTTTCAGCATTCTCCGAGATTCAGCCTGTATTTTTCCACAAAAATTCATTCCAAATGAAGTAATTAATGCAACTCACGTAGGATACTTATATCAAGTCACAGGAACATTCCCGGAGCAATTGTCTCAAATTTATCACCTTCCATTGTGACCAAGGGAGCGTTCGTACCTCCGTACCTACTTCTAATTTGATTGCACGTAAATTCTTAAATGCTTGTACTAATATTCTAGTGTTACGGAGGGTAGTCATAAAATTGTGAATGATGGCCTTGGTTATGTCTGTGTTGTAATTAGTTGGGCGTTCATGAGTTTAATTAGAGGAGGTAATTAGGACTCTTTTACTGAGGACTTTTTATAACGAACCTGAGTTAACAGGTTCACAGTCCTATGAGCCATATATGATCTGTTGTATTGTTTTAACTATTTTTTCGTTTAAATGGGACTGTGAACCTGTTAAAATATAGGTTTTTTTTTCTCTTTGGACATTTTTTCAGGGTCTTAGTTCTCATAAAAATAATCATTTTTTAGAATAGGAACTCTGAAATATGCTCTTTTTTCATGATTTTATTTTATCACTTTGTCGGAATGATTACTATAATAATGTATCCATGCCATTTTATAGCTTTTTTTATGACAGACGGACATAGCGAAACTATAAGGGTTCCTTGTTGACTACGAAACCCTAAAAATCAGCGGTTCAATGCATTTATGTTCGCATAACTTGAAAAATATAGGTGAAGATTTTTTTGGAAGGAGGATATTTTTATGTAGATAAATGAAAGTCGTTCATATTACAACCTCTGAAATATTTCTAGGTTACGAATTAAAGTTACCCAGTATAACCTTTGTGTCCCATCTCGTCATTATCAATTCACTAATTATTATGTCCGTCGCAAAATATCGACTCAAACTGCAAATGGTCTTAATAATAATCACGTCTGAAGGATAGATTGCTGATTGCAGTTGCAATTAGCAGATAGGGTGATGTTGCTGCTCGCATTCACGACATTATTATATTCCCCTAAGGAGCATAGGCAATTAGGCAGTGGCGTATTAAAAGTAGACTAGCTATTTGCCACGGCTTCTCTCTCGTACTCCATCCCAAAGGAACGGCGCATTTTTTCGGGATAAGATAGCACAGTATTTTAGTCTTTATACCGATACAATTTAAGTACATAAAACGATGAAGTTATCCGCGAACACACATAAAAATATATATTAACAGTTTGGCTGCCAGAGAACGAGACACAATAGAAAATGTATTGTTTGTCGGGCATCTGGCAGTTAAGGTGTTAAACAGTCGAATTGAGAAACATCGAAAGTCGGTTAAAAATGTGTTTATTGGCATTAAAAACAAAAACACCTTTAAATTAAACAAAAAAAAAAAAAATGCCAAAAGGGCCTCAGTTCAGCATAATGCCAAATGGTACAACTAATACTATCGTTTAGTTTTATGGGTTTCGTACCTGAAGGTTCCCAGCGGAGCCCTATTGCTGTCACTCACGTGTGCTGTCTGTCCGTCGTCTGTCACACAATTTTGTACCCAAGATTTTTTTAAAGTTCTTATTGATCTACGAACTTGAAATTTGGTGATAATGTTTATTAATATGTATATTTTACTAACGAATACCAATATATTGATAAATCAGTGTAAAAAGTCCAATACGCACTCGAGTGGTTTTTAGTTTATGCATAATTAAGCATTCAATGACAAAGCGTTGTGTGCGGTTTCTGTGGCAAAAAATATTTTTCTTTATTTATTTATTTCATAACAATTGCTTGCTGTAGCGCAACAGTAACATTTTGCACCAAATCGTACAGCGATCAGCGTTCTTTCTTTCTTTTTATGATATTCAGGAATAGATATAAGATACAGTGTATCTTGTTATCAATGGCTTGTTTAAAGGTATTATATGTAGATAGATAAATATCACTATTAAATTTCGATCATTTAAATCTCGTGGATGATCGATCCGGTACATGAAACAGTATCGATTTGTGAAGATAAAATGAAGAAAAATATCACTAACAATAAACCGACTTCCAATTCAAAACACTAAAAAGTGCAAAAATAGATTTAGTTTCGGAAGTCGGTATTGCAATTTTTTTTATGGTTTTGCTCTTGACTCTAGTTTAGATCAGAGGTGACAGAGACAAAGTCGATGGAGTGAGCTTACCCAGAAGAAGCCTGTTCACTCTAACTTTAAAGAGATTGGAGATTGGGGATTGGAATTGGGGATTGGATTTTTTTTTAACTTTAAAGACTCAGGTAGTGAAAATGATAAAACACCAGGTACCACACCGACTGTATTGTAGATAGGTATTAGTTTAGAAGTTTAGATACACACCTACATTTCGGCACTAATGTAAGGCCCACTAACACACATGACACTATGTAGAAGGTTATATACTTACAATGATTAATTTTACTAAGAAAAATACTAAACTTCGATTTCTGGAAAAAGTTATAGACGCGTCACAAATCAGATGCAAGTCAAGTGAGGCGATTGGCTTTTGAAAATCAATTCAATACAACGCGTGTGCGTGTGTTTGACAAATAAATAAAATTAGTAGAGATTTTTAAATTTTGGTCGTTCCTAAAACTGTACTTAAACCGGTTAAGTTGAGATAAAAAGAGAGAGAGGTGTCTTATGGACACCCGTTTGGAACGAAGTTCGATTAATTAAATTTACAGTGTTATTTCAATTTCGTAAAATATGAAAAAACTTAAATAACAACAACACAGCTGATGCTCGATGTAAACACAAAATATTGGCTGATAGTATAGTTAAATGTCTAGTCAGCGCGCACTAGTACGTCTTCGGTTTTCTTCCTACGCCTCCGGCTCTCTCTTCGGCGTCTCCCTTTTGCGCGGCTCTTAATAATTAATAATAAAGGACATTCAAACGTCAAAATTATAAATATTTTTGCATATTCTCAAAACTGACGGCAAGTTGAATCGATTAAAAACATTTTAGTTTCCTAGGTGATCGGGAAGTGCTTCAAAAATCAATGCAAAAATGTGTCGGTCTTTGGTGTCGATTTTTTCATTGTTGCACTTTTGCCGGTCTAGCCCTTTAGTCCGCAAACAAATCAGAACTTCTTTCCAATTATCATAAAAAGCCGAATTTAGGCACAAACCTTATAAAAACCTTGGTCATGAAATATCGTTTAAGAGTAAAAGCTTTTCGGGAGTTTCTCTCCCACATAACGTACAAGATACAACGGAGCTCCATTTCTATGCAGAATGGAATTTGCTTTCGTGTGTTCAACAAAAGAAAATGTAGGTACTTTGTGAAAGTAGTTTTTCTAGGTATATTCTGGGATTTACAAACGACGACATGATTGGCTGTCTGGGTCTCTGATTTGAATAAGAAAAAATGTTTTAACGACCTTCAGGTTACGGCCTGTAGGTAAGTAGGGTTGTGCCAACTCAGTGAGGTAATGTGCATGTAGAAGCTACCTGTAGAGATAAATATAAACAGAAGAATCTCAAACTGATCGCTTTATTTGGACGTAGCAGGTAGAACACTTTGTTACCCGAATGAAACCATCATAGGCTGAATTATTTCAAGGATTTGCTTCGTAGTCGAACAATCTTGAGGCTCGACAGTGTATTATCCACATAAGGTACGGATCTTGGTCAGGTCAAATGGGCATGGGCGATTTACTATAGCAGACGTCCACAGCTGTATATAGGCATCCCAGGCCTCACAGCATGGACCGGTCCCGTGCGTCTCGCATCCAGCGGATCCCCGCAACCTTAACCAGGTAATCGGTCCACCTAGTGGGAGGCCTTCCAACGCATCGTCTTCCATCGAAATGTGACAAGGGGCTCTAGACAAGTGAAATTCTCGACGAAAGCCTATCGACAGCGATTGGTAAAATATCATAAATTTATGGGATTGGCAAGTGCTATCAAAATATCACTTGATAATTCCCATTGCTGGGTTTGAGTCGAGCATGAACATATGGTATACGGGCAGATGCTCATTCTCGACTCAAACTTTAAATTGTCACTCAAATCACTCTTTAAACTATATACCAATCAATTGCCAACCAATCACAACTCTCCAGTTTAGCATATGATTATTTAGCTTGACTTATGTGTACTCAATAGAGCAAGAGCGCAGACGCCCCAGACATTACCGAATTCTTTCTCAACAAAATGTGTGGTAGGTATTGAATGAAAATGAAAGTCCAAGTTAGCAAGTATGACTACGTTCCAAGTACATGCTAACACTACTCAATTCCACAGAATTTGTAATAAAAGAGCTCGGTAACGTTTGGGGCGTCTAGCATCTTGGACATTAATGTCAAAAAACAAGGCTACCAATCACAACTGTCAATTTCCAGTTTGAGTCGAGTTGAGCATGAGCATACTGGCCTAAGCCTATGATTCCTTATATTTTGGCATTTCGATTATCAAATCACCATCACTTGTAGAATGATACATTCTAGAGCCTCTTAATCGTTAAACACAGCATCAAAACAACCATAATCCCACCCCAAAACTAAACCCCATTTACAACAAATACATTCATTTAATGCGTCACCATTCTACCGACTAAGTAATATGAGCTTCACAAATTCATACATATTAATATGAAATTTGTACGTGCCGAGTTTTTATTATGTGCGTCAAAATTCTATGACCAAAACGAAAATGAAATGGTCCATGTGATATTCGGCGTATGTTAATTTATGCCTTTTTTGGTCCCTAAAGTAATTACAATGTTCATAATACTTGGTTTTCATCCCTTTTATGGGTGTGTGTAATTCGCTTGCTGGGTGTAACCTCTAACCCGCTAGGTTAGAGGTTATTTCGGTTTGGATTGGCGAAATTTTTACATGCGCGTGTTTGGGTATATTTTTATGGTGGATAAAAGAGAGACTAATATTGTATTTGTCGTTTGTTTTTCGTTGTATGTTTCTGCAGTTCTTGACAAAGAGTGCCTATTAAGAACTATGTACCTACTTACATAAAAAAAAAGATTGGTCTGCCAATCTATAATTCTTCTATACTATATTATTGTATCTCTGGATCTATAGAACCGATTTAGGTATAATTTGGCATGGAGATAGTTTGAGACCCTGGGAAGGACACAGGATAGTTTGTATTCCCTTGAGATGATAAAACACTTTTTACGCAGGCGAAGTCGTGGGACCAAGCTAGTGTTTAAATAAGATGAAAAGCATTTTTTGTGTCAAATACTCGTTAGGTTATTAAAGCTTAATCCACTGAAAATGAAGAGTTTATGGAAAAGATTCATATTTGAGTTGAATTGGAATCCCATATTATATTAAAGTAACTCCTATGTTTTTAATAGTACATCATATTATGTAGTAGATACCTTAGTACCTACTTTACCTGTTAGTATCTGTAGTGCATTATAAGGCAGGCATAGTGTACACTCATGATTTCAATTACCTTTCATTAATTCAGGAGATCCGTAACACAGTAAGCCATATATAAGTTAAGTCACCGTGAATCTCTTAGGGAACTGTTTAAAAATATTAATATTATGACAGTTTCTTGCCAATTCATTTATGAAAATATTATGTATGTAAGGAAAAATATACATCTCTTTAGTAAAGTCAGTGATAGACACAATTGTAAAACCAGAAATAAAGATAAGTTAGATCATCCTTCTTACAGACTAGCTAAAGTACAATCATCTTTCATGGGGTACTGTGTTAAATTCTATAACAAAATACCTTGTGATATATTAAAACTAAATGAAAGTAAATTTAAAACTTTAGTTAAAAGCACTCTTTGTAAACAAGCATATTACAAATTAGATGATTATATTCAAGATAAGAATGCTTGGCAACATGCTGGTCCTGCTCCATAGGGCTATCTTTGGTGTAGACAAAATCAAATTTGTTAATTTATATTCCTATTCATAGTTATTGTATTCATTGTTTTTGTATATTTTTTTTAGAAATTGACTCACACACTGTTCCGTTGTTGTTGAATTAGGTATTTTACCTATGTTTGCAATATTTGTAATTATGTGAGAACCATGTTCCTACTTATCAAATTAATTAATTTTCCTGTTAATGCTTTTTAATACTTTATACCTGTACGTAGTGTAATCTGTAGAGCTATTCTGGGTGCATCGACCTCACATATATTAATGTATGTACTTATGTAAATATTGTAAAACACCTATTTTTTTTTTAAAGTGTATGTCTGGAGTTTCTTGTGCGTTCTTCTCCATAACAATCTACTTTCCGAATGCACGGTAAAATATTTTTTTTATTACTTGTAAATTTTAATTTATTTGACATTCAAAAGTGCCGTTTATTGGCCTAGTTGAATAAATATATTTGACTTTGACTTTGACAGGGCTTCCCTAGTACGGACTCCAGTCTCTCACAAAGGAGCTCCTTGCAAATGTTGTAATATAGTTTTAAGGACATAAATTTTAAGGCAACCTTTGTGGAGAGAAAACAATAAATTTATTATTATTATTCAAAACCGCCATATCATTAAAAAACAGCAAATTATCCATCAGAAACCGTTTTATCCCCAAAAATATTGACCATGCAGGACATGCGTCAACTGTGTGAATTCCACACAGCGTCAATAAACGTGGGGCACTCGATCATTCTGCACAATAGATAAATCATAATCGTGTCAGATCTGACGCGTGGCCGGATATTGGGTAAGCGTAACGCCGAAATTCAACTCTACGCATACACTGAGGGATAAAGTTCCAGGCATGCAGAGAAAAGGAAAAAGGACTTTTTAGCCTGGTATATATAGATAGATAGATGCCTGCAACATTTAATTGACGCAAGAAAAAATACACAGCTCACAAAACTTTTTACAAGATATATAGGTATTTACCTATATATCTTGTAAAAAAAAACCTTTTTAACAAAAAAATATACCGACGAAATTACTTATTCAGTTATTATTTCAGTTTAATTTCAACGGAATCGGTTCACAATTCAATAAATCCTTTTTTCTACCTTCAAGGATGCATATTATTTTTTAAATTTAAATGGGACCAAGTTTGAGATATACTCTTTCCAACAAAAAAAAATAATTTTGAAATTGGACCACTCTATAAAAATATATGCGTGGTCATACATAAAAAATGTATATACATGTCGAATTGAGAACCTCCTTCTTTTTTTCGTTGGTTATAAACAAAATATAAATGTACCTCATACCCGTATTCTTCAAAGGATTAGGTCGAGCTGAACACACACACTTCGCAGTAAGAGGGTTAAGACTGGTAAGATTCACCGAAGTCAAACCCAAACTGTATTGCTTCTGAGAATTTTGTAATAGAAAGCTCCAAATTCTTGTCGTGTGGGTCGAACATAATTTACAAACCTGACCTTTCCTCAGAAATCACATTTGCAGCCACTAGACCAACGAAGCAGACCAAAACATTTTGTATGTACCCAGAGAACACAATAGTTTTCCATGTAGATATAATTGTCGTTACAAGCGATGGCAACATTACAACTCGTGGATTTCATAATGTTCTTTTTCTTCGTCGTATCTTTTTATTTCTTTTCATTATGTTTGTCAACCTGTAAACCTTGTTCTGATTGGTTGTTCAGTTTGTTCGATGAACTCCGCTAGAGGGTGCTTCAATGTGACGCTAAAGATGCGTGGATAAAACCGCCATGACGCTATGTTGTTGTTGTTGAGATCATAACTATCATAAAACCATGATTATCAGTTCACCGTTTGAGTTGTTGTCCTTTGATTACTCATTGTAAATATCACTGAATAATCGTGACTGTGATTTGTGTCTTCAACCTAAGTTTTACTGGTTTACCCGAGTACTAAATCATGGAACCTACACCTAGAGAAGAAGATGTCCATGATATCGCTACGCTCACGCTTCCACCGTCATAATTATTAAGATATCCGGAAAAGTAGACTATACGATATAACCACTAATAACCAGTACGACAGTCAAAATCATCATCATCATCGTTTCAGCTGAAATACGTCCACTGCTGGACGTGAAGTCTTCCCTAAGTGTCGCCACATCGCCAGGTCCTGTATGTCTCGAATCCAGCAGATACCCGCAGCCTTCACCAGATCATCTGCCCACTTTGCAAGGGGCCTTCAAATGCTGCATCTGCCGGTACGTGATCGCCATTCCAGAATTTTAGCGACAAGAGCTGGAGTCCAAAAATAGAGTTTAATTTTTCGGAGCGTTGGCTCCGAAAAATGCGTCTTCCAGCACGTTCCATTCCAGAATTTCAGTGACAAGAGCTGGAGTCCAAAAACACCGCTCCGAAAAATTAAACTTCTGTCTCTTCCAAAATGATGCAACGTTTTTTTAAACTCTAGATTCTCTCACAAAAGGCCTCGTTAATGACTTTATTCAATAAATCAATTTGCGAACACAATAACTGAGCATTCCTGAATGACAAAGGCATTGCAGGTCAGTATAATGAAAGCCAGACTTCCATTGTATGCCTGCATTACATTTTTACACGTAAATGACAATGGGATGATGGAACTATGCTGGTATGTTTGGGTTGAATGCTTTTAAAGGCTTATTGTGTGCGTACATTTTCATTTTGTACGTAAAGCATTATTCTGGTAAATGTATGTATGTTGATGATGTGTTTTATTAAGGCATTGTGCTTGTTTCGCTTTGAAGCACAGTTCATTATTATATTTGGATAGAAAACATCTTCCTCTTTTAGATACTAGATTTTGCTTCGGAAGGACGTAACCCGTTAGTCCCGGCTGTCATATAGATCTTTGACAGAAGTAACGTTTGTCAGATGCCAAAAAAACTGTCTTCTCACGGTGTATCATGTTATGGTGTTACCCAGTTACAGTTGTGAAGTTCAGATAAGCATTCGTTCCTTGTAAAATAGCGGTACTAAGTCACGTCCGGTCAGACCAGGTCAGAGTCTACCTACTTATTATTATTTTTTGCGTGGAATCCTTATGCATACTGCACTACCACGGGGAGATAGTGCAGTTATGTGAGACTCCAACCCACTAAAACTCCACGGTGTCTCCCTTATGATGGCTACACGGGCACGCGTAAGCACTCACCGCGAACCCACCGCACCAGTCCGGACTCTCCTCTGGGGAGTGCCCCCCATCACCAGCGCACCAGAACACATTGTACGCCGTGACCACCCCAGGGACCAAACCAGCACATGGGCGCCAGACGAACCTGTGTATACCCTTGGTCCCCCTGTGACAAGACAAGTCATATCCGTGGCCCCACCACCTACCATTTTTCGGCTGCATGGGATAGGAAGAGCGGCCAACGCTATACCGACACTCCTCCCTGCGGCCCGACCTCGTCAACCATCTGACAGTGGCAACCCCGTCCAGACCACGTCACTGCCATATGACATCGCAGCCCGGCTCAGTTGCAATATCGCCTCTGATGCCAAGCAGCACCGCAACCTACTTGTTGGCCACTACGACGTCGGCTTTACAGCAAAAGCCCTGACGAGCGGCCCTACCTCGGGTTCCTCTTTGCTTCACCGTGAGTGACCAAGCCACGGCTATTGAGTACCTCTGCCGCGACAATGCGGGAACCCACCAGGGGGAGACTACCTACTACCTGAAAATGACATAATTTTATTTTGTGATGTGTAATTGTATTTTGTGTGTAAAAAGATGATCGAGATATACTGTAGCATCTTGGTTTAATTGATACAAAACAAGTCAGTTAGCTTCTATATTTATTTATTTTGGTTTTGTTTTCCCAGCGGTATATATATATCCAGGTGCTAATGTCTTACTAGGAGTATGTACCATTTCTAGTTTAACTCCAGAACAACAAGACATAATCTCAAGCCGTAATAGTCTGTTGATTGCAATTCAGTGCACAATGATCTTATCTCGTGCGTGCTTTGTCATCGTAGATAGCTTGGAGTATGCACACTTGCGCAATTAGATATACCTACCTATAGGTATACATAGTGTTCCTGAAATACTCACAGGGTCGGCTTTAAATAAATGCCAATCTGTCAGGAGCTGGAAGTACTATGAGTAAGAATATATTTTAAACTAGCTGACCCCCGCGGCTGCGCTCCAGTCAACTGGCTACCTACCTACTACCACCTACCTTACGTACCTACCAACCTACTCACTGCCTTACCTACCCTATCCTACATACCTTCCTACCCCACCCTATTTTTTGAAAATAAATTATAGCCTATGTTACTCCGGAATAATGTAGCTTTAAATAGGTGAAAGATTTTTTTAATCGGTCCAGTAGTTTCGTTTTTCAAACAAACTTTCCTCTTTATATATAATATTAGTGTAGATATAAATTAGGTCAAAGATAAAATCTCAAAAGAAATCTGCTCTTTTCTGAATTATGTAAAGTTATACGAACATGTTCATTTTCAGACACACTCTTCCGGAAGCTATACTGAGGTCATCAAACATTTTACTAAGGCTCTCCATAGTCTCAGCCATGACCACTATGTCTCTACACTCGAAGTTGTAGACGATTATTTCTACCTGGGACAAACGGTCCAGTTGGGTAGGTCCAACTTCGAGAAAGAGGTCAACCATCGAATCCGACTCGGCTGGGTGGCGTTCGGGCAGTTGCGTGGTATCTTCTCGTCCAATTTATCGCAGTGTCTCAAGACAAAAGTTTATGACCAGTGTGTGTTGCCAGTGTTCACCTATGGGACCGAGACATGGTCGCTCACAATGGGCCTCATTAGAAAGCTTAAAGTCACCCAAAGGGCAATAAGGAGAGGGTTATAATAATAATAATAATAATTTATTTATTTATTCAGACAACAAAAGGTTATGCTCGGCATTTCCTTGCGTGATCACGTCAGAAATGATGATATCCGCAGGAGAACCAAAGTTACCGGCATAGCCCGATGAATTGCCAAACTTAAGTAGCAGTGGGCAGGGCACATTGCTCGTAGAACGGATGGCCGATGGGGCCGAAATTTTCTGGAGTGGCGACCGCGAACCGGAAAACTATACGTTGGAAGGCCTCCTACTAGGTGGACCGATGACCTGGTTAAGGTTGCGGGAAGGCGCTGGATGCGAGACGCACGGGATCGGTCAATTCAATTAAATCATTTATTTCGGACCATGATCCATAATTTGTTTTTTGTATAAATGTGGCGTCGCCTATGTCCAGCTGTGGACGTCTTTCAGCTGAAATGATGATGATACGAACATAAACAAATGTACATAACAGTATTTATTCTGATCACATAATAAAAGTTTTTAATATTGATGAATAATTTTATCCACTGAAAGATTGCGGATAGATTGATCATCAGCTAATACATACATACAGCTATATACGGACTAACAATATTAGAGCTATTAGGTTGCAGCAAAACATTTCCTTAATCGGTTACAGTGATTGAGGCGTTCGGAATCCATATTTACGATTTGAAGCTTCAACAAACAAAACGGACGAACGTAGAATCTCCTTTTGGAGTATTTTCTCAGTTTAATATTGATCATTATCATAACTCATACCATCAAGTTTGTTGATGAGTAAAACACTGCAGGTTTATTAACTAAATTAAAATATACATGATAAAAATTATCTCCTAAACTAATTGCAAATGTTGTACCTAATAAAACTATAACATTAACAATTACAGACGTCGTCGACTAGACGTGTTTTTTATTTACAGCCTCAGTAAAATGCTTGATGACCTCAGTATAGCTTCCAGAAGAGTGGGTCTAAAAATGAATATGTTCGTATAACTTTACATAATTCAGAAAAGAGCAGATTTCTTTTGAGATTTTATTTTGACATAATTTATATCTATACTAATATTATATATAAAGAGGAAAGTTTGTTTGTTTGTTTGTAAAGAAAAAACGAAACTACTGGACCGATTAAAACAATTATTTCACATATTTAAAGCTACATTATTCCGGAGTAACATAGGCTATAATTTATTTTAAAAAAATAGGGTAGGGTAGGTAGGTATGTAGGATAGGGTAGGTAGGGCAGTGAGTAGGTTCGTAGGTATTTAAGGTAGGTGGTATTAGGTAGGTAGCCAGTTGACTGGAGCGCAGCTGCGGGGGTCAGCTAGTATAAAATATATTTTTACTCATAGTACTTCCAGCTCCTGACAGATTGGCATTGATTTAAAGCCGACCCTGTGAGTATAAAAGATTTTTTTAAGACAAAATGTTCCTGAAACATTTTGTCTTAAAAAAATCTTTTTAACAAAAGAATTAGCAAAAAAATTAACTTTGATTTCCGAAGTCGGTGTCTTTGGTACTTATTGTTTTTCGTTTTTCACCGACTTTGGAAAAAAAAAGTTAATTTTCGTTTTGCAGTGTTTTGTTTTAGAAGACGTTTATTTTTTTTTGTATTTTTTTTTATATTACTCTTTTTAGTGTTGGTACCTAATATTACCATGAAAATCATTTATAGCCAGAGTCAATCTCATTTCAATTCCAATAAACCCAAACACGACTAGGATGCACTGTTTTATTACAGAAATCCAGTGCCTACATTACGGCTTCATCATCAGATCAGTTCGATGGTCCCATTTTCATCAGTACCATTTATATATGCATATAATTGCATCATCAAAGTCGCTTAACTATTCGAGATATCTTATACCCGTGACATACTTATTAAGGAGTTCCAATGGCCATTTGTGGTCTTCTTCATAAGTTTCGCTTCACCAAATGATACTTTCTGAGTGCAAATGCTTGCCATGTTATTGAAAAAACCAAAATCGCTACATGTTTGCCTAAAATATTTGAGGAGTGCCCTCTATTTCCATGGGATCCCATGATTAGATTCTTATTTGGTGACAATGGGACCACCTTGAGAGTATTATACCCTTTCAAACAAAAAAAGGTATTTTGCATATCCGTTTATATAAGACGGAGCTATGTCCGAAAAGAAAAAAAAGGAAAAATAATGTATCATCCGAATTGACAACTTCGTCCTTTTAGGGCCGTCGGTTAAAAAGTAATAATAAACAATAAATCATTAAAAAATACAACCAATCACAACTGAACGAAAACGGCAACTAAGTGTAACAAAAAGATTTCCAATTTGAAGCTTTTCCAAGCAAATGGAACACAGAGAAAGCGGTGCACAGATATAGCCAGACAAGTTGGTGCAGTTTGTCGGCGACTGTACCAACTCCTTGGGGAAATCTGGCGCTGAATACGTACCGTCGAGTCCAGTGACGCCTTACAAATATGGGAATTAATATGATAGCTTTTATATGCAGTCGTTTCAAGGAAATATTGTTTGTGGATTCTCAGTTCCATGTGTGCGAGACATACCTACCCACAGAACAAAATTGTGAGTAGAAAACAAATCTTTGTAAAGGCTATTGCTTTTCAAGTATTCACTCTGTGGATGATTTCCCACCCAAAAGGTCCTTTGCAATAGTTATTTGTGCAACAAGAGAGCAAAGTTGGTTTTTGCCGCGAGTGTTGATTTTGAATCCCGAGTAAGCGAAGGATTCTATATTTGAATCACGAGCGTAGCGAGTGATTCTAGGTTAGAATCCTGAGTGCAGCGAGGGATTCAAAGACACGAGATGCAAATAACTTTGGTCTCGTGTAGCACATACAACTTTTCACTTCAGCAGCGAGAACAAATAATCTAAAGGTAAAAAATACAACTTGGTAATATTTAAACCACATGTATATTTGTAAAAATTAAAAGTTAAAAGTAAAATTATTGCAGTTTTGCAAATTAAAAGTACCTACCAGTTTTGTTTGGAACCAATGGAACTGATATTGTTGTTTTAGCGACTTCAGTTTGAGTATTCACTGATTCGCTTTTTACATACTGCTTCAATTCTTCCGGTGTTAAATTGCAGACATCATCACTGGATTCACTCAAATTTATTTATTATTATTTTAATAATATCCAACGTGTATCGCACTTTGAGCTACAACAGCGAACAGAAGAAGAAAACAATAAAAATTTAAAGCCCGCTATTTTTTAAAGATGCGTTCGGAAATTGCACTATTACTAAATTATTCTGTCACAATAAAGATTGTTAAAACTTTAAATAATTATGTAGATACATGATAAACTCCGTATTTTTTGCTTCAACATCTCTTTATTTGATTATAAAAAAATATAATTCGATTATTAAGAGAAAAGTATAATAATTACATTTAAACCTTGATTTGAAATTTTATAGATGACGTGTTTCCGAACGTTTTATTGTTGGTTTCTTTTTTGAGCCTATTATATATGGAATTTGAAAATCGAACTTCGAATCGACTTGTTTCTATCGCTCGCTCTTTTCGTATCGAAGTGAAAGTGACAGAACAAAGTGAAGTTCAAATCTTTCGAATGTTGTGAGTAGATCCAGCACTGACTCGGCATTTAAAAAAAAAAATTAAAAAGTTACTTTGTCTCACGCTCGCAGCAAAATCGAATTTTGCTCACTGTCTTTAAGCAGCAAAACCTGCTTGTTTGAGGTGCTGAGGTGAAAAATATATTTAATTTACTATGTATCTCATGATATTGTGATGTTAGTTAATGTTTATATTATTAACTTCATCATAAAGGCGCCATGTGACGGTCGACATAGTTCTCAATTCGACTTTTTCATTTTAATTTTTTTATGTGTGTTACCTCAGAACTTTCTACTAGGTGAACCTATTTTGACTACTATCTGATATATATTTTTTATTTGAAAGCTGTTGCTACTCGCGTGGTCCCATTCAAATTGAAGTTATTTTTCACTTTGTAGTATTTTATTTGGCAATTGGATGTATTTTTTGGTAACAGTTTTATAATAATAAAATAAATTGTTCTACAGATAACTCGTACAAAACATTCTATGAAAAATGGTCTTTAGATTGTTGTCCTTACGTAACTGACTGTGGCTTTTCGTGATTAAGCACCAGTTTTTTTATCCTTAGTTAACTCAACCAATGGTTAAATATGCTAACCAATGGTTTAAATTTTCGGTAAAACGCGTTTATTTATCAATTGTAAGTCTAACAAAACTCTACAACTTATTTGATAATTTGTGAGGCAATCAATTTCTTATCACCGGCCATGTGCGAGTCGTACTCGCGCACGAAGGGTTCCGTACCATTTTCGCAATAAACCGCAAAATACACGTTTGTTGTATAGGAGCCTCACTTAAATACTTATTTTATTCTATTTTTATTATTTGTCGTTATAACGGCAACAGAAATACATCATCTGTGAAAATTTCAACTGTCTAGCTATCACGGTTCATAAGATACAGCCTGGTGACAGACAGACGGACAGTGTAATCTTAGTAATAGGGTCCCGTTTTTACCCTTTGGGTATGGAACCCTAAAAAGAGCATTTTACCGAAATTTTAAACCATTAGTTATATTTAACCAATGGTTGAGTTAACTAAGGTCCTACGGATCATAAAAGTGGTTATTAAGTAGTTATTTATTTGACGTTTTCTAATGTTCACCTAGCATCTTTTTCCTACTTAGCGGTGGCGATCGCATGTAGTTTATTCTACATAACACAGAAATATTACAAATATTGCCGCGATGCGTCGAATCTTCGTAGAACTCATTAACAAAACATGTATTTCACAAACGAATCTAACCTAACTAAAGCTAGCTTTAATTGGAAAATTTTAACTTAAAATTAATATTGTTTGTACTTTATTAATGTAGTACTGGAGCTGTATAATATTGCTGGTTGAAAGAAATATTTTATACAACTTTTGTTGTTTATAATTTTTCAGTCTTAATTGCTGCTCTGTTTGTGATATTGCATTGTATTGCAGATATTGTTTTGGAATGCTTTGGTATTGCAAATATTATATTGGTTATTTTTTATTCATTACTATAAATTCTCGCACTTTGCTATATTTTTTGTACTAGGTATGTTTTCTACGTAATATTTCAACTTTTGAAAAGGCTGAGGGATTCACTTATTAATAATACCAGTCGGTAACTATCCCACTGCAGAGCGAAAGCATCTATACTCCATTTGAAATAACAGTAGACATGTTTCCAAATCTTTTTACAGCCCGTTCAACCGATTTTGAGTTCTATCCCGTAAGCATAAGGATGAAATAAAAAGCATAAACCTGTTACCAAAACCAACTGTTTACTACAGCTACCATTTGTCGTATCACCAACGCAATAGAAGTCGAAATTGGTTGAACGGGCTGTAAAATAGGCTTATTTAAACGTGTAATGTAATCGCAAATGGAGTTTATCCATACAGAAAAGTAACGATTTGAAGAAATCCTTGTGCAGGAAAACTGTTCGAAAAAGGAATTTGGCAAAAAAATCTTCAAAGTGAAAAAAAATGAAAAACCTTGCTTCAACAATCGTCTTAAAGAATTAGATTTACCAGAACAAATCTAAAGAATTCTGTCTGACTCGTGCTTCGCCCCCCTAAGCATACACTAAAAGCCACCTGAAGCTCCCTTCTCCCATTTCATCCCCATTGTCGCGTTCCCCTACCTTTTAAACAATAATGAACACCTTATTTCGCGTCTTTGATCGCATTAATACGAGTAGAAACCGTCCAAAAATGAAACATTCAATTTGCAAATTAATAGCAAAATGGCGCGAGCTTCATTCGCGGAACGTAACTAGATGGCGCTGTTTTAAGAAATTGAATTAAGAATCTACAGGTTGGTCTGGAAAATAAATGAAGATTTTACTAAGCAGTCTTCATATTCATAGTTGACTACCTCCTAGGTCTTAGTCTAGTGGTCGCAAGAGCTACTGTTAAGCACGAGGTCATGGGTTCGATTCCCGGGTCATGCATATTGTTATTGGGTTTTCCCTTCTGGAATTTCTCAGTAGGAGCCCGAAGTCTGGATATGTGCCCAAATGATGGTAAAAGGATCGCCCCCTAATTACATGGTATTACATGGGATTTAAATATAACTGGCGAAGTGTGGGCTTTCTATAGGAGCAACTCTGCTCAAAACTTCGGGGAATATAGGATTGATGTTACGATACGCCAGATGGTACGTCAGACATAAGAAATTGTCGTCTTTAAGAAAAAAAATACCTAAGCAAAAAACAATAGTAGCTACAACATCGTGATCTTTAAGGCCGTACCCTGACCAAAAAATCAGCATGAGATATGAGCATTCCTATTGGCCTAGCGGCACTGGTGGTGCATGAATTACAGTAGTGAATACGCCCTGATTTTAGAATAAAATCTTTATAATATCGAATATTGGTCTTTTGAAAAAAATAAATCTTACAAAATGTTCGTTATCAAATTGTCTATCCATTATTAGTGTTAGGATAAAAATAATTAATGAACACTTTACGAGGTGATGCATGCTATCAATATTTAATTCTCATTTTTTTTTTTTTTTTTTGGAAGGAGATTAGTGAAACATATACCACTTTAAAAAAAAGTAAACGACCATTTTAGAAACAATATTATGTAGAAACTTCATGCATTTTGATTAGTTTATATTTCTTTTTAAATAACGAGTTAGCTCCTAAAAACTGCACGAAAATCGGCTAACGCGGCGTTTTGCTCGGGGTACCGCCTTAAGTCAAAAGTGAATAGATTACTTCTAGGTAAGCATGCTCTACCGAAGACCAGATCATCGCTTACCAGTGGTCAAACGCGAGCCAATCGTTACAAAAAATAAGGTTTTTTTTCCTATTTTATTTTTCTATTAATCAAAGTAATCACCCATGCAATCGATGCATCTTTGCCAACGCAGTGGCAGTTTATTGATGCCTTTCTTGAAGATATCCTCTGGAGGCAACAAATTCGTCAAAGGCATTTTGTACTGCCTCTACGGTATTGAGTTTTTTCCCCGCCAAGAAGTTATCCAAATTCTGGAAAAAGTTGAAGGCTGTAGACGCAAGTTCTAGTGAGTATGGTGGATGACGGAGAGCTTCCAACCCCGCTCTTGTAACTTGGAGACCGTCTGCTGTGAAGTATGAGGTCGCGCGTTGTCGTGCAGGAGCAGCGGAGACTAGCGATTGACCCAAGCTGGTTGGAGCCGTGCGAGCTTCTCCATCATTGTGTTCAGTTCTTCACATGCCGTATCTACAGTTATGCTCCTCCTGTTTGGTTAGAAGCTGTGATGAATCACACCCGGGGCCCTAGACCATCAAAAAGTGACCATAAGATTTTCTAGGGGTAAGTTTTCGTTGAGGACATTGCTTAGGTGCTGACCCAGGATCCAACCAACTTGCTGAGCGATTACGATTGTCAAATAGAATCCATTTTTCATTGCCAGTAAAAATGCGATTCAAAATTCCTTCGTTTGTGTGCCTGTTGAGCAGTGTAAGGCACGTCTCGTCTCGACGCGTACTTTGCGCTGGCGATCATTGAGCTTTTTTACCTTGCCAGTTTCACGCAAATGGACCAATATTGTTTTTGTTGCTTACGTCGGAAGTTGCTGCTAATTCAACCGTAGATTGGATATCATCAGCTTCCACAATCGCCTTTAATTCGTCATTGTCGACCAAAGTTTTCGGATGAGCATGGGTTCATTTTTCAGGTCGGAAATTTCCAGAACGGAAGCGGGCAAACCAATAACAAGTCGTGTGTTAATTTGTAGTGTTCACTCCTTAAAGGTCGTTGATGTTGCGTGCCACTTATGAAGCGTTTCTGCCACGACAGTACTCAAATTCCGTAATTACTCGAATTTTAACGTATCCATGATGACCAAAAATATTCTAATGCTATGAAAACGTAACGCTAATCAATAAAAAATACTTATTATGAAAAAATAATACCTTGTTTATAAAATAGAATTAATTTGAAATTAGAATTCTTAACCAAACTAAAAATATTCTTATTTGAAATGGCCAGTACCTACTGCAGAACGGCAAGTTCATTTGAATTCAGAATTCGAAATAGCTATCAAATTTTGAAACAACGAATTCTATGACATACAAGACGAAGTTTAAACTCAATTCAAAGCCCATAACAAGTATTTGTTATGGGCTTTTTTTAATACAAATGGTCACATAAAAATCAATTTTAAATACACAAGCGGTGTGGTGTTAGTAGCGGTGGATTGAAATTATCTCGAATAGTAATTCCAAGTATAGAACGATGCTTATTCATAAATCTGGATTTAAGAGATTTGAGTGGGATTTGAATAAATCCTGTCAGTTTTAAATCTAGATGCATGAATAAACGCCACGATGCTCAATAGCAAGAATAAATCCTTTGGATTCAAATCTAGCTGCAAGATTATCTACCTATACTGTGATTTTTAATTTCTTCGACTAAACTGACAGCTGCCAATAATGTTTTTTTTTATGTTTCTATCGCGGAGCATAGTGTTGTAGGTAAGGCTCAATCATAAGTGATTCATCGAATCGATGTGACATGACTCCTCAATTTCGTTTTACTAATTAGTGTAAATAAATGTTATATGAATATAAACGTAATATATTTAAATATAACAGTATTCATACACATAGTACATACACTTTTACTGTTTGAAATATGAAATTAACAGTAAAATAATAGTCTGACATAAATGAGTAAAAACTAAATAGAGATAGTATAATTTTTCTCTAGTTTCTTAACAATTGTAATTTTTTGCCGTGAAATATTTCCATATTCGATCTACTTCGATTTTTGATCGACTTTCGATCACTCAGGATAGAGATAAAGTGACAACCCCCCAAATGTCAGTTTAGTATACGAAATAAAAATCAGAGTATTGGTATGTCATTGAAATTTTTAATAAGAAGTAAATCAATATTAATATTATTATAACATCACAACCGTATTCGCTGAAGGCTTAGGCAGTGGTACAACTACGTACCAAAATCATGTTTTAAATAAAATAATGGCTGTGACGGATTCCACACTAGTACTAACTTGAACTCACTTTATAAATTGAGACTCATACTTGTGCGGTTTAGTATACCCTCTTAACAAAATAAAACAGATACAAAATAGCTCTGTATATAATATAAGTTACAAAAAGCAAATGATAAGTAGCAAGAAATAAGTAATAAAGTGCACCATAAAACTATTTTGCTGGAGTGCTATCGTATTTTTACAGCATAGTGAATATCGACATTAATTTGCGCATAGAGCCACTCTAGGGACGTCACACAACCCACGTTCTCAATAAACTTACCGTGACTTCATTTTAAAAGGTGATTCCATTTATTTAAAAAAACTAGCTATGTCCCGTGGTTTTACCAGCCCACGCTGTGACTTCATTTTCACTTCGCGTTCATTCTAACTTTTTAGGGTACCGTACTTTGAAAGGAAAAAACGAAACCCTTATAGGATCACTTTGTTGTCCGTCCTTCTTTCCGTCTGTCTGTCTGTCAAGACCCTTTTGCTCAGAAACGCCTGGAGGTATCAAGCTGAAATTTATATTAAATACTCAAGTTCAATGTCCCTTAAAGCTGTGAAAAAAACAAACTTCCAACAAAATGCCAACGCCATCAAAAGATACAGCCGTTTTTGCCGCAAATTTTTGACACTCGCAAGGGAATCAAAACCTGCAAGGTACTTCCCGTGAACTCAGAATCTTGAAATTTGGTACGAAGCAACGTTTTATAGCACAGCTAAAGGAATAATTGTGAAAACCGTAAATTTTTAGTTACATCGTATAATAAAAATATTTATAAAAAATTTAAACTTACTACCCCTTTCCTCAGAAACGCGTAGAGGTATTAAATTGAAATTCATATCAAATACTCAGGTCTATGATAACTTTAAGATGAGATTTGTACGGAACTCTCAGTGCGCGAGTCCGACTCGCACTTGGCCGTTTTTTTCTTTTTGGTCCGTTAAGCGTGATGTTAAATAGCAAAATAACATTTCTAAAGAACACGGGGACACGCTCGCAAGTTCAACGCTCGCGGCAACTTAAATGTTATTAAATTGTTCAATTAACTAATCAGTGCTATAATTAGTATAATAATATCAATAAAAGTGCAATAACCCCGTGTTAATGTTATCCCATGATTTGGACCTTTAAGAACATAAAAATAGCAAAAGTGGAAAACGATTATTAGTTTCGTTGCGAAAACCATTTAAAGTGCTATTCTAAAACAATTCATCATAATAAGATACAAAACAGTGACAATAACAAACAAAAAACATAATTGAAGTGTACTAAAGTGAATGTTATAAGTTAAAAGTGATTGTGAGCAAACATAACAAAAACATTGAACAAAAATTCAAATGTTTTAACCGTCGTGGTTTATCGTCAGTAGAACAAAGAAATGCCCTTTGGACCCCACTTGTCTCACTAGTGAGCCGAGCACGGAATAAGATCTAAAATTTCATCACTAAAGTTAATGCTCGTTTGGCCTAGTGGTAGTACAGCCTGGTTGGATACACGCACAGGCAAAAGGTCGTGAGATCGAACCCCACATAAGAGTATCACTTTTTCCATTTATCATATTTGCGAAATTTAATTTTCGAAATGAAATTTTTCGAGAACATCACGCTTCGTAGAAAACGAACTTACCCCCAGTTTCCCAGCTTAAAATTATCGGAGAATTAATGTGACAAATTTTCAAACACGCGTTATCTGCTGTGATTGGTTGAATGAATTTTCAACAGCCAATCACAGCAGATAACGCGTGCTTGACAATTTGTCACATTAATTCTCCGATAATTTTGAGCTGGGAAACTGAGGGTCAGTCACTTACAGATACCACGATGGAAGAATATAGTACCAACAATTTGACGTTAGATGGCACCACAAATAGTCTGCCAACTATATCCGACGATGAATGTGAAGAAATGCAAAACTTAAAAAGCCAAATAGGACGACTTAACTTAGAATTATCTTCTGCCCATGAGGAGATTAATCAGTTATCAATTGAGAACAGTAATTTGAAATCAACATTAGATGCTATTACCAATAAATATGACTTCTTAAAAAAAATGACTAAAAAATTAACTAGTGACATAGGGTCACCAACTTCTAAGACAACAAAGTCTTCAACTCCGTTAAAGTATTTGACACAAAAATTGAAACAAAAAGGGATAGTAGAAGATATAAACATGCCTCGTAAATTCTCTCTGGAACTTGAAAGACCTGCATCAATCAATATGATGAATGTTGCTGCATCAGCCGCAGATGATACCAAGAATATACAGAACGACTGTACTCAAGAACCTCAAGAAACGCTTAAAAATAATACCTTAACACTGGAAACACAAACTATTACCACGATTAATTGTCATATAAATACAACATCAGAGACACGAAAACAAAATTATAAATTATGTATGATTTCTAGCAATAATATGAATGATATATTGGGTATAGGAGAAAATACATTTACAGGGTATAAGTTCTGTCACTATATCGTACCAGGTGGCGGTGTAAAACAGTTGTTTACAAATTTAGATAAGAAACTCGATAACTTTACTCATGATGATTATTGTATTATCTATATAGGAGAAAGAGATTTTGAAAACTCTAATAACTATAAATTTTTAATAAACTGCATGAAAAATCAGCTTAAAAATGTGACAAATACTAACATTATAATATGTTCGCCGAATTTTAAGATAAGTAACCAGTTTTCAATATTTAACAAACGAATTGAAATGTTTAATCACTTGATGTATTTGGATAATGAACTACATGAATATGCATATCTCTTTGATTCCAACTATTACTTGGAATACACAAATCAAATGTTCCGAAAATATGATGCAAGGGTAAATAATAGAGCAGTTGCCATGATCCTAAAAAACTTAATGCTATATATAGAGGACTTAGGTGCACAACCGGCATCTTCTTATGAGTCTGTTTCTCATCCTTGTCTTGATAATCCTGACGAACCAATTGATCGGTCATTTAACATTTGTAAACGTACAGATCAATCAACCCAAACTGAAAACACTGGCGACCCAACCGAACAAGAGCTTTTTCGTTTATAACCATTTATATATCCTGCACCAAAATATAAACGGATTGATAGGAAAGTCGGATTTGTTAAGTATTCATGTAAATGAACTTTTGCGGCAAGGGAAAAAAGTAGATATAATGTGTATTACCGAGCACAACATGAAAGATGACGATTGCATGCATTTAGAAATACCTAATTTTAAACTCGCAACATGCTCGACAAGAAACACAAGAAATGGAGGAACGTGTATATTAATTAGAAATAGATACGAGTATAAAATTATAGATATTAAAGAGTTTTGTGTTCCTAATATTATCGAATGCTGTGCCATTGAACTAGTCGCACACAAAATAATAGTCATATGCATTTATAGACCTCCAAAATACACCAAAGCAGATACAAACATTTTCTTTGAAAAAATTGAGCATATTTTAAACTATTGCGGACGTAATTTAAATACAAATACAATACAATACAATTTATTTTATTAAATACAAATTTGTCAATTCAATTTCAACATCTCCTTTTGAACTATAATCTTAAACCGAGTATAAAACAAGCTACGCGTTTATCAAGTGGAACATGTATTGATAACATTATACATAATCTAAGGGGTGGTACAGCTGAAGTTTTGGAATTGGCACTATCAGACCACACAGCCCAACTTTTTAAGTGTCCTGTAAAAAAGACTTGTTCTATTGATCTATGGTATGTTATAAGTCGTGATTACAGCTGTGAGAACATACATAAATTTATTGAAGCTATGAGTAATCTTAGTTTTTCTGAAGTATTCAATAGTAGCGATCCAGAAATAGCATTTAATTCTTTCCGATTCCGATTTATTTATACTTTTTTACGATTTGTGCTTTCCCACCATAAGAAAAAAGATTTGCGCTCGGAAAACCCCCCAATGGATGTCTAAAGGTATCAGAAATTGCAGTTAGCGGAAAAGAGAAATGTTATGGCAATACAGACGGAAACCTAATATTGAAAATAAGCAATTACTGAGACAATATTCACGACGGCTAAAAAGAGTTATACAATTGACAAAAAAATCTCAAAACAGTTATGTCATTAATAATGCAGAAAACAAAACTAAAGCTACGTGGAAAGTAATTAATGGATGTAAATTGAACTTTCCGTCTGAGTCTATTAGTCATTAATGATAAAAATATAAATGCTCCTAAAGAAAAAGCCACAGCATTTAATGATTATTTTATAGATTCAGCACGTTCTACAGTGAATCAGAACAATAATGCTATATCGTATATTGATTATCATCCTAAATCCTTATTTATGGCACCAACCGATCCGAACGAAGTATTTAAAATTATTAATTCATTGAAAAATACCAATAGCGCAGGTTACGACGCGATTACTACTAAGATACTCAAGTCGGTGTCACATTTGATTGCACCAATACTTAGTTTTATAATTAACCTTTGCATAGAGCATGGTCACTTTCCAAATTTATTGAAAATGACTGTTATTAAGCCACTTTACAAGAAAGGCGATAAAGCAAATATTGCAAACTGTCGTCCTATAGCATTAATACCAATCATTTCTAAAGTCTTTGAGAGGGTGATTTTCAATTCTCCCTACTCATTTTTTGAAGTAAACAATATAATTGCCGAAGAACAAAATGGTTTCCGGAAAAACAAAAATATTAATAAGGCAATTTATGTATTAATATCTGACATACTCAATAATGTTGACCAAAAAAACCCGATCGCAGCAGTATTCATGGATATGTCCAAAGCATTTGATCACGTGGACCATGAAATACTGCTGGGAAAGTTGGAACGGTACGGTGTTAGGGGAAATGTATTAAAACTAATAAAAAGTTATTTAAGTGGAAGAAGACAAGTCACAATCATAAATAGGATTTCCTCTACATCTAAGATAGAAGTTGCTCATGAGTCTACAGTAAGATATACAGTGTGTGGTGTACCCCAGGGAAGTGTCCTTGGACCTTTGTTATTTCTCATTTACATTAATGATTTACCAGGATGCATTGAGTATCGAACTGTTTTATTTGCCGATGATAGTACACTCATTATCCCATGTAAATGTTTGGAATCATTCGAGTATGACATAAATTATTCAATAGATTGCATAATAAAATGGCTACATAAAAATAAACTTAGACAAAACACAGATCATGCTATTTCAACAAAGAACAAGACAGGTTAAATTAAATATATTGTATGAAAACCAAAGAATAGCTGAAACCAATACTGCTAGATTTCTTGGACTCCAATTGGAGAGTAAACTTGACTGGAAGTGTCATGTTGAAAATGTTTGTAGGAAACTAAACCAGTACTCATATGCGCTGTATAATTTATCTAAAATTGTAAATGAGTCCATAGTTCTGACAGCATACAAAGCCTATGTTACATCAACATTACGTTTCGGACTAATATACTGGGGTAATAGTACTGATAAATTAATTGCATTTAGGGCGCAAAAGAAATGTGTACGTGCTATGTTCAGACTGAAAAAGACTGATAGTTGTGCTCCGTTATTTAAAAAATATAAGCTTCTTACCCTGCCATGTTTGTATATATATGAGACAGCAGTATTTGTGAAATGTAACCTTCACTTATTTCAAACATTTAGATCGAAACGACGCAACAACGATATATGTGCTGCGCCACATAACACTGCACTCTACTCAAAAAGTTTTTTGGGAATGGCACCGAAGATCTATAACAAGATGCCTACAGTAATAAAAGTACTGGACGACATAAGTAATTTTAAAAAAGCTCTTTTTAAACTACTGGTAGATAAAACGTATTATACAATAGACGAGTTCCTATCTGACAATTTTAATATAATTATTTAATACTAATTGATAACATCAGGATGTTCTTATATTAATCTTCTTTACATTGTGACATACCTACTTGACTGATTTGGATTTTAATATAATGATTTTGACATGATAGACAAATATTGAATTTAATGTAATAACTTATTTTATTTAATCTGTTATTGTATAATTTAATCTAATGACTAATATTATTGTAACGTATTGTTTGTACGCCCTGTGGGTAGAATGTAGTGATACTTTAAAGATATGGCCTAAGCTTGTTAACACCTGTAATTAACGACACCTACATTGACAAATAAATGGATTTGATTTGATTTGAAAGAATTGGATTATCAAATGCAAAAAGTGCAAAGCCGAATAGTAGTTCCAGAGATCAGTGTTTAAAAAGAAAATACCAACTTTTCAGCTCATTCGCTTCAGCATATTAGTATACATAGAACAGGATAGCTATGTGTGAATCACATGTTACTTCGTTGACAGCAGTAAGTCTAAAACCTCCGTGGGTGTTTCGTTGTATTCACACATACCTATCCAATTCATTTGTCAAGCCCAGTACCTAGAACACAAAGTCACATTTTTTTACTTCAGGCTGAATATAGTTTAGCACTTTTATCGGCTCAGACAAAAATGCTAATCTAAATGCAGCCTAAAACATAAAATGAACAAACATTTTATAATAGTTCACTTTTAAAACGATAAAGTTCGACTATTAAACGCTTTGAAAAATTTGGATTATATTGCAAAAAAAAAAAATTCATGTTAAAATTGTAAAGCATAGATCGTGAAGAGTTCGATTATAGAATGGTGGATTTATTATGGTAGCCCAATGTAAATTAAACTGTATAATAGAATGTCATACCAAAAACGAACAAAGAAATTGGTCCTTTATGGGGCACCTGTTTGGTCAAGCAGACTATCAGGTATCCGACGCTGCAGGAGTAAAATTAATAGTCTGCAGCGGAAAATGGCCATTCGTATCGCACGAGGTTACCGAAAGGTTTCCTTTGAGGTAGCAACACTCCTGGCACGCTTTCCTCCGCTGGTTATTCGGGCGGACATGTACGCGAGGGTTTATAACCGAATCCGCGCCATCCGCCAGAACATTGAAAGCGTGCAAAGGAAGGCTGAGGCGGCAGGAACGACAACACGCACTCGAGCGGTGGCGAGAGCGCCTATTGCAGCCGCAATTTTCGTGCAAGCGCGTTGTCGAAGCCGTCCTGCCGCACTTCGAAGCCATGCTGAAAAGAGAGGAGCACATCTCCTACAGGCTCACTCAGGTACTGACCGGACACGGTTGCTTCGTACTTCGTGGAGTACCTGAATATGATTGGGTGAGAGGCCACGGCAAATTGCCACCATTGTACAGACAATCTTGATTCTGCATAGCACACATTCGAAAAGTGCTCGGTGTGGGCCTCTGAGCGGCAGGTTTTGGTCACCAGGATCGGGCAAAATCTGTCTCTGCCAGCAGCTGTGAGGGCCATGCTGGCAGAGACAGAAAATTGGAGGGAAATGGCCTCGTTCTGTAAGACTGTGATGGCGCAGGAGGCCGTCGAGCGGGATCGTGAGAGGGCCGATCCCGCTCGAAGAAGAAGGCGTCGGGGAGGCAACCGTATCGATGCTTGAAACGCGGAAACTCCGCCGAAGCAGGCGGGATGCCGGGGTCGCGGGTGGTCAGATTAAGGACTCTGTCTACCCACAAAGTGACTTCAAGAAAGACGGAAGCACAGTGATCACGTGCTGCCGTGCAAAGCGTGGCTCAGGGGAGGTAATTCTTTGAACCTCACCAGGGATGTGCCCTAACAGGCGTTGCACATAGAGGATTACAGGGTGGTCTTTTAAGAGGTGACAGGTCTCCTTCCAGATGCTGATGGTGATCACCGGGGTGGTTTGAGTGAGGTAAAAAGCCCACACTCCCTGGTCTTTTATCCAAAAATCCAGGCGCCTTTTGAAGGCACACGCATAATTCTAGTGTGAAATAAATTAGTAAGTTTAAAACTATAGCTGCCTACATTAACATACTTGTATTTTAACCCTTCACAAACAGTGACACTACCAACACAGTCTCATCATTAGCTATCTATTCTATACGCTTTATTGAATTAGCACAGTTCGAGAACAAACGCGCTCAGTAAATAAGGAAGTCGCGGTACATTCAATTATAATGGTTGCTAGGCAACCGTCCGCTTCCTTTCATTCACTATTAATTTACATTAGATGGGTTTATTATGTGAAGGAATAATTATATTGTGTTAGGAGATAGTGTGTTGGAGTGATGGTGTCAATTTTGATTGTGTTCTATAGTTATATGTAGGTTAAAGTTATTGTAATTAGGTCAGGAGGTCATGGTTTAAATATCTATTATGTAGGTAACTATAAATACACACTAGATAGCTACAAATAAGTTTTCATTTACCTGTTTATTTATTTATACCTACCTGTGACTGTGACGAGCAGTGGTGGCCCAGTGGTATCGGCCACGACTTACAAGTTGTAGGTCGTGGGTTCGAGCCCAGGCAGGCTCTTTGCTTTGTGTAAATTATTTCTTCAATACTGCTCTCAAAACGGTGAAGGAAAACATCGTGAGGAAACCGGCATGTCCTAGAACCAAAAATACGAAGACATGTGACATCCACCAACCCGCACTGGGCCCGCGTGGTGGATTACGGCCCATTCCCTTTCACAGAGAGGAGGCCTGTGTCCCAGCAGTGGGAACATTAATAGGCTGATGATGTGACTGTGACTACTCGGACGGAAAACAGTATTTTCGATATTTTAATATTATCTGATTCACTCATAATGTGGGAACCAGCTTAGATATAATTAGATGCTATAGGTACAAGGTCAAATAAAAAATGGAAGCGAACCTCCAGAGACTTGCTGGGATTTCTATCCAATGATGATGAATCATAAATTTAAGAAAAATCCCCTTACACGTTTTTATTTCATGCTACATAATTTATCTAGTAGTAGACACGCTTCGATCGACAATCTATTGAACACGTAATTATGACACGATATCTTGCAAAAACATCCCGATTCAAACAGTAAAACGCCCATAACTTTTGAACGGCTCAAACGATTTTCATCAAACATAGCTAAGAACACCCTCGATAAAGTCACCTTTCGAAAAAAAAACTAAATAAAAAAAAGGTTCACCCGTTTAGGAGCTATGATGCCACAGAAATATACACAAACACATAGGTACACGCGTCAAACTTATAACCCTTCTTTTTCCGTCGGAGGTAAGTGAATTAACGAAAACCATATCTGAAACTTATAATTTCAACTTACTACTGTTGATTTCATGGTTGACCCTGTCGACTTGGACGACTTCTAGTAGCTGGTATAATAATAAGACTTGAAACTACGCGTAGGTAATTTTGTACTTTATTAATAAGAACAAAATTCTCAATATTCAATTACGATCTAACATAAAAGACTAATAGGCAATTTAACTCTAACTTAATATGTTACGTGATAGATTATTAGGTACGAGTTGGTATTGAAAATTAGCATCATTTATATAAGAGTATACATCTCAGAGTTTCGTTTTCTTATTCAATTTGACCAGTTTTACAAGAAACGGAAGGCGCCATTTTATATTTTTCTACACCAGGATCGCAAAAAAGACGGCACTTTTAAAAACGAGTAAAATGTATTATTATAATTAAGCTTGGCTATTTAATACCTCAGACCACCCACCACCCAACAATAATAAAATAATAAACTTTAGTACTAATTTAAAGTTAGATACAGCTATGTTTATTCAACACACGAACCGACTGCATGTTAAGGTATTGTAACTGAACAATTGCCACATATTTGCACGTTCCCTTTGTCTTGATTCACTTGCATGATTTTAGTATATAGCATTAATTTATGAACAGGTGCAGTATATTTGCTATTAATTGTTTTAAAAGTGGAGATGTCCACTGTTGAAGAAAGCATTGCCAAGACCAATTATATCCCTACTCTATGAAGAAAAGCCATGTCATAAGTACCTACACTTTTACAAATACACAAAAATACATTTATATTTATGTGTTGAACATTGGTAGGTTAGGTACAGATGTTGTAATTATTAAAGAACGCTATGTCTTGTCGTGGCGTACAAATATTAATTTTGGTACAAACATGCTGATTAAATTAAATTATCAAACAATTATCACACATTATTAAATAATTATAATTTAAATGGTCGACAAAATAAACAAAAAGAAAAGAAAAAAATAATCCAATGAAATTTAAAAATAATAAATTCTAGTACAAATTGTCAATCAAATTACAAAAAAAAAGAAATGTGTTTGTAATGTGTCAGTTGGATAATTGTTGTTAGGTGATTTCTCCTGTCAAAATAAAAATGACGTTCAAAACATCTTCTTCATCTTAATTGGTGAACACTTTTCAACGAAGTGCTTTCGATATAACTAATTGATAATGAATTAATTAAAGTGAACGAATAAAGGTGAACGCGCACCTAGACGCACCGCACTCGCCGCACGCGCCGCAGTCGTCGCATTTTATAAATCTTTATATGAAATCGTATGCAGCCTCGCGCACCTATCCGCGCCGCACGAGCCGCACGCGCCGCATTTCAGCAAAATGCTGTAGGTATACGGATTCCACCAGCGCGTGCGGATGACGTCATCAGACTCGGCGGGCGATGCGGGCGGCGCGGCAACATGATCCGTATCCGTATGAAAATATAGTTCAAGATGTACGGAAGTGGATACAATGCGTGCGGCGCGTTCGGCGCGGATAGCGCGGGGCCAAGAGAAAATGCGATGACTGTGCGGCGAGTGCGGTGCGTCTAGGTGCGCGTTCACCTTAAAGCCACATTTTTCGCACTCAGCAAGACAAGTACATTCATCTCCTTATCTTATTTCGTTTGCACGTTTTCTCTATCTTATTCACATTAATTACAAATATACACCAATATTACCGAAGCATTGCCAAACTTAAGTGGCAGTGGGTAGGGCATATTGCTCGCAGAACGGATGGTCGTTGGGGCCGAAAAGTTCTAGAGTGGCGACCGCGTACCGGAAGACGCAGCGTTTGAAGGCCTCCCTCTAGGTGGAGCGACGTCTGGTTCTGGTCAAGGCTGCGGGCGTCCGGTGGATGCGAAATGCACAGGACCGATCAGTGTGGCGAAGCTTGGGGAGGCCTATGTCCAGAAGTGGACGTCTTTCGGCTGAAATGATGATGATGTTGATGATGACAAATATTTACCAGACTTAACAACATCAGCCAAAATACCGGTGGGATCACTAGAGAGAGGAACCTCCTTACAAGTTTATCATTTTCAGATATCTACCTACTTCCTTTTAATTAATACGCTTTTGTTAGCTTGGTAAGTATGTGTCTACGTATCTATGAATCTATGTAACGGAATCTTTGAACGTGATTTTCAACCTGTACAAAAGGTCGAATTAATTTGAAACTTTGCACACTTATCAAGGACCGATGACAATGCAACAATTTACATAGTTTGTCCCATTATCCTTACCAGGGTCTTAAGGATTAGAGATTGAATTAAAAAGTAATAAAAAAAATAGTTAACAAAAACTAAAAAACAAGCTTTAATAGAAAACTAAACTAAAAAGAAGAAATTAATTTTCTATAAAGTTTAATTAAGAATAGTGTGATTAACAAAAAACGATATTGTAAAAAAGCGTGGGGTGCTTTTGAAGATATTTTCAAAATGACTCTACTTTTACCAATATCAGTCAAAGAAATTTTATAAACATTTACATCAAGCACCCCACGCTTTTTTACTATAAAATATTTTATTTTGTTAATCACACTATTCTTAATTAAAATTTATTGAAAATTATTTTCTTCTTTTTAGTTTGGTTTTCTATTAATATAAATAATAAAATAAAAAAATCTTAATAAATCTAAAAGCACGCTCTTTTAGTTTTAAAAAAAAAAAATTGATTCAATTTACAATGCTTATTAGTTCATTAAAAAACTGCCCTCTCTTCTTAATAATTGTGTATTGTTATGTATTGTGTGTGTATTGTGTATCCTCCGCCTACACAGCATGATTTTTTCCTTGTTTACGACTTTTTAGTTCGCTTTTGAAGCAGTCGGGTTTTTTGATTTTTTGAATTAAGTTTTTTTATTGATAACTTTTTAGTTAGTTTTTTTTCGAATTAGATACATTTAAACATATAAGTGTTATATATTTTTTAAAATCACCTCTTGAAACCCTTTATTTTGATACCCCACACGATGGGTTTGGAAGAAAAAAAAAATTTGGGCCCCCACAATATGGCACCCAAAAGCCGCCATTTTTCTATTGTTCAATTTTAATGTAGCCTATGACACTCGCAGAGTTAAGACGCATCGATTGACGTATGAATCATCAAAATCGGCCAACGCGTTTGGTCTCTGGAACGCCATATAGGAACAAACATACATACATACATACATAGACTGATAAACAAATTACCCTCCTTCGGCAGTCGGGTTAAAATACAACTTATCTAGGAGAAATTTTTAGCAAAAACAAACACAAAAAAAATACTTTTACATTCTACAAGGTGGCAAACATATTGCAACCATACGGACACGGTATGCCTGCAGGTAATTTGATAACCCAGTCGCAGCCGGCTGCAGAATCAAGTGGATGAGGCGACGAGCCAGATTGCCAATGTGATACAGAGCATATGGCTTGCAATTTGGTTTAGATGACTGCACACCTACCTTTATACTATTTCATGCTTTTGTGATAAAGAATTTCACCGGAAAGCTACCCTAATACTTTGAGTACTAGAGTGTCAACTGTTTTATGTACAAAAAATCTCTGTTCTCAGCAACTGATTAACAGATTCTTAATTCAAACAATCAAACTTTTTTTTTAACCATATTATCGTATTTGATATAGTCACTAAACAGCTCAGAGATTTTACAAGCTTTTATTTAGTTTCACTGTTCCGGTATCTGTAATCAAATCTTGCAAGTTAAATTTGGTTCAGATTCCAGTGTTGGATTGAGCTGAAATTTTGCAAAAAACATTTTTTTTTGTTACTATGTAATTTTTTAACCGACTTCGCAAAAAGGAGGAGGTTATCAATTCGACTGTATTTTTTTTATGTTTTTCACCTCAGAACGTTTTATTGGGTGAACCGATTCTGATGTTTTTTTTTGTTATTTGAACGATGGTGCTTGTCATGTGGTCCCATTTAATTTTCATCAAGATCTGATGAAGAACTTCGGAGGTATATATCAGAACTCTTCAATAAATGACGGCAAATCACTCGGTAAAGCTGCAATCGCATGTCTGTTTATTGTTTATACCATTTAACATAACATCACACTGGTACGCTCTAGAGGGGTACGCAGTGTGAACAGTTCATCCTGGTAAACTCTCATTCCACAGTTTTGTTTAAGTTTCATGTTATTGGGTTAATCTATTCCGGCTTGACTTTGGGCATTATAGGTAGCTAGCTTTTATAACTGGTCCATTATGTACTAAAACTAAAAAGTGAATTTAAAAATAAAAAAACTTTTTTACACAAATTACAACCGAATTCCAAACAAAAACCCTACAAACTGAAAAATAACTTCGAATTGCCGAAGTCAGTGTTCCTGTTTTCGTTTCTTCGTTTTTTGACACCGAGATCCGAAATTTGAAGTTATTTTTCACTTTGTAGGGTTTTTGTTTGTAATTTTTGTAAAAAAGTTTTTTTTAATATATAAACTTGTTCCATTTTTTTTTAATGATGAAAGCTTGTTTTTAAATAAGCGTAGATAGTAAATAAAACGTCATTTTTACACAAACTAAATGGTGTGAAGAAATAGAGGATACATCTAACTAGGATGTTTTAAGGAAAACAACTGTAATTTTATCACGACCCTAGGGTAATTTGGGAACACTTACATGTTGTTGTTGATTGCTAGGCTGTTGATTATTTGCCAATCTATTTCGTAAAACAGAAGCTAAGACAAACAAACAAAATTTTTAAAATAAATAAATCAACCCAATATTGTAAATAAATCACACTAATATTCTGAAGGCGAATGTTTGTGAGTGTGTGTGTATGTGTGTTTGTATGTTTGATACTTCTTCACACTCAAACGGCTGGACGGATCTGGGTGAAATTTGGCACAGAGATAGATTTTAGTCAGGAATAGCAAATAGTATATGTTCCCTCGGGATAATTTTTGATTTTCACGCGGGCGAAGCCGCTGGCAGAAGCTAGTTATATTATAAATGCGAAAGCTTGGATGGATGGATGAATGTTTGTAACTCAATCACGCCAGAATGGCTGAACGGATCTGGATGAAATATAGCAAATAGATATCGAGGTATAATGTTCCCTTGAGATTTAAAAAAAAACACATTACACGCGTGCGAAGCTATTGGCAGAAGCTAGTTTTTAGGGTTCCGTACTTAAAGGGTAAAAACGGGACCCTATTACTGAGACTCCGCGGTCCGTCTGTCTGTCTGTCTGTCTGTCTGTCTGTCTGTCACCAGGCTGTATCTCATGAACCGTGATAGCTAGACAGTTGAAACCTGTGAAAACAGGTGATGTATATCTGTTGCCGCTACAACAACAAATACTAAAAACAAAATAAAATAAATATTTAAGGGGGGCTCCCATACAACAAATGTGATTTTTTTGCCGTTTTTTAAGAAAATGGTACGGAACCCTTCGTGCGCGAGTCCGACTCGCACTTGGCCGGTTTGTTAACTGTTTACTTTGTTTCTGGAGTGGTTTTGTTTTGCTACAGAACAAACAATAGCAATAAATTTTACTTCAATTAGCAATTATAAATAGGTAGGTATTATTTTATCATTAGTATTAAATGGAATCAAGAGCTTATCATATCCAAAATTTAACCTTAATTTCAACCACCTGTAGATTAACATAATGGAAGCTATCTCTAAAACCAATTACCTAATCTTTTTTGTCCCATCAAAAGCCTTTTCTGCACTGGAGACTTTCACAGATAACCTAACCAGGAGTACAAAGAACCATCCATTTCTAAAATAACCCAGTGGAAGGATGGCTAACGAGACTATTCGCTGGAGATGTCTGGCCCAGACGATATGGTTAACAATACTTAAGCTATGGATAACGTTAACAATGCTTATATATGCAAAATTGGCAATGTGGCACTGGTTGAGTCAAAGCTCCAGAGCCTTGAACATCGTCACCGAGTGGACAGCTTGTCGGTTTTTATCGGTTGCATTTCGGGGAGTGTGCGATGAAATTGCATGATCTAATTACGCCTAGCCCGTTTCATCATCGGACTACCAGACGTATGGCAATACGCCATCGGTACTTATTTACGTTTAGTACATGGTGGACATCCTACCCAAACGCACTAAACGTTTTGAAAATACTTTCATTATGCGTACAGCTAAGGTGTGGAATTCCCTGCCGGAGTCTGTGTTTGCCGATAGCTACAACCTCGGGGTTTTTAAGTCAAGAGTGAATAGGTTACTTCTAGGCAAGCGTGCTTCACCATCGACCACATCATCGCTTACCATCAGGTTAGATAGTGGTCAAACGCGAGCCTATCAATTATAAAAAAAAAAAAAAACAGTAATTTACTTCTAGATTTTTTTAAACTCTCTAGTAATTTACTTTACAAATAATTTTATCGTAAATCTCTTTCATTTGTCTCGTGTAAAACCCAAGCTAATGCTAAAATAAAACATTAATTTCGGAGGTAAATTATGATAGCCAACTCTTCAAGTAGATAAATACCTAATCCTTTTTATACAATCATAATATTTTTCTACAAAGGAGTTTTCCACAGATAACCTAACTAGTAGCACAAAGGATTGACATCCTACTAATACGAGTATTATTCATGTGAGTACGGATATTTTGTTACCTCTTCATGCAAAAAGAACTAAGCGGTTTTTGATTAAACTGTACAGTATATAGCATGCATCAGAATAACATATCCTAATATCTTAATATCCTGATATCCTAATATATTAATATCCTAATCGCCTCATATCCTAATAGCCTAATATACTAATATATATTTTATAAATGCGAAAGTAACTCTGTCTGCCTGTCTGTTACCTTTTCACGCTTTAAAAGCTGAACCGATTTAGATGAAATTTGATATGAAGATAGTTTGAAACCCTGGGAAAGACATGGGATAGTGTTTATCCGGGTTATCATCCTTAAGGAGGTGGATCGGGACGTGCAAGTTTGTATGGTTAACTAATACACCTACAATATTATTGCACGATATAAAAAATAAGCTATTTGAAGTACTAAAGGCTACGCAGACAAAGCTAGTAGGCAACAATTTATAAAGATATTGGGGAAAGTACGAACTACTCCACATGAGCGGAGCAGCGGGTGCGAGCTAGTTTTCTAAAAGAATTCAATGGAAGGATGGCAAACTAGACTATTCGTTGGCGCTGTCTAGTCCAGACGGTATGCTAATGTCGGCAATCTCATAACCGCGGTGACGACTATCGCCGGATGGCAGCCAGTATCACACCTTTCTTTTTCTTTCTTTTATGGAAGGTGCTATGTGAAAGCATTTGCAACGTCTGGAGGTGGAGGTTTTATCAAGTGTCAATAAAAACCTTATAGGTACCTTCTTGTGAAATTGCCCTCTGGTGTCTGGTTATCTAAACTAGTAATATATATTTTTTTAGTATTAAGTTTCTTTTGTTTACTTGTATATTATAGTGTACAATAAATTGTATCATCATCATCATCATCTTCATCTTCATCGGCCTATTAATGTTCCCGCTGCTGGGACACAGGCCTCCTCTCTGTGAGAGTGGATGGGCCGTAATCTACCACGCGGGCCCAGTGCGGATTGGTGGATGTCACAGGTCTTCGAATTTTTTGTTTCCTTCACCGTTTTTGAGAGCAGTTGTGATGAAATAATAGAATAGAATCTTTATTATGTACACCATATGAGTTACAGAAAGTATAGATGAAGAAAACATTACACTGGGTGACACAATGGGCGGCCTTATCGCTAAAAGCGATCTTTTCAAGACAACCTGTGGATGGATTTTAAAAACGATAATAATAATGTACACAAAGTAAAGCGCCTGCCTGGGTTCGAACCCACGACCTACGAAACGTAAGTCGGGGCTGTTACCACTGGGCGACCACTGCTCTCTGAAAGTAAAGTGTATATAAATAAATAAATATAATAAAAAGGCTCAGACCAAATAAAAAAGCAAGAAGGTTAAATTTATATACTTTTGTGAATGGTAGGTATCTCTGAAAATACTGAATGACTTTTTTATGTTTTACTGACCTACACTACTTATCGCTAAATGTCTGAGGCTACTTTTCATCCCAGAAAAATATACGGTACCTGTGATAGGCCACAGGAACGAAGTCAGAGGAAAAAGCTAGTGTATTAATAAATATGCCCGAGGATCGTTTATAATAACAAGTAGACTACTAATGGCTGATTATGGTATTTACGATATTGTTGATTAAAAAAATTAAACGAAAAGATTAACTGAACCTTTTAAATTTTTCGATAAAAGTTTATATCAAATGCGACAAGGATAAACAACATTACAATGAACCAAAGCTTAGCAAATATTGAAGATCATGATACCCATGCTTTCTAACAAAAATCGTTTTTTTTATTAAATAATACAACTTTATATTTTTATTTTTTATTTCTATAAAAGACTCGTAATTTGAGTGAAAAAATATTGACATAGAGATTGGCATAGCAATAAACTAAAAAACCAAACACAAAAATAACAGTGATATATTCTCTAAAACCTTCTTGAAAAACAAAAATAATACTTGAACCACTCGATCCTGTCTGGGTCACAGACAATAATTGACAAGCAACGTCTCAACTTAATTAAGTTCAGCTACACGTCTTGAAAAGTAATAAAGTCATCCACCGTCTGTCTACTAACCGCCAATCTATGTAGGTATACATGTAACTTAGAATTATATGACGTACAGTCAGTGTTATTAATTGTTTACCAGTTTAGACGTCAATAATATTATCTGTCGAGCACTTTTCAACTTTTTAGGGTCGGCTTCACTATTACAGCATGCAGGTATTTTAAGTTGCTTCTGACTATTTATAAACGCTGTTAAAGATTTTCTAATGACAACCGCAACCTATTGCGAAATTTATTCATTCATTTAAGAATACATGTATAACTTTACAGGTAGGTACCTTATAAAAAAAGAACAAATTAGAAATAAAACTTGAAATAAGAAAACAGGAACATATTAAAAAATCTTACAGGAATAAAAAAAATCCAATGAATATATAATTATTTATTATTCTATCATTCATCCTTAAACATTCTCACAAAACCTTAAACATTCACGACACACATCTGTTCATCTCCCAGCAAAAATTAACAGATCACTCCGGTGCTGACGTCAGAGTGGCATGTAGCATCGTAAGCGCCCGAACTAGAGGTGAGTTAGCTCGGGACACTGTACGTGCCAAAGGTACGGCTGAAAGCCGGTTACTTCGCGGTCTAAGCTGTTGAAATGTGCTTTTAGAGGCATAGAAGAGTCTCGTTAAGTACGTAATGCAGCAGTTCACCCATCCACGTGCCGGCGCTGGCAAGCGTTGCCTAACTACTTTTGATATCAATAAAGTTTATGTAAATTGAAACTTTACTATACTTCTATAAAGATAGCTTGATCTCTGCGACATATGTCAAACAGACGTATATGTGAAACAGACGTATATGTCAAACAGACGTATATGTCAAACAGACGTATATGTCAAACAGACGTATATGTCAAACAGACGTATATGTCAAACAGACGTATATGTCAAACAGACGTATATGTCAAACAGACGTATATGTCAAACAGACGTATATGTTATTGTTATGGTATTGTTAGCCTGTCAAGCGCTATTGTTACTGTATTGATACTGACAGCTGTCGCAAAGATCTAGCTATCTTTTATGTAGTATAAGGTTGAAACAATCTAACTATTAAATATATGTACAGACTATGTCATTTAATGACGTGTCAGTCAAAGTCAAACTTAAGGTGATCAACAATGAATCTCCCTGACTGTACCTAAGACTGTATTACTATGGTAATACATTATGGACCAAAGACTTTGTAGACATCTTCATTACGTTTCGGTTTATTATTCCAAGAGTGCTTGCGTTACTTATAATAATAAACGTCTGAGGTTATTTTGAGGGTAAAGGAATGTATTGTTATCATAGTTGTGTAACTATTCAGAAGATCGAAAGTCCGACAGTAAACAAACACGACATAACATTAGTGCCTGTATTCCACGGTCGTCGATGAGAAAATCTGTCATCCATTGCTTCAGGTGGAATGACAGTTTACTTCACGCTTACGTCACCTAAGCCATATTACGCCTTAGCTTGTCATTCGAGTTCACAGATCAAATAATAAAGCTCGACTGACAAGCTAAGGGGTACGAGTAGTTTCGTTGTACGTGTGCGCGTATAATTGTGTATTTATACGGCAAGGCGTAGTTTTTACCGTCTTCACCTTGTTGTTTGCAACGTTCAATCTTGATTTTTCATTTAATCTGACCACCCAAGTATTCAAGGTGACATTTAACAGAATATAAAAGAAAGTTTTAATAGTCCTGTAAAAGCTTTAATAGTCCTGAAAGAGTGTTCAGTACATACACCCATATCAACGCCAGCTAGTATCAATTTAGGTAACTTTCCTAATTTTAAAAGTGAGGCATCGCACCTTAATAATTACAGTAACCTTAACAAAAGTTACAAAAAAGTTTTTGAGCAACTGCAAAAGTCTGAGAAGACAATAAGTACAAGCAACTAGACCATAAAATTTGATCCCAAAAACATTTCCAATCAAGCCATCGAACTGAAAATTAAAGCGCTTTAAAGCATTAATACCTTCACAATCACTCTTGGAATGCGAAAAATCCTCGCAATCTACACGGTTTGCGTCCGGAGCAAGCGCCCTGCATGCGGCTCAGGATTCCAGCTTAACGCCCGTCATCGTGTAAAGGCCCTTCAATTTCACTTTCTACCCTAACTGCTACTATGGAATGGTTTCTCGACTAGCAAGGAGTAAAATTTTGCCAAAGGCTAAAACAAATATTTTAAATGACCAGTTACCCTGACAATAAATTTCTACGTGAACATAAAATAATATTTGAAGTCGATCTAAAGTACATGACGTCTGTAAGTTTTCCCCCTCACCCCATGTCACATTTGCTACTGCACCAGCGACGATTGTTCCTAGTTCAGGTTTGATTCTCACTGAAACATTTGCTTTTTGACCCGACTGCCGAAGGAGGATAATGCGTTTATCTGTCTACGTATGTATTTAGGTATGTTTATACCTATGTGGCGTTCAAGAGACCAAAGTGTCACTAGCTACATTCAAATTGGAAAATAGAAAAATTACCGTTTTGGGCGCCATATTGTGGGGGCTCGATCTTTTTTCTTCCAAACCCATCGTATGGGGTATCAAAATTAATGGTTTTAAGAGGTGATTTCAGAAATATAACATTTATATGTTCAAATGTATATACTTCGAATCAAAAATGTTATAAATGAAAAACGTTCCAAAAACCCGACTGCTTATGAAGCGAACAAAATAGACGTAAAAAAACCGGCCAAGTGCGAGTCTGACTCGCGCACGAAGGGTTCCGTACCATTATCGCAAAAAACGGCAAAAAATCACGTTTGTTGTATGGGAGCCCCCTTAAATATTTTAGTATTTGTTGTTATAGCGGCAACAGAAATACATCATCTCTGAAAATTTGAACTTTCTAGCTATCACGGTTCATGAGATACACCCGGATGACAGACAGACAGACGGACTGCGGAGTCTTAGTAATAGGGTCCCGTTTTTACCCTTTGGGTACGGAACCCTAAAAAAAGAGGCAAGCATCTATTTAAGGGGTTACCAGACTGATCACTCAGTTACTCTACTGACGTCATGGAGAAAGAGATAGATGTGATTATAATTTGCCGATAAATGAGTAATAGATATTAGGATACTGCTCTTATGCGTTTTAACTGATTGAGTAAGGGTTGAGTGCCGTAATTATCAAAACAATTAAAAAGCCAGTGTGTCTCGCCATCGTGTGAATCTGAGTTTCAGGCACTCAAGGTGTTAATCTCTAACCATCTAATAACAACTTTATCAATCATCAATCATCATCTTCCTGCCCTTATCACATGTTACTTGGGGTTAAAGCAACACGTTGTCTTCTTCCATACCGTCCTGTCCCCTCACGCCATCACTGACTCCCTTTTCTTTCATATCACTCCTCACACGTCCATCCATCTTTTCTTTGGCCGTCCCCTCCCTCTCCAACCTCCTCCATAACCCTTTTAGAAACATGCGTTTCATCCCTCATCATCACTTGACCATACCAGGGCAAACGGTTTCTTTCAACTTTGCTGTCACTGGCGCCACTTTTAAACTTCCTCTAATATACAAATTTCGCACTTTATTCAGTCTCGTCAATCCGCACATCCATCTCAACATTCTCATCTCTGCTATATGCAATCTCTTTTCATCCATCTTTTTAACAGCCCAACATTCTGTTTCATACAGTACGATGGGTCTAATCACGGAATTGTAAATTTTCCCCTTTAACTTGACTATATGCCCCGATTTTTTTAGGCTGAGGTTCAAGTCCCATTTAATAAAAGTCGAGATATTCATCAACCAGGCGCAAGTCTAGACGGACTGCTTATGAGAAATTCCAGATGAAAAAACCCAAACAATATTATTTAATCAACCCGGTAATCGAACCCCGAATCGACTGTACTGAAAACAGAAAATAATAAGACATCATTTCCAACCAACAAAATGCTAAATCGCCTCGTTACTGCTATCACAAAAACTAACAAAAAACGTACCTTAATACTTTTGTTTCAGCGTTCTAGAATCGTTAGTAGCGCCCGATCGCTTCACTGCAGACGCCCGGAGAATTCGTATCAAACCAATTTGGTGCGCGCCGCAAATCGCGCAGTCACCGGCTCCCTGAAATGCACTGTCTGACTGAAAACTATTACGTACGCAACCTTGAAGTTTTGGAAATGAAAAAGTTAAAAGGATACAGCAGAGATTTAGAAATAGGCGAATTATTGACTTCAGACCTTGTAGAACTAGACTTAGACATAATTATAGGTCATAAACGTATTTCAAAATTTCTAGGCCTGGCTCTAGATCAACACAAAGTAACATTAAACGAATTTGCTTATACAAGGCAACGATAATGATTGACAAAAATCATTGATATTAGTTAAAAAATTGCTGACTACATATCACTGTCTTTAGGCCCTCTAGTAAGTAGTGTAGCACTGCGCTACAAACTTTATCGGTTTTGCCTTTTTTTTGATTTTTCACTGGTTGGTATAATTTTTCAAATATTGTTTGATAAGAAAAGAAAAGACAATTTTTTTGCTGAAAACGTCACTCACGGAAAATGTATGGCAAAGAAATCAACAACCAAATTATTGTTAAAATTATCGCAGCTGCTATAAGCCTCGATACTATGTGATTTTCTCTATTTTTCTTTTTTTCTTACGTTTTCACTGTATTTTTGTTTTAAAACATAATTATACGTATTAAAGTGCTGTTAAGTGTTCTTTATTTTTGAACCGACTTACCAAAATAGAGGAGGTTATCAATGCGACTGTATTTTTTATGTTTATACCTCAGAACTTTTTATTTTAATTTTTTATTTGAAAGCTGGTGCTTGTCATGTGGTCCCATTTAATTTCCATCAAGATCTGATAAAGAATTTTGGAGTTATACATCAGAACTCTTCAATAAATGAAGGCAAATCACTCGGGATAGCTACAATCGCATTTCTGTTTATTGTTTACACCATTTCATAACATAACATCACACTAGTACGCTCTAATGGGGCACGCAGGTGTAAACAGTTCACCTTATTGGGTTAATCAATTCTGGCTTCACATTGGGCATTATTTTTACCAACCCTATATAACTGGTCCATTATGTACCACAACTTAAAATAGAAAAATAAAAAACTTTTTAGAAAAAATACAACCGACTTCCAAATAAAAACACTCACTTTGTAGAAAAATAACTTCAATTTCGGCAGTCGGTGTCAAAAAACGAAGAAACGAAAACATGAACACCGACTTCCGAAATTGAAGTTATTTTTCACTTTGTAGTGTTTTTATTTGAAAGTCGGTTGTATTTTTTGTAAAAAGATTTTTTTATAACGCCACAGTAAGGACAATATTTTAAACTAATTTAACCTTTACTGTTTATGTGTTAATCCACACAAAGACTCAGCCCACCCTTTAATTCAATTTCATCAATAAAGTTCTATTTTGAAACGTCAATCATCCTTACCTGATTTAAAATGGCGATGGATTAAAATTTGAAACCCGACTACAGTTTAAATTGGAGCTGCAAACAGACTAGATAATGTTTTATTGCCAGTGCTGCTACCCGATCAGTATTCGCCCCTGCAATTGCCCGGAAAATTATATTAGGATCAAACTCAATTTGGTGAGCCCCGCAAATCACGCACTCGCCACACCTCATATCGAAATGCACTGTCTGGCAGTTTTAACCCTTTTGCTGTACAAAATACACGGGGTGTGGTCCGTGGATCGGATTTCATACGAGTGTCCTGATTGTATATCAAGGGATGACCTTTTCAATTTCAGACTGTAGGTAAAAAGAAGGGAGGAGGACAAAATTGCAAGAATGGGTAACGGAAAGTTGGTATTATCACTCACTATCATGGAATGTTAAAAGGTAGTGACAAGACCGCCATTCACTGTATTCATAAAATTAACAATATTGTAGAAAAAGAGTTGTTACAATTTTGGTGCACAATAAAAGGGTTTATTGCATCTGTTTAAAGGTGCAAATACACTTAGCAAACTAATTATTATATCAAGCATTAATTCAAACAAGAAACCAAGTCACCTTTCATGGAAAAGAAACTTTACTTTTTATAATTCTATTCTCAATGAACTTTAAATTATGCTAAGCCCAAAATTACACTTTACCAAGAAAAACAATCTCAGCAACTATTAAACCAAATGCAAAGCCAAAATAATGATGACGTTTTTATTTTAGAGAGACCAAATTCTGATCAGAATTCAGCTCCACAAATGCCCCCACAAATTCGTTCCAAATTTAATTTGGAATGCGCTGGAAATTCCGCAGTCACCACCCTTCCCTACTACATTATGTGACACTTTTGATCCTATTACATATCGTGTTGGATCATAGATTTCGATCGAAGGTTAGGTAGAATTTATTTTGAGTGCTACTAAATTTTGTGAAGCTTAAGAGTTAATAATTTGAGTGAATATATGGCTTTGTGTTTGTGTTTGTTTGAGCGAACTATTATTATATTTAGATTTTGTTACTGTCACCGGATAAGTACAAACACTGTAAGTTTGTAATAAAATCGCTTAATATTATAAACTATTTCTTCCCAATAAGGCATGGGTATATTTTAATCTAAAGAATTTGGATGGGATTTTATTGCATGCTTATTTTTTTATTAATTTTTCTATTTGTTATAGGCTCGCGTTTGACCACTATCTCGCCTGATGTTAAGTGATGATGTGGTCGAAGGTGAAGCACGCTTGCCTAGAAGTAACCTATTCACTCTTGACTTGAAGACCCCTAGGTTATAAATATCAGGAAACAAAGATGCTGGCAGGGAATTCCACTCCTTAGCTGTACGCACAATGAAAGTATTTTCAAAACGCTTTGTGCGTATGGGTGGAATATCCACCATGTACCGATGGCGCATTACCGTACGTCTTGTAGTCCGATGATGGAAAGGGCTAGGCGGAATTAAATTGTGAAGTTCCATCGCACACTCCCCGAAATGTAACCGATAAAAAACCGACAGGCTGGCAACTCGTCGTCAGTGTTCAAGGCTCTGGAGTTTTGAGTCAACCAGCGCATCATAGCCGATAAGTCTCTTGGCCCGTCTGTCAATCGACTCAAGCGCATCAAGTTGGTACCTGGCAGATCCATCCCAGAGATGAGAGCAGTACTCCATGCATGAACAAACTTTCGCTTTATACAAGTTGAGCAGCTGTTCAGGCGTGAAGTACCGTCTCACCTTCGCAAGGATCCCCAACTTTTTTGCAGCCAATTGAGCCTTTGCCTCAATAAATGGACCAAAATTGAGGGTCGATGTTAACGTAACACCAAGAAGATCGAGATGGTCCGTTATCGGCACGGTCACACCACGGAAGGTTAATATAATTAATATAATTTGCAAGCTATCCAATATATTATATAATATAATATGTACTTTTCCAATGACTATTATGTTTAGTATCTTCATAGTTAGGCGTCCACGAACGTATTACTGTTTCTACAATACCTAGATATTGTTCTAAACAGAATAGGACCATAAACAGCATTTTAAAAACCTCCAAAAACATAAAACCCACGCTGTAGCTTTAAAAAAGGGGCATCAATAAATAACCCTTTAATTGCTAAAGTTTACAGCAGTAAAAATTGAGCGGCCATTTTGTTAAAAAACGCAATAAAAACTTGAATAAAAGCGTAATATTGCATAAAGTTGTGAACGTTTTCAGTCACGGAATGTTCGCGATGTTTATCTGTGGATATTTACACAGACGGACGGACAAGATGCCATAAATATTTCACTAACTGATTTCTGTCGTGATACTAGGCAATATCAGGGTTACAGTTAACTATCACGAAGTTTATGATAGAAGAAAAGTTGTTAAACTTTCTCTTGTGGTTGGAATTGATATGTTATGATAGTAATGGTACGACTATGTGAGAAAATAGTTTTCTAAATAAGGCGATAGGCACATTACACCGCATTACGCAGCGTAGCGCTGGAGTTCGTTTTTTGAAAATATCTCTCTTTGCATTGAAAACACGCGTAGTGAAACACACAGAAAATGCATTCACGCGCAGTGTAGTGACTTCATCACCACGAACCCCGCAGTGTACAGCGGGGCAGTGTGTGAATCACCTTAAGACGGTACCCTGACCAAACAATCGGCATGCGATATGAGCATTCCTATTGGTCTAGCGGCACTGGTGGCGCATGAATTACAGTGGTGAATACGCCCAGATTTTAGAATAAAATCTTTATAAAATGAAAAAAATAATTCTACAAAAATGTTCGTTATTAAATTGTCTATCCATTAGTGTAAGTACAAAAAATAATTAATTAACACTTTACGAGGAGATGCATGCTATCAATAATTATTTCTCATTTTTATGTTTTTTTTTTGTAAGGAGATTAGTGAAATATATACAACATTAAAAAAAAACTAAATCTACCATTTTAGAATCAATATTATGTAGAAATTTAATGTATTTTTAATAATTGATATTTCTTTTTTTAATAACGAGTAGATAGCTCATAAAAACAGCTCGAAAAACGGCTTGCGCGGCGTTTTGCTCGGGGTACCGAAACAAAAATAATTAGAGTTTCATGTTTCATGGCCCAGAAAGAGGAGGCACTACTTGGGTACGTTTCTTGAGGGCTGGTATGAAGTGGCGTAGAAAAACACCCTGGAAGGTCTCGGGAGTTATATTCGCCTAGCTGTGGGACACTAATAGAATAAAATAAAAACGTAGCAGGTTACTAAGTGATTAAGTTTCAATGTAAAAAATATTTCTAAAACCTTTCACGTACACCTGAACTTAATCTTGAGCAGCATTTAATCAAATTAATTTAAAAGCTAATCTTTTTCGAAACAACTCATCGTCTGTGCATATTTTTTATTACTTACCGCAGACTCAAATCCAGATTAATCTCATAAGTCAAGTGCCAACGACCGGACTAAAGCCATTAAAACAAACAATGGAATATACTAATTTCTGCTGAGCTTGTCCTAAAAAGAACTTGGACGACATTATGCAAAACGAAACGGATTTAAGAATCAGCTGCTCCGGACTGTGTTTATGCTAAATGGGCAAATTAATCTCCGCTGTGGCCGGATTTGTCGCATAGTAAATCTTGGACACCCTAACGATGTCCATGTGTTGGGGGTCCGGTTGTTTTGTGCACTGTGATCAGAAATTGCTCAAGGCAAATGATTTATTAATTGGGCTGCATTTATGGAAATATTTCATGTTTTGTAGATTGCTTTTCAGCGCGGATGTCTAGCACTCTAATTGCTTAACCTACTTTCTATTACAATCCGCAAGTTTGAAATTAAAAACAACGGTACAAGTAACGGTAAAGGAAAACATCGTGAGGAAACCGGCATATCCTAGAACCGAAAATTCTAAGACATGTGACATCCACCAACCCGCACTGGGCCCGCGTGGTGGATTACGGCCATTACAGAGAGAAGGTCTGTGCCCCAGTAGTGGAAACATTAATAGGCTGATGATGCGATGTGATGTGATGTGATGTTTAAAAAGTTCTTCTGCTCGACAGTATTAATTGCGCAATGAATGTTGTTGAGTTGTCAAAATAAAAGACGTTTTCATTGTAAAATGTAGCTTGTACTAAAATAAATAAATGCTACTGAATGCTAGATGAAAATCGATATACCACCACAAGTTTGTTTATACCCACTTTCATAAAAACAACCGACCAATAAATTCCATCCCGAAACAATTCAGCGAGAAAATTAAAACAGTAATATACTCGGGAACCTATATTGAAACTCACATTTTATTTCGGTATTCCGCCGATGCGGATTAAAAATCAACAGTGGCCGAATAGTGGGGCCATGCAATTAATCTTACCGGAGTTGTCCGAACGCTGTCCGCTGTCCGGGACTGTCCTGCGAAGGTCGTAAATCTTGGACACCCGCGTCCTGTCCGGTATCGCGCTGCGCATACAAATATTCCAGTTGGTGTATAATAGAAAATTCTTTTGAAAATAATGATTTCAATTTGCTTTTCCTTGTTGAAAAGCGTGTTATTTTAATGTTGTTGTAAAATGACACAACATTTTGTTGAAAAACTAGTGATTTATAGTTGAAACCCCGCGTGCATCATAAGCTGGCGGGAGTCTGGGGTCGCGGGCGATCAGACTGGGGACTCTGTCCACCCATCAAGTGACTCCAGGAAAGATGGTGGCACATTGATCACGTGCTGCAATGCACAGCGAGGCTCAGGAGAGACGCTTTTTCAGTCTTCCCATGATGTGCCGTAACAGGCGTTGCACAGATGGGGTTCCGGAGTGGTCTTTTTAGACGTAACGGGGCCTCCTCCATGTACTGATGGTGATCACCGGGGTGTTTTTAGTGGGGTAAAATCCCACACTCCCTGGGCTTTTCCCCAAAATTCTACGGAAGGTCAGATCAAAGTCAAATTGTTAACCACAACTGCCGTGCTGCCTAGTGTACCTAAATTGCATTATTTTTTAAATAATTTTATTGTACTTATGGAATAAAAAAAGGCAGAACCTATATTAATTTTTATTTTGAAGAACTGAATATATTGGATTGATGAAGAACAGAATGGTTGAATCCAAACTACACACATCACTTACTTGTTTATATTTAGTACGTAAGAAAAAAAAACCGCTACATTCGTGATTAGTTTCGCAGTTGCAAGACAAAGAATTCTCGCTCCAATCCTTTACCAACAATACTTTGCCAGATGTGACCTCTTTACCAGCAATACAAGTATGGATCCAATGCGATTTTTGCAACGATGTCGCAGTAATCCCTTCGATTAAAAAGCAAAACAGAAGTTCTACTCTGAGAATAAAATAATAGACGTATTCCACATTGGGCATCCGTTTTAACGGCACCAGAGGTATTCCACATATGGCACATAACGATTTTTTTTTGGAATAAAATTTTGAATAATAAATTATTCCACATTTGACACCTGCGAAAAATATCGATAGATCGATAGGTGCCGTGTTTGGAATACCTCAGGTGCCGTTAAAACGGGTGCCCAATGTGGAATAAGTCAAATAATATACTCTTAGGTGCGTAGGAAGCCGGAGTGCTTAAAATTTGTTGCAGTCTACCTGTTAATACCAGACTAGTCGGTATTACCAGGTAGACTGTAGTAGACTAAACATTATCCAAAATAAGTTCAAATACATATCTTCTTGCAAGTACGGTTGGAGTCAGAAGCATAGTCACCTATATTTATACTTTAGATTTAGAAGATTAAATCAATCGTGGACTAAATTGACCTTCTAGCATATGTGTAAGTACTATGTACCAACTGTAAATCTACCATTTACTATACCTATATGTCGTTCGTTGACTTATATGTGCCCTGGCAGTCGAGAGTGTCATCATCCTGCCTAGCCTTTTTCCCAATTATGAGAGTGTCATGCTCTCTCTAATGTTTATCTGATGGCGGCATGTTTTGGATCAATCGGTTTCCTTTATGATGGTTGAGCTGAGTGGTGAGTGAGGTGAAAAATGCGAGGAAATATATCTCACTATCACAGTTAAGTCACAATAGCAGCTTTTGTGTTCTAAAATTTAATTAGATCGCCGGTTCCGTTCCGTTCCGGTCCGATCGGAAGTTGGTAACATTCGTAATGCAGTATTCATTCTTATTCAAATAAATAGTTTAACAAATTGGTAGGTAGGTAGATAGAGTAGGTGGGGAGGTAGGTAGGGCAGGGTAAGTAGTGTAGGTAATGTAGGGAAGGGTAGAGAAGGTAGGTAGCCAGTTGACGGGGGCGAAGCCGCGGAGGTCAGCTAGTTATTTGTATTTTTCCAAAAAGAATGATGCAACCAAATAATTGTAATTAAAATTGATGAAAGTGGAGAGTCCGTGGAGTTTCTTGCACATTCTTCTCAATATTTTGTTTGACAATTCAAAAGTACATATAAAAGGTTTACTTGAAATAAAATGCATCGCATCGCAGCGGATAGCGCTTGCTTGGCGGTTTGTCGCATTGATTCGCCGATGATTTTGAGCTGGGAAACTGGAGGTTAGTATTAGATTCAATTTTTTTTTTTTTTGACGTTCGAAAGTGCCGCTTAATGGCCTAATTGAATAAATAAATTTTGATTTTGATTTTGATTTTGAATGTATTTTCTTTTTTTTTTATCTACAAATAAATTTTAGACAGTTTAGCTCTGTGAGAGTGCTACCGTACTATTGGCCCAAGACTGTACACATATGTATGGTAATAGAGTGTTGGATTGTTATCATAAAAGTGTGACTAATCTTAATACTATCTATGTTTAAATAGATTTATTTTCAGCAGTGAAACTTAGAGCTGAGAGAGATGGCACTTATAAAAGCATCCTAAAATAAATAATATGAATTTGGCCCTTCTGCAAGTACCTGTCCAGTGTCATAATATGAAAGTGTAATGGAGGTAAATAATGACCGCTATATTTTATGATTAAGTGTTTTAACATCTCACCATTTGCTTTTTCAGAATTGGTCTGGTTTAAAAGATATTCCATTATTCCGAATAATCTTTTGTATCTTATTGCCTGTACTTACCCTACGCGAATATTTGCCAAAATTAATTACGATTATTTCCTGCAGATTGTATTGCAGAATTGTTATTATTTTAGGTGGCAATTTTGAGCAGGTAGCCGTCCTGATGTTCAGTGGTCACCACCACTATTGTTGCAATATCTTAGTAGCCATCACCAAGGACAAAGCTAAAATACATATTTCGTGTGCCTGCAATAGGAGCAGAATACACACCGTTTAGGCAGCAACACTACTTGGTTGCAGCAATATGTCTGTAGTATAAATACTATTCCGTAAGAGACCTTTTTTAGTAAGAACATTAATCTTGACAATTATTAATGATATGTGATTTCCCGTAGTAGATATTCTATAATAGGTACTAATATAATCTCATATGATTGACAGTTTCATAACTATACTATCTTTGTTTAAAAACGTGCACATATAACTTAGTACTAGTACAGTATTAGTTACTGAATAGTAAAGTCATAGTCTAGTGTCATCTGAAAAAATTTGAAGATTCGTCATGCTTAGTTGTCAAAAATCATCTTAATAACAGGCTAACTATACTGTGATTTTTAATTTCGTAGACTAAACTAACAGCTGCCAATGACGTTTTTTTTTAATGTTGTAAGCGCGGCCCAGAGAGTTGTAGGTAAGGCTCAATCATAAGTTATATACCGAATCGATTTGACATGACTCCTCAATTTAATTTTACTAATTGGTGCAAATAAAAATGTTTCATGAATATAAACGTAATATATTTAAATAAAGCAGTATTTATACATATAGAACATAAATTGTTATTGTGTTAAATATGAAATCAACAATCAAATAAATGCGATCGATGAAATGAAGTCTGACATAAATGAGTAGAAACTAAATAAGGGCCGCTACTTTCTTAACAAATGTATTTTTTTGCCGTGAAATAGTTTCATTTACGATCTACTTCGATCTCCGATCAACTTTTGATCACTCAGGATAGTCAGGATACGAAACTATTTTTTTAATTTATTTTTTATGGCTTCGCACGGTTTGTGCATTTAGCCAGTGTCACGTTTAGAAGTTTTAGTTTCTTTAGTTTTTAGTCCAATGTCCTAGTTAGGCCCCAGTAAAATGGTGTTAACTTTACTGGAAGCCTCCACGGAGTTTTGTCGATAACATGAACAAACTCATGTTCTACCGCTGTGTTCTATTTGCCCACACTCGTGCACGTTCACTAATATTATTAGAATAAAACACCACCATTTTTACACTATTAATATTCAATATAACACAATTTAAGGAAAATAAAACAGAGAAGCAACATAGACGCCATCACGTTCCCGCCAAAACTCCGACACTATTTTTATGTAACGACTAGCGGACGCCTCGCGGTTTCACCCGCGTAGTTCCCGTTCCCGTAGGTATACATGGATAAAAAGTCTATGTCACCCGGGCATAGTGTAGCTTCCCAACGGTGAAAGAATATTTGAAATCGGTCCAGTAGTTTCGGAGCCTATTCGGTACAAACAAACAAAAAAATCTTTCCTCTTTATAATATATATATTATATATTATATGTAACGATAAAGTGACAACTCTCCATATGTAAGTTTAGTCTAAGAAATTAAAAATCAGAGTTATAGGCATCCTACAAACCAGCGTTGACACCCAATGCCAAAACATATCCATACCTAACCAAATCCAATACCCTAACCCGAAAGATACAATACAATACGACCCATATTAGATAACCTTACTCTCATTATTGTCACAGAAAAGGATAGCGAGGTCGATGCCCTTACCCGAAACATATCCTACCCGAAGACATTTCGTAATTTTACATTCCCTACGCTTTTAGCTGAATGAAATCCTACACGAATTCGCGAGGACATGAAAACGTTATTAAGGTTACACACTAGAAATGTCGGGGTTTTGTTATGTAACTACCGTTTTGTGTAATGGGTAGGACTATTAGGATCGGCAAATGGTTGAGGAGTCTGACAGTGCCATGATTTCGTTTTAAAAGCCACGATTAGAGTTTGTTTTGCATCCATGACCATGCCAATTGCCTTGCGTTTAAGCGTTTTTGCCATACCTATTATAAGAATCAAATATAACAGCCCACAATGTTAGGACCCATTAATACCTATTAATGCATTTTTTTAATATACGTGGTGCAAGGCAACTGAGCACGACCATTTGCGCCTATTGGCCTTGTTTCTTTTGTCTCCTGCTTGATATGGAGGGAAGTGGCAATTTGTATCTTTCCCTTCTCCTCAATTAATATCTTCTGATTAATTTCGTTGCGGGATCCATGACTGTTAAATTCATTCGCCGGAACTTCGTCGAGCTTCATTGCATCGGTGCTTTTCTGGTGGTCGCCACTGTTGATTCTGGCTTTCAGGAGTTGCAGTGGTTTGGGAATAGTCCAGTGGGCATGACACAAATAAAACAATATCATGATCATGATGACATATGGCTAAGAGTATATACTCTAAGCGTAAGGTTATTTGAGTGTGTATAAGGGGCAGATGTATATAACTTGTATATATCTGTCCCTTACGCACACTCAAAATAACCTTTCTGTAAGAGCTTATGGTCACCCCCCAGCAGTACGTTGATATCGGTTGAAGATAACATGATATAGAGTTAAGCAGAATTTTCCAATAAAAACTTATTAAAGTTTCAGTTAGAATTTTGATACGAAGTCATAAAATTGCAGGAAAATATAAGGTCAAGGGGTTAATTAATTAATTAACTCTCGTAATTAAAGAGCAGCTATTTCAACTTCAAGGTAAAGCAGGTCAAAACTTGTGTAAAGGGTTTAAAAATATAATGTCAAATGGAAATAAGTAGGTAAAACTGTTTGTCCGGTATTGTTACCTGTACAAACTTTTACTGAACACACACAGTTACATAGAGTAGGTACCCATTGATTTATCTGCTTTCATTCTGAAACACCGAAATATAAAAAAAAATGTAGAACATAATTTTTTATACTGAAATATACATAATACAATAGGTACGTATCTTTCAATTTTGTTCGCAGAGTTGTTTATAATCAGGAGCTCTGTAAAAGTATATACATAGATACGTTACAGTCAATAATCGGACACACTGTATGCCATATAGCTATTTGAAAGGTCATAAAATAGTAAAGTATTAAAATGTAGAAGCAACCACCATAAGCTTTAACATTCAAAATCATAAGTTAAAATTTGAAAATACCCGCTCCGGAACTTTAAATCTCTCTTAACCCACTTATAAATCTATGCCAAGCTATTCATACGTTATCTTGACGGGAGGCCATTTGCCTAAGCGCCGCCATTTTGTGTGAGATCAGCCATTTTGTTGATATTAACGGAAAAAGCATTTAAATCTGACGTTAATTTATTTTATTGCTGCTTTAATTTTTACGGTGCGTAAAAGTGAAATTATAATTTTATGCTTACGCGGTTATTTTTAATCAGGATTTTGGAGTAGGATTAGTAAGTTTGTCTGCAGTAAGTAGTTCCTTTGAGTTAGATAGGTAGTTGGGTACTAATTGTAGCTTACCCTTTTACTTCAAGTCATGTTCTCCGACTCGAGTTCACCTAGAATCAAAAAATTAACAGTTTTGTTGTTGCTGCTGGTTTTCTTCTTTTTTTTGAGTGAGGATGTGGCCATCTCTGGTGTCTGAGTTAACTTAGCCACCTCTGGGAACCCTACAGGCCTGAATTGTCTATTTCAGACTTACATTAACTATAAAAATCCAGGTTTCCTCATGATCCCCGGGCGTTGGGAGTCGCAAGCGGAATCCCGGCCACCGTAGGCGCAGGCTTGCGGACGGCACGTTATGGGTAGCTTACCGTCCGATAAGAACCAAGCCCGAGTGTACGGCGCGTAGTGTTCCACGTGCGCCTCATAGAGATGTCAGTAAAAGTGACGGGGCCTGATAGGGCCGATGCCTGTCTGGGTCGCTGATAAATTTGAAAAAGAGTTACCGCGGCCCTGGCGCAAGTATCAAGATCAAGCAACAAGAAGTCATTGGATCATTTCCCAACCAAAAAAAAAATAAAATAAAAAGGTTTCCTCATGATGTTTTCCTTCACCGTTGATGTTCAAAATAAACTTAGAAAGTACATATGAATTTGAAAAAGTCACATTGGTACTTGCCCGGATTTGAACCTACGACCTCAAGCAAAAGAGGCGAGGTCTTAGCCACTTGGCCACCACGACATACTTGCATATTTGCTTGTTATTTAAGGAAATATAAAAAAAAAGTTTTCCATTGTCATGATTGAGATCTTTCAACCTGGCTTAAAGTATATTCCTTTGTCTTCCCTTATTCCAAGTCAGCATAGCAATAATGGTGACATTTCACTAAGAACAAAGTGTTTTTACCGACTGAAACTCAACAAGACCAAAAAAAAACATTCCGAAAGCTAGCAGAATATTGCCTGCATTCCATTCAATTTTCAACATGTACTCGAATCTGCCTCAGAGAGCAAACAAACTGTTTTTAAACGAAAAATAATGTAAGTAGCATTAACACCTCCAAGGCGACGCCGACGTTGAAAGCAGCCAAGCGAACTAAGCCGGCACCTATATTGCCACAACAAAATCGTTATTCCGTCTACGACGACCTGAGTAAACGCAATAAATTGAAATAAACCTCTACGTTGCATTCCTAGAGACGCTTCGACGCGTCACAACCAATAAATAAGAAGGCTACAACTTTTTTTTTAAACGCTTTTGATTTTGTTAAACGGTATGGCTTTCAGTGCTGTCAGGTTTCATTTTTGCAATTGACTATGTCACAATACTGTTGCGATTAGGTAAGCATCAGGTGCCTACGATAGGTTGAAATTAAAATTGTTTAATGCTTCTTGTCTTTATTCGAAGACATGTGACATCCCCCAACCCACACAGGGCCCGCGTGGTGGTAAACGGCCTGTAGCGGCACCGACGCCGCCACTTACAAACCAATGACATGACGTCACACATTTCCTGCATCGCGCAAGCAAAGTTTTCGGCGCGATTAGAACACATACAACAGTCCGACAACAACCATTGGGCAGTAGCCCGGACCAGACACAGCACCCGTCTGGTCGGAGGATCCTCCCTTTTCTATCGAGGTTTGTGGGACTTTACACACTGTTTCACCTACCCCCAAACAGGTGTCCCGAGTATGAACATCAGCGCAGCCTTCGTGCAGAGCTACTTCATCGTGACGTCATCATCACTTCCTCAAGTTTTCGTGCAGCGAGTCACACAGCCAGCCAGTACCCACGGCATCTACGGGGGTATCCTGACCACCAGCATGTAGCGGACGCGCATTCCTGGTCATCACCCTCAGCTTCTTTCATCACCGCTCCGACTCACTGGAGCCAGCAGCACTCTCCCGACTCACTGGGACATCATCACCGCTCCGACCCACTGGAGCCAGCAACTCTATCCCGACTCACTAGAATATCATCACCCCGACTCACTGGGGCACAACCGCATACAGTTCCGACTCACCGCAAACTCTGCGACTTCCGGTTCCGACTCACGGGAACCAACCTTCCACTGGCCAGGCACACATCACAAGATGTACGGACGACTCAACCTAACCTGCTATCGACCTCCGGTCTCCGGAGGGGAGTGATGTAGCGGAACCGACGCCGCCACTTACGAACCAATGACATGACGTCAAATCTACTCCTCCAAATTCCTTCACACCGCACCGGTTTTATGTCCAATTCATACGCTGTGTCAACAATAAAACTCTGGAACGCGCTACCCTTTGGCATTAAAAACGCTGAAAGCAAGTTTACTTTTAAAGAAAGGTTCGTGACCACTATTTGAGTCAGACTAAATAGCTCTCATCTAGAGGTAGAAGTCTAGTCATATTAATTATAAATAGGTTTCTCGTTTATTTATTTTTTGATTGGTATATATTAGTCTATTTTTATTTGTATATGTGTATTATTATACCAGGCCCCTCAGAAAGTATTGCGAAAAAAAGTTTTTATATATGGGAGACTGGCCAGTTATAATGTTTTTCGAAAATATGATTATTTATAAGTAAAAATAAGTAAGTTCCAATTTCAAAATTTCCCTCCACATTTTTTCCGAGTTAATTCAAAGTATTGTGTCTCACTGAAATATGGATCTGCGCCGGGAACATTTTAGAGCTATGATTTTATACGATTTCAAGTGTCGCCTGAAACCGGATGAATCGTACGATAGACTTCAAATGGCATTCATGGATGAAGGCCCTTCCAAGGCAACCGTGTATCGTTGGTATAACGAATTCAAGCGCGGTCGACCAACTTTGGGGGATGACGAAAGAAGCGGTCGCCCTTTGACGGCTGTTACCGAAGAAAACGTGCTAGCAGTGAAAAATTTAATCCAAGACAATAGGCGAATTACATATCAGGAGATTCAACACATATTGAAGATTGGATCGGGAAGCGTTCACGAGATTCTACACAGCCATCTTCGCGTGAGGAGGATAGTATCACGCTGGGTGCCGCACAACCTCACCGATGCTCAGAAGCAGGCCCGGGTGGAATGGTGCCGTGATATGCTTAACAAATTTGAAGCAGGCTCGTCTCGGCGTGTTTACGACATCGTTACAGGTGATGAGTCCTGGATTTATCAATACGACCCAGAAACCAAGCGCCAGTCGACTGTTTGGGTGTTTCAAAATGAGCCAACGCCTACCAAAGTGAAGCGATCTAGAAGCGGGGGTAAGATTTTGATCGCTAGCTTTTTTAATTTGACTGGCCACTTGGTATCAATTCCCTTACGGGATCAAAGAAGCATTAATGCCGAATGGTATACTACCAAATGTTTGCCAGAAGTTTTCTCTGTTATAAGCAACAAGCGACCAAACACAGGGCTCCGCGGGCTACTGCTCCACCACGACAATGCACCTGCGCACACCGCACTCAAAACGAGGGACTTCCTGGACAGCACGCCAGTCAAACTCCTGGGTCACCCTCCTTACAGCCCTGATCTAGCACCGTGTGACTTCTTTTTATTCCCAAAAATAAAAAATCAGCTCAAAGGGATACAATTTTCGTCGCCGGAAGATGCGCTGGCTGCGTTCGAGCAGGCTGTAAACGAGGTGTCTGCGGCGGACTGGAAAAAGTGTTTTGAAAACTGGTTTAGGCGCATGAATCTTTGTATAGAGGCTGGTGGAAAGTACTTTGAAAAGATTTAATAAAAATATATGTACGTATAGAACAATTTTTTTTAGTTTCGCAAAACTTTCTGAGTGTCCCACGTATGTAAGTATATACATTTTCGTATACAAGTTGTTTTTTTAAATATTATTTTGTTGTACCCATTCACATCGTTGTCCTTTATAACCCAAAGGTTGACTGGTAGAGAATGCCTTGTGGCATTAAGTCCGCCTATGTACCACTATTGTACATGAAGTTTAAATAAATAAATAAATAAATGACGTCACACATTTCCTGCATCGCGCAAGCAAAGTTTTCGGCGAGATTAGAACACATACAACAGTCCGACAACAACCGTTGGGCAGTTGCCCGGACCAGACACAACACAGTATATCAGCGTCAGGTATATTTTCCTGACACATGCTGAGCTGGACTCCCATTTGGTGCAACCTTGAGACGCACACCGCACTGTGTTTTAATTGAAGTAGGTATGTTACTTGTGTCACTTTTATTTGTATTATGTTGCTTTTTCTTCTTCTTTTTTTTTGTATTTTGGCACCTTTTTTTCCAAATACCCACATGGTTGTGATTTTGTTTGTTGTGCTGTGTCTTTTGTGTGCAAAAAAAAAAAAATCTGCTCTGAAATCTGAATCTGTGCTGAATAAATGGTTTATCTATCTATCTAACACCCGTCTGGTCGGAGGATCCTCCCTTTTCTGTGGAGGTTTGTGGGACTTTACACCCTGTTCCACTACCTCCAAAGGTCCATTCCCTCTCACCGAGTCCTGCTTCCAGCAGAGGGAACGTTAAAAGGCTGATGATGATGATGATGAATCCTTCAAAAAATGTTATGTGATAATTGACAATAAATTATAAGCAGCCGTTTTACTCAACGTCTGGATTTATTTGAATATTAAGCAAGTCAAATGATTAATTATACGAAATCCTCTGTTGCAGCAGCTATCAAATGAAGGAAATAAATGAGTCCCCGAATGTTTAAAAATATGCATTGAATAACTTCCAGCAAGTTATTCGGTATACCATTAAACCACGTTATGATACCACTCAAAATAATAAAAGATTCGTCCATTTAACAAATATCCAATTTAAATTCACGCTGAATGAATATTATTCTACAAAAATAATTTAAAACCGCCGACATTACAGTTAATTAAATGAGTAAGTAGACCGTCGACCACATACCCAGAGTATTAATTGCTACCGGGATATTGTTAAAAACATACAGAGAGACTCATTAATTCGTTTATGGGTGAACAAAATATGCCTCCCGGCTGATTCACGTATTAATGACCAAAGTGATAATAGCATTATTTTGTATTTTAATTGTCTGTTATTTTATTGGTTTTACGTTTCAGTTGTAAATTATGGGACGGTTTGCAAAAGCCGCAATATTATGTCAAATTGGCTGTTTCTGAGGTATTTCTGCGAAGCTACGACATGGATAGCTACGAATGAAAATTTAAAAGACCAAGTCCTCTTTAAAAAGGGTTGAAAACGCACCTGTGGTCATAGATATGTGACACTCTTTGAGCGATACCGTGGCCACAGGGATTGACTGAAAGTTAAATAAAATTGTTCATAAAAAATCTTTTTTTAAACATTTATTTTTTTGTATTCTTCTCAGCAAACCCTTTCATTTGATTCCCTTATATATTGAGCCCATTCTAGATTTAGAATGACGTCACTTATTGTCATCCAAACTAAACGTGTATGCAAAATTTCATCTTAATTGTTTGAGGTCACGGTTAACTGCTTTAAAATTCAGTTGCAAGATTTGCCCGGAACAAACTTACTGACATTTATACATACATTGCAGTGGGGTAGGCAGAAACTACAGAACGCCACCTGCTACGATCCATACATACTTCTTTTTCTTCACACACATTCATACATCTAGTCATACACACGCCGGTTATGGGTACTGCGCACTTGGCCTTTCTGAAGAACATCACCTATAAGGTATATGTATGTCTTTCTAGGGCGTCCCCTCCTGGCGTTTCCATTTACGTCTGCTTTGTAAATACATTTCGTTAGTCGCCTTTCATTCATCCTCTCAACATGGCCAAACCATCTTAACATACTCTTTTCAATTTTAGTCACTACATCTTCTTTTAAACCACAACGTTGTCTTATTACCTCATTTCTCAATCTATCATTTAAATTTACACCACACATACTCCGCAAGGAGCGCATTTCTACTGCATTAATCCTACTTTCATGTCTTTTTGCCATACCCAACCTGCAAGTTATATAAAAGCTTGTAAAATCTATAGGGTTGACAAGCACTATCAAAATATCATGTGGCAAGTACATTTGAGCACTTCCACAATGCTTATCGCTGTTAGAATATACACTTTGTCTACACCAGGGGCGTTGCAAATTTGCGTAGCCAGCAGTGACTACTTACCACCAGGTTGACCGCCTACTTGTTAGCAACTCTATGGCATAAAAAAAGTTCATACACTTGACATTTATTTTTATAAATCTATATCTATATAATATAAAAATGAATCGCAAAATGTGTTGGTAAGCGCATAACTCAACAACGCCTGGACCAATTTGGCCAATTCTTTTTATTAAATGTTCGTTGAAGTTCAAAGATGGTTTTTACGGCGAGAAAAATTCTAATAATTGCCGGCAAAACACTAAAAACAGCCATTTTCTTTTTCCCATACAAAAGTTTTCTAACTAAAACGTAGAGTCAATTTGAGCTTTATTGCTATTATTTAAAGTTCATATTAAATTAAGCTAGCTATTTTTGCTTAGTGAAGGGTAGGGTAGTGTAGGGTAGTGTAGGGTAGGGTAGTGTAGGGTAGTGTAGGGTAGTGTAGGGTAGTGTAGGGTAGTGTAGGTCAGTGTAGGGTAGTGTAGGGTAGGGTAGTGTCGGGTAGGGTAGGGTAGTGAAGGGTAGGGTAGGGTAGTGTAGGGTAGGGTAGTGTAGGGTAGGGTAGGGTAGTGGAGGGTAGGGTAGTGTAGGATAGGGTGGGGTAGTGTAGCGTAGGGTAGAGAAGGTAGTGTAGGGTAGGGTAGGGTAGGGTAGTGTAGGGTAGGGTAGGGTAGGGTAGTGTAGGGTAGGGTAGGGTAGTGTAGGGTCGGTTAGGGTATGGTAGTGTAGGGTAGTGTAGGCTAGGGTAGGAAAGGTAATGTAAGGTAGGGTAGATAAATTTTTGGTGTTTTTATGGCAAAACAAAGTTTGCCGGTTCAGCTAGTTATATATAGTAATATTATAAAGCTGAAGAGTTTGTTTGTTTGTTTGTTTGAACGCGCTGATCTCAGAAACTACTGGTTGGAATTTGAAAATTTTTGGGTCGGATAGTCCATTTATCGAGGAAAGTTATTGGTTATCTAACATCCCGCTACCAATAGGAGCGGAGTATAAATAAAAAATGTTGCAAAAACAGGAACAAAATATTCCTTTTTGAGAGCTTCCGTTGCGTGCGCTGCAACAATAATGTATGAAGGGTAGGTAGGTAGCCAGTTGACGGGAGCGAAGCCGCGTGGGACAGCTAGTGAAACATATAATTGTTTATTGTAGGTGTCTAAACTTCTGCATGCTACCATGTATCGTGTGAAAAGGCCATTATTAACTGAAAGAGTATTATTGCAGCAAAATTCCCACTAAAAACTAAATTAGAATCTCTAACATTAGATTACATACTCATAATTATACTGCCTTGTTTTAAAAAATATAGACACTGTTTGACGATTTCTTAGCACATACTGCACTCTGATTTTAATTGTCGTATACTGCTGCTACTGCCAGTGCTAGACATTATCCTGCCCGTAATTTGCCACATCCTCAATTTTTCTGCGTCTAGCAGTGTTTTTCCAAGTTCATGGAAAGATGCTCAAGTAATTCCTTTACCTAAAAAGTCCAATCCCACATCCTTCTCTGAGTATCGTCCAATATCCATCTTGCCATTCCTATCCAAAGTCCTTGAACGGTTAATCCACAACCAAATAAGCACCTTTCTCTCCAAAAATAACCTCCTTAACCCCTTCCAGTCCGGCTTCCGCCCTGGTCATAGCACAACTACAGCGCTTCTGAATATTACAGACGATATAAGGTCTGCCATGGAGATGGGTAATCTAACGGTTTTGGCTCTACTGGATTTCAGTAATGCCTTTAATACCGTGGATTTTGATGTTTTACTTGGCGTCCTTTGCGCTCTTAACATATCTCCATCGGTTGTTGAATGGTTTCGTAGTTACCTGTTTGGTCGCCGACAACGTATTTGCATCGGGGAGACCTTGTCTTCCTGGTGTAGTACTTCTGCCGGGGTTCCTCAGGGCGGCGTTCTATCTCCCTTACTTTTCGCAGTTTTTATTAACTCAATATCCAATGAATTAATTTCTTCCTACCACCTTTATGCAGATGATCTTCAAATTTACACACGATCTCCTCTTAGTAATCTATCTGAGGCTATCTTGACCATAAATAGTGATCTGGCCTGTATATGCGACTGGAGCAAGAAGCACGGACTTACGGTGAACCCTATAAAAACGCAAGTTTTGGTGGTGGGCAGTTCAAGGTTGGTCTCAAGGATCGACTGGACGACTCTTCCCCAAGTTTCTTTTGATAACTCTGTTGTACCCTTTAGCGAGAATGTTAGGAACTTGGGGATATTCATTGACAAGAACTTCTCTTGGACTGCCCAGCTGCAGGAAGTTAGCCGAAAGCTATTCGCATCTGCTGGATCTCTGAGGAGACTGCGTAATTTTCTGCCGACTGCCACCAAGATTGCGCTTGCGCAATCTCTTCTTTTACCCATCCTTGATTATGCTGATGCCAGCTATCTTGACCTCACTGAAGTACAACTTGATAAACTTGAGCGTCTTCAAAATGTTTGCATAAGGTTCATATTTGGTTTGCGCAAATATGACCATGTCACAGAATTCCGCGAGAAACTCAAGTGGTTGCCAATTCGCCTTCGCCGGAATGCTCATATTCTTTCCCTCCTGTATAATATACTATTTTTCCCATCTACCCCTCTTTACCTCAAAAATCGATTTCAGTTTTTATGTGACTCACACACGAAAGTTCTTAGGTCATCGGATAACATGAAACTTAAAATGCCAATGCATTCCACTATCTTCCTGGACAAATCTTTTACTGTCCAGGCCGCTCGTCTATGGAATGCATTGCCTGTAACTATAAAACGCGCGCAATCACTGCCGATCTTTAAAAGACTGGTAAAGGAGCACTACCTGTCACTGTGATCTTGTTCTTGTTGAAGCTGTATCGTTTTCTTGCCTGTTTATTTATATGTATGTATGTATTTATGTATCTATTTTAATATTTTATATTTAGTATGTAAGCACTGTTTGTAACTTATTATTTTATTTTAACTTGCACCAAGTGCAACCCCATGTCGTGTCCAGGCTATCTCTCTCCATTCTGGGTTGCCTGGAAGAGATCGCAGAACGCGATAAGGCCGCCTGTTGTATGTTTGTTTTTATTTTAAGGTTTCCATATGTGTTATTGTTTTTTTATCTTGGTGTACAATAAAGTATATAATAAATAAATAAATAAATAAATATACTAAACTGACATTTGGGGGTTGTTGATCGAAAATCAAAGTAGATCGAAAAAGGAAATATTTCACGGCAATAAAAATACATTTGTTAAGAAACTAGCGGCACTTATTAAGTTTCTACTCATTTATGTCGGACTTCATTTTATCGATCGTATTTATATTATTGTTGATTTCATATTTAACACAGTAAAAGTGTATGTACTATGTGTATGAATACTGTTATATTTAAATATATTACGTTTATGTTCATAAAAAATTACACCATTTTGTAAAATTAAAATGAAGAGTCATGTCACATCGATTCGATGAATCACTTATGATTGAGCCTTGCTCCGTGCTTGCAACATTAAAAAAAAATAAGTTCGGCAGCTTTCAGTTTAGTCTACGACATTAAAAATCACAGCACACATATATTTAAATGTTCAGACAATTTGAATTTAGAATCTACTGATCAGTTGCTAAAGCTGAACAGTTCACATCAGTAATTTCTTTAAATGAGGGTGACTGTAATCAGACACATGGATAAGTACACACATTAGCAATGATCGATGAAGTTTTGTTGGAAAAGGTTTGGATGTAGCATCAAATGCAATAAAAAGATAATATTGTTAGTTCAGCATACAGAACGTTACAACGACTGAAAAAATTGTAACATCGAAGCAAAGGTGCACCTATAATACACCCACATGACGGCAATGACGTAGTAGAAAATATAAATATGCATGTAAAAAAAAAATTGTTACAAAAAAATGCTGCCGACTTCCAAAAAAACACTACAAACTGAAAAATAACTTTACGTTCGGTGTTCCGGTGTATTTTTTTTTTTATTTTTTTTTTTGCTTTCTAGTTGTGCTACCTACTGAGCAAATTCTTTAGTAAGGTACCCATATTGCACAAAGTTAAGCCAGAATAGATTACCCGAATAACATAAAACTTGAACATAACCGGTGAAATGAGAGTGTACCAGGGTGAATTGTACACACGTACGTGCGTACCCCTTTAGAGCGTACCGGCGTGATGTTATGTTATGGAATGGCGTACAATAAACAGACATGAGATTGCAGCAATCCCATGAGATTTGCCGTTGTTTATTGAAGAGATCTGTTATATCTTCGAAGTTGAAGTCTTCGAAGTAGAAGTCGAAGTTGAACACATGAGAAACACCAGCTTTCAAATAAAAAAAGAATCATCGAAGCCAATTCACCCAATACAAATTTTTGAGGGAAAACAAAAAAAAAAAACAGTTCAATTGATAACCTCCTCCTTTTTGAAGTCGGTGAAAACTAATAGTCGCTACACAATTTAAACGACAGTTGACTTTTAGTATTTACGTGCACATTTTTTTTCTACTACGTCGTTGGTTTATCTCTAAAGAAAAGGAAGGCAGATTGATTGTTGGCGTATCTCTAAAATGGAATACCTCATGTTGATGTTGTCTTAAAATGTATTAGTTGTATCAGTAGAGTGCAGTTTTATATTTCAAAGAAAACAATTTAAAGTGACGCGGATAAATTGGTCTCCTTTTTCTTCTTGTAGGTTAACGACTTTCCCATTAGGTAGGTACCACAAGTTTACTTACATCATCTAGCAAACCTATTCCCAAGTATATAAAAATAAAAATATTTATTTTCTGTCAAACAAACATTTTTGATTTGACTTGATTTACATTTCGTAGGATGTAAGCCGTTGTATGTAACGTTGGACACACAGATATAAATCTAATATCTGTGGTTGGACGTAATAGTATTTTACATTTTATATTAGGACGTTTCGACAGTGTTTAATTAATATTCCCATACAAAAATTTATGAATTGCTGTCGCCTCACTTCAATCATAGAATGTCACTTGTCTAGGGCCTAAGGTAAGGTAAATATATATAAAATAAGGTAAGTATTAGTTTTCGACTAACCTCAAAATTTTAAAACAAGTTCCTTTTGTACATAGCAGACGCATTTTAAAAGAAAATCACTCAATGTTTGCTTATCTCTTTTTAACGATTTTCCCTCAAAATGCATCTGCTATGAACAAAAGGAATTTGTTTCTAAATTGCTAAGCTGGTAAAATGTTATGTTCCCAACACCTTTGCTTAACTCTTCAGGGAATATATGGTTGTTTATCTTTTCTCTAACTCTGAAATCTTTCCCTTCATCTATATTTCTTCTTCATCTAACTTCAACGTAAACGTATACGTAACGTTTACGAGCATGTTCAGTCTGAACGGTATTCATCTCAGTTCAGATGGGTACTATTTGTTCTGCGCTCGGTACACCGCCGGAATCGGATTACCGAGGGACTTATTGTTCGAAGGATAGGTACATGTTTTTTGCTGCTGAAGATTTTAATCATTGTAAAATGTCCTGAGACCAATACCATTTCTTTCTGTTTTTTCTTCGTTATTGATTAGTTATTGATCTTGGATTTAATCATTTACAATCATTTAAACTGTTAAAGAGTCAGTCAGTCACAAACTTAAAGAAGGTAATCCATTCCCAAACGTAGACCTTCATGGAGACTGATATCTATGGACGGTCTTCTGAATCAGAACATTGTGAATATTCTTGTTTATTCTGTTAGCAATCTCAGGGATTCTTGATAGTATACGTCTATTTTACAATCCCCATGCACGAGAAACTGCCATATAGAAGGAGCATTAGTTACTCAGGGGGTTTATAATCTGACCTCAGATTTTTTATTTCATGGCCTCATCTAATATTCTTGTATTCTATGGACTCAATGTTTAAAAAGTGATGTGCATACATTTAGTGATTTTCTTTAAAAATGCTTCAGTTATGGAAAACTTTGGCAACAGCGTAGTCGAAAAAAAAAACTAATTTTAGGCTCTAGACAAGCGACAATCTATCATACAAAGTGTAGCGATAGCGATTCGAAAAATGTATGAGAATGTCAAACGCTATCGAAACGTCCTAATACAAAAGGTAAATCAAACGGGTTATTGGACGATTCGCACGGATTTAACTCGCCTCAAAAGTGCGAATTGAGCCCTTTTTAAAATATTAATTTATCTGTGGCTTATCGCCGGAAGTGAATTTATCGGTGTGCGAATCGACCACTCCAAAAATATGTAGTAGGCAATTGGCACACACATTGTGTTTTATGCAATACCGTTAGGATAAAGTACATCAAGTACAGAAGTATTAAGGGCTAAATATTTTTATTAATATGAAATGAGACACAAATTAAACAAAACTGTCTTTATTAAAATAACCTATATGAATTGAGGACGTATTCCATATTGGGCACCCACTTAAACGGAAACTGATTGTATGGCACCAGGTATGCCACATACGGTACCTGTCGATATTTTTCGCAATTTTATTTCACAAAATTAAATGGCACCTAGGAATCAGTAGGTACTTACTAGTGTTGGGACGTTTTTTTTTCTAGGACGTCAAAATCAATGATTAAGAATAACTACCAGGGAACAAACCACTAGGAGAACAGAATCATGAAGAAGTAGTTGCACGGCTAGAATCATAAACAGTAGAAACTAACGGAGTACTAGGACTTCAGAATCGAAAACCGCCCGGTACTCTTTTTACCGCTCATGATTCCAGACTAGCTTCCTCATGATTATAATCTTCTGGTACTTAAATTAGTCTTTATGGGTACCGGAATGAGCTAATAGCGTATAGAGCTTTCTCGTATTATTTTTTTGTAGCTTATATTGCTGTCTCTCTCTTATTGTAGTGTCGCCTATCTATCTTATCTAACTTACATATCTCCACGTTTTATGAGGACTTATTTAATGAATTACTTTCCTAGATTCAAGTAAAATATCAATTAACTTTGAATAATTCTTCATATTATTTCAGGAAGGTCTTTTTTTAATGTTTTTGTCTAAAATAAAATTTGTGCCAATTGCCTACTACATAATTTTTGAGTGGTAGATTCGCAGTGAACACCGATAATTTTACTTCGGGCGAATCGCTACAGAAAAATCTCACTTTTCGAGCGAGTAAAATCGCAAATCGCGAATCGTCCAATAACCCAAAAAAACAACCGACTTCAAAAGCAAAACACTACAAAGCGAAAAATAACTTTGTTTTCCGAAGTCGGTGTCTTTAGTACCTATTAATTTTCGACAGCGACTTCGGAAAAAAAGTTAATTTTCGCTTTGTATTGTTTTGCTTTAGAAGTCTGTTTATTTTACTCTTTTTAGTGTTGGTTCCTCATATTACCTTAAACATCATTTATAGCCAGAGAACATCTCATTTAAAGAAAGAAAGAAAAATATTTATGTGTGACCCGCACAGGAGACACGAGAAAATAAGCATACACTTAAACAATAATATAATAAAAAACCCTGTGCGAGACCAAAAAGGCTCCTATCACAGCATGTGCAGCGATATCCAAAAAAGGTAATAACGCTGCGCTGATATTCTGATAGGGCCTACTGTTGATGCCACGGACACACTAACGGAAACAGGAAACTTATATAATAAAATAAAATAGAAGAATATAATAACAAACAAAATAGAATGAAACACTGAATGTGGGTCAAAGTATGTGTAAGTATAATCTATAATTTAAAAATGAATTGCAAAATGTGTTGGTAAGCGCATAACTCAACAACGCCTGGACCAATTTGGCCAATTCTTTTTTTCAAATGTTCGTTGAAGTTCAAAGATGGTTTTTACGTAGATTTCCTTTTTTTTTGTAGAGTAGGGTATTGTAGGGTAGGGTAGGGAAGTGTTGGGTAGGGTAGTGTAGCGTAGGGTAGGGTAGCGTACGGTAGGGTAGGGTAGGGTAGTGTAGGGTAGGGTAGTGTAGGGTAGGGTAGTGTAGGGTAGGGTAGTGTAGGGTAGGGTAGTGTAGGGTAGGGTAGTGTAGGGTAGGGTAGTGTAGTGTAGGGTAGTGTGGGGTAGGGTAGTGTAGGGTAGGGTAGTGTAGCGTAGGGTAGGGTAGGGTAGTGTAGTGTAGGGTAGGGTAGGGTAGGTAGGATAGATAAATGTTTGGTGTTTTTATGGCAAAACAAAGTTTGCCGGGTCCAGCTAGTCTATAATATAAAAATGAATCGCAAAATGTGTTGGTAAGCGCATAACTCAACAACGACTGGACCAATTTGGCCAATTCTTTTTTTTAAATGTTCGTTGAAGTTCAAAGATGGTTTTTACGGGGAGAAAAATTCTAATTATTGCCGGAAAAAAAATAAAAACAGCCCTTTTCTTTTTCCCATACAAAAGTTTTCTAACTAAAACGTAGTCAATTTGAGCTTTATTGCTATTGTATAAGCTATTTTTGCTTTGTGTGGCGTAGGGTAGTGTCGGGTAGGGCAGGGTAGGGTAGGGTAGTGTAGTGTAGGGTAGGGTAGTGTAGCGTAGGGTAGGGTAGGGTAGTGTAGGGTAGGGTATTGTAGTGTAGGGTAGTGTAGGGTAGTGTAGGGTAGTGTAGGGTAGTGTAGGGTAGTGTAGGGTAGTGTAGGGTAGTGTAGGGTAGTGTAGGGTAGTGTAGGGTAGTGTAGGGTAGTGTAGGGTAGTGTAGGGTAGTGTAGGGTAGTGTAGGGTAGTGTAGGGTAGTGTAGGGTAGTGTAGGGTAGTGTAGGGTAGTGTAGGGTAGGGTAGGGTAGTGTAGGGTAGTGTAAGGTAGTGTAGGGTAGTGTAGGGTAGTGTAGGGTAGTGTAGGTTAGTGTAGGGTAGTGTAGGGTAGTGTAGGGTAGTGTAGGGTAGTGTAGGGTAGTGTAGGGTAGTGTAGGGTAGTGTAGGGTAGTGTAGGGTAGTGTAGGGTAGTGTAGGGTAGTGTAGGGTAGTGTAGGGTAGTGTAGGGTAGTGTAGGGTAGTTTAGGGTAGTGTAGGATAGTGTAGAGTAGGGTAGTGTAGGGTAGGGTAGTGTAGGATAGGGTAGGGTAGTGTTGGGTAGGGTAGTGTTGGGTAGGGTAGTGTAGCGTAGGGTAGGGAAGGTAGTGTAGGGTAGGGGAGTGTATGGTAGGGTAGGGTAGTATAGGGTAGGGTAGGGTAGTGTAGGGTAGTGTAGGGTAGTGTAGGGTAGTGTAGGGTAGTGTAGGGTAGGTAGTGTAAGGTAAGGTAGATAAATGTTTGGTATTTTTATGGCAAAACAAAGTTTGCCGGGTCAGCTAGTACATATATATAAACGCGATGCTCAAAGATCATTTGTCGAAACCATAGACAAACGACAGAGCGCGCGGACCAACGAGTGTTTTATTAAAAATATGGAAGAAAATAGAAATCTATGGTCTGCTGTCAAAAGAAAATTATTTACATTTCAATTCTAATAAGCCCAAACACGACTAAGATATATTGTTTTATTACAGATTTCCAGTGGCTGCCTTCAGGTTTCATCATCAGATCAGTTCGATGGTACCATTTTCATTAGTACCATTTATTTATATGTATTTGCATCATCATAGTCGCTTAACTATTCGAGATACCTTATACCCATGACATACTTATTAAGGAGTTCCAGTGTCCATATGTGGTCCACTTCATCAGTTCCACTTCACCAAATCCAACTTTCTGAGTGCAAATGCTTGCCATGTTATTGAAAATACCAAAATTACTATATATCTATATATTTGAGTATTTTCCTTCATCAGATTCTGAAAATTTAAACATCTGAACTGAGAACCTCCTCCTTTTTGGTAAGTCGGTTCAAAATATAGTATTTTTCCTTTTTGGTAAGTCGGTTCAAAATATAGTATTTTTCCTTTTTGGGAAGTCGGTTCAAAATATAGTATTTTTCCTTTTTGGGAAGTCGGTTCAAAATATAGTATTTTTATGTTTTGTATTAAGACAAACTTCCAACGTTATTAATAACATACAACGGCTTACATACAACGAAAAAAAATTGAGAAAAGGTTTGGGTAAAGATGTAACTAAACGGGGAACCGATCACTTCTCCGAATTGTTTTTGTTCGAATTTTATTTTACCGTAAGCTATTGACCGACGTCTTTTTTGCTATATACATTATTTGACATATTTTCAGATCATCGATGTATCATGTGGCATATGTATTATTTTACCGAACTACATTTCGCCGATTTACAAAATAACTTTTTGCTTTTGGCCGAAGCCACTTTTGAACTTTTTTCATTTGCAATATTTTCACCACACCGACACTACATTTTACGGATTTTTTTATAATTTGGTCTTAAATATTTAGCCGGTTACTTGGTAGCATTTTTAATTGAGTAAAGCGAGCGAACTCAGCTCCCGTCATCATCTTCTTCATACTTACTGGTTACTTTAGAACCTGCAGACAAAAAATAGGAGCGGGGCTACGTCGACAATTTTTTTTTCAAGTCGCTGTTTTAAACATTTGTATTCGCCCACTGTGGGCGATACATTGAAAGATCGACCCTGCTGGTTCAGAAGTTTATTCTTAAACGTTTTGTCCAGAAAATATACGTAATGTCACGATAAAAATATGGCGGTTCGTTCGGAAAATATATTGAGTGAAGTGAAGTCTACCGTGAAGTTGCCGCGAGTCTCACCGACGTAGGATGCGTTCACGAGTAGAGTAAAAAAGCTGCGTTCCGGCGTAGACATCCTCCGGCGTATACGCCCAAGACACCAGCGTTGCGGTGGTGAATTGCAACACAGAATGAGATGGAAAACTCTTAATGTTAATCCAAACATCGGAGACATGGTGATCATAAAGGAAGACAATTAAAAACACCGCAATGCTGGCGTCTTGGGCGTATTACACGTCTGTACCTGGGACGAGATAACGTGTGTCGAGTGGTTGATATTTACACCGCCAGAGGTACCATACGTCGGGCGGTTCACAACATTGTTCGCCTGCCAGTTGAACCAGTTGAAAGCTAGTCTTTCAAGGGCCGGAGGATGTCATGTCACGGTCGCCAAGATGAGTGTGATAGATTGAAAGATCGACCCTGCTGGTTCAGAAGTTTATTCTTAAACGTTTTGTACAGAAAATATACGTAGTGTCGCGACAAAAATATTGCGGTTCGTTCGGAAAATATATTGAGTGATGTGAAGTCCGCCGTGAAGTTGCCGCAAGTCTCGCCGACGTAGGATGCGTTCACGAGTAGAGTAAAATAGCTGCGTTCCAGCGTAGACACCCACTGATGCTCTCTCACTTAGTATTTTGATATGCGTATAAAAATAAATACTTCGAACAAATGTTATTTCGGCAAAGTGTAACTTCGGTAAAAAGTTTTTCAACCAAAAGAAACGTCGGAGTAACAAAAAAATCGAATTGATAATAGGTCAACTGAGACAGTGGCAGACGTGACTTCGATGAAGTAAAAAAATAAAACGATAATAGTTGAAAAGTTTTAGGTGAAATGAAATTCGGTCAAATATTTTTCGAACTTATGATAGGTAACCAACTAAACGCTGAAGTACCTACCTACTGGGAAAAGTCATCAACCTACATGAAAAAAATGGAAACCAATTTCTTTCCTTCAGTTTTTGCTTTCACTGCAAAAGAAAAGTGCACTCTACTGAACGACTAATCCATTTTAAGACAACATCAACATGAGGTATTCCATTTTCCCCCGGCCTCCCTGCGACCACGAGTACTCTGCAAACATTCCTACCGTTCCATTAACTAATTGTTAATTATCTCCCCTGCCTCCCCTTTGCGAACGATGACGTTTTGATGGAGATGCCAATTTTTCGTTTTGTTTTTTCTAGGGGGCTCTCGGATGATGGTACTTTGTTTTATTTTTTTAAACTGTGCTTTTGTGATAATTTTTTAAAGACATTGTTAAAGTTTTCCGCATTTTTTCAATTAATTTTGTTGGGGGATTTGTTGAAAATACAATTTACCAACAGCCGGTTTTGGAAAGGAATTACCGATGCGTGACAAATTAAAAGCAAATCAAGTGATGCAATTGGTTGCTGAAAATGAATTCAAGCAACCACAGCATCTAATGCTGGTTTGACAATTTGTCACATTAACTTTATGATCATTTTCTTTCTAGAAACTAGATGTATTCCATTTTTCTTTTGGAAATTTGCCAGTATTGATAATATTGTAGCCGAAAAAATTACAAGAACTAAGTAGTTACTAGCTCAAATACGCCCAAAAAGAGACAAAACAGTGTATTAGCCTTATAAGTAATCCCATAAGAGAGGCCACAGGACCAAATGCACGGGAAATGGGCCTTGTGCGTGCTATTTGATTGCACATTATTTCCAGACATTAACTTTTCATTTTGGTGTAATGCTGCCGAGCTCTTAACGGCCTATAGTGACCGACTCTTGGCCCGGAAAGATGCTTGTTATTTTTTGTAAGTGAAAGGTGTTGTTTGTGTCTCAATGTAATTGGCTGATGAAACCTATGTACTTAGGTATTATAAAATAATCAAAAGACCCGGCGTTGGAAGGTCTCCAACAAAGTGGACCGATGATCAGGTGAAGGTAACACTGATATAGATGTCGGATGACTTGGCGAGGTCCGCAGGAATTATCTGGATGCGAGAAGGACAAAACTGGTCGATATGATCATGTTCAGCAGTGACATCTATCGGTTGAAAAGATGATAATGATAACATAATCGACAGTTTGACATGTTATTATTTTCTGGACCACTCTTTAAATACCAAATATGACGCCAGCCATCTTCTAATACTAAGACGAAAGTGAACCAACTCTTGCCACAAAGGTAAACGACCTACGTACAACAAGTGCCCACCGTAATACAACAACAACCAATGACTATACATCCCGGATAAAATCTCAGATTGAAATCCGAGTTCCAGATAGTGATCTCCAATTTAACTTTGACGATTTTCCACTTGAGCTCAATACACGGACGATGCAAGTGTACGTACGAATTCGAGTTAACTTTTCCAATATATTCGTGTGCTCAAGCGAGTGGGAACAATTCTCGGATAAGGTACCCAGGTAACAAAGTGTTAAGTGAGAAAATAAAGAAACGCAAACTTTACCAGAACTTTCGAAATTTGATTTTTGTGCAAGTGGAAAATGTTGGGAGAAAATATATAGTTAAGTCTGGGTTTTTATGCTGGGGATTCGAAGTTAAGCTTTTCATAAAAGTTTTTAGAAAGAAAATAAAATATTGTTTTATATTTAACTATTGTATTTAACTATAATGCAGTACTGCCTTTCATACCGCTTCGTCAAAATGATTTTAAAGAATTGCAATATTATTTTCTTCGTCCACTCAGAGAAAGGTGCAGATGATGAATTGGTATCTAAAACTGTTCTACGGAATTCATATTCATCATCATCAGCCTTTAAATGTGCCCACTGCTGGGAAACAGACCTCCTTTCTGTGAGAGGGAATAGGCCGTAACCGGCCACGCAGGCCCAGTGCGGATTGGTGAATGTCATATGTCTTCGAATTTTTGGTTCTAGGACATGCCGGTTTCCTCACGATGTTTTCCTTCACCGTTTTTAGAGCAGTGGTGATGAATTAATTTACACAAAGTAAAGTGCCTATTTGAGTTCGAACCCACGACCTACAACTTGTAAGTCGCAGCTGTCACCACTGAGCCACTACTGCTCTCCACGGAATTCCAGACACAAATTTCCACTAAAACGTTGTCGCGTCGCAATTGTCTGTCAACCCTAAAAGTACTACCACTCATGGATGCTCGTTATTAGGCAGTATTTAGTTATATATTGTTCCTATTTCAGTAAACCACATAAATAACACATTAGCGTACCAGGCTCTCATAACCCCCAAAGAAATCAATCCAACAATCCAAACAAATCAATATAAAGCAAGTATAAAATAATTATTTATTCTAACGTCGAGTTTGGGATTCGATTCGCGTTCGGCTTCGGTTTGAGCGCTTCGCAAATACTTCGCTAGAGGGGAACGGATGTGGGGTATGCTGCATCCTTCCCCCGGGATCTGGAGAACTTTTTCAAATGTTGTGTTTGCCGATGAAATCTTATTGTTGGTATAAATTCTGATAAAATTCTCGAAAAGGTTCCGATGAATAATTTTGTGAGTCTTGGAATCAAATCATTGTGTTTATTGAAATCATTATTTTTGTCTAAAGTACTATTTTCTTCCTTGTGCCGTGAATTACGAAAATGATCCCAAGGGAACAACTGGTATATTACACATAATCTTTTGTCCTAATCCAGATCATATCAGCAAAATCCATTAAGTCGTTGAGGCGTGATTGATTAACAAATATACAGACTTCCACAATTGATAATAATTATTTGTTAGTATGAGTAGTACAGGCCTAGTACCAAGATCTAGGAAACAGTGCCACCTATGAGAACACACCTTGAGTAATATGAGGTAAAAACCGGCCAAGTGCGAGTCGGACTCCGCACATTTAGGGTTCCGTACCAAACCACAAAATCAAGTTGGTTATATATAATGATATAATTTTTGTTGATGATTTCTGAAAAAGTGTGCTATTTAGAGACATCGTTTTATTTTTGATGTAATCTTTACATAAACTTCTATCACATAGAATAATGTCAGATTATTCTCTTTCCAAACTTCAGAGATAAGGGGGCGGGGGACGGTATTTTTCTTTTTCGTCCACAGTCGAAAACTACGTGGCCTAAATCAAAAATAAAAAAGGTTTGAGAATGTGCAAATAGCTTTCCTTCATATGATACCCCCATGCCTTAGTAACACCACTTCAGATTTTTCAGAAGCTATTACAAAAAAAAAAAAATTGCAAAATAGTTAGCCAAACGTCATGTAAAACTACTCCAAATTTCAAGTTGATAGCGTTAGTAGTTATTGAGATATCCAGCTGTGACAGACGGACAGACTGAGTCGCGCCATAAGGGTTCCTTTTTACCATTTTGGTACGGAACCCTTATTACGTTGCGTAATTTCTTCTTGATGCTATAAAAACAATAAAACAAGCACAAAATTCACCAAACAAAAACTTTAACACCACTTGCATTATATCAGTCCTAACACTAAAAGATAAAACGTTTTACATTCGGTAATGTGGTCCCGGGGGCACTATTCTGTAAACTCAAGTCATAGAAACTAACGCAGCCATCGCACTAAAGTTAAATGTCAGCCATTAACGTTTGCGACTGTGTTGCAGCGCTTGCAAGTGAGTTTCAGAATAGGACGCCCTGAATTTGCATTAATTAAATTCTGCATTCGAGTGGATATCTTTTTACAGGCAATATTTGTTATTATAGTAATTAGGACAGGACTTTAAAGAGGTACTTCAGTAGCCTCTGTTTTCAAACAAGTTCTATGAAAATAATTTATTAACTATTTCAAGCAAGAGCATATTTTTCAGGGATGTATGTAAAGAGAGAAGGATGGAACTTAAATAATATGTATTTCCTGGGGGGTGACCATATGCTCCTAGAGTTAGGCTATTTTGAGATCGAGTAAGTGACAGATGTATACACGTCATGTACATCTGTCCTTTGCACACACACAAAATCACTCTAAGAGCTTGGTCACCCCCTGTGCTGTGCCAGTAAGTAACATTCTTTCGGACTCGTTAGCTTATCTTGTCACTGCATTTTCACCTATTTATTGTAGGCTTTTGCTTATAGATGGCACAACAATACGAGTAAAATAAAAAGTAAATACAAAAATAAAAAAACCAGACTGCTTAAAAAGCGAACTAACGACTTCCAGAACAAAAAACTACAAAGCAAAAAATAAATTTCTTTTCCGAAGTCGGTGTCTATTTTACCCATTGTTTTCCGTTTTTCGACACCGACTTCGGAAAAGAAATTTATTTTTTGCTTTGTAGTTTTTTGTTCTGGAAGTCGGTTTGATTTTTTGTTAAAAAGTTTTTATTTTTCTATTTTTAGTTTTGGTAGGTACCTCTAATTAACATGATTATAATTTATAGCCAAAGTTCATCTCATGGCGATTCCAATAAGCCCAAACACGAGATACTTTGTTTTATTTGAGAGTTCCAGTGCCTTCCTTCCGGGTTCATCATCAGATCAGTTCGATGGTGCCATTTTAATCAGTACCATTTATTTATAAGTATTTGCTTCATTATAGTCGAGATATCTTATGCCCGTGACATACTTAGCATTTAGGAGTTCCAGTGTCTTCTTCATCAGTTCTACTTCACCAAATGATACTTTTTGAGTGCAAATGATTGCATTGTTGATGAAAATACCAAAATCGCTATATGTTTGCCTATAATATTTGAGGAGTTCCCTCGATTTCTCTAGGATTCCATCATCAGATCCTGACCTGATGACTATGGGACCAACAAGGAAGTATACCCTTTCAAATAAAAGAAGAATTTTTGAAATCGGTCCAGGCGTCTTTGCGTAATCGGGGAACATACATAAAAAAAAAAAAAAGATTCCGACGAATTGAGAACATCCTCCTTTTTTTGAAGTCGGTTAAAAAGACGTAAACAAGAATAAAATCAAGTTCTGCAGTCAGAGGTTACATATTCGCGAGCTGGCTGACAAAAACTAGATGTATCCTCCGACTTGACATTATGATTTTCTTCTTTTACCTCTTTAGTTCGCTTCTTAAGCAGTCAGGTTTTTTTTATTTTTTGTATTAACTTTTTTTATTTATAACTTTTTAGTAAACAGTATTTTTTTCGGATTAGGTACATTTAAATACATAAGTGTTATATATTTTTGAAATCACTTCTTAAAAGCCTTTATTATGCCCGTAATCCACCACGCAAGCCCATTGCGTACTGGTGGGTGTCACATGTCTTTGACACAAAGTAAAGCGCCCGCCTGGGTTCGAACCCACGACCTACAATTTATAAGTCGCGGGCGTTATCACTGGACACCACTGCTCCCTCCTGAATAAGGAATTTCACTCCCACCAGTATTTTACTTAAAGCAACTTTCAATCTGACCTAAAAATCACATACAATTTATTATATTTATATCAAAAATGTAAATAAATCATTTAATTAACGAGTATTTGCTACAAATAATTAACCCTTTGCTTACTGGCCCCGGGCGAGGACGTGTCAGTAACATTGTCCCAAAGGGTCCCCAGGACCAAACAGGTACACATCGAACAAATAAAAGGGGATGGATTCTAAAGTAACTGCTCCATGTATGTACTTATTTGTAATTCTGTTTATAGGGATAAAGAGGGGTGAGCAGTAAGGATCATTCAGTAATTATTTTAAGGTTGGGAATGGCCCTTCCGTGTCGATAATTTGGCTTAAAAACTTTTTTACAAAAAAAATACAATCGACTTCCAAATAAAACACTACAAAGTGTAAAAAAACTTTATTTTTGGAAGTCGGTGTCTTTAGTACCTATTTCTCATTTCTGACGTCAACTGCCGAAATTGAAGATATTTGGAAGTCTGTTGTATTTATTTTTAAGTTTTTATTTTTTAGTTGAGGTACTTAACGAGCAAGTTCAATAGTAAGTTATGCTTGAATATTTTACCCGAATAACATAAAACTTGAACACAAGTTTTGGCAATTGGGAAGTTTATCCTTTCAAACAAAAGAAGAATTTTCCAAATCGTCAACACGTCGTTATCATCATCACGTCCTTAGTATCATCATCATCATATCAGCCGAAAGAAGTCCATTGCTGGACATAGGCCTCCCCCAAGCATCGCCAGTTTGACCGGTCCCATGCGTCACGCAACCAGTGGATCCCCGCAACCTTCACCAGGTCATCGGTCCATCTGGTGGGAGGCCTCCCAACGCAACGTCTTCCGGTTCGCGGTCGCCACTCCAGAACCTTTCTGCCCCATTGGCCATCCGTGCTGCGAGCAATGTGCCCTGCCCACTGCCACTTAAGTTTGGCAATTCTTCGGGCTATGTCAGTAACCCTGGTTCTCTTGCAGATCTCTACAATTCTGATTCGATTACGCAAGGAAACTCCGAGCATAGCCCTCTCCATTGCCCTTTGAGTGACTGTAAGCTTTCTGATGAGGCCCATTGTAGGCGACCACATGTCAGAGCCATATGTCATCACTGTGGTAAGTTGGATGAGAAGATACCGCACAACTTCCCGAACGCTGCCCAGCCAAGTCGGATTCGACGGTTGACCTCTTCACCTTAGTATATATATTATAATAGGAGCCTATTGCCATCAACCAGGCACAAATCCGAAATCCGGGCTGCTACTGAGAAGTTCCAGATGGCAAGCCCTAATAACTATTTTCCCGACCCAGGAATCGATTCTGGGACGTCATGCTCAGCAGTAGCGATTGCGTCTACTAGACCAACGAGGCAGTCAGCTTAACCTTTTTTTTTGTGGGATCCGCGGTCGCATAAAGTAACATAATAATAACATTTCAATACCAATAGAATCATGTTATAGTTCCTCTAGTTTAAATTAACCTGAAAATAGATATACTCCAAGGACCTGAGTACGTCAGCCGGTATGATTGCATTTCTCTGAATTTTAACTTGTTCGCAATTTTAACATATTCTCCGCAGTATATTTTCAAACATAACACCAGCTCTAGTTGTCAAATACAAATTGTTTTATACCGACGAGCAGTAGTAAAAAAATGCCACACATTTTTCGAACTGCAGTGTTTTTGCTACATTGTACAAATGGGCCAATCTAAAAATGATAAAGTCTCAATCAATATTTTTACCAAGACGGCAAATTCATTGTATTTCTGCATGTAATGTGACAATCCAATAACATTCCTAAAATAACATCAAACCTGTACCGAAGGGTTAAGCTAAGGGGTGCCTATCAACTTCCGTCGCCCCCCACACATCAGAACCCGAGGTAGCGACGCGTAGTGTTCCACGCGCGCACCTCTTAGACGTCGCACGGGGAGTCAAACACACGACCCGAGGGCTGCGGAAGATCATACTTTCCCGCGACCCCCGGCGTAGGTGTGAGGTGGACACCGGGGTGGTTTTTGAGTCTGACAGACCCCTCCGCTCCCCCTAGGACTGAGGACATCCAATGAGTAGTTTCCACCATGGAATAAAAACAAAAAAAAGCTTTGCCTATCTGTACCTATCACACTTGCGGGAAGTTTTTTTTTATGACCTGAACTGTCCCACTACCGGGCATAGGTCTCCCGCATTTCTTCCATTTCTCTCGATGTTGTACTTTATCTCGCCAATTCTCGAGGAAGCCATCCAAGGCGTCCAGTTATCTTTTCTTCGGTAAAGATATCTGTTTCATATCACTCTTTGTGGTGTGGCAGTATAATATAATTAGAAAGAGGATGACTGTGAAGTTTCGGAATGAAGTTACGATAGTATTTTCTTCCAAATATAAAGGCTACAGGTTCCAACACATAAAAAGAACGCTGGCTTTGAACCTGCGCACTGAGTGATTTATCGATCAAATTAGTGGTATGATGGGGGAATGCTCCGCCAGTATTTCTTTGCGCGCCCGCTATTGGTTCGTCAGTTGACCCATGCTTTCCGCGTTGAGAGCAAACGAAGAGTTGATCACGCTTCGTTAGCTCCCAAAATACAGTCACCCATACAACTTTCTTTGCACGACGCTGGTTTTAAAAATGAAGGTAAGAAAAATGATTTATAGTATTTATTATTGTATGAAGAAAGATCGACATATAAATAATGCTCAATTAAACATTATCTATTTTTAATTCCAGCCTCTTCCAAAGTACTAAGTAGCTAGTAAAGTACCTAACATGATACTACAATAAAACAATTACTCTCATGTTATAAAACAATAGCACTTTGGAACGCGACTGTACCCGTGCGCAGATACATCCCGTCCACTGTCGCTCAGCGTACTTTTTACGTGACGGGACCTATACCTTTGGAATAGCTATCGACTTTTAGCAAAGGACAGATTGTCACACACATACAAGGACCCAAACACAAAACTGCGAATTGACGCGATGCGAATTCGCAACGCAGAAAACTGCTGAGCAAAAACAAGCAACAAGCTCGAAGATTTTTACGATGCGATGTTGCACCGCGGTTTTGTGTTTGGGCCCTTTGTATGGCAGGTCGCTTCATTTTTACCTACCTATATGATAGTCCCTTTCTTAAACTTAATGTGCACTGTAGAAGGTCAAGACATCTGATCTCATCAAAGTGGCGACCACTGGGCCATCACATCACTTTAGCATACTACAATTTTATGACAAGTGATTTAGCAGCGAACACTCAATTGATCAGCGCTATAAAAACATTGCACGAATGCACGTATCATCGGATATTATCGGGCGCAGCTGCGTCTGTCTCGAGGTAAGGACTTCATTCAATATTTACGATTGTTTTGCAAAGTGCAACAGAGAAAGGGATAGGAGGAAGCGGGTTTGTCACTGAAGTGCAAAGAAAACTGGCTGAGTCTGAAAATACCTAACGAGGTTTTCTTTAAATTTTCTGTTTTTCTTTTGTTCACAATATGTAGAGAACATTGTTAGTTAAAATGAGAGTAACGTAACGAACAATAAAACCGCCAAAATCTAAATGAAGAATTTGAAGTTGAGTATTCGTCAAACTTTACTTTAGTCTGAAAACTTGTCAAATTTTTACACGTTGTTAAATCCAAATACTCAATTGAGAAACCGGCTCTATATGTGTTTTCTTTGTTATTTATGTAAATACCCTTAGTGTTAACATGCGCTTTTTAAATGCATAAAGTGGATAAAAAAGGATTTTTTTGTTGTCTTACAGATACAAATTGCATAAAAGGCCAAAGGTCTTCTGAAAATGTCATACGTCGTCATACGTCATACTTAGGTGATCCGTACTTTATCAAAAAACTAAGCTTGCGAATTAAATTCAACCCGCTAACCGCTCATTCTTTAAGCAAAGAGGTCAGGTCGTGAAACCGTAACGTTATTTGACCCTTCGTGAACTTACTCTAAGAATCTCTTTATATAAAGAAGACTCACAACATAATACAGAGAGTACATGCAATTGGTAAATTGATTGTTCAAACAATGGTTTTATCTGAAAAACTATCATGATCCACTTGGTAAACGTTACTGAAACAGAAGATACCTAGCAGTTAGGTACGAAGTAGGAAATAGACAAAATCACAAAGCATCTTTCCCCAAAGGAGTAGGTAGACTAGAGTTTTTTATCAGTTACTTGTAATTAAAATGGTGGTGAGCTTATTGTCATGAACTCCATTTGAGATAACATTAGACATAAAAAAAATCCTATCTTATAGCCCGTTCAATCAATTTTGGTTTCTATTGCGTTGGTGATATGACTAATGGTAGCTGTATTAAACAGTTAGTTTTGGTAACAGGTTTATGCTTTTTATGCCATCCTTATATTTACGGGATAGAACTCAAAATTCGTTGAACGGACTGTAAAAAGGGGTTGTAAAAATTTCTAATGTTTTTTCAAATGGAGTATAGGCACAAATCTAAGCTACTATTGAGATTCTTTTACGAAATATCCCAAACAGTGTGCCTGACCGACGATCTAATCGAAGATTTCACGCTCATTAGGCTTTATGGCCTCTAGACATAAAAGAACGGTGACAACCTTGAACAACTGATGGTTACCAGGACGGTTGATGGCAAACGCCGTACGGAACGCAGACCAGACCAGATCCGTACTAAGTACCCAGGACACAAAATTTTACGACGCTCTCCACGCCCCCAAAGGCAGCTGCCGCAACATTGTTCATGACAAAGTAATTTCTCGGGGAAATCACGATTAGACAATCAGACATGACGTTATAGCACGCGAAGAAAACGAGGAAACATACGAGGCAGTTAGTTCTTTCTTGGTTCCTTCGTCATAATTAACAGTACCCCACAAATCATACCACGTAAACCTATCCAGACCAGCCCCAACCACAAAATAAGAGCCACATTCAAGCTATAAATAAGGCCAGGTGGGCGATATAGTGTCATTAGTGTAGTGTTCCTTCAGTGGCCCGTTAATAATGTCGTTAATGGCACATGTGGCACGCTGCAGTCATTTGTTGTGCTGCATAGGGCACATAATGATGTGTGTCAAGTTTAGGGCTACCAGAAGTAAGGATTTATCCTGACATTTCAGGTTTTTTGACGTGGATACCTCTATAAATCTGTTACTATAGGGAGGCAATTAAAATACGGTTGATAACAAAATTGAGGTAAACAATTTGGTGCTGTGGCTTCTCTATCTATCATCGACATCCAAAATTTAATTATACTTCGATAGCTACAAGATCATAGAATTCGTTTAGTAAAAAATACACAGATTGATGTTATAATGACATGAGAGCGGAGAGCCGCCGAAGCCCGAAATACGAGCTAGTCTCAGTTTGGGAATCAGTGTGTTATTTATAATTGCCTCGCTGTACAATCATTTAGCATTACCATTGTGTTGCATTGCATTTTTTTTTTTTTTTCCTATTTGAAAGAAATAAAATTTTATTATTTATTTTTTTATTATAATAAAACATGGAAATCCAAAGGCCGCGTCCATGATGCCCATTTTCTTGGATTCTGAACCTTTTATAAATATTTCATGTTTGAATTGCTATTAGTTTGCAGGAACCAATTTTTGTAATTATTTTTGTTAGGCTCGCGCTTGACCACTATTTCACCTGATGGTAAGCGATGATGTGGTCGACGGTGAAGCACGCGTGCACCAAATATTACCTAAATACAGTATCCGCCCCATCTGCTTACCCCTCAACGCATCGAGATTTGGAATTACTTTGCGCACACTTGTGGCTAATATGTCAGGACTTTTTTTTACAGAAATCAGGCTTTCTGTCAGGTATTTTCAATCATAGATAAACCTTAGGCTCACAAGTGACCAATCTTAATAAACTAAGGTGTTACAATCGCAATTGCCATTGGTGAAATGTCAAAATTGTATGGATTGTCAAGCGCTATTGAAATTTTCAAATCAATCAATCAATCCCTAGCAATTTGGCATTCCATCAAACGCCATCGCGGATAGAATTACTCTTTGTCTAGAGACTATGGTAACCCTAGACAAGTGTGTATATGGACTTATGTTGAGGTTAACTTTGTAGAATGTTTATTGGTGAATCTGGTTAGGTGCTGTGAGTTAGTTGTGAGACTGACGTTTGTTTATGGTAATAATGTGTATAGGTAAGACAATTAACAAACAATGTTAGGATTCGCCTATTCTACTTCCGTCCCTATTCACGTCTAGGAGCCGATCCCCAGATCAGGTGAAACCCTATTGTTTCCGTTGCTAATTTCTGTATTGCTCTGTATTGGTCGCCGTTTAGTCTCAATTAGCTCACCCTCTGTTATAGAGGTAGGGGGGATGGTAGGGGTATGCCTAAATATTCTTTCGGATACTGAAAGTTATGTGAAGAGGGAAGAATGTTGTGCATACAATGGACAGCCAAGCGCTCGAATAAGTCCATTCTCGACCAGATGAACATCAAAACCAGACTCACCACGATCTGCTACCGACGAGTCCCAAGTTACTTTGGTCACATCAACCGGAGACAGCCAGACAACCTGGAATAACTTGTTGTAGTGGGAAAGGTGGATAGAAAAAGACCAAGTGGACGTTCACCTACTCGCTGGTCTGACCAGATCAGAGCCATTACAGAAGTCACGGTGACTACTGCCCTAAGAAGAGCCGAAGACAAGCAGGGTTGCTTGGAAGCAGTTATTGACTCCCTCAAACTTTTTCTAAATTGACAACGAATAAAAAGAGATACAGAAATAGAAGAGATCGAAATTTACTAAAAGTTATCACACTAATATTATAAAGACGAAAGTTTGTGAGTTTTTATGTGTGTGTGTGTTTGTATGTTTGTTACTTCTTCACGCTCAAACGGCTGGACGGATCTGGATGAAATTTCTCTGACCTGAATCTGAATATGAATCTACACAGAGATAGAATATAGTCCGGAACAGCATATAGGATACTTTTTGTCCCGGGAATATGTTCCCTCGGGATAGTATAGGATAGGATAGATGGACCCCTTTTCCGCACTTAGACTTGCATTTGGTCCGTTGTGCGTGCAGGCCTCCTCTCTGTGAGAGGGAATGGGCCGTAATCCACCACGCGGGCCCAGTATGGGTTGGTGGATGTCACATGTCTTCGATTTTTTTGTTCTAAGACATGCCGATTTCCTCACGATGTTTTCATTCACCGTTTTGAGAGCAGTGGTGATGAAATAATTTACACAAAGTAAAGAGCCTGCCTGGGTTCGAACCCACGACCTACAACTTGTAAGTCGCGAACCTTACCACTGGGCCACCACTGCTCCTGTTCCCTCGGGCTAATTTTCGTTTTTTACACGGGCGAAGCCGCTGGCAGAAGCTATTTTTACCCGACTGCCGAAGGAGGGTAATGTGTTTATCAGTCTATGTATTTATTTATTTATTTATTTATTTATCATTTATTTCCAAAATACTTAACCTATTTTACATTTGGTTTTAGCCACACAACAAAAACCTCACAGGGCTTAACTGTGTGATGGCGAGCCGCTTATTTTAAAATTAAATTACAAATTGCAATGCTGCGTAAATACAATATTATATATTTATGATTAAATTACATATAAAATACTTTCATAATAAACATCGATAAATTTTGTCAAAAGATCAATTGTTTGGGGAATTTTACTGTGTTAGGAAACGTTTTAATTTGTACTTACAACCTTTCGAACCCTTTTTGTACAAATTTTGCAAGTCTTCCGGAAGCTTATTAAGAAAAAGAGGTACCAAGTATTCTGCAACCCTCATCCCGTACACATTATTGTATTTTGGTAAGCTGTATTTATGTTTAAGTTTTATATTTCTAAGAAAGTCAGATCTTGTTTTTTCGGTTAGCAGCTCCGGTCTATTTACTTCAGTAAGAGTGAAAAATTCGACTTTATTGAACACATTCATAACATTACAGTATTTAAAAAGATCTTCGTCACTATTTTCGAACTTCTTGTTTATATGTTTAGGCGTAATTACTTTTAATATTCTTCGTTGTAGCTTATAGATATCTGTCAAGTATGTATGATAAGTTCTCCCATAGCTGCTGAGTCCATAGTTGATAACCGAGTCTGCTAGGGCCATGTATAACATTCTTAGCGTTTTATAAGGCAGTTTATATTTTAGTATGCTAAGTTTGCCTAGGATAGACCTCAGTTGGTTGCATACGTAGTCTTTGTGAGGTCCCCAACAGAATCGGCTATCAACCACTAGACCGATATACATGTGTTTATCAACTACTTCTAATAACGGGCATTTACAAGTCTTAGGCGAGCTATGTAAGCAAGTATGTTCGTGTGCTATCACTGTAGGTATAGTCGAGCATTTATTGTGTGATGAATGTATGTGAACAATTTTAGTTTTAGATGCGTTTATTACCAGTCCTACGTCATGAGCCCATTTACACATTTGATCGAAGCTACTTTGTAAGGATTCCTGAGCAGCTTGGATGTTTTTATTAGCGACCAAAATACACGTGTCGTCTGCAAATTGGTATAAAGAATCTGACTTTATTGCATTACTCATATCATTAACATAAAGCAAGTATTCCGTTGGACCTATAATTGAACCTTGGGCCGTTCCTTGAGTTGCCGGCAGCTTAGCACTGTACTCATCTTTTATTTTGACCGTGTTGTATCTGTTTGTGTGATAGTTTTTTAATAATTCTAATAGTGGCCCTTGTATCCCATTTCTTGACAACTTTTCAAACAGTGTATGTATGTATGTTTGTTCCTATATGGCGTTCCAGAGACCAAACCCGTTGGCCGATTTTGATGATTTATACGTCAATCGATTCGTCTTAACTCTGCGAGTGTCATAGGCTACATTAAAATTGGACAGTAGAAAAATTGCGACTTTCGGGCGCCATATTGTGCGGGCCCTAATATTTTTTTGCTTCTAAACTCATCGTGTGGGATATCAAAATAAAGAGTTTTATGAGGTGATTTCAAAAATATATAACACTTATATATTTAAATGTATCTAATTCGATAAAACTTAACTAAAATGTTATAAATAAAAAAGTTAAATCAAAAAATCAAAAAACCCGACTGCTTCAAAAGCGAACTAAAAAGTCGTAAACAAGGAAAAAATCATGCTGTGCAGGCGGAGGATACACCAGATTTTGGTCAACCAGCCCGTGAATATGTATCCTCAGACTGCACAGCATGATTTTTTCCTTGTTTACGACTTTTTAGTTCGCTTTTGAAGCAGTCGGGTTTTTTGATTTTTTGAATTAAGTTTTTTTTTTTATTATATTAGCCTATCCGAAAACATCCGAAAGTGATTATCACGAATCTCACCTACGGGTAGATAGGATAGAATATTAATCGAGGCGACAATTCCCAGTAAATTAAACCTCACTAAGGTTGAAACTATCAAACTGTCACTTAGTGAAATGGAACTTATATGTTTTATGACGTGCAAGAGACATTCAATCATAGTGATAAACTTAAATAAAATACCTAAACCAAAATGATTCGCTATGCTGAATTGTTGACCCATAACAAAACGCCATCAGCAAATAGAACGTTGAGTGGCACCATACAAGCTACTTCTCAAAGAGGGTTGCCAAGTTTTGGTGTAAAAAGCGGGTGGTTCACAATATCGTATGCGGGCGACTCGCTGGCATGTTTACACGCTGAATGGGACTGTTTCAGCTTGAAACGGAGCTGCACTATGCTATGCATAAGATTTTAGTGGTGAGGGTACAGTGAGAAGAGGCAGCGTGTTTGGTAATAGAGAGGTCGTGTGGTTTTATATTGGTCAGAATTTTTACTAGGAATAGCTCGGGGATTGCCTGGTGGATCACAATGGGCTTACCCTCATTTACATGAGACTTATATAAACTGGCGGAATGTGAGTTTAGTCCCTTCGCAAAATACAGATTTGTAGTTATGTTTGTCTTAATGACATGTCTATAAGTTGGATAATGTACAGACCGCATATCGAGTTGTTTTCTATCCCTACCTTGTAGAAACTAGAACAAATTTCCGTGCGTTCTTATCATACCTATTTTTAACCCCCGCTGGAAAAAGAAGGGTGTTATAAGTTTGACGTGTGTTGCTGTGTGTCTGCCTGTGGCATCATAGCCCCTAAACTGATGAACCAACTTTGATTTAGTGTATTTGTTTGAAAGATGATATTGTCGAGAGTGTTCTTAGCTATGTTTGAATAAAATCGGTTCAACCATTCAAAAGCTATGGGTGTTTTACTTTTTGAATCAAGGTGTTTTCGCAAGATATCGTGTCATAATTACGTATTCAATAGATTGCCGATCGAAGCGTATCTACTATGTAGTAGATAAATTGGATCTGACGCAGAATGTCCCATTCGCAAAATGTCACGGTGAAAAAGAATGTCCTATTCGCGAAACGTCCTATTCGCAAAAAGTCCCATTCTCAAAAGGTCCCATTCTCAAAAAGTCCCATTCTCAGAAGGTCCCATTCTCAAAAGGTCCCATTCTCGAAAAGTCCCATTCTCAAAAGGTCCCATTCTCAAAAGGTCCCAATTGCATAAACTCGTATATTATGTGTCAAATACCAATGCACGATACAACCCAGATGGCGTCACACGCCCTGTACGTCACTAGTCTCCGATTTTGTTGAAACTTTTTGAGGATATTGTTCTCAAATTGTTCTATTCAGTACCTTCAATGAAAAAAAGTGCACCTCTCGGGTTTCGCTAAAAAATGGCAAACAAAAAATGACGTACAGGGCGTATACGCTCCGTACGTATTTTTTTTTCTGTTAGAGTTAGAGATGCACAGTATAAATCAAATAAATGTTCCCGAATATAAACCCACGAATACTGAATATTGACTCTACAGCGCCCACCAAACCGCCACAATATTAAATTGAAAATCGTAAAAAAAAAACCTAAAAATTTTGGACCCAAAAAGGCATTTTGTTGAGATTTTTTTACCTGAAATAAATGTTCTCATTTAGCGCTCCACAAAAATGTAATTATATCACAGAAAAATGCGATACTTTCAAAGATAATAGCAAATCAAAATTAAACTCAACATCACCAACACAGACATACAGATTTTTGCAGTGCCTAGATGTGGCAATCAAAATTCAAATTCAAATTTCAAGTAGGTACAAACTATCGTTGATACTATAATGACTTAAGTTTTTTTAATATTAATATCATAGTGATATGAGAACGTACGCCTAAAAAGCCACAAAAGCTTGTTCAGACATACGTCCTCCTTGGAAGCCAGCGCAACAGACGAGAGATCTACACTGTGAAAAAACGCACATCCTACCCCTCCATACTCCATCACTCCGGCAGAGAATCTGCCTCCTGGACACGAACTGCAGTGGCCAATCTGGAAATCCCTAAACCGATTGCGGGTACAGGTTGGTCGCTGCAGATAACATCTGGCGAAATGGAGTCTCAAACACAGTGCCAGTGTGGGGCTCGGTCGCAGGATATGCCCCTCCTCCTTGTCTGCCCTTCGTGCCCAGCCACCTGTATCTTTCAGGACCTGAACGTGGCAAATGACAGAGCGGTCCAGGTGGTTACATACTGGTCAGACAAAATTTGAGAATAGTTGAGTAAAAATTTGAGTTTCTCGGCACGAAAAGAAGAAGACTTTACAAGAAGACCTTACTATAGAACTTGCCCATTAGTGCCACAGCTAAAATGTGAAAAAAAATTAAAAAAAAAAACAATAAAAATACAACCAAATTCTTAATAAAAACAATGCAAAGTGAAAAATAACTTCAATTTCGGCAGTCGCTTTCTTTTTTAACGTATCTTTTTGATTGATAAACACATTACCCTCCTTCGGTCTCGTAGGTATAAAACGAAATCATTGTATGGAACAGCCGATTTCCTTTTTTATGACTGGTGCTCCTAGGACATTGTGTGAAAGGGACATTCTGCGAATGGGACATTTTGCGTATGGGACATTGTGCGAATGGGACATTGTGTGAATGGGACATTGTGCGATTGGGACATTGTGCGAATGGGACTTTGTGCGAATGGGACTTTTTGCGAATGGGACCTTCTGCGACAACGGGACTTTTTGCGAATGGGACATTCTGCGTCAGATCCGATAAATTATGTAGCATGAAATAAAAATGAGCCGGGGGTTTTTTGATTTTTGAAATTTTACTTGTTGGAATCAAATATCACAGTTGACAGTGTCAGGATCCATTCATATTAATAATTATTTTTATCCGCGGTACTAGGCAACTTGGCTTATCCCAGTTGCAAACGACCCTTTGTGCCTATTTGGCCTTGTTTGTTCTGTCACCTTCTTGATATGGAGGGAAGTGGAAATTTGTATATTTCCCTGCTCCTCCTTTTTTATTTTCTGATTAATTTTGTTGCGGGATCCAAGACACTTAACTTAATGCTCCGGGACATCATCGAGTTTCATGGCCTCGGCGCTTGTCTGGTGGTCATGCCTGATGGTTCTGGCTTTCAGGATTTGCAGTGGTTTAGGAATAGTGCGGTAGGATTGTGTCTTTATGACAGAGTTGATCTTTCTAAGAACAGCTATTGATGCTGTGCAATTTTACGTTATAATAATAGTTAAAAGTGTGCCATGGCAGAAAATAAATAAAACCTAGGTACATATTTGGTGCACATTTGAGAAAATCTAGGCTCGCAACCTGATACGTGGATTCTAAACATAATCTGGCAAAATATAGAAACATCTCTGCCTCTGGTAATTCAGACGTGACGTACCTATATTGGGTGTTAAAAAATTCTTATAGGTAGGTACCACTATTTAGAAAAATCTTGTTTCTGCTTCAGCCTCCACTCTCGCTATCTCTCATCACCAAACCCTGCCCACCACTACTCATTGTACCGCAGTGACTCCTTTCAGCGCCACGAACGTAAAAGCGTCCCTCGGAGCGTTCGACACCAGAACATTTAAGAGTCGAGAGCGAACGACAAAGCGGTATTGTAATCGCTTCAACTCAACGCAAAAGATAACCGAACAATGGAAAGTATGCCGGCTATTAGTCTCTTAACTTTTTATCTTTTAAAGATATCAGATTTTTGATATAAAGTACTGTTGAAAAACGCTTGTCTTCTGAGTTCTGATGCATGACAAAGTTTCAAAACAAAATATATACTCAAAAATTGTTTGGATGTTCGATCATTTTTATACGGCGCTGTCTCGTCTGATTTTAATTTTATGAGAGATATGGACACGACCATCACAATTTTATTCTCTTGCAATCGCGTACTAAATCTTCAAGAATAGTAAAATAAAAGAGGATAACTCTATTTGAATAAATTCTAGACCATGTTTTCAAATAAGATTTAGCTAGCGATTTTGATTGATTAGATACTCTTTCGCTGATCTTTTTTGATTAATATCGTTGCAGGATCCAAAACAGTTGAATCGTTTCTCTGGCATACGTTGAGCTTCATTGCCTCAGTGCTTTTTTAATGGTCGGCACTGTTAATTCCAGATTTCAAGAGATGCAGTGATTGAAAATTATTAGTGTGGCTGGATTGTCTTATGAAAAGCAAAAATTCAAATCATTCATCACCTCAATCTAATTTGGATCGACGCAACATGCCTTCTTTCATAAAATTCACTAAGTCATTAATCCCAGTAATAACTACATCACCTTTTCAGCCAAATGACATTCATACAGTCCATGCATCCCACGTTTCTGTGGTCTCTTGCCTTTGCCCATTATTGCCCACTATTGGATAAAATCCTCCCTTTTCCACACCGTCTGTCTCTAAAACAACTGAATCGGGCCAGTAGATTCGTAGCAAATTGGCTGTGACAGACAGACAGATAGACACTCGAGTGATCCTACAAGAGTTCCGTTTTTTCATTCAACCGTACGGACCCCTAAAAAGACAAAGCAGTTTAAATATAATTCAAGTGCAAGCAACCACAAGCTTCGCCTAAATAAGCGGTTAAATTCTACCCAAGGTGGGTCAGATTTATAACGACCCGACTGGGGACCGCAAGCCTATGCCTTTATCTAAGCAAGGAGGAACGGGCGATAAATTCTTTACGAATAGTGTTGTATTTTTCGGGTGACATAGGTAGACTGGTGTATGGGTGTGCTGGGACGAGGGCTAATATACGAAGGTCAGATGGAAAGGATTGATTTTGTATCGGGGATAGAAAATGTGAAGCAAAATTATATAGAGAAAATAATCTTATAAAATAAACATTACACTGTTTATTTTAGAACAGGCTAACTTCTATGTTAAGGACATCATCATAGCTTTGAATTTTGAAACAGGAGGCGGTTTTCAATTCATCGGTATCTTTTTTTTTGTATGTTCCCCGATTACTCAAAGACGCCTAGATCGATTTGGAAATTTCTTCTTTTGTTTGGAAGGCCATATTTCACAGATAGTCCCATGGTCATCAGGTCAGGATATGATGATGGGATCCTGGAGAACTAGAGGGAACTCCTCAAATAATAAATGCATATATATATAGTGATTTTAGTATTTTCATTAACATTGCAAGAATTTGCTCTCAGAAAGTATAATTTGGTGAAGTGGAACAGATGAAGAAGACCACAGAGGTCACTAGAACTCCTTAATGATAAGTATGTCATGGGTATATCTCGAATAGTTAACCGACTATGATGAAGCAAATACTTATAAATATTAGTACTGATGAAAATGGTACCATCAAACTGATCTGATTATGAAGCCGGCAGGTAGGCACTGGAACTCCGAAATAAAACAATGTATTCTGGTTGTGTTTGGGCTTATTGGAATCGTCGTGAGATTTACTTTTTATAAATGATTTTCGTGGTGGTGATTTGAGATACCAAAACTAACAAGTAAAATTACAGAATTTAAAAAACCCCCGACACATTTATCTTGCGAAAACACACCGATTCAAACAGTAAAACGCCCATAACTTTTGAACAGCTGAACCGATTTTATTCAAACATAGCTAAGAACACTCTCTACAAAATTACCTTTCAAACAAAAAAACTAAATTGAAATTGGTTCATCCGTTTAGGCGCTATGATGCCACAGACAGACACACAGACACACAGCAACACACGTGAAACTTATAACACCCCTCTTTTTCCGGCGGGGGTTAAAAAGCCAAAAATAAAAAACATTTTAACAAAAAAAAAAAAAAACGATTTCGAAAGCAAAACACCAAAAAAGCGAAAAAAAAACTTTCTTTTCCGAAGTCGGTGGAAGACAGTTTATTTTTTTTTTTGTTCATTTTTTTATTCCCTAGTTTTATTATAAATCGGCCTGCCTTCCTGATGATAAGTGGTCACCACCGTTTTGTCGATGTTAAGCGGACCGAAAGACATTAGCAACACCTAGAGGTTCCATAGGTGCGTTGCCTTCCCTTACTAAAAAGAAGTCTCTAGTTATCTAATACAATATATCACATCACATATTTGGGTTAGCTACCAACATGCAATGGACCTGCGACTTGGATTATATCCGCTCCCCTCTCACAGAAAACATACCTAAATACAGTACTTTCCAATCTTCTTGGCCGCCCTGAAGTTGGCTTCAATGGCTGCGCAGTGATAAGTCTCACACTAAAACAGCAGGGCACCATGCCATGCGCATTGGAAAAGTTCTGGGCTGCCATGAAGATTGGAGAGTGCTGTACCAGCAGAATGAACAATTATGTGGATTATGATGTCCCCAATCCTATACTTTTGGTCCCAATCTTGCCGTCTTGTATTAAAATCGCAACCTCATCTAATTTACACTGAGCGTTTATCTTGGCAGACTTTATATACTGCAGTTAACCGCTTAATTAAACTTAGAAATGTAAAGTAAAACACTGTAAGCACGAGTTAAGCACCGCTACAGACAGTTACGTTTGAGGATGGCTTAAAATACTGAAAATGCAGATTTAAAACTGAAAATGTGAATTTCTTGACCCCTGACTCCTAAGATATAGTTATGAGGCACGGGATCACAGGATCATAAATAGAGTGGTTACGGTTTGTCGATATTTGCATATTTGAAGTATGAAGCTGTAAGTTCTTGATCTTAAGTAGGTATAACATTTTATTGGTTAGAAACCACTTGCTTGCTTTTTAGCCAAGGCAGCAATTACTAATGTAGTGTGGGTTCCTTGCTTAGGTAAACAAAATTGACTTGATATAGAAATTAACAGACTGCCACGGGCAGTATCTCGTATCTCCACCGCAAATTGAGTACGGGTATCTGTAGTGCGCGCGGAACTAGTTGGCCGCTCCTTAGGTGGCGCGTCATCTCGCTATTGCAATCTCATGTGCGTTTTGTCTAAACTAGCCGGCTCTTTCAACGCGTGTTGCCGTCGCGAAGTACGGCGCCGCATTAGTTTAGACAAAACGCAACAATATAGCTATCGACATAATTTATCCATTTTCAAAACCAAGTGAATTAAGTTCAGAACTTATTAATAAACATTAATAAGTTCTGAACTTAATTCACGCCTTTTGCCAATGGGTGTAGGCAGAAACTATAAAAAAGAAAGAAAATAAATTTATAACATGCCATCTACTACGATCCTTACATACTGCTTTTGCTGCATTAACGTTCATACATCTAGTCATACACGCACGCCGGTTATAAGTACTGCACACCTGGCCTTTCTGAAGAACATCACCAATTAAATAGAAATTAATAAGGTTTAGGACTGAAATGAACCAACCCTTATTAATTTCCGAATAATTTATCTATCTACCAATTTCTAAAAATTATAATATATTTATTTTTATAAGACAGTTAATAGGTATACAAAATAGATTACGATAAGCCCCGTATATTCACGCTCCTTACAGGATATAATTGCTACAGCAAATAATCTTCATCCGCCCACTAACGTCGGATTACAGACACGTGCCATCGGTTGGGGGGATGAGCTGACCGACAAGGATACGCGTAAGTACAACCTACTCAAGACTGGATAATTAGTTACGGAGAATACAAGGAAATACAACTGTTAAAACACGCACAAGGAGTGCAATAAATTAAAAGACTAGCATTTACTGCTTTTTAACCCCCGACGGATGGGGTGTAATAAGTTTGACGCGTGTACCAGTAAGTTTGTGCATGTATGTATCTGTCTGTGGCATCATAGCTCCTAAACGGATGAACCGATTTTGATTTCTTTGTTTGAAAGGTATCGACAGTGTCCTTAGTAAAGTTATGGGCGTTTTACTGTTTGAATCATAATTACGTGTTAAATAGATTGTCGATCGAAACGTGTCCACGACTAGATAAATTGAAATAAAATCAGTTATATTGTTGTTTTTTTTTTATTTAATCAATCACAACGCTTTAATTTGATGGGTCGGAAAGGTTTTGGAGTGGTCACCGTTTATCGAAAAACTTTGTGAGGGCCGCTGGGATCCACTAGGTGGACACTCGACACTCACAGGACTGGTTGTTTAGGCGACACTTGGCGGATGTCTAAGTTCGGCAGTGAACGACTTTCGGATGAAATGAGGATGAAATAAAATCTATGTAAAAATTTAGTGTCCAGTCATTCTAATTTAGTTTACATCAATCTTCCTAATCTGTTTCAGGGAGAGTAGCGATAAGAAAACCTACACTGAGGTATAGATGGTTCAAATTATCTTTGCGCGCAGCGCTATGTGTGGGTAAGCAATTAAGCATGTGTGGGTGGTTGTTGTTGGAACTATTTAGTTTTATAATAAACCTTCTTTCGTAGATTTTTTAGATAGGCCACTATAGTCTTTATTTGATCTTTTAAATTATTATATTTTTGTTTCTTTTTTGTCACTGTCATTCCCTTGTTAATATTTGTAGAAGTTCATTAAAATTACTTTACGTAATACATTATTTTATTTGAAGCACAGAAAATTCAAACATAAAACTATCTACAACCTTCAGGTTATGGGCCCAGAGCTCTAAAAGTCTAAACTCCTTATAATAGTGTGTTACAGAGATTCGAAAATAAAAATGGAGAGATTCTTGTGCAAAACCTCTTCATCATACGAATGCAAGTAATACTAGTGTAGTACCCTATGTTTCAACTACACACACAGTAAGTACTCCATCTTTTAACAAATTAGAAGGACGTTCGAACTACACGACATGGGCATTTTCAATGGAAATGATGCTGATTGATTGTGGACTATGGGATTGCGTGAAGCACCCACCTTTGGAAAATAGCTCACAAGAAATATTACGCTGCGATGACAGAGCCCGCTCTAAAATTGGCTTGTGCTGCCACGAAAGAGTCTTTTCTAAAATAATGGGAGCTAAATCCGCATTTGAAGCTTGGAATAACTTAAAAAAAACAAACGCAGACAGCGGACTTATTAGAAAGCTCACGTTAATGAAAAGATTAATGAACTGTCGTTATATTGATAACATGGAAATGTATGTAAATGAGATTATGTCGACACATCAACAATTACAGCAAATAAATCAAAAAGTTGATGATTCGTTTCTCGCAATTATACTGCTATGTGGTCTACCTGAGCAATTTAAGCCACTTGTCATGGCGTTGGAACATTCCGGCTCTGAACTGACATCAGATAATGTCATTGTTGCACTTCTGAAAGAAGACAGCCATAATCTAACCACCAGCAGTGATACACGTGAAGATAGTGCTTTAGTGATATCATATAATAAGTTTAATAGAGACAGCAAGAACATATTTTGCAATTACTGCCGAAAATCAGGGCATATAAAAGCAAATTGCAGAGTTCTCAAAGCTAAATTACAAGGGGAAAAGGCAGATATTTGTGAGGTAACACTTATGGTTGATGATCAGTCAATAAGTAATTCTAATTTTGATAATTCTGAAGCTAGTGAATCTTTTGTAAATTCTTTTGTTTGTAAACCAATTCTTAATATGTCGCCTTTTGTGAAGAGTGATGACTGGTTTATAGATTCCGGGGCTACGAGTCATATGACCAATAGACGTGATTGGCTACATGATACTGAACCTGTCAAGAAAAGTATTAGAATAGCTAATGATCAAATAATTCTTTCAGATGCCATTGGTACTGTAGAACTAAACACTTCCAACATTACCGAAGTTTTGCATGTTCCGAACTTGTCAACGAACCTGCTTTCAGTGAACTCATTGGTAAAGAAAGGAAATGTCGTACTTTTTTCTAAATCTGGCGGAAAAATTATTGATGGTGACACGTGTAAGGTATACGGAAAAGTTTTATACACAGCCTCAAACGTCAATGGTATGTACAAACTTGATTTACCTATTGCTCAGGCGAATTTAACAGAAGTTAAAGATAATTCAGCTGATTTATGGCACAAACGCCTTGGTCATTTGAACTTCAGATGTATGGAATTACTAAGATTACACTTAGCTCATGGGGTCAAGTATCCAAAACCTGCTGGATCTATTAAAGATAATTGCATTGCTTGCGTGGAAGGTAAACTTTCTAAGCAACCTTTCAAAATGTCGGATTCAAAATCGTCAAATTTACTGGAAATTATTCACAGTGACGTTTGCGGACCTATGAGTACTCAATCTTTGGGAGGTGCTTCATATTTCGTGACTTTCACTGACGATTTTTCTAGAAAAACATTTACCTACCTAATTAAACAAAAATCGGAAGTTGTAGAAAAGTTTCGCGAATTTAAAAATTTAGTCGAGAACCAAACTGATAAAAAGATAAAAATTTTACGTTCTGACAATGGTGGTGAATATTTGAATTCCGAAATGAAAGAAATTTTGAAACAGTCGGGTATAGTTCACCAGACAAGTGTTCCTTAAAATCCAGAGCAAAATGGTTTAGCTGAACGAGTTAACAGAACTTTAGTTGAGAAAGCAAGATCTATGCTTTCAGAATCTTGTCTACCTAAGACTTATTGGGGAGAAGCCATTAATACAGCGACTTACTTGAAAAATCGCTTACCTACTAAATCAATTAGAGGGAAAACCCCTGAAGAAATCTGGACTGGACGAAAAGTGAATCTCTCTCATTTACGTATTTTTGGATGCAGAGTATATGCGCACATACCAAATAATCTTCGAAAGAAATTTGATGCTAAGGCCAAACTGTGCATATTTGTAGGTTATTGCACTGAAACTAAGGGATACAGAGTAGTTGATCCCGAACATCCAAAAATTCTTATCAGAACAAGAGATGCCAAATTTTTTGAAAACGATTTTCTGTTCAAATCAAAGTCTACTTACCAAAATAATATTGTTGATAAAGTTGGAACTCAATTAACTGAATCCATTCCTATTATAATTCAAGAAAATTCTGAAAGTACACCAACAACTCAGCTCACAGAACTTAATGTACCTGAAAATGACAACACTGAAGAGGAATTTCATGACAGTGTAGCAGAGATTCCAGATAATACAAACAATCAAGTTTCACAACCCGTTACGAGATATCCATTGAGAAACAGAATCCCGAAAAAGTGGCCAGAAGATATAGTTCTGTACAAAGCTGTAGAAGATGATATGCCTTCAACTTATAAGGAAGCTATTTATTCTGATGATAAAAATAAATGGCAAGAAGCTCTTCAAAGCGAATATGACTCACTTGTAAATAATGAGACTTGGATCCTTGTTGATAGACCTAAAGATAGGAAAACAGTTCGTTGTAAATGGGTATTCAAGATTAAGAAAAATGAAAACGGGGAAAACGTACGCTATAAAGCGCGATTAGTAGCCAAAGGGTTTACACAAACTTATGGCATAGATTATGATGAAACATTCGCACCTGTCGCACGTCTTTCAACGGTAAGATTACTACTTGCTTTCGCAGCACAATGGAATATTAAAATGGATCAAATGGATGTTGAAACTGCGTTTCTCAACGGTGATCTAAATGAAGAAATTTTTATGGAACAACCTGAGGGTTTCACCAAAGAGTGCAACAAGGGGAAGGTATGCCAGTTAAAGAAAGCACTTTACGGCCTGAAACAAGCGCCTAGACAGTGGAACCTCAAACTTAACGAAGCAATGATGCAACTTGGTATGAAAAGGTCTGAACATGATCATTGTCTATATTATAAAGTTAAAGGAACTTGCATTTTAATTGTCGCAATCTTTGTTGACGATTTTTGCATTCTCAGCAATAATGCTGACATGAAAGAAAACTTTAAAAATAATATTAAACAATTCTTTAAGGTCAAGGATTTGGGAAACTTAAAACATTTCTTAGGAATGAGGATCATTCAAGAGGAAAATGGAATAACCATTGATCAAGAAGAATATATTAAAAAAATACTAGATAATTTTGCAATGACTGATGCAAAACCTGCTAGTACACCCGCTGATCCTAATCTGAAATTAGTGAATCCCTCAAATGAAGAGAAAGAGGGTGCTCAACATTTACCTTATCAAAGACTGGTTGGATCTCTAATGTATCTGTCTGTAGGAACTAGGCCAGACATTACACATGCTGTAAGTGTGTTAAGCCAGTTTAACAGTAACTTTGGAACAATCCACTGGAATGCAGCAAAAAGAGTTTTACGTTATTTGAAAGGGACAATAAATCTTAAACTTAAATTCCAGAAGAAAAATACACTAGCACTTACGGGATATACTGATGCAGATTATGGCGCATGTCTAAATGACCGGAGATCCTACACTGGATATGTATTTTACTTAAATGGACCTATTTCGTGGGAATCTCGTAAACAGCGCACTGTAGCCTTGTCAACGACTGAGGCCGAATATATGGCTCTTAGTGATGCTGCTAAAGAATCAATATATCTTAAAAACTTATTGAAGGAAGTGTTTGGTTGGGACAATGGTGTCTGTATTTACAGCGATAATCAGGGAGCTCAAATGCTAACAAAAAACAACATTCATCACTCGCGAACAAAACACATTGATGTCAGACATCATTTTATAAGGGATACTGTTGCTAGTGGTATGATCAGTATAGAATATGTACCCACAAATGAAATGAAGGCTGACGTGCTAACTAAGTTTTTATCTAAGCAAAGACATCTGTGTTTAACGAAAGGATTAGGTTTAGTTTAACGTTTATGATGGCCTATTATCTATTCAGAAGTAGGGGAAGTGTTGGAACTATTTAGTTTTATAATATACCTTCTTTCGTAGATTTTTTAGATAGGCCACTATAGTCTTTATTTGATCTTTTAAATTATTATATTTTTGTTTCTTTTTTGTCACTGTCATTCCCTTGTTAATATTTATAGAAGTTCATTAAAATTACTTTACGTAATACATTATTTTATTTGGAGCACAGAAAATTCAAACATAAAACTATCTACAACCTTCAGTTGTTTACTCTGACAACGACTGCCACGTCACCGCCACACAAATGCATAATGTATAATTACAAGCGCACGCACACATGGCACCGCGCGCACAGATGAGTTGAACTTCCTTTATTTATCTCCAAGAAAACTGCTGCCATAAGCCTCTACAATAATTAATTACTTAATGTATATATAAAAAAATATTCTTAAGTACCCATAAACGATCGTAAATTGGCAGAGCAAATGGCGGGGTCGTGGTCAGCTCCTAATGATGGATTACCACAACATAAGTGATCTCGCGGAGATAAACTAACCGAAACGGATACATGGGGAGGCTGCGAAAAGCTATAAGCCTCGTTAATTAGATACGGATAGGAAAACTTGTTTGGAGGCGAATATTTTTTCTTTGGAATAATTTAGTCACTAAGTACGTAAAACTGAGCAGTGGTGGTCCAGTGGTACCAGCCGTGACTTAAAAGTTGTAGTTTGTGGGTTCGAACCCAGGCAGGTGCTTTTCTTTGTGTAAATTATTTCGTTACCACCGCTCTCAAAACGGTGAAGGAAAACATTGTGAGGCAACCGGCATGTCCTAGAACCAAAAATTCAAAGACATGTCAAATCCACTGCGCGGACCCAGTGCGGGTTGGTGGATGTCAACCAACCCGCACTCTCACAGAGAGGAGGCCTGTGTCCCAGCAGTGGGAATATGAAAAGGTTGATGATGATGACGTAAAACTGTAACATTATATGACGTCTGTACTTCCTGAAACGTTACCCAGAGGTATATAGGTACTGTATATACAGTACACTTACACCCAGACACACACACACACACACACATTAGTCTAAACTCTTACACTTATTATCTATATCTACGTATACATCTATTATTATAAAGAGGAAAGAATTGTATTTTTGTATGTAACGAATAAACACTAACTAAACTACTGCACCGATTTCAAAAAATTATTTCACCTTACCTTTACCTTTCACATTATTCCGGAGTAACACAGGCTATAATTTATATTTAAAAAAAAATAGAGATCCTTAAGAAAATTGCAATAATGTAACCCAAAGTAGCAACATTTTGCAAATAAAATACATTAGGTGGGTAGCTAGGTTGGTAGGGTAGGTAGGTGGTAGGAAGGTAGGTTTATTTATTTAAAACTTCATGCAACATACAAGTACATAGGCGGACTTAATGCCTGAGGCATTCTCTACCAGTCAACCAAGGGTGGTGGAGAGATAACATGGCAGGTGCATAGAAATTGAAATAATTATTGAAGTATGACAGCCTGGCGTCGACATATTTATGCTTAGTGATAAAAATCATTATTTGGCAACGACACTACCAGCCGCACTACCAGTAGTGTCGTTGCCAATTAACGACACTACCAAGCGTTTTTTTGGATTAAATTGTACAGTGAACACAAAAATTTGGGATTCCTATTCCACTAAGGTCAACTCAAAGTTCAACAAGTTGAACTAATTCATGATCAATCTCTTTTACGGAAATTCTATTTTACTTATGAAGTTTAAAAATGTGACAAAGATTAAATTACACTGGCGATAAATTATTCTGACCTTAGACTATATATTATATTATATATTTGATGATCGCGTGAGGGAGACGCGAAGGAGACGCCTATAGGCACCGCAGGCGATGCTCCGGGCGTCGGGAGTCGCAGGCCGATTCCCGGCCACCATAGGCGCGGGCTTGCGGAAAGCAAGTAATGGGTAGCTCGCTCTCTGATAAGGATCAGGCCCAAGTTTACGGCGCGTAGTGTTCCGCGCGCGCCTCAAAGAGATGTCAGCAAAAGTGACGGGGCCTGCTAAGGCCGATGCCTGTCTGGGGCGCGGATAAATTTGTAAGAGAGTTACCGCGGTCCCGTCACAAACAACTGAAGAAACACGGGTGGGTTTAGTCAGTAAAAGTATGACACGCCCTCCCGTTTCACAGAGCGGGAGAAGTCATTGGATGATTTCAAACCCAAAAACAAAAATGTTAGCATTTTTGTTTGATGGATAAATTATTATTGTGAGACTATTTCTGACAATACGTTTTTTCGTGGCACCAGTTCATAGGTCTTGCTTTGGACAAAATTTAATAAAACCTGTAAGATGTTAGAAGCTGATAATAACGAATCAGTGTTACATTTTTTGCCGAGGAATGGGGGAACTGCGTTACCTTTGGCCAAACACAAATATCATATAGGTACTGAAGAAATATAAAAATGGTGCATCTATTTGGAGGCGTTTCAATTATAAAAATGCAAAATGTTTAGGAACAGTAACAGTTACATGTACAGCAATGTTTTTTGTCAGGGTTGAAGCTACCATGCAAGCCAACCTTCGTACTCAAAATATTACATTCTCAAAATATTACGGTAACATTTTATAGAACTTGACAATGATATTGACAGCTCTATCAATTCAAACAATGTGAGACCTTTATTTTTGCTTTGATGATGAATAAGAAGACCTCTAGTTATTTTATTAAACTTAATTAAGTAACATCTACCGGACTATACGGCCACAAAAGTTCATTAGGTTAAAAAGTGTCTGGCAAAAGTAAAAACTCTTGGGTCGCACAAAATGTAAGGCCGAAAAAAGAGTTGCTTTATTTTATGTATTTCCACATGATTGAGTTTTTATCAATTAAGTTTGCTTTTATTTGGTAATAAATAAAGAGTTACTTTTCTGAAGTTTGCTGTTACTGATATCTCATGATTTACTTATTAAATAAAGAATTATATTTCTGAACTTTTCTGTGTTGACTGTACAATTTAATCCAAAAAAGGCTTGGTAGTGTCGTTAATTGGCAACGACACTACTGGTAGTGCGGCTGGTAGTGTCGTTGCCAAAAAATGATAAAAATATGTTAAATGTTTGTATAAAGTTTTTTAGTCTATAAGTATTATTTTATGAGTAGTGTTGACTTGCTGTTCGCTTTGGTATATACTGTAAGTACAGCAAGTAATTATTATTAAAATAAATAAAGTAAAATTGAATAACAATATATATATTGTAGCTAAAATAAATATACATATACATATATATTTACTATAATAAATACGTTTATATATATATATATATATATATACATATATAAATAAATAGAAAGGTGATTGAGACGACTCTGCTAATGGTGTAGAAAATAATGTCGCAACTTGTCGCCAGTTGATGGGAGCGAAACCGCGGAGGCCAGCTAGTCAGTTATATTTGAGTCCCATGTAATCAGGGGCAAACCTATAACGACCAAGCATAAATCCAGACTCCGTAATCCTACTGAGAAAGACAAATCGAAAAATCTAACGCTTTGCCCAACCGGACATCGAACCTAGTAGATACCACATGTTTATTTATTTATTTATTTATTTATTTATTTATTTATTTATTTATTTATTTATTTATTTATTTATTTATTTATTTATTTATTTATTTATTTATTTATTTATTTATTTATTTATTTATTTATTTATTTATTTATTTATTTATTTAAACTTCATGTACAATGGTGATACATAGGCGGACTTAATGCAGCAAGGCATTCTCTACCAGTCAACCTTTGGGTTAAAAAGAACACAACAGTGGTAGGAGTCCAAAATCAAAATAAAAAATGAACAATAATTAAAATTGGATAATAAACTATCTAACTAATAAAATACATAAATAATTTCTAAACCAATAGACTAATAAATATTATAATAAATACTATATTCTAAATGAATGAAAAAATGAAGAAATAAATAATGAATGAAATGAATGAATGAAGTTAGAACTTGAATAAACGACTATACTAATAGTTGTGAACAGGCTAAGTAGGCTAAGGTATTTGTTGCAGTCTGAACTATAACATTGAATTCTCTGAAATTGCTAAAAATAACAACTGCTCCGTTAGCAGTACTCAAAGACGTACGTTGTAGCTAAGGCAGGCATAAAAAACGGTGGCGTGATGATCTGGACTCGTTCCTGCTAGATTGGCCAGAGAAGGCAGGAGTCAAACTTGACTGAAATAATGTCAGGGGTACTTTTCCCCAGCAGTGGCGCAGCACAGGCTAAATAAAAGAAAAAAAATCTGCGAAGCTCGACAAAATGTAAGAAACTTCCTTTTTTTTTGTAAATAAAATTAACTTAAAGTTATTTAAAGCACCCGGTGTAGCTAAAAGGAGTATTCTGCTTTGAATATTTATCACTGCAGAACATTTTAAAGAATTTAGATAGTCTTGAAAATATATGCCTTTTACTCGGGCTACGGGTAATATTTGTTTCTCATAGGTATCGTTAAAGCTTAGGTGCCTATGTGTTCCACCTTGGTGGGTTCCCGCATTGCCGAGGCGGGGGGCTCAGTAGCCGTGGCTTGGTCACCCACGGTGAAGCGAAGAGAAACCCGAGAACGGGCGGCTCATCAGAGCTCGACGGCCAACAAGTAGGTTGCGGTGCCGCTTGGTACTTAAAAAAGAATATGTTTGTGTTAAAGTCTAAATGCAAAGTTGTATGCCAGAAACAATAAAAAAAAATTCAGCAGCTTCTATAAACATGCTCCTAAATAAATTCAGCAGCTCCTATGGTTGCATGATAACACGACAAAACATAGGGAACATCTAATTTTCATTTCGCGGTTAGGTTTGGTCCCAATAATTATAAGTAGAATCACCTATTATTTCAATTATGTAATTATTATGCACTTCTTGAGCTGAGGCCCTAGACAAGCGACATTCTACCAATGAAAGTGTGGCGAAGGCGGATGTCAAAAAGGCAAATTGTACGAGATTGACAAGTGTGAACCAGTGGTCAAGATAGGCTGGTCACAGAACAGAAACGGCACTCGTATAATTTACAAAGTGTTTATTCTCAGTTATTGACAAAAAACAATCTGACTAGCGTTCGTCTTACAATTCGTAGTATCAAAAATGGCGGACACTGTCAACAATTCAAACTGCCTAACACAGCCGCTTTTTATATTATTCCAATAAACTTCTATTAATGTAATAATCAAATTGAATTACATAATAAAATTACTAATATTAAATAACAATTATTACCAGTAATATTTATCAAAGAATCATGCGTAATAATTAACATTATTATTTATTTGATACACCAAAAGATGACAAGCGGATGTTGTCCTAAGAGGTTTTAATCATTCGGAATACTTAATTATAAATGAAAATGGAGTGTTTGCCAGCAGAGCCATGGATATGGTCTTGATTTTGACTTTAGTTTTGTTCTTTTGTTTAACTTTAGTTTTATTTTTGTTTAACGTGTGTCCACGAGAACCTTCTGCCGACAAATTGCTTTGCAGTTTGGCAGCTGATGTTTATTATTAAAGGTGTAACTTATTGGATTAAATAAATAATAAAAAAAAATATATTAGAAGATTAACATTCAAAATAAAAGATGAACTATACGTATTGTAGAATTAAGTCAAGCTGGTATATCCAAGGTCGGAGGTCGGTAACACAAGCGATATCGAAAAATAACGTGATCAATCCCTTACATTTTGACATTGCGACTATCGCCTTCGCTGACCACTTGTCTAGAGCCTCACAGGTAAAGTGACATCGTCTAAATTGACATGCGCTACCAAATCAACGAAATATGTTTTTTTGAAAATCGTTACTGGTGATTTGCAGCACCACCATAACGTGGTCACGTTCTCTTTTGAAACAGTTCCGTACCAGCCAATATTATCAGCGTGTGGTAAAATTTACTACTAAAATGCGGCTAACTGTTCCATTTCTAAAGCATCATAAAGGCAATGAATACTTACATCGTCAACTTTCACGTTAAAATTCAGCACACTGTTGACTCGGAGCCATCCATTAAAATCTGGTTACGCTGCGCTGACGGCCCACATCCGCGCCTGACGCTTCTAAAATAAAACAACGGACACTCGTGGTCAGTGTGCAACCAGCTTGAATTGGGTCAGGATGTTGCTGTTAAATTTTAGTGAAAAAGTTTCTAGGTTAAATATTCATCGTTTACTTTTACAACAGCCTTTTGATATATAGTGCTTATTTGGTAGCAGGAAACACAGTGAGCCGATTGTTTCGATGTTGGCCTCGATTTTAGATAAACAAGTAGTAATAATAATAATAAAATTTCTTTATTCAGGTAACTTACAGAACCCATTTTACATTAAAATAAACATCAGAATAATACAAATAAAAATAATATCAGATAAATACCGGTCAAAAACAAAAAGACATTGTCAAATCAAGTCACAAGTAAAGTCAATTAAAATAATGTCATGTCAAAACAGAATAAAATTACCCTAGCTACAATAATAAAAATAAAATTAATTAAAACAAAATAAATTTGATAGTATTTAGTACCTTCTCTCCGGCACTGGCACAGTGACATGTCTGTCAGAACAATGTCGGAGGAAAGGACAATCTAACCTTTCCGCGATCATCGCCAGGACGGCGTTGGAACTGGCCCGTACCCTGCAGACCATAGAAGCAGCGCGCTTGCGCATAACCGCGTGAAAGCTATCGGTGTGTGCCTCTGCGAACATACCTGAGGCGCTACAATATCGGGGCAGTCCCATCACCGCCCTAAACGCGTTATTGTACTGCACCCGTATAGCATTTAGGCTTCTTTTGGTGTAGTGAGCCCAAAGACTACAAGAGTACAGTGAAGTACAAAAGGCTCTAAATAGAGTAACCTTTACATCGTTCGAGCATCGGGCGAATCTGCGAGCAACCATATTGGCTCTCACAGATAACGCCCTTCGCTCCCGTTCCATATCTGCATGGTCTTTGAGGTCGCCAGTCAATACATGCCCAAGATATTTGAACTGCTCAACTCTTTCCAGAGGAGCACCATTCAATGTAACTGGAGGTAAGTTCTCAGGATATTTTGCACTGGCGGTCCCAAAGACCATCCATTGGCTCTTTTTTACGTTATATAATAATCCGTAGCCACAGGCATATTCCTCGCAAGTCCGCAACAACTTTCTCAGGCCACAGACCGACGCGCTCAACAGCACCATATCGTCAGCATAACTCAAATTGTTGACACACACACCGTCAATGTGGCAGCCGACATGCCGACTGCTGAGCGCTACGATCAGACCGTTTAAATATAAATTAAACAATGTAGGGGATGTTAAGCCACCCTGCCTAACTCCACACTCGAGCTGATACGGATCCGACATTGCCCCCGCCCACCTGACACTATTGGACTGGTGCGCATACCAGTACTGGAACACACTAATGAGCTCCTGTGGCAAGTCTATACTTTTCAACTTGTCCCACAGCTGGGCATAAACTACAAGGTCAAAAGCCTTGGACAAGTCGAGGAAACACGCATACACAGGCGTCTTACGATTCAAGTAATATTTGACGGTATGCTTCAAACACAGTACCGCGCTTTCGGTGGACAGCCGGGGACGGAACCCGAACTGGTTATCGTGCAACGTTACGTATTTATTTAACTGTGCATTAAGCATACCGTCAAACACTTTAGCAATAACAGTGGCAAGAGAAATAGGCCTATAGTTACTCTTATCAGTAAGGTCACCCGTTTTATTCTTCACTATAGGCACTACCACCGTCTTCATGAAGTCGGCTGGCAAGTAGGAATGGCTTACACACAACGAGTAAAACATAGCCAATACCCTAGCGACGTGTGGTCCGGCGTACTGTAGGTGCTCAACGCTGAGCCCATCATGTCCTGGCGATTTGCCTCTTGATATACGCCTTATGGCGATTGATACATCTTTCGCCAGGAAGGTAGTCCCTACCTCTTGACTGCTTATGTCAGCGTTGAACACCCCCCCCGCCGCACCTAACGGAGACTGTACCGAAAAATGGTTCTTAAAAAGGTTTGCTATGTCCTTTGGGTCATTCACGCCATCGACGCTCACAGGAAGGCCCGGCCGTAAATTTAATTTATTGGTACTCTGCCAGAAACCGCGAAAATCTCCTTCGCAATGTTTGACAGCCAGACCGTCCATTCTTATTTGGTCCTGATGATTTTGGCACCATTTCAATCGAGACTTGAACACTCTTCTGCTATCGCACATCTCATCGTATAGTGGTCCTGACTTAGGTCTACCACATAACAGCCAATACTTGAAACTACATTTGGCCACCCTGTGAGCCTCACTAACGTGTTTATTCCACCCCGATAAGCGCGGGCCACCCCCACCTTTCCTCGTGTTTCGCCGACTCGCCACTGCCGCATCACGGAGGGCAGTAACAATGTCGGAGTAAAGCGTATCTAGAACATGCCTGTGACCACGGTCACCACAAAAGCAGTCAGCACAGTTAACAAACTCAACAGGAAAGTGGATCAGTTTTAGCCGCTCATGACACTCTTTGGCATACACAGAAATCTGTTCCTCACTTTTCGTACCCCATACCACATCTTTATTTAAATTGATAATCTTTGGCGCAACCTTGGGAGTAAGTACTTTTAAATCACACGTAATTATAAGTGGAAAGTGATCCGACCATAGAGTGTCATAATTGACACTTACACCAACAACAGTCCGCTTAGCCGAGTGAGTAGCCAAACAGTGATCCAACCAGCTTCTAGTCCCGTGTGCATCACTTATAAAAGTAAAAGTACCCGAGTCCAACCCCAGCACATCTATGTCTATACATGACCATTGTTGGTCGTTACAAATATTCATAAGCTCACCGAAAAACATCCCCCCCGGAGACGCGTTCAGGTCGCCCAGCATAAACACAGATTCAATTCCATATTCGTCAATAATAGCACTTATCACACACAAACAATCAGTAAAATCCTGCAAATTATCTAGAGAGTTTGTTGGCATGTAAACACTCATTACGATCACTTCTCTTTCATTTGTTGTTATTTTAATGGCACAAATGCGGGCGTTATCACACCGCAACACTGACACTTGTTGAAACGCACCGTATCTCCACAACAACGCGACGCCGCCGTAAGGACGCCCGCGCATTATGCCCGCAGACGTATCAACCGCCGATGTCGCAGTGTACCCGAAACCACTGTCGATCGTTCCGATGTTGGGTATGTCGTGCGGCATCAACCAAGTCTCCTGGAGACAAACCACATCACACGACCGGCACAGGGCTCTGACGTCATCGACGGAGCGCTTCACATTCTTACAGTTGAAAGTAGCAAATCGAGAACCATTATCCATTATTTAGTTGGTTAGAGTCACCGGTGTCAACACAATTAACACCGTTCGTTTTCTTGCGTCTAAAATTCACAAAACGTCGAAATATGACACCTTCTGGCCATAAAGTTTCATCCATATACCTTGGCAGATTGGACTCTGTTATAAGAAACTTGTATGCTTTGTGTCCCCTTTCGAATTTACTACGACTACTTTCATAATGCAGTGCGTAATCGTTTTTAGTATTCAAAGCCAATACCAGGCAACTGCCGCAAAATGACAACCATCGTAAAAATTACTGCTGTACTTGAATTTGACTTTAGTGAATCCGTTGCTCCGTCGTCTTTGTTGAAAATGGTAGTCGTACTAATTTACGTATTCTATATTAAAATAAAAGTCAACATAAAATAATTAAAACAAAAAACATCATCTTCCGGGCCAATAAGTGATGGGCATGGCGAAAACCAGGTCAATTAAATTATTTCAATAGTTTTTCAGCATATTGCCTACTAGTACTGGGAATTTATTCAATTTTCTGGGCTTTATGAATAATGGCGTATTAATCACTTAATCGTCCATAACATCGTAATCTACAATATTATATGGACGGCCATCATTTTCAATATTATATGGATGGTCATCATTTAGGTTCTGGACTATTCCAATAGCGACATCGCTATGATATGGAACCCGAACTTATACAATTTACAAATTTAGGACAGAAAGTCTTACCCGTATGATATCAAACAAAAGCACCATTCATTTACCTATCAACGAATTTTGTTGAACCACCCCACTTGTCTCAGTTAACCCTACCCACGCCGGCGGGGCATTCAGTGCCGTGACGAGTGACCGGTGACAGCTCAGCAATAAAACAATGTGCATGCGCTCAGCACGAACAACTAGCGGTAGCGACGCGGCGACGAGCTAACATTCGACATTCTTATCAAATAATGCTTCGCGATATAGTTATTAGTAAAATGTATTAGGTACGTGAGGTGTGAAGTACCACAATAAAAGCCAAAATGTGGGTACTCACTATTTCAACTGTTCATCATCATTACACACAAAACGCGTAAAAAAATAGTTCAGAAGGAGAATTACAAATTAGTAACAGCACAATAGCCAGAAAGTTCACAGCACAATACGTAGAAAGAGTTACAGAAAGTTCACAGTATATAGAACGCGTTAACAAGTACATTATCAAGAGCACAATGATCGCAGTACGGGTTGACAACCGTGAACCGGGTGGAAGAATGTATGAGTAGTTGTTGGTTGGCTCGTAGTGCTAAGTGCAGTACCGCAGCAGCACTTGGCGGTAGCGATTATCCAGACATCAGCCGACAATATATCGTAAACGATAAACGATGTCGTGAATATGTGTGTGTTACTGTTAGAATAGAATAGCATAGAATAGGATATACTTTATTGTACACCAAAAAAATAAATTACGCATATATTTTACTGCAACATAACCTTTGACTGTTATATAATATGTAAATAAATATATAAGAAACTATGGGCGTAGATAGTGTAAACTGGAAGTGATTAATATGATTGCCAAGCGCTATCGAAATACCATGTGATAAATCCTTTACATTTTGGTATTTCGACAATTGCTTTCGCTAAAAGAATGATTTCTAAAGCCTAAGGGTTACCTAGATATTGATCCAATAAGAGAATAGATAGTAATTAGATTTATTCATAAATCAATGAACCTTGTTCAACCAACCCACTTTTATCTCAGTTAACCCTGTCCAGTCAGCGTGGTGACGAGTGACGGCTCTGAAATAAAACAATGTGCATGCGGCCAGCATGTGGCCTGTCAGGGGACCGGAGCGTGAATGTGCTGACGAATTTGTTGCTGCGAAGGGAGGCCGATTTGGCCTAAAAAATAATCAGAGAAAAGCAGCCTAATAGGATACGAACGAGAGTTTGGCATTGTGACCTTACTTATATTTATCTGTTTAGCTCTATAGGGTGAAAAAATAAGGAAACTTATTACGATAGCTAAGAGTGACTAGTAAAATTTTATTCATAAATTTATGTCGAGAAACAAAATGTTCTCGTTAATAAAAATAATGACTGGTTTCTTTATTATAGAAAAGCACTGAATATGATGTATGTTATTATGCGTTCAGCTGGGAGGAGTAAGTTTTTAAGTCAGGAGCTACTCAGAGAATTTAATTCAAGACAAGCGAGTTCTATCGTCGACCGCATCGTCGCTTGCCATCAGATGAGATTGTGGTCAAACCCAACCCAAAAAATATCTAATTAAAAACAAACAGTAAATGTAATTATGACACTGACGTTTCCTGTAAGAGAACGAGCTCGCCAAACTATCATACTGTATTTGTATATGAATGTATTTTTTTTAAGTTTGTTTATGTATTTACATATCTCTTGCTTTGTAAGTACACCCTTACACCCCTGAATGCCGGGGTGTATGACTATCATTACAGCATAGGTTTTGGAATTTGAAAAAAGAACTGTCATACTCTACTGCACGAAGAATATTTTTAAAAAGTTAATATTTTTTTTCTCGGTATCCATTAATTACTCGAATCGGAATCTAGACAATTTATTTTATAAAGATTTTATTTTAAATATGGAACTATTTGTTTCTCCACATCGTATGTTAGATGGAATCGATTTAAAAATCAAACTGGCCAGCAAGATTTGACGCGCTCGCGTGCGTGAAAAAAAAAAAGGCAGTCTACTAGTAGGCGCGAAAGCATCGCGAAAATAATTAATTTTCTTGTTTGAGTTCTTTTTCAAAAGTTTTAAACATGTCTAGTGACGAAGACATAGATCTAACGCCCGATTTTATTAAAGAAAGGGCAAAAACAGTTGTCGAAAATATATTACCGCCGAACTCGAAAGAAAGATATGTAAAGGCATACGACGAATTTATGAAATGGCGGTCAGAAAAAAAAGTGAAATCTCTTTCTGAAAGTGTTTTTATATCATATTTTGATGAATTATCTAAGAGGCTACAACCTTCCAGTTTATGGTGCTTTTATTCCATGCTAAAATCTACAATGATGACAAAACATGACGTGAATTTGAAAGATTTTTCTAAACTTACTGCTTTCTTGAAAAGGCAGTCTGACGGCTTTAAAAGCAAGAAATCGAAGGTATTTACTGCAGAAGAAGTACAGAAATTCTTAAATGAAGCTCCGGATGAAATTTATTTAGCAATAAAGGTACCTACGTATTTACTTGCCCTTTTTAATAAGTTACCAAAATATTTCACAAAAATACTATGCGAATTTGGTGCCTTTAATACAACTTATGTCTTTTTTACAGGTTGTTCTAATTTTTGGGATATCGGGAGCCTGCAGAACCGTGGAATTGACAAACTTGACAATAGAAAATGTAGAAAAACATAACAAATTACTACTCATAAAACTGCTTAACACGAAAACTAAAATTGACCGGTCATTTGTTGTGCATGAAGAATTTGCAAATTATGTTGAAAAATATCAAGCTCTTCGGCCTGAAAACGTGGATACAAATCGGTTTTTTCTTAATTACAGTAAAGGAAAATGCCACAGACAAGTAATAGGAAAAAACAAATTTACAGGCATGCCAAAGCAAATAGCCACATATTTAAAACTGAGTAACGTAGAGTTATACACCGGGCATTGCTTTCGCAGAACATCAGCGACTCTATTGGCTGATTCGGGAGCCAACCTCACTCTGTTAAAAAGGCACGGCGGCTGGAAGTCCAGCAAAGTGGCCGAAGGTTATATCGAAGATTCGATGGCAAACAAAAGCAAAATTACTTCTAAAATAACAGAAAATATAAACTTGAAATCACCACGTCAAAGCACATCATCTGAGCCATTTTTTAATGAAGAAAATAGTACCAGTCAACTGCCGCCATTTACGATGCAAGAACCTCAAGTCACTCAAACTCAAGTCTTATCATCACAAACTCATATTCAAACTATAAATATTCCTAAAAAGAACGTGACCATATCTCTTACAAATTGTAATAATTTTACTATTAATTTTAATTAAATACCTACACATTTTTTTCTTCTTAATAAATGTTCATTGAAACCTGCTGTCTTGTTGTTTACTTACCTCACAATCGATATGTAAAGCAGAGTATTTATCTCGGGCGTAAGCATCAATTGCATACTCGGGTTAATTAGCGCCTTCGCTTCGCTCAGGCGCCAAAAACCTCGTATGCAATTGATGTCATACAGCCCTTGGTTAATAATCTACTATTATTGAAATTGAAATTGAACGGCCAGAGATAGAGACTACTTTACAAATAGCTACTTTGCAATACTTACAATGCTCGTGGCTAAATAATAACAGCCGCACGGGTCGATCTTCAAGGTTAAGCAACGCTTGCCGAGGTCGGGCCGTGGATGGGTGACCATTTCAACATACCAAGTTTCCTCCGTGCCTCGGATAGCACGTTAAGCCGTTGGTCCCGGCTGTCTTTAAAGATCTTTGACAGTCGTTACGGGTAGTCAGAAGCTTGAGATCTGACACCAGTCTTGCCAAGGGGTATAGTGTTACCCAGTTAGAGGGTTGTGGAGGTCAGATAGGCAGTCGCTCCATGTAAAACACTGGTACCTAGCTGAATCAGGTAAGACTGGAAGCCGACCCCAACAACAATTGGGAAAAGGCTTGGCAGATGATGCAATACTTTACAAACACAATATGTAATAACAATAATAATGTAAATTAAAATACAATTGACAACCAATTTGGAATAAATAGCGTAAATAAAACAAGAAAAAAAAAAACTCATATAATTTAGACGAAAAATGAAGAAATTAATTTAAGAAATGTCAAAAAATTAAAAATCGAATGTCAAAGAAGGGAAATAAATATCCAAATACCTACTGTAAATTTCAAATAATTTTGATTAAAAATAGAGGTTAAAAATGACAAAATGAACTTAAGACCAAATGTCATAAAAATTAAATTCAAATTTCAATAAAAGGATAAATACAATAAAACTCTAAAATTAAATGTCAACAAGTACAAATCAAAAATGGTTATACATAAATCAAATACAAATATTTACATAATACACACTAAACATTAAAAAAACAAAAAAAAATATGTGAAATAAAGAATAATATGTATACTGAGAATATACAGGGAACTCTTTATCCGAAGGTCGGTTTCAGCTTTTCCACTTAGTACAGTAACAAAAAAGGTTTGACCAAATAGCTACAGATACCCAGTTACTCATAAACACAGAACAGGCGCGAACAAATAAACATCATACAAAAAGCCACTTATTTGTGTTTCCATTTTCTTCGTTGAGGAAAAAATGTAATTTTGTCGGCAAGAAGTGAGCCTTGGTCGGTTTCTTGCCGATCATTCGCGGTCAAAAGGATGACAGGCGAATTGGATGATGGACCAGAGAGTATAAATATGTCACGGCAGCCATTGTTAGAGTTATTGTTGTCAAAACTGTATATAACTTTTTTATTAAAAATTAAAATCACCCCCGACACATAAAACTCTAAAAAGCAAAAAAAAAAAGCCTCGTACTCGCGTCGGGGAACCACCAACGAATACAACAATTTATTTTATTTACTTAGCGGTTCCCCGGCACGAGTACGAGGCTTATTTTTTTGCTATTCAGAGGTTTTTGTGTCGAGGGTTTTTAATTTTATTGCTTTCTTTTTAAATTACATATAATATACATAGCAGTAAACACGCTACAATCGATAATCTATCAAGACACATAATTATGAGATCGTCTTGCGTAAGAACCCAGATTCAAAGAGGAAATTTCGAGTGACTTGAACGGCTGAACCAATTTTAAACAAACATAGCTAAGAACACTTTCGACAGAGTCCTTAAAAAAACTAAGTCAAAATCGGTTCATCCGTTTAGGAGCTATTATGCCATAGACAGACACACAGATACAGAAACTCCACCAACACCCCTCTTTTTTCGTCGGGGGTTGAAAACCAATCGTTTCCGTGAGTTTACTCATAGCAGATTGACAGCCTGTGACAATTCTGACTATGGTTATGGCAGACGATTTGTGCTCAGCGCATTTGTGCGGCCTCAATTTATTTTTACTAGCGGCTTCGCCCGCGTAAAAGGTGAACATTATTTAACCGGAATGTACAATTGTACAAATCAACGGGATGAAAATGGAATAGTATTCTTATACCTAATTCTGGCCATAGTTTAACTGTATTTAAAATTTCTTCGGAATCCATTCAGTTGTTGAGGCGTGATTGTTCGCAAACATCCTATTTTTCACATTAATGGTATTACTAAGATGGCGTCTAGCTAGCCACTGCCTACGTTCCGTGGTCTGTGGATGACAACAATCCTACTGCTCATGACTAGTCGATATTATACGCGATTCTTTCTCGCGATAGATTTTCCTGAAGAATTGTAATAATTTATAACGGTTAGTGAGATGGTGCAGTAATCAATTGGGGGATCTTGTGATTAGGTAAACGCTTTGGAACTTTGGTCGATAAGATGGTCTAATAATGGCAATGCTACCATTAAGCTTATTATTTTTGAGGTGTCTGCAAAATATTAATAACTAGCCTCTGCCAGCGGTTTCCCCCGCGTGAAAACACGCATACGCAGTAGTGCATTAAACCAAATAAAAACAGATAGAAAAGGAATAGATAACTAAAATGTTAATAGATAAGGAAAAAATTGAGCGCTATTCCTCTCTCCAAGACACTGACTGTATCTTGAATGTTTCTGTGCCCGACAGGGTCCATAATTCTTTCTGTAACTTATATTTACCACCTGTATGTACATTATGGATGCAATAAATTGTAATTGAATTTGAATTGAATTAGAAAAGTGTTCACTTATCCCAAGGGAACTTTACACCCGGATTGAAATCTATGTGTTATTCCTGACTATACCTACCTCTGTGCCAAATTTGAATTGAATTAGAAAAGTGTTTACTTATCCCAAGGGAACTTTACACCCGGATTGAAATCTATGTGTTATTCCTGACTATACCTACCTCTGTGCCAAATTTGAATTGAATTAGAAAAGTGTTTACTTATCCCAAGGGAACTTTACACCCGGATTGAAATCTATGTGTTATTCCTGACTATACCTACCTCTGTGCCAAATTTGAATTGAATTAGAAAAGTGTTTACTTATCCCAAGGGAACTTTACACCCGGATTGAAATCTATGTGTTATTCCTGACTATACCTACCTCTGTGCCAAATTTGAATTGAATTAGAAAAATGTTTACTTATCCCAAGGGAACTTTACACCCGGATTGAAATCTATGTGTTATTCCTGACTATACCTACCTCTGTGCCAAATTTGAATTGAATTAGAAAAGTGTTTACTTATCCCAAGGGAACTTTACACCCGGATTGAAATCTATGTGTTATTCCTGACTATACCTACCTCTGTGCCAAATTTGAATTGAATTAGAAAAGTGTTTACTTATCCCAAGGGAACTTTACACCCGGATTGAAATCTATGTGTTATTCCTGACTATACCTACCTCTGTGCCAAATTTGAATTGAATTAGAAAAATGTTTACTTATCCCAAGGGAACTTTACACCCGGATTGAAATCTATGTGTTATTCCTGACTATACCTACCTCTGTGCCAAATTTGAATTGAATTAGAAAAGTGTTTACTTATCCCAAGGGAACTTTACACCCGGATTGAAATCTATGTGTTATTCCTGACTATACCTACCTCTGTGCCAAATTTGAATTGAATTAGAAAAGTGTTTACTTATCCCAAGGGAACTTTACACCCGGATTGAAATCTATGTGTTATTCCTGACTATACCTACCTCTGTGCCAAATTTGAATTGAATTAGAAAAGTGTTTACTTATCCCAAGGGAACTTTACACCCGGATTGAAATCTATGTGTTATTCCTGACTATACCTACCTCTGTGCCAAATTTGAATTGAATTAGAAAAGTGTTTACTTATCCCAAGGGAACTTTACACCCGGATTGAAATCTATGTGTTATTCCTGACTATACCTACCTCTGTGCCAAATTTGAATTGAATTAGAAAAGTGTTTACTTATCCCAAGGGAACTTTACACCCGGATTGAAATCTATGTGTTATTCCTGACTATACCTACCTCTGTGCCAAATTTCAATCCATTCTGCCGTTCTGGCGTGATTAAGTAACAAACATACATCCATCCATCCATCCAAACTTTGGCATTTAGAATATTAGTAAGATAGTACTCCAGACCGAATTTCGACCACGGCGGAAAATCTCTGCTGATACTAGCGTATGCTTACAAGTGTATGCTTAAGCACAGGTACAGTTCCCTCACTCTTATAGTCCGATAAGAGGGTATAATCCGACGGGACCGGATAGAGATTAGGAGCAGGACCAACGGCTTAATGTGCTTTCCGAGGCACTGGGTTTCAAACCGATGACTGCCAAACTACGGGGTTCCACTGAGAAATTTCTAATTTATAAAACCCAATGACAATTTGTCCGACCTGTAGCCAAAACAATCTACAATCAATAACGCTAGTAGAAAACGAATCAATGTATGGGAAAGACACATCTGAACGTTAAGTCACGTGGTCAGACCATACAAATAGAAGGCGTTAACGATTGTAGAAAGAGATTCGATACGAAACCTTTGTAAGTTGGCTAGGGGGACAGAGAAGAAACCCGGGACATCACGCTCAGCAGTCGCATTAACGACCGCGAAACCAACGAGGCAGTTAACAGTGTGCGAAAATAATGTATCTTAATAATTATATTTCCTGACAGTATACCACACTAATATGTCAATATGGCGACGCCTGGCGGAAGTTTATGTCCAGCAGTGATACCACACTAATTAAATGGAGGGTTTTAGCTAAATAAGGGTCGATATTATAAATGTACTACGCACTAGATAGAATAGAATTTAGTTTATAGTACACCAAAAAAAAAGTTACAAGAAAACTTATTTCTACGGGTAAAAAGGCGGCCTTATTACTGACAGTGATATCTACCAGACAACCTTTGGATGGATCTAAAGAACTTAGAATAAAACAGGTGGTAGTCTGTGGTACTGCTACATTACAAATATAAATACATATATAAAAAAAAACTATATTAAATACTCTACATAAGCCTATATATAAACATACATACATAATATTACGTATTACTTATATTCATAGAAAGAAAAAAAAAAAATAGATTACGAAATGATTACATTTGGCAATCCGAATACTCAGTCTGTTCGACTGAACTGTACTGCAATTCGTACAGCTTATTTTACACTATGTTGAACGAAACGCGCAAACGCCATGAATTTCATTGCGCGTAAGACATTTTGATTCCAAGTAAACTGAAGTCTTTAAGCGATCTAGCGTTGCATATTTTAATAGTTTGATTAGTCAATATAAATATTTTAGCACTGCAGCGAACTTAAGTTCTAATTCACCAGCATTTAATTATTTTTTTTTACATCAATATTCTTGTATATTGCTAGAATGTATGTCAATCGGTATAAGGGGAGCTTGGGCCTTGTGCAATATTTCAGTATGTTTGATACAACTGTTTTCAACAACCGCACAGCGAGGGGCCATCCCAAATCCCCAAGTGACGCCTTTCAGTTCATAGTCACCATTTAACAACCCTTTTACCCCAAGGGTTGAATCTCCAAACTACAGAGTGCCATAAACAAACCCACCCAAAACTCGTAAATCACCAAATTCGCCTTTATGACGATTAATTAATCAACCAGACAATTAATTAACATCGGCAATGGAGAAATCGCATATTGCGCATAATTGGAGCGTTTCTAGCGGTAACTTTAACACAGAAAACAACAAAAGGTCAACGCCATACAATTAACGAAAACAGACGCGCACACATGCATAGACGCAAGAACAAAAGCCAATCGCGAATACGCTTGCATTCCCCGTATGTGAAGCGTGTCTATGTGTGCGTGCGTTTTTACTCGTTGGATGGATCCAATCTTTTGTTAATGAATCAATCTGTCTATAAAGCTTTTTCCCAACTAAGTTCTGGACGGCTTCCGGTCTATCCGGATGCATTAGAATACCAATAATGTACATGGATCGGCTGCCTAGATAAGCCTCCAAAATCCAGTAACTGGGCAACACAATATTGCTAGAAAAAAAAATCGGGCTTCTGTATACCCATAATTACTGTCGAAGATGTATAAATGATAGCCAAAACTAAAAGCTCAATAAGGCATAGAGTGGTCTTGGTATTCCAAGGTTGCTCCGTGGATACGAGACTGTCCATTACATATAATATGTTCTCCACTATAACTCACTGTCTTCGGTGTTCGTATCATCTTTATGCCGATGATCTATTGGACGCCATAGAAGATTTAAACCGGGACTGAATGCTATGAAAGACTGGTCTGACAGATTTGAGGTGTCCGTAAACCCCTCAAAATGTCAGGCCATTGTGATTGGAAGTTCGCGCTGATGGGTAGAGTGGCGGTTAGCTCTCTTCCTCCGATCAGTTTTAATGGTTGGTGATGGTGATGGTGGATTGCGTTTCCTCCCGAGATCAGGACGGCCACCAGTCGGTATTATGCATTTAAGCGGAAATTGCGGATTTACTTTCAAAACATCTTAGAGGACTAATCTCTCTTTCTTCTTTTGTTTAAATATTTTTAGTATACTCGTATATGTACGTGTATTTTTTATATTTTATATGTGTACCTTTTTATGGTTTCTTTTTTATTTTTAAACAATGCTCTTGCCATGTCATCTCTTCACCACCCTTGGTTGACTGGTAGGGAATGCCTAAGGCATTAAGTCCGCCTTCATACCTTTTGTGCATAAAGTCTAAATAATTCAATATCCATGCATTGTCTATTGCATGTGTGCTTGTGTGTATCCATCCACGGAGCGACCTCGACAAGTGTTGCTTAACCGAGCCGACCTTCTGCACCCATCTATTTAGTGATAGAACCCCACCTTTCGGTGACAGTGGGCACTATTGAGCAGTAATTATTGCCCGCTGGATTAGATTTACGAATCCATTCAGATTTGATACAATTATCTAGTCAAGCTGCGTGCTGATGACGTAGCCGTAATTGGAAATCGATTGGATTGATTACTTTTTCATATATACAGTGTTTGTATAAGGAAGGCCTACTAGGTCGAACTTTTAAAGGTTGGGTTTGGCGGTAGGCGTTTGATTAAAAGGGCGTATATACGTAGGTAGTTACATTATTATATCTAATTTATAAATAGCTCTTTTTATCCGACTGTGACGAAGCCCAAAAGGAGGTTTATGTATTTGACCTGTACTGTATGTCCGAGTTTGTTCAGTAACTTCTTCTCTCTGATGGCCATGAGTGGCAGTACAATAAAATTCCGTAATATGTCATTTGCTAAAAAAATGGTGATAGGCGGAAAAACCATATTTCTCTTTTAGGTACCGATTTTTCCTCTTGAACAAGTTAATTTTCTTACTATAAGTGTCTACGCTACAGTTACTTTTCTGGGACCACTCAATGTTCGTGACAACTCAAACGGCCCCTTCGTTTGAGTCATCTAGTCAAAGCGTTTTTGCTCAACCGGGAAACGGGTACTGACGAAAATACTTCCTCGAACCCGAAAGCCAGTTCCACGAAATCTGCCAATACCACTAAGGACTAAATACAGAGCAGGGAATCACCGTATTGACAGCTACTAAAGGTATCAAACTATAATATTATTTTAGTGTTCTAACTAAAAAGGTTTTATTTATTTTATCCGGATTTTGTCTCACGAAATAAAAGGTAATATTAAATCATAACCTTATAGTCGTCCACTGTCTCTTAAGGCGGTACCCCGAGCAAAACGCTGCGTAAGCCGTTTTTCGTGCTGTTTTTAGGAGCTATCTACTCATTATTTAAAAAAATACATTAAATTTCTACATAATATTGATTCTCAAATGGTAGATTTAGTTTTTTTTTTAATGTCGTATATATTTCACTAATCTCCTTCCAAAAAAACATAAAAATAAGAAATAATTATTGATAACATGAATCTCCTCGTAAAGTGTTCATTAACAATTTTTTTACTAACGCTAATGGATAGACAATTTAATTACGAACATTTTTGTAGTATTTTTTTTTTCAAAAGACCATAATTCGATTTTATAAAGATTTTATTCTAAAATCTAGGCGTATTCACTACTGTAATTCATGCGCCACCAGTGCCGCTAGACCAATAGGAATGCTCATATCTCATGCCGATTTTTATATTTGTATACCCTAGTCTAAGAGACAGGGTAACGTAAATTTTCAACAGATGTACCATGTACTTACTTCAACATACGAGTATTCTAGTATAATTTTATTATATTATGTACTTTCATAACCTTGTATATTTTGCTTATAACTTGTAGTATAAATTTGGTTTTTCTCACCATCTGTACATTTTTGATCAATAGGTACACAATTTATTTATTTCTGTAATCATATCTTGCAAGATAAAATTTGACTCACTTCCCAGTGTCTGATTAGGCTGAAATTTTGTACACACTTTTTTCTCGTTACAATGCAAGTTTTAAATATAAAAAGCTTGTTTAAAAAAATATTTTTAATATTAATGCTTGTTTATAAAAAAAAATGCTTATATTTAATATTATAAATCTGAATGTTGGTTCGGTTGTTAGAGCGGTTACGCACTGCATCCGATCCGAATCCGAGATTTTTTGGTCTGAAGTATCCGTAGTACTTTTTGTAAGAAAGTTTACGCACTGTATCCGAACTCCGTCAGTCTGAAATCAGAACATTTCCAATTCGGATGGAATTCGGATCTTAAATTCGGATAAGAATCGGATGCTGTGCGTTACCACCCTTACGCTTTAAAGCCTTAACGGCAGAACGGATTCCGATGAAACTTGGCTACAGGTGTCTTGGCCACAGTGAGGGGTAATGAGATAAGAATATAAATTCAAGTCTAATTTATTAACAATATTTACAGCTTTTATACTATTTTGTCTTAATACACACTAATTTACAAATTTATCTGTGTCCTATGCGTGTAAGACAACCAAACAGACCGGACCGCGTGTCAGCTGGGCCGAGAGCTGAGTCAATGTCCAAAGGTAACATGGATCAAAATAAATGTTTTAAAGCTATCTCCTTTCTTGGAAGAAAGCGCGTAATCTTTCATACAATCTAGAAAATTTCATCAAAGTCCAAAATTTTATTAGCGCGCTATCAGAACTTTACTGACGAAACGCAATCTCTAGCAGCGGCCACCGAGGTGTCTCCTTGCTCTGTGGGATGAAACATCTCAACAATACTCCACTTGTCAGTTCCAACTAGTACTGACATTCAAACCGTTTTTGTTGGCTTGCGAATGACAAAAGTAACAAATCTATTATTATTGTCTTATCTTCGGAAGGAGGCGACTAAACTTGGCACCCTCTTAATCTAGTTATCCCATAAATCATTTTATCCTGTCGCTTTTTATTAGGCCTGAAATGTTGTGGTGTGGTGTAAGTTATTGGCTGGCTGGGATTGAAAGTTCGCTGAGTTGTTGGCAAATTTTATCGATCTACTTTGTATTTTTGTGACTTCTCTGTATGACAAGTGGCCGTTGCTCAACAGTCTACTTACAGACTGCTATAATTATTTTACTCTGTAAGATGCGAAACCAGGAAAAATCTATATATATCTTCGGTTTCGTTGTAGTTCTAATACGGGCAAGTAATTAGTCTGTGCGGGACTCAAGTGTTAAAAACTTCTGCATCGGCGTGATGGAAGCTATTGGAGGAGCATGTACCGACTCTACTCGACCACTCTGCAGCATGCCGCATAACTTGGAGGCACAGCTCATGTGGTCGCGATCTTCAGCAGTGAGGCAATAATGAAGAAAAGGAAAGGAAAATCAAACTCATTTTTTCTTATGCGGTTTAGTAGTTTGCAATATACATATGTACCTATGCATATATTATGTTCGGATTAAATCTTGCAACTGGATTTTAAAGCAGTTAGCCTCAACCGATTAAGATGAAATTTTGCATACACGTTTGGTTTAGATGACAATGCACAGTAATCTAAAAACCGGCCAAGTGCGAGTCGGACTCGCGCACTAAGGGTCCCGTACCATTATCGCAAAAAACGGCACAAAAATCACATTTGTTGTAGGGGAGCCCCACTTAAACATTTATTGTCTTCTGTTTTTAGTATATGTTGTTATAGTGGCAACAGAAATACATCATCTGTGAAAATTTCAACTGTCTAGACAGAATTTTGAAGCTATCACGGTTCATGAGATACAGCGTGGTGACAGACAGACAGCAGACAGACAGACAGACAGACGGACCGCGGCATCTTAGTAATAGGGTCCCGTTTTTACCCTTTATTAAAAACCTACCCCCATGGGAAAAAGGCGTGAGTTTATGTATGTATGTATTTTAATATAAGAAAAAAAATATCTATTAAACCACCACGACCACCAAAACCACTTTTGAATTATTGTGAATCCATCAGTATGTTTATAATATTATTCTAGTTCTCAATGGATATAGGATACTCTAGCAGTTTAGTACCTAGTTTTTCCCTGCTGAAGGAGGGTAAAATTTTTCATATTGCTTGTATAATTGTTACGTAGGGGAAGGTGGGGGGGCACCGGATAGTTAAGAATAAGACACAATAAAAAAATGACTATGTTATTTATTGAGGTAATTAATGTCATAAATGTTTTAGTATACCTTAGGTATTACTTTGGCATAAAAATGTTTGAGATCAATCTTAGTAATTACAAAATAAAATTGTTTTAATAAAAAATATTAATCCGAATTCACCCCATACCTATGGGTCAAACCGGATAGGCTATTTTTATTCAAGGGGTGAATACAGATACTAACAATAAATGTAAATAATCAAATTATTCGCAGTTTTTGCATACAAAAAATAATAATTCTTGCTCAGAACAACTGATGCAACTTTCGTGAGCCCATTTAAGACAAGCAGTGCATTGGTACCATTCATCTGTGGACTTAGTTTGGCTGTACTTTTCGCCACAAACCAAACACTCCGAATCCTCCTGATAGTTTTCTTTATGCGTCTTTTTACCGATACCTTTACCTTTGCCTTTTTTTGTTTTAATTACTGATGACATAGCCTTATCTACCAGTTCATTTTTATACGGTGATTCAGTCAAAATTGCGGTTTTTCCTCGACGCGCTGACGGTCGCATGTTTTTTTTTAAATGAGGAATCGGCATGATATCTTTCGGTGATACAAGACTTAGGGAATCTGAAAACGTTTGTCCTTCTGTAGATGTTCCTGACGCTCGCACTCTGTAAAAAGTAAAAAAATAGTAATTAAACAGACGAATAAAAAAAACGCCAGCAATACCTACATATAAAATCAATCGGGGTGAAACCGGATAGTCGAAATCACCCCGTCCGCTTGTACCCCATAGGTGCCATGTTTGAAATTGCAGTACTAACAGTGATTATGTTAACACTCATAGCAACAACAAATACCGTTTTAAAAGGTTAAATATATATTACTTCATAAAAAATACAACTGTATAAGATAGCGCATAGCTAAACTTAATGATAACACTTTAAAAAAGTCAAAATATTAGTTAACTTACCTTAGTTTACAATTTTTGTTTATAGACGCACGCGCTGAGATGTTACCGTCGCCGCCATTTGCAACTGCACTGAGTAAGCATTCGCGCGTATTTCACTGCAAGCTAGAGCGAGACAGCTGTACGCGGAGTAATGAAATAGCAACTATCTGGTTTCACCCCCTGTCCGATTTCACCCCTCATTCCCCTACTTATTTATTTTTTGCTGTTTTTGAAGTGACATCTTCAGTAGCCGCGTTGAGCTTTTTGTGGGGGCAAAACATAGGGATTCGCGTCATCAACATGCTGGTGTGACGTTTTAAGTTTTCATTTATGTCGGCAGTCCCCATGACTGCATATTTTTTACCCGACTGCCGAAGGAGGGTAATGTGTTTATCAGTATATGTACTTATGTATGTATTTTCCTATGTGGCGTTCTAGAGACCAAAGGCGTTGACCGATTTGTCTTAACCTTGCGAGTGTCACTGGCTACATTATAATTGGAAAATAGAAAAATGGAGGCTTTTGGGCGCCATATTGTGGGGGACCGATTGTTTTTTCTTCCGAACCCATCGTGTGGGGTATCAAAATAAGGGGATTTAAGAGGAGATTTCAAAAATATACAACACATATGTTTGAATGTACATAAAACGAAAAAAGTGTTCACAAAACAGTTATAAATAAAAAAAGTTACCTCAAAAAATCATAAAAACTCGACTGCTTAAGAAGCGAACTAAAAGACGTTACCAAGAAAAAAAGCATGCTGTGCAGTTGGAGGATACTTCTGGTTTTGGTCAGCCAGCTCATGAATTTGTTAACTTCGTAAGCAATTAGATTTTTTTTTTGAAGTTGTTTTTCAAAACTATCTATCTATTTTCCATAATAACTTTTTCAAAATAACATCGGTACAATATCGTCTACTGTCAAGATAGTTTACTACGAAAGTATCAAAATATACCAGAACCAGCTTGTTTCTTATACCTCAGTTGCCTTGAAAAGGGGCCCTTTGTTTCCCTTATCTCAATGCGGTTTGATTAAGCCATTGTGTATCGCGAAGCCATTTGTTAGCTCATTAAGAGAAATTCCTGAAAACTTTTTACAACTTCAAATTGAAGCCTATTGCTTGCATAATGTAGGGAGGCAGAATTTTAGAAGTCGTTTTCCTTGTTTACCGGACTTTGTTTGGACTTTACAGAAGATTAGATAATTAAAAGAAACGTCAGAGTAAAGATTTGGTTTGGCCCTTGTTTGTTGTTTCGTTAAATAAATGAGGATCTTTTGAAATGTTTTTCCAAAAAAAGTTTATAAATATTAAACTTCATCAATGTTTGATTGTTAAGTCCAAGATAAAGGTTTATTATTAATGTATCCGAAATAATTTTCTTTCCTTATTTTTTGTGCCTTTCTCTTCTCTTCTTATAAAAAACGTTGCCCCACACTAGGAATTTCTTTATGTATCATGGGTGCGTTTACAAACATATAAACTCACATACACAACACCCAGAGCCGGAACAATTATCTGTAGGTCATACAAATATTTGTTCCAAGCGGGAATCGAACCCGCGACACGCAGCGTAGCAGTCCATCGCTCAACCACTGCGCCAACCGTGCGCCCAACACCTTTGAACCTTTGTGCCTTTGAACACAGATTTTGTTTCACACTGATTTTGTTCAGACTGATTTTCACTAAGCACGTAGTAACACCGCCTACAATATCCCACTTCATTATATTCAATTGTGGAAGGACGAGTAGAGTTTACCACTCTCCATCTTATACAACCGTCTGCATACACCAGGACTTGAATGAAGCGATTGATATAGCTGCTTTACTACATACTGATCATGCGCATGAGGATGGGTTTAACCGCGACACCTATGTGGAGGTTGTGTGAAGAACATACGGAACGCATGGAGCACCTTCTGTGCACATGCGATGCACTGGCTGGTAAGCGAATAAGTCTCCTAGGGTTTGGATATCCAAAACCAGAAGACTATAGGCTCATATCACCTAGTCTCGTTGTAAAACTAATGAAAAGAATTTTCAACGAGATTAGGGAGGAGTGGGTTATCTAGGGGACCACAATAGATCTCAATGGGTCGAAGTGTCCGAGTTGTTTCTCGGTTCCTCAATAAGACATACTGATCAGATGAAATTCGTTTAACCCTACCAAAACTATTTTTGTTTTGTGAATTTAGAGTTGACAATATTTTTAGGGGTAAAAAGCTGAAAGGGTAATAATAGTCAACCGACTATAATTAACACAGGCCACCAAACCATACACTAATACACATTCCCACAAAACAGCCAATCCATCGTTCAAACCGCGGAAACTGGCCCAGTCAATTGGCCAGCAAGAACCAGGGCTAATAAATTCCGTGAAACATTTTATTGAAACACATCCGTGCCCCTTGGGCCGCATTAATATCCGACAATCGTATAATTTATGCATCGCCACGACCCCGGGACCCGAGGAACATCACCACTGTTTTATACTTTGAAACTCGTAATTTAATGAATACTTTGTGTGCCCAAGCATTTGTTGGCGAATGGAAGGTTCTAGAAAAATGTTGATAAATTGCTTTAGTTTCCAGAAAGGGTCAGTTCTTTTATACATGTAAGTTTCGTGGTAAAGGTAACCGAAAAAGCAGCTAGGGATATGACAAGATATTCTGTAACGACACGAATGGTTCCTCAAAACTTTGGAAAATAACCATTTTTTTTTTATTAAAAAAAAACATGAAGTTAAGTTTGTGTTTGTTGGGTAAAGACTCTACTCAAGACCAGACATCTGAAGAAGACTGGGGTTCTTACTTCTTACTAATATTATAAATGCGAAAGTTCGGGTGTGGATGTCTGTATGTTTGTTCAGCTGTTCAGTTGATGTAGATGAATTCAGCCATTTTAGCATGATAGAGATCACGCGATAACGGCTGAACGGATCTGGATGGCATTGGCACAGAGATAGGTTATATTCTGGATTAGCACATAGGTTACTTTTTATCCCGGTATAATGTTCTCTTGGGATAAGAAAACACTAAATGCGGGCGAAGCCGCTGGCAGAAGCTAGTTTTTATTAAGATTTATTTATCATCTACGGCTTAGTACAGCCCGACCAAGTTATCTGTGAAACGGACGTTTTTGGAACTTACATTTTGAATGGGGCATAAGATCGGTTTTTGTTTATTTTTTGGTGAAATGGTGACGAACAGCGCCACTCATAATTGTACAGTTAAGTTGGTCGGGCTGTATATCATATTTTAGACTTATACGCTAAAACTAGAAGTTTTACGTTGTTTAATTATTTTCCTTTTTTATATATAAGCCGTGACGAAAGTGTAGCACGAGAGCACAATAACATTTACACACATTTGCATGAAACAAAACAACTGCAATAACACCAGCTCAAAGTTAGCGTCTTTAAGCCCTAACTCATCAAATAAGGAGTCATCAAAAACAAAATTCATTCAAACTGAAAGCGACAAGTATTATTACACTTGCTGCCTGTCATCATATTAATTTGTATGTTAAACATGGATGTTAGGGCGCCATACGGCGAACTCGTTTCGCGCCTGATGCGATGTAATGGCCTGAAAATGAGACTGCGATCGTCGAATTATGCGTTTTGAGTGTGTGTGTTGTCTGGGTATGTTATGTGTATAGCGTGTTATTGGGCTGCCGCGATCAAATTAAGTCTAGCCGTAATAGTGTCTGTGGTGATTGATTAGGTTTCTCCAGGGTACTCAAAATATTACAAACTACCGCGTAAGTGTAAAATCATTGGTTTTTTGTTCTACCAATTACCGACTTCAAAAAACAGGAGGTTATCAATTCGACAATTTCAGCTGCCTTCGGCAATTCCGCAGAGTACACGTAAACGATTTTGGATGGTTAGGTCGCTTATCAGCAAGCCTGAAGAGCTGTGGAGCATCACAGCCAACATCATGGCGGTCATGGTACGATTCCGTCGATCAGTATTTTTACCTATTTCAAAAAAAGGAGGTATCCAATTCGACACGTATGTATGTAATATTGATGGAATTGCCCAATATTCACATATGTTACTGTAATTGGGCTTCTAAACATGTGTGGCGAATTTCATAAGTGTATAGTGCAAGTTTCAAAATCGGTTCAGAAGTTTTTAAGATATGTGGAACATACAACCGAACTCCTTAGCGACAAACAGCACGAATGTGTAAGTACACGAAGTGAGTTATTATGGGTATTTTGTCAAATCTATAAGTACCTTACTGTAGAACTTGCTCACTTTTTAGTGATAGTGTATTAAGTATTTATAGGTGCAATCCGGGCATCCGAGCTCCTAAAACTAAAAAGAGAGAAATAAAAACGTTTTTACAAAAAAAATAAACCAAAACTGCAAAATAACTTTCGTTCTGGAAGTCGGTGTCGAAAAACCAAAGACACCGGCCGGTCGTAAGAATTTTTCACTTTTTAATGTTTTGCTTTTGTAGTAGGTTTAATTTTTGTGAATAAGTTTTTTAATACACTAGCTTTTGCTTTGCGACTTCAGATTTGGAATTTAACTATGCCAGTAGGTATAACTGTCTATAAGTGAAATAATTTTTGAAATTGGATCAGTATTAATAGACGTTATCTACCTCTTGCAAACAAATAATAGTATATTATGCAACTAGTGAATAAAGGACGGATTTAAAGCGAGGGCCATAGATGAATCACGAGCAAGTGAAGGATTCTAAAAACTGAATCCCAACCGTAGGGAGTGATTCATGATGATTGAATCACGAGCATAGTGAGTGATTCAAGTGTTAGAATCCTGAGCGACGCGAGTGATTCATGGTCCTCGATATAAATCCGTTTTATTCAAGATTTGAATACTATATTTTATACCATGACTAGGAGAAAAATAAATATTTAAGCGAAAAGCACAAGGAATATTAAATAAATAAAGAAATGGTTTATTACCTTCAAAATTTAGAAAAAATATGTGAAACCCTGACCTCTGAGCTAGGTGTTTCAGGGGCCAGTAACCACGTCGTAATTACTTATAATTAATTAAACACCAATGCAATTAATATTAGAATTACAATCCAAATGAGTATTCAATAAATATCCTAGATTAAAATCAAAATCTTTATTAAAATCCTAAATATTAACAAACGCAAAATTAAAACCGAAGAAGGAGTTTGAAAGTCGAGTATTCTTTGCACAAGAAGTTTGTGTCGAGTATTTTTTTGCGCAAGGATTAGAGGATAGATTGCATTGAGATAGAGGTCGAATATATTGGTGTGTTCTAATTTCAAACACCAAAACAGTGACTAAAAGTGCTTTTTATTCACCGCTTTCAGTGAATAAAATAAGCTTTTTAGAGGGGGAATGGTATAAAAATATTGTTTAAAAAATAAAAAGCACTTTTAATCACTGTTTTGGTGTTTGAATTTGGAACACACCAATCCGAACCCGACCTTCATTTCAATGCTATATAACCTCCTTGCGCCTTTCTTGCGCAAAAAATGACCCATACAAACTTCTTGTGCACAGAATAATCGACTTTCAAACTCCTTCGATTTTAACTTTGAGTTTGTTTATATTTAGGATTTTATTAATGATTTTGATTTTAGTCTAGGATGTTTAGTGTATACTTATTTAATTATTTATTTAGACTTCATGCACAAAAAGGTACAAAGGCGGACTTAATGCCTTAGGCATTCACTACCAGTCAACCAAGGGTGGTGAAGAGATAACAAGGCAGGTGCATACTTATTTGTATTGTAATTCTAATATGAATTGCATTGGTGTTTAATTAATTATAATTATGAACGTAACGGAGGTGGTCACTGGCCCCTGAAACACAGGTGCTGTTACCTATCTCAGCTTCAATTTAAACCATGGGGAAACACATTTTTGTAAATGTTGAAGGTAATAAGTCATTTATTTATTTATTATTATTCCTTGTGCTTTTTGCTTAAATCTTTCTTTTTCTCGTAGTCATGGTATAAATTATAGTATGCAACTCTTGAATAAAACGGATTTATATCGAGGGCCATGTATCACTCGCGTTGCCCAGGATTCTAACACTTGAATCATTCGCTATGCTCGTGATTCAATCATCATAAATCACTCCCTACGGTCGTGATTCATTTGTAAGAATCCTGCACTTGTTCGTGATTCATCTTCGGCCCTCGCTTTAAATCCGTCCTTTATTCACTAGTTGCATATTATACTATTATCACATCTATTCAAACAGGGCTAGTTTATTCCTCGTAAACAGGGACCAAAATAGCTCATTAGACCTTAGGGAATAAAACTGAAAATTCATTTCTCTGAATAGAGCAAATATTAATATTTATATATCTTTATGATGGGACGATTCAAATAAAACTGTTTCACATCTCTCTCCATCTGATAGGATTACACAAAAACAATTCAATTAAAAACCCACAACACATAGTAAACTGACAAAACAACATCGTAAAATAACCACAACCCATCCCCAAAGTTGGAATATCCTTCCCTGAAGTTTATTCAGCAGCTGATTAACCGACAACCGATGGATAGTTCGGGGCAGTTGAAAATGAGCATCTACTTAAAAGTTTAGGAGCCCCAGAATTGTGCTCGATGCCGACATGGATCCAAGTTTAAAACTGGCAGAACTTTGGACAAGCTCGATATGTTTTAGAAATAATATCATATTAACATTTTGTTGACGTAAGCAACCGATTTTGTAAACTGTGGTAACCTTCATTGAAACCGAAAAAGGTTCTTTTTTTTTAATAATATATTTTTGTTTCGGTGCTTTGGTTTGCTTATAAATTTTCCCCACATGACCAACGCCTTCATTGTAAGTGTGTTTTTTGCCCAAACGCCATGTCACATTTTATGCAGTAGTCAGATAAGACGTCAGCATTTAGCACCGTTATTTTAACAAACCCCTTAAACCCGATTGGCAACAAAAGACATGAAGTGACAAACAGTGCTGTGCCAATTATACTAATTGCACATCCACCAATCGATAAGGATCTTCGGTGCTCCGTTTTCCACTAATTGAGGCATGTCCGGTCATTTTGTTCGCCAGCTAAACTTCCCGGGGTCGGCTTGTTAAGGGCCAACAAATTCGGAAATCGCGTCCAAATGTTAACGAGTACCAATTTGTGGGTGGTATCGACCTCTCCGCTCTCCGCTCTCCTGGGATTTAAGAACATGGTATTTTATTAGCAGGCTGATTAGTTGATTGTCTTGTTTCAGTCTATTTGGGACCCCTGTCTGTTATTCGACTAGTCTCTTAGTTATGACGGTCTATGTTTGGGGGCTTTGCGGTTTTGTCAGATTTTGTTTGTTTGAGTGATTATGGGGCTTCGAACCATTTTTACAAGCTTTTTATTAACTTGCAATGTATATATGTATCATCATGATAATCATATCAGCCGAAAGACAACAGGTTAGAAGACACTGCTGGACATAGGCCTCCTCCAATCGTCGCCACATTGACCGATCCTGTGCGTCTTGCAACCAGCGGTTGCCCGCAACGTTCACCAGGTCATTGGTCCACCTGTATATATGTTATATGTATGTATGTTTGGGTGCAAATGAATTTTAAAAATGTTATCCTCAACCGAATAAGGTGAAATTTTGCATATAAGTTTGATTTGAATGACAATGCACGGTAAACTAAAAAGCTTGTTAAAAAACTTTTCGTAATTGGAAAAAAATATTAGTAAAGTGCTCTTTATTTGCTTTGGAAAGTACGCGAATAATTTTATCCCTAGAAATATTTACCCCTAAGACGATCCACTGACCTTACATTCATTTAGATAAGATGTTCTCTTAATTAATTTAAAGTAGAAGCCTTACCAAATGTTTGAAATAAGGCTAAATCGACTACGCAACACCCTAAACTTTATTATTCACCTAATGTCACTTAGCTGAGTTTGCGTCCCTTGCCAGAGAACCTAACAGCCATTACTTCCATATATCTCAATAAACACGACACAGACGGTAATTTCCTTGACCAAAACACCAGGGGCGCATAACAGCCACGTCGGTTTAATTTTCCAGTAATCAAATGCGAGTTGATGCGATTTTGAGGTTATGTCTCGCCCGCGGCCATGACGCTCCGTTTGCCGCCATATTGAATTACCGCGTAAACGTCATCATGACGCGCGCTGGAGCGAACTTTGTGAAATTGCAGGTAAAATATCGTTGGCAAGAGAGATACTGGGGAGAAATGTTTTGGGTAGAACTACTAGATTAGACCGATCATCTCTGCGGGGAATGGTTATAATTAATCCCGTGTCGAGTTGGGTGAAAATAATGTCTACTTGAATTAGCAACAAGTTTTTGAACCTGATCTTAACAACATCAACAGTTTGTTGTATTTTAGTCAAGAGCAAATTAATTTAATGGATATGTTCTTCGAAAGGTCAGATGCGCAGTACTCATAACCGGCGTTCATGTTTGACTAGATGTATGAACGTAAACGAAGCGAAAGGATAAGGATCGTAACGCCCACGGAAAAAAAAGTAAAAAATCAAAAAACCCGTCTGCCTAAAAAGCGAACTAAAAATACGTAAACAAGAAGAAAGTCATGCTATGCAGTTGGAGGATACATACTCGCAAGCTGGCTGACCAAAACCACATTAACTTTTTTATTTATAACTTTTGATTTACTTTTTTTCCGATTTAGGTTCACTTAAACATATAAGTGTTATATATTTTGATACCCCACACGATGGTTTTAGAAGAAAAATATTGGTGTGAGGGCCCGTTATCCACCATTTTACTTTTTCCAATTTTTATGTAGCCTGTGACACTCGTAAGGTTAAAATGCATCGATTGACGTAATAAACATAAAAATCGGCCAACGCGTTTGGTCTCTAGATCGCCACATAGATAGGAACAAACATACATATATACATACACATATACGTACATACATAGACTGATAAACACATTAACCTCCTTCGGCAGTCGGGTAAAAAGGCGTGAGTCTATGTCTAGCAAAAAAAACCGGTAAAAAAATATTTAGCCTATATTCCTATAAAATAATAGTAACATCACATTTTGAGGATCTTCAAAAAAGAATAGAAAGAAAAATATATTTATTTGTGACCCGCACAGGAGTCACGAGATATAAAAAAAACAATAAAACCCCGTGCGAGACCAAAAAGGCCTGTCTCAGCAAAGATGTATTCGCCCAATTTCTCCGTGAATGTCGTGTTCGGATTATTTAAGTGCAGCAACCCCACGTAAACTATCAAAATTTGGCGGAGATTGCCAAAATCTTCTGCCAAGAGCAGTAATTATGAACGAGTTGTGGATCACTTCGGTAGCTTCATATTTGGCAGAGGATTTTATTTGTAGTACATTTGGATGTTAAACGCACATGACCGATCAATGTGGTAACGTTTGTGGGAAGCCTATGTCCAGCAGTGGAAGTCTTTCGGCTGAAATGATGACATGAAAAAATAAAAGCCACATTCTACACCCAAGATAAAACTATATTCATGATTATTCTCAAAATGATGAAGGAAACATTGTAAGAAAGCCGGCCGGCATATCCTAGAACCAAAAAAAACGAAGACATGACGTGACATTAAATTTCACAAATTCGCAGTGAACCTGACAAGAGGGTTGTGTCCTAGCAGTGGGAATATTATTGGCTGATTATACTTATACGCGATTCTTAACCGACTTAGAAAAGGAGGAGATTCTCAATTCGACTGTATTTTTAAAAATTTGTTTTCCTCAAAACTTTTTACTCGGTGAACCGATTTTGATGATTATTTCTTTTTTATTTGAAGGCTGGTGCTTCTCATGTGGTCCCATTTAAATTTTATTTGACGAGTAGTTTTTGAGTTATCATTAATAATACGTTTTTTCATGGTAATAAATAAGGTAGATACCATAGAAGCGTAAAGCTCAAGACCGATCGCGATGGAGGACATCTGTGGACGCCCTCTGCCCCATCTAGGGGTTATAAGACATTAAGTCAAGTAAGTCATAGAAATATTAGATACCATACCTAAAAAAAGAGATTTTTTTTTATCAAAAACGAAAAAAACAGGTACCAAAAACACCGACTTCCAAAAACATAGTTATTTTTCGCTTTGTAGTGTTTTGTTCAGGAAGGCGGTTTAATTTTTTTGGTAAGTAAAAAGTTTTCTATTTTTGGCACCTTTTTTTTTAAGTAATTTTTTTTTCCATTCCATCAGAATGTCAAGTAGAGATCGCTGCCAGCGATAAGACCACCACTGTCCACATTTAAAGGAGTTTTGTTACAATCCTTATATGTTAAAATTAAAGCATATTTAATGTAGGCATCTTTATAAGAGAACTCGTCAAAACCTTATTAAAATCAATTGATATTTATCTAAAAAATATTGTAGCAAATCAACAGCATTTTCATAAGACAGTGTAGTTATCAGAAACGTCAGTGGCACCTGGCTAGGTTAATAAAGAGGACAGTTTTGAATATCCGCCCGGCATCTGCCTACGACAAGGCGAAGATCGGGGCAATATTTTCATACGGATTTCTACCTGGCTTTATTAATTTCGCTGAACTACACTGTAATGGCGCAGAATTTATGTGAATGTATATTATGGCAATTATCTGGGCTTTAAAAGGACGCTTTGAGGTTTTAATAGATACTTGATTGGTTGCATGCAACATAAATTAGCTTCTGCCAGCGGCGGCGGAAATAATCCCGACGGAACATATTCCTGGGATGAATATAATTTACATCTATGCCAAATTTGATTTAAATCCGTTCAGCCATTCTGGCGTGAAGAAGTAACAAACACACACACACACACTCACAAACTTTCACCTTTATAATATTAAATTAGTGTAATAATATGGCAATTATCTGGCCTTTAAAAGAACACTTTGAGGTTGTGATAAACTTGACTGGTTGTATAAGCAACATAAATTAGGTTCATAGTTATTTATTTTACGTATGTTTGTATCTATCTACGTAATTAACATTGACCGGCTAAATAAACGGTTTAATTTTCAATTGATAGATATATAATTTATTTAGCACAACACAAAAGAAAAAACAGCACAAAAGCATTATCTCTCAGAAAAAGGATCACAATTTGCAGAAGCATGTCAATTTACGTAGTTCCCCTCGTCGACGGCACGAACTATTTTGTGGGCGAGGTTAAAATGCATGCTATCTCATCTGACAACATATGCGAAATACGTGGGACACTCAGAAAGTTTTGCGAAACTAAAAAAAATTGTTCTATACGTACATATATTTTTATTAAATCTTTTCAAAGTACTTTCCACCAGCCTCTATACAAAGATTCATGCGCCTAAACCAGTTTTCAAAACACTTTTTCCAGTCCGCCGCAGACACCTCGTTTACAGCCTGCTCGAACGCAGCCAGCGCATCTTCCGGCGACGAAAATTGTATCCCTTTGAGCTGATTTTTTATTTTTGGGAATAAAAAGAAGTCACACGGTGCTAGATCAGGGCTGTAAGGAGGGTGACCCAGGAGTTTGACTGGCGTGCTGTCCAGGAAGTCCCTCGTTTTGAGTGCGGTGTGCGCAGGTGCATTGTCGTGGTGGAGCAGTAGCCCGCGGAGCCCTGTGTTTGGTCGCTTGTTGCTTATAACAGAGAAAACTTCTGGCAAACATTTGGTAGTATACCATTCGGCATTAATGCTTCTTTGATCCCGTAAGGGAATTGATACCAAGTGGCCAGTCAAATTAAAAAAGCTAGCGATCAAAATCTTACCCCCGCTTCTAGATCGCTTCACTTTGGTAGGCGTTGGCTCATTTTGAAACACCCAAACAGTCGACTGGCGCTTGGTTTCTGGGTCGTATTGATAAATCCAGGACTCATCACCTGTAACGATGTCGTAAACACGCCGAGACGAGCCTGCTTCAAATTTGTTAAGCATATCACGGCACCATTCCACCCGGGCCTGCTTCTGAGCATCGGTGAGGTTGTGCGGCACCCAGCGTGATACTATCCTCCTCACGCGAAGATGGCTGTGTAGAATCTCGTGAACGCTTCCCGATCCAATCTTCAATATGTGTTGAATCTCCTGATATGTAATTCGCCTATTGTCTTGGATTAAATTTTTCACTGCTAGCACGTTTTCTTCGGTAACAGCCGTCAAAGGGCGACCGCTTCTTTCGTCATCCCCCAAAGTTGGTCGACCGCGCTTGAATTCGTTATACCAACGATACACGGTTGCCTTGGAAGGGCCTTCATCCATGAATGCCATTTGAAGTCTATCGTACGATTCATCCGGTTTCAGGCGACACTTGAAATCGTATAAAATCATAGCTCTAAAATGTTCCCGGCGCAGATCCATATTTCAGTGAGACACAATACTTTGAATTAACTCGCAAAAAATGTGGAGGGAAATTTTGAAATTGGAACTTACTTATTTTTACTTATAAATAATCATATTTTCGAAAAACATTATAACTGGCCAGTCTCCCATGTATAAAAACTTTTTTTCGCAATACTTTCTGAGGGGCCTGGTATATAGATGCTGTGATGAGCAGTAAGAAGCTAGTTCGTGTACGAATTGGCACTTTTGCAAATTTGTATTGAAATGGATGATGATTTAGGACTAAAACGAGCGCGCGAAATTTTATAAATAGACCTTTGGGAGTCTAGATATCATGAAAAAACGACTAAATGTATATTTTCAAAATAAAATTATTTGCATCGTTGAATTACTAATCTATCCCTGTATGGAGGCCATATTGCAATTTTCCTTCTTCTTATGGTATTTAGTACCGCTCAAAGATGTGTTAAAACATACATAAACTCACGCCTTTTTCCCATGGGGGTAAGCAGAAACTACAGAACGCCACCTGCTAAGATCCTTACATACTTCTTTTGCTTCACACACATTCATACATCTAGTCATACACACACGTCGGTTATGGGTATTGCGCACTTGGCCTTTCTGAAGAACATCACCTATAAGGTCTATGTATGTCTTTCTAGGGCGTCCCCTCCCGGCGTTTCCATTCACGTCTGCCTTGTAAATACCTTTCGTTAGTCGACTTTCATTCATCCTGTCAACATGGCCAAACCATCTTAACATACCCTTTTCAATTTTAGTCACTACATCTTCTTTTAAACCACAACGTTGTCTTATTACCGTTATGCGTTTGCGTTATGCGTTAAAATTAGTGTTGAATTACGGAACCTTCGACGCTCATAACTGTATTTTTTTTTACCTTTTTGCTTTCCATACAGGGCTAGATAATGATGAGGCAAATTGATATTATTTTTTAATTTTGAACGAACATCAAACATTGAAGAAATCGCCAGACTACGTTTGTATGGACGAATGATCAACTAGTGTAAACTTAAGCTACGCACTAACCAACAAAAAACAAGAAATCTTAATAAAGATAATTTTATTTTAACTATTATGACGATTTTTCCTTTCCGGACGAACCAAATACGAACAAAAAGCGCCCACTCAGAACAACCAATGCTTGTACATAACTTTTTACGCAACACAAAACTGCCTCGAAGCAGATAAAAATTGAATAGCCTCAGCACATGCTACCCCAATACAGTTGCAGTAAAAACGCACTAAACCAAAAATCGGTTGGTTATAACCAAAACAATACCAATAAAGGGTGGAATTTCGGCGTAAAAATACGTTCGGTGCAGTTCGTGACGGCTCGGGTCGTGGTCGCCACGTCAGCGGGTTTCGTCAGCGGTAATCCAATATGGCCGACTGGTTGGCCTCACTTATGGTACAAGCTGAGCTTGACAATCTATAGGGATGTTGATTTATATTTCTTTTCCTTTTTAAAAGTTTTTGAATTTGGAATGTTTTCAGAAGAAACGTTCCTGTTTTTTAACCCCCGCCCGAAAAAGAGGGGTGTTATAAGTTTCACGTGTGTTGCTGTGTATCTGTGTGTCTGTCTGTGGCATCATAGCGCCTAAACGGATGAACCGATTTCGATTTAGTTTTTTTTTTGTTTGAAAGGTAATTTTGTCGAGAGTGTTATTAGCTATGTTTGAATAAAATCGGTTCAGCCGTTCCAAAGTTATGGGCATTTTACTGTTTGAATCGGGGTGTTTTCGCAAAATAAATGTGTCGGGGGTTTTTTAAATTGTGAAATTTTACTTGTTGTAAAGGACGTTGTCATTCTAAAGACTTAAAATCAAAGCACAAAAAATTAAAATACTTACATTTTGACAAGTCTGATTGAATTAAGTTAAACGTTTTTGAGTTCAAAAATTATTCTTTAATGGGGGGTATTACACTATCATATATCTAGGATCATACATAGGATCCACAATAAATGAGACAAAATTATCAAAGACGATATGATATATGTCTATATAACATTATCATATAAATATGACCATTGACATATATATTACTTGCGTATATGTCTCATAGATTACGATACTAGATATATTAATACATCCCTAAGTGTAAAGTACAAAGTTAGAAGTTCAAGAGCTTTGATAAACTAAAACAATTGTGGCAGAAAACTTATTCTAAGGCAAATCAGAACTCGTAAAAATAACACCCTAATACACTATGTATTTTTTTTATGAAATCTTAATTACCTTAATTTAATTTACTTCAACTTAATGTTATCTATAGAGAGAATTTTCAGACCAATGAAAGTCTGCAATACACAAAAAATATGTATCCTAGCTGTTTAGTTTCTTTGAATAAAAGCTACGAGTACCTTACTAATTTGAATTGTAAGTACCATCGACATGAATCCAACCAAGAAGGCTACGATTGCAATTTGAGAGAAAAAAAACACCAGTCAGTCAGACCAAAGACGACAGATAAAAAGATAAAATACTTTATTTTTGCCAAATTTCATTTTACTAGTTTCACAGAAATTTTATTAAAACGTGATTTTTAACTTTGCAGCAAAGCCGAGATTGCTTGCAAGATTTATGGGGAAAACTTGCAAATGCAAACGAAATGACTTCTCTTTTAGTAGACATTCTTTCGTTTAAAGGCTAAACCAGAAATGAAACCGAAGATTTTTTAGGAAGCAAATACTACCCTGTAATAATGGATATTCAGGCACGTTTTAATAATAAAACAGTAGCTTTCTAAATCCTCTTTACTCCATACAAATTAATTAACACACTTTAAACATTTTCAGTAATTCTTCCGGCTCCACAAAAGCCCCGACTCTCGGAAATTATGGCTTCAAAACTTTTACTATTTAACTCGAGAATGAGGATATAACAGATGAAGCCAAGTAGGGTTCAGAGTTCGGAGTTTAAGCGCTCGAGTTTCTATGCCTACACCGCAATGGACCTGGCGTAAAACGAATTAGTTTCCCTCTACTTTCAAGCTAGTCTTTTCAACGTCAGTAATAGACAATTTTAGAAATCAAAGACCACCAAAGTTGAAATATTTAAGACGCGAAATCCAAAACATGGACAGCATTCTTTAAGAGTTCAGCTGTATAGCAAGTTCGTATTTCGAGCAAAAGTTTCCACTCTAACCCGGCTAGTGAACCCTCGGATAACCAGCGAAGTGTGCATGCCTTAAAAATATCTAACATCCTATAGACCGTAACTTCCTGGCAGAGTTTGGGCAGACGGAAATTTTGGAGGTGGCGCTTTGGTCATATTATTTTGTGAGCGACCCGCCATGTCGTTGCACGAGTGGAACTTCTTATTCATATACGTGGGACACTCAGAAAGTTTTGCGAAACTAAAAAAAATTGTTCTATACGTACATATATTTTTATTAAATCTTTTCAAAGTACTTTCCACCAGCCTCTATACAAAGATTCATGCGCCTAAACCAGTTTTCAAAACACTTTTTCCAGTCCGCCGCAGACACCTCGTTTACAGCCTGCTCGAACGCAGCCAGCGCATCTTCCGGCGACGAAAATTGTATCCCTTTGAGCTGATTTTTTATTTTTGGGAATAAAAAGAAGTCACACGGTGCTAGATCAGGGCTGTAAGGAGGGTGACCCAGGAGTTTGACTGGCGTGCTGTCCAGGAAGTCCCTCGTTTTGAGTGCGGTGTGCGCAGGTGCATTGTCGTGGTGGAGCAGTAGCCCGCGGAGCCCTGTGTTTGGTCGCTTGTTGCTTATAACAGAGAAAACTTCTGGCAAACATTTGGTAGTATACCATTCGGCATTAATGCTTCTTTGATCCCGTAAGGGAATTGATACCAAGTGGCCAGTCAAATTAAAAAAGCTAGCGATCAAAATCTTACCCCCGCTTCTAGATCGCTTCACTTTGGTAGGCGTTGGCTCATTTTGAAACACCCAAACAGTCGACTGGCGCTTGGTTTCTGGGTCGTATTGATAAATCCAGGACTCATCACCTGTAACGATGTCGTAAACACGCCGAGACGAGCCTGCTTCAAATTTGTTAAGCATATCACGGCACCATTCCACCCGGGCCTGCTTCTGAGCATCGGTGAGGTTGTGCGGCACCCAGCGTGATACTATCCTCCTCACGCGAAGATGGCTGTGTAGAATCTCGTGAACGCTTCCCGATCCAATCTTCAATATGTGTTGAATCTCCTGATATGTAATTCGCCTATTGTCTTGGATTAAATTTTTCACTGCTAGCACGTTTTCTTCGGTAACAGCCGTCAAAGGGCGACCGCTTCTTTCGTCATCCCCCAAAGTTGGTCGACCGCGCTTGAATTCGTTATACCAACGATACACGGTTGCCTTGGAAGGGCCTTCATCCATGAATGCCATTTGAAGTCTATCGTACGATTCATCCGGTTTCAGGCGACACTTGAAATCGTATAAAATCATAGCTCTAAAATGTTCCCGGCGCAGATCCATATTTCAGTGAGACACAATACTTTGAATTAACTCGCAAAAAATGTGGAGGGAAATTTTGAAATTGGAACTTACTTATTTTTACTTATAAATAATCATATTTTCGAAAAACATTATAACTGGCCAGTCTCCCATATATAAAAACTTTTTTTCGCAATACTTTCTGAGGGGCCTGGTACTTTACAGAAGAGATGATACAAATAGGGAAAATGATAATTCTATTTAACCTGCCAGTGAGATTATCAAATAATATTGGACCGTATGTTTTGCTTTATCAAATAAATAAAAATTGGCAATGATAAAGCGCATCAAAGTTCAGGAGTGGGGGCTTGTAACGTCATTTTGTCAGTATAAATTGTAGCACACCGTGCCGTCACACGATATTTCAACGCACTGTATCGTCGTATTTTTTTGTTAACGTAGCAAACGAAAAAAATACGCGTCCAATATTTTAGGTTATCTAACTGACGGACTATATAGATATTTTTCAACAACTACCCTATTAGTTGAGCAGAAAACAAATAAGCGCACATACAAACAGACAAAAACAGAAATTTTATTTTATACTATTTAGTCATCTTTTATTATTGATGAGGACTAAGAAAGATTAGCACTTGATTAGCACAAAATCTTGCACTTGGCCAAACTAATTTTATGGGTGCGAGATGGGTTCAATTATTAAAGTTGGTGGAGTGTTTTTTTTGTGTACAGTAAACCTTCATTCACCAGTGTTCACCTTTCTTTACTCAATTTATTGCGGAGATCCACTTTGCTCAAAGAATCTGCCCGTGCATTAATTAGACGTCGTGCAACCAGTCTTTTCTTCTTGTTTATGTTTTTATTCTACTACGCTTTAGCAAAATAATTATTACATAGTTGTTACTTATTAGAGACCTGTATCTACCTTAGGCTAGACAAAGCATCATTCTACCAGAGAAAACGATTGATATAAGTTCCAAAATGTATAGGATTGACATGCGTTTTTTCATAGTGAAATTTCACGTGGATAGACCGATTCGCTAGCGTGATATTGACCGAGAAATCGCTATCGAGAATAAGACTTCACTTTATCTAGACTTCTAAAGCCTCCTATACGCACATCTTCAGTTACGGGTCCGAGACGTGGACTCTGATGAAGGCCGACCGAGACCGAATCGATGCTTTTGAGATGTGGTGCTGGACGAAGATGTTGCAAACCCCCTGGATTGCCTATCGCACCAATGATTCTATCCTCCGGGAACTAAACGTAAATATCAGACTGTCCACGGTTTGCCTTCGTAAAATCCTGGAGGTTTTTGGTCACATTACCAAGAAGGACGAAAACAACCTCGAACAGCTGATCGAACCGGCAAGATCGAAGTCCGATCAGATGGTCAGACCAAGTCTGCACATCGTTAAGGAATCACGACCCTCAGTAATGAGGAACACGATGCAAGCAGGATACGCACATAATAGCAGAAACCCTTCAAAACAAATGCCATATCCATCCCTTCCCACTGTATAGTGAGATGCTTGAATAAGTTAAGCTATGCATTTTGCTAACATAAAGTGCTAAACCGTTGCCAAGGGAACTGTGGTTTCCAACAAAATATCCTGTTTTCATGCCTTATTTGCATAAACTACGTATGCGAAGAGTTTTGAGACATAGAAGGAGCCGTTATCTGGAAGATAAGGGACACGCGTCGCTGATTTTAGTGTTGCAGACAATGGACGGATAAAATGGTGCTGTATTGCTTCGGGAACGTAGGTACCTACGTGGTACATGGAGAGTACAGTAGAATGTATTTGTTTGTTTTCTTTTTGAGACTGAGAGTCTGCATTGCATGTCTCCAATTTACTTGAGCATGAAATCACTTAGGGACCTAACTAAAAAACCTACTTACCTATCTAAAATGTTGCTGTGCCCGACAGAGTCCATAATTGTTTCTGTAACTTATATTTACCACCTGTATGTACGTTATGGATGCAATAAATTTAATTTGAATTTGAATTTACTTAAATTAAAATATTGGGAATGAATTTCAGATCATTTTTTTTTTTAAATACACAAACAACGAAAGATGTTAACACGATGGTAGGTATTTAAAAGATCTTTTAAATGCCTGTTTTTATATTAAAGATTCAAAATTCCACTGAATGCATTTAGGTAGGTTCTCCAAAAATCCAGACAAAATCTTGGTTAGTTCATGTGAAGACCATGTAGACTGATGTCTGAAATGGCCTTTTGAAGAAAGAACCATCCAGATTGAGTGGACCTGTCCAGTCAATTTACGGATTTGTTAATAACCGAGCAGCTCTACTCAGAATTTAAGGAGCTTGGATTAATATACCAAGCCTTTCCTTGTCCTTGTTCACGACATAGTGTAATTTACGACTTCAATTATTATAATATTTGTGTCTCCATAAAAGTTCGTAGCCAAGTAGCTTTCCCACCTAACATTTCCTCTAAGTACAAATACTCATCCTCCATTACGCAAATCTTGCCATAACAAACAAAACTTTTTTTAATTCCTGTTCACCCGAGCAGAATTAAATTCAATTCTCTTCCAAAAAGTCTTCTTCGAAAGGTCAGTCACATCTCCTTTAATCTCAGGACTTTGAAAGTCCTAACTTAATTTTAAACTCCCTACAGAATATTCGATTTACGTCGCCGGACCACCGGCACCGTCAACTTAGCACTTAACTCTACCTTAGCCTCACTTAACCGTACCTAAATCTTAAGTTATCTTGAATTACGGTCCACCCTATGCAGCGTTAAGTTCTGAACTTAACTTTATGAAAGTTTACTTCGATAAAACCGAGAAAATGATATATTGGACATTAAGGAGTTCTTCTACACAAGTTAGCGAAGAAAGTTTGTTTTTTAAAAGTTAATTATTTCATAGTTCAGTGGAGTTCATGAGTTTTTTTAGTTAAAAGTTTACTGGGGACATTTTGAAGAAAATGCATTCCGTACGGGGGTTCCTGCACTTATACGAAACTTTAAAAAGTTAACGAAATATATTCCGTGGCCAATGCTGTTGGGTCAGCAAACTTCAAATTTCTAAGTTTTTTCTTGACTCTGGACTCGGTTTACGACAAATAGGGTCACTCCATATTTATACGGGACAAAAGCTTAATTGACAAGACTGGTTTAGGTGCTGAATACAACTCTGTCTCCTTTTCTGAATAATATAGGTGTGATGTTTCGTTATAACCTAAATATCCATATGTTCATCTGAAAAGAAGTTACCGTTAGTGTTACCTCACATATCGCTCTCATCTCTCACCATAAGAAACAAAACACAGGAGATCCATAACTTACTCTCCCTAAACGTCTTCACATAAAAATGTTGAAGAAAAGTTGGAAACTGTTATAACAGTCATGTTTTACATTCTCAGCAAGTGTTGGGTACAGAACCATCTGCTCGGCACAAAGTTGGGTGGAATCGTAAATCTTTGTGGGCACGCCCTAGGGACAACAGTTTTGACCTTACACAATATCGTGGAGTATTAGTTACATCTTATGTAAGTTTAGATATCTTTACATACGTTTTTATCGGTATATTTTCTGGGTCAAGAAAAAGTAAGTGTTGTTGTGTATTATATCCTAATTTTGCATTCAAAAGGTGTAATTAAAATAAGTAAAAGCTCTTAAGTTATTTTAATTACATCCAGTATAAAACTCTTAAGGGGCCAGTATACAGTTAAGGGTCATAATTGCTGTCATACTCTCCCAAAACTCAAATAGCTAGTTTTTGTAGAAGAAGTTAAATTATCCACAACTGATATATTATATACTAATATTTTGTATAGATTTAAACTAAATTATAAATCATTCCTACTAAACGCGAAAAGTTGAAAATCAGCAGCCTACAAAAAAATTGCCTTTTTTGTTTTGGTAGAGTGTACTGCACTTTTGACCCTTATAGTACCTAGTCATAATTATGAACTTTAAAAGTGGGACCAACCTAGACAACGCCAAAAATAAAGCCGAAACAAAAAAAAATATAAGGAACATCTGATATTTTTTGGCGATTTCTTTTCCCTATGATAAATATAATTATCCAATAATGAGAGTTTCAGTTATTTTAATTGATTATACTTGTTTAAGTCACCGTTACCAATCACGTCTGTAACGTTTTATAAATAAATCGAAAAACTCTGCACGTAAAGCTTACTAGACTGTAAAACAAGTAACTACCAAGACATACCGTTCATGCCTAAAATCGGTCTAAATACCCACTCGCATGAACAGTGTGAACGGTGCGTGAAATCCGTCAGTCAAGTATATGCGTCTGTGTAAATGAACTACAAACACTGAGTCCCTGAAACCGTGCGCAAACAAAGCTCAAACATAAATGTTTGCACGACGATCAACGAATGAAAGCCGTGTTGAGATGCGGTGGCTTAAGGCGGTCCAGACAACAAGCTGTCGCTGCGATTAATGGGATCAGAAATGATTGTAATGTACAGAAGAACCCAGCTAGAAACATTTGTCAAACAATTTTTTTCAATTATTTGAATCACACGAAGAAAGTCACACGAGCAAATAAATAAGGCATTTTCCAAAAAAAAATAGTTTCATGATTCACTGTAAGATTGATTTTTCAGTTAATATAATAATATGGGTTTGTTTTAGGTATAAAGATCATGTTTCTGAATTGAATATTAGGAGTTCAGAACGTGTCCACTGTCAAGCTCCACTTGAATGATAAATTTTGTCAGGTTTTAGAACTAAAACGGAGTTTAACAAATACTCTTCAAAAGCTTAATCCAGATATTGGGGGAAGTCTACTATTTCCTATTACAAAACAGGCCGTAAAAACGCCAAACACTATATTGTTTATTGTGAAGACGACTTAGACAGTTTGATCTGATGAGTCACATAAATTAACGTTGTTGACAAAACGTAAATAACCTCTAGACTGGCAGGATTGCTTATCATAGTGAAGAAGCCTTTAGATTGTAAAGGATAGGATAGATAAACATTAGATATCTGTTATATGTTCTCCATCAATATAACATTTATTTCGCAATGAGATACAGTCTTTCTAAACTGATAATGCTACCGTTTACTGTATCTATTATGTCGTTCGTTGACTTGAATGTGCCTAGGCAGTTAAGAGTGTGTCATGCTTTTTCAAATGTCTTTCTGATTGTGGCATGTGTTGGATCATTCAGTTCTCTTTATGATGGTTGAACTGAGTGGTCCAAATCCATGCGTCATATTCATGAATGGGCGCCAACAGTTGGGATTGGTCATAACTTGACTGCCTCGGCGTGTTTTTATTATTTACTTATTCAACTTTGGGGTGGTTTGTTTTACTCTAGATGTTTTTACGTATACGTTTTTTTTACATCGTTCTCACTACGTGTTATTTTTCAACAAGAATGATTAATGAAATACTTGAAAATGAGTGTCCGTAGAGTTTTTGGCACGTTATTCTCCATAGAGATCCACTGACGCTTGCGAATTTGCAAATAGCTTCAAGTTTCTCTTTGTCTAACCATTCAAAATTACCTTTAAATGGTCTAATAGAAATAAATATTTTTTAATTTTGACTTTGCTATGGGCGACATTATAGTTTCTGTTTACGGTATTCTTCTTTTCGAGTTAGTGGTTTTCTTTAAATATTGCGAAACCAGTAGGTGACCATTTTATTATACACTAGCTCCCGCCCGCGGCTTCGCCCGCGTGAAAAGTTTTTGTCATTCCAAGGGAATACAAAATATCCTATGTCTTTCGCAGGATCTCAACTTATGTCCATGCCAAATTTTGTCTAAATTGGTTACGTAGATTAGGTAGGTTCGGTTTTCTTTAGGAATAGGTTGATCATCAAGGTTAAGCAACGCTTGACGTGGTCGGTCCATTGATGGGTGACCATTTCAACATACCGAGTTTCCTCCGTGCCTCGGAAAGCACGCTAAGCCGTTGGTACCGGCTGTCATTTGAAGATCTTTGACAGTCGTTACGAGTAGTCAGAAGCTTGAGTTCTGACACCAGTCTAGCCAATGGGTACCGTGTTACATAGTTACTGGGTTGTGGAGGTCAGATAGGCAGTCGCTCCATTTAAAATACCGGTACTCAGCTGAATCTGGTTAGACTGGAAGCCGACAACAACATAGTTGGGAAAAAGGCTAGGCAGATTGATTAGGTGACCATTTTAATTGCACGTCAGTGGCGTTCATCGGGTCCTCTTAAGTGCAAGTGTATGTTCACTTGGGGCAACATGGTATACCTCTAAAATTTAAACATAATGCAATAAATTATTAAAATAATAAATTTTAAGCTAAAAAATACGGCGTGTGAAAGTCGTCTATAAACTCTCTTATAAAAATCAATGGTATTAATGAATGCGTTGACACGGGTTGTTCTCATTTTTTACTATATAAAGGTTTTCTGACCAACCCTGTTGGTAGAGGCTTCCAGATGCTGAGTGCACTCGCTATTATGTAAATTATTATGGGGTATTGAAATTTTATGGGGGATCGTTCACGTTTCGGTATTTATAAGGGACAAGTCGTGCTTCTAATGGAAACCCCATCGGCAAAAATGACGAACTTCCGCAAAAGTTTTCATTCGTTATTTTAATATGAGGAGACGAATTTATAAAAAATATGCTCGTCTTCATGAGGTACTCTTGTGCATAATTTTAAATTTCTAGTTAAATTTTTTAGTGGATATTGTTTTAGGATATCCTTGATAATAATATGTTTCGTGCTCATATCATTTAGTGATATAAATATTAACCCACCTGCCAGTGGTGGGTTTTTTTTTATTTCCGAACCAAAAAAAAAAAATTGCTGACTATCGTTAAAGTTTGTTTGAAATATAAAACAAAATCCGTGAGTAAATTGAACATAATTTGAACGCTCTGGTATGATTAATTTATTATTCAAAAACCGTTCCAATTCGCAAAAAAATCTAGTGTAATCAAAAACCAGATTGGATTACTAAAACGTGCACCCGAAATAAAAGTTAGATCAAGCCTATAAGAGCTTAAATATTTATCGAAGCCCAAATAACTGATGCTACCTTAAATTGAATTAGCCGCAGTTGAATAATTGAACAACACATTAAATCGGTCAGCACTAAAAACAGATTCAATTAAATATTTAAGACAGCGTAGCAACCAATTGAAATGCAATTGTTTCAGTTAATTAACAAATAACAATTTACGGTATCTCTAATGTCTATTAAGACGACGACTAACGCCAACGACCTTGAGGGAACAAAACGCGCACTCGTTTCACACCCGCGCGACCCAAAATTTAGTAGTTTTTTGTACTTTCCTTATTATTCTTTGACTTTAAAAAAAAAAGCTTCAGATCAAAATGTAGATAATTAAATTGTCTTTGATATGGTGTCGATTTCATTAAAATACGCCCAGCGGTTTTGGTGTGATTGTCGTGTTTTTGTCCGTTTTAGACATAACTTTACAAATTAATTACACTATGTTATACGAATAAAACTCAAAATTTGCTCAGGTGAAATTATTAAAAATATAGTCGAATATAACATATATTTTTGCCAATAAATTACGACTAGCCGTTTAGACGTGATTCTCATTTTAAAACCAGCTACTCAAGGGAATCGGCGCCTTAATGCTTGCGCCATAATTATTTGTACTCAATTTGCAGTAATACAGTGTAGGAATTTGTAATCGAATTCCAGTTGGAATAACTTTAGTCACATGCCGTTGTCACAGATTGCTGTTGTTGGAACCCGGTTCATGTTGACATTTTAATTATTAATTGACAGGCATAATATGACTTCTTCATAATTATAGTGAAACCAAGTAATTTTTTCAGCAGTTAGGCTGGTACACCCAGATGTTCATGCTCAGCTCAACTCTAAATGGCAATGGACAGTTGTTTTTGGTTGGCTTGTTTTTTTACAAGCTTTTATTTAACTTGCAACGTTTTTACGTATGTTTATAAGTGTGTTCGTGTCAAATCTTGCAACTGAATTTTAAAGCAGTAATCCTCCACCGATTAAGATGAAATTTTGCATACACGTTTAGTTTGGATGGCAATGCATGATTAGCTAAGTGACGTCATTTTAAATTCAATATGGCGGACGGCCCAAGATGGCGGACTAGTTATTTTTTCTGCACTACCATGATGTGGGTATCAAAGGGTTTGCTGAGAAGAATACGAAAAAAGTTTGTTCAAAAAAAAAACCTAAAGAATACTTTTTTTTACATTGCCGAACTCTTTTAAAACAAAATCAGTAGAAATTGAGTAGATTTAGCATGTACTTGGAACGTACTCGTACTTGCTAACTTGGACTTTCATTTTTATTCAATACCACACAATATTTTGTGTAGAAAGAATTCAGTAACGTCTAGGGCGTCTGGGCTCTTGCTCTATTGAGTACACATATCTCAAGCTGATGACTTTGCCAAAATAAAAATATATAAAAATGTATGCCGAATTCGAGTGTTGTGAATGGTTGGCAGTTGATTGGTGGGCAATTTTGAATTTGAGTCGAGTATGAGCATATGGAAAAAGGGCCTTAGTTACCACCTATAAGTGAAATAAGTGCGTCTTCTATTCTTAAAATTTTTGAAGCTTTTATCATCCTTTAATGTTTCCACTGCTGGATCACAGACTGTCTGTAAGAGTGAATGCCCAGTGCAGATCGTAAGTCATGCTACAAGTATTCGATTTTTATTGTTTTGAAATTTTAGCTGATAATCTACTTCACACTAATATTATAAAGGTGAAAGTTTGTGAGTGTGTATGTTTGTTACTTCTACACGCCAGAACGGCTGAACGGATCTGGATGAAATTTGGCACAGCACATAGGATGCTTTTTATCCCGGGCATATGTTTGCTCGGTATAATTTTCAACTTTCACGCAGGCGAAGCCGCTGGCAGAAGCTAGTTATCCATATCCCACTCTACCCCTAGTTATCGAGACACTTTCCTTTGCCAATAAAAGAACTGGGGGGTAACTACAAGCTCTTAGAGTAAGGTTATTTTGAGATCGAGTAAGTGACAGATGTATACAAGTCAGATACATCTGTCCCTTACTCGATCTCAAAACAACCTTACTCTAAGAGCTTGTGGTCACCCCCCTGCTCTTTTAATCTCGCCTTCGTCACAGTCAAGTACCCGAGGTAGTACTTGAAGGCGTAAGTATGAATGGTGCCAATCCAGGAGCTCATAATTGAGGAACTGGAAGAAGCGCCGGATCCTCTACCTGTCTTCTCGATTACTCCCAGAGTTGTTGCAGGAGCATGCATGTATCCTACGACAACTCTCGATGCAGCTTACTTGTTTCGGGGAGCTATCCACAACGTGGAACTTGGCTCCCTGAAGCTCAAGGTCGTCAACGCCAAGGACCTCCCAAAGCCAGTCAAAATGTTATGGAAGAGTCACAACTTGACGCTGCAAGACTCTTCCCGGGACTTTCGATTGCTCCAGCGGCTCTCCTGCCTTGAGACAGAGACTTGGAAAGTTTTCCCTTTTCCAATAAAAGAACTGCTCTTTTAATAGTCTAGCAAAAAGTGTGAAAAGTTTCCACAAACAGATTATTTACTGCGGCGCGTCGATCCGATCGATAATAATCGAATAGTCTCGATGCTCGAGCGTCGAGTGAATTCTAATTGCTTTGTCGAGACTGCATCGATTGCAAAAATGGAAAACTTGCTGAACATAATATTTTTGTCTATTTTACTAATGATATTAAAAGTTCGGCATACTCGTTTTAGAAAGTAAGAATTTCAACTGTAAAAGTAAAAGAGTATGTATGAATCATAGCTGTTGGTTTTCTGTAGTTTTTACTACATGGGAAAATGGCGTCAGTGCACGTAGGTATGTATCTATATCATCACAACGTCGGTACAAATAATAACTTGTCTGTGACTTTCAAGGTAAAGCTATGCATGGATCAATCAATCAGGCACATCTTTTTGTCTTCGTACCCACATTGAAAAAAATCGACCATGACTTCGTGACTACTCAGGGCTTCGTGAGCGAAACAAACTATTGGTAGCAGATAATAAACCTTTGACAAGTTTTCCGAAACCTTTTCATACTTTAACACTGAAAAGTGAACAACCAAAAATCCTAGGTAACAAACTATTTTCAGTGTGTCTTGACTTTTCCCGATACATATCCTGTGATAATATTAATCTCGGGATTCATCTTGTGACTCCAGGCCAAATGAAAAATTCAATTGTCCTTTCCCTCATACCGCAAATCCACAACGCACTCATCAGCAAAACAAGCTAAATAATTAAACTGTCTCCCATCGTCCTGAATTACGAGATTATATACATTTTTAAAGCTCTTGCGAACATGGACGTAGGTAAAAATGTGGAAAACGACCACAATGTGAACGCTTGACCACGATATGAGGTTTTATTTTTTATGCGGTATGCGTCCGACGGTTTTTATTCAAAAAGTTTCACAGTAGGTTTCTGAAGTACCCCTTAATTGCGGTACGGATAATTGGTTTCTGGTTACGCAGATTGTAAGGATGCAGTTAATTATATTATAATACCTACATGGTGCGGACAATTTTGTAAAGGTGTATTCTGAATTTCATCAATAATGGAAATAATGTGGTTGCCTAAGAACTACTGGTAGTTCCTAAAAACAAATGATTTGTAAAACTATATTCCGACAAATAAATAAATTCTAATTCACCCAATTCTAACTTAGGTATTAGACCTTATTTCAAAACATTCAATTTAAATAGCTTTACCACCTGTTAATAAAAAAACTGGCCAAGTGGGAGTCGAACTCACGCACGAAGGGTTCCGTACCATTATCGCAAAACACGGCAAAAAAATCACGTTTGTTGTATAGGAAGATCCACTTAAATATTTATTTTATTCTGTTTATAGTATTTTTTGCTATAGCGGCAACAGAAATACATCATCTGTGAGAATTTCAACTGCCAAGCTATCACGGTTCTTAGTAATAGGGCCCCGTTTTTACCCTTTGGGTACGGAACCCTAAAAACTCGAATAAGTTTAATGTAATGTCACTACATGGTATTACATTAAGGCATACAACCATTATAATATTCACGGCAATTCAAATCTAATTATATTTACTATAAGATCTAATTGCGCCATTTCCAAGAGAAGAACATCTTTAATTCCAATTACCCTAGCTATATCTAACAAATTTCAAATTAAACTATTACCTTCACAAACGCTGCTCAACTGAACAAACCACGTTTTCATACAAATTCTAGTAATAAGTTACATAACTTACGTTTAAATTCATAAGGACTGTGCTGTTGCTGGAAAGTTTGTTGCGCCATTTTTTCTGCCCACCTAAAACACAAGAAAGTTGTGACGGGCGGGCGTTTTGGGAGACTGTCTTTATGTAGATCTTTGACGTTCAAAAACTGCATGCATCACTTTTTATTATAATAAATTTAATTATCCGGCTCGAAGGACTATAAAATCTACGGTTCGTACACTGGTAATATTACTTGAAGAACTTGTTAAGATAGGACACTAGATTTTAGAAAACTTTACCTTATATCATGACATATCTCAATCATTGATGTATATGTGACTGTATTCAAGCTTGATGTATCATTAACATCCGGGTTTCAAACTGTCATGTCATGTCGCGTAGTTACATTGTAAGGGCTGGGCCTTCAACTTCTTGCCCTTATTATTTTATTATTAATCTAAGCAGTTTGTCTCTCAAAGATACGTCGACGTTGGCCCTTAAGAAACGAATTACATGCAAATACTAAGCTTGTAGTAGATGAGGCATTATAATGCAATTTACAAAGGACCTTAATTCATTATTTAAAGTTCTCTGTTATTGAATTATTATAATTATAGTTTGGTATCTATTTTCTGTAGTCTTACTAATGAGGTTGATTCCGCCCGCAGTAATCAAGCTATAACCGAAGAACGAGAGTTGGCCCTAAGAAATTGTTGATTGTGTTTTTTTTTTTGAAGATACTGCTACACTAACTTGCCAAGTTTCCGCTTTGTGGCTTTCACTACATGGAACGCTACAGTTTGACCCTTTGCATGTTGTTGACAAGGGAAACATTCCTGCTTCACCAAAACATGTCATAACTTCCAGCTTCCCTCAAATTCCTGTTTACATCTCAACAATATGAGAGCCCATTACTTTGTCAGTGAATATTACGCCTAATCGACTTGTTTTTTCCTGGGGTCTCCTGGCTGACTTCCAAAATGCGGTTAGTGACCAATGTCCAACGTGAGACCGACCATATCGATTATCCGTGCAAACATTTTACGTAAATATATGACGTCACTATGCAGGTGTCAGCGCCATGTCTGCTGAAAAATACGTTGGATTTTAATTTTAATGTTTGGGCTGTACAAGGAGTTAATAATATATTTTGTTCTTGTTTTATATTATTATAGATTGGCTCGCGCTTGAACAATATCTCACCTGATTTTAAGCGGTGATGTTGTCGACGGTGAAGCCTTGACTTAAATACTACTTTGTTTTACCCTAGCTGCACCAAACTATCCCTGTTTACATATCTTCTTGGTCTTTAATTCTCATGTCGACCCAAACCATTTGAGCTGCTCATGCCTTCTTAAGTATCGACTCGGGTTCTTTAACCCCTAATTTCACATTGCTAAAGAATCCCCCATCCAACCGGCCATAATCCTTCACAACATCTTCGCGTTATCATTCCATGTAAAGGGCTGGAGGGTTAACGATACAACTTATAGGTCGAAAGCTCGCGCAAGTTTGTAAACTACGCTTAACTATCTTGTAATGTGGCCGAGGACACTTGGGTTATCTCGAGTTGCCTTCAGTTTTCGTCGCCTTGTTGGGACGAATTGATTAGCGGATCGATTAATCCCGACGGAGTGTTTGATTTTGGTTAACAAGCTTGTTTTAGGTCAGCTGATGAATATTTATTGGTTATTGCTTTCTCTTTGTTGGTACGAGTTTATTGGGATACTCTTATTAGCTAATTATTTAGTGCTATGTTTTAATCGACAACTTAATACAGAGGCTTCTGGCGATTGGTTGAGCATCAGATATGTGACTCGATCTCTTACTTACAAGGAACGTTAGCATTCTGATCTGATAAATAAATCAAAACACACATCTTATTTCAATTTGACAAGTTTTTTTTTAATTTGAAATTAATGGTCACCGAGATGAGAAACTTTTTGAAACTTTTTAGGTGCCCTACTGATTTTACTTGTCAGATTATGTCTAGATGAAATACGTAAAAGGTCTTTGGTCTAGATGAAGTTTTTTTAAGACACATCGATTTGATCAGAAAGAGACTGTCACACCAGAGGCGGTAGACAAGGAGACATTCTATCAGCGACGGTGATGGTTGATATGCCAAAATGTATGGCTATGCTAATGGCTAATAATAACAGCCGCACTGGTCGATCATCAAGGTTAAGCAACGCTTGACGAGGTCAGTTCGTGGAAGGGTGACCATCTCAAAATACCAAGTTTCTTCCGTGCCTCGGAAAGCACGTAAAGCCGTTGGTCCCGGTTTTCATTTGAAGATGAAAGCTTAAGATCTCACACCAGTCTTGCCAAGGGGTACCGTGTTACCCAGTTACTTGGTTGTGGAGGTCAGATAGGCAGTCGCTCCATGTTAAACACTGGTACTCAGCTGAATCCGGTAAGACTGGAAGCTGACGCCAATGTAGTTGGAAAAAGGCTAGGTAGATTGATTCATCAAGTTACATTTAGATAGCGCTTGGAATTCCTATACATTATTGAATTGTTTCGAGAGACGATTCTCTACAAAGCCAAACATTTATTCAAACCCAGTGTACCATATTTATGGCCACTTTCTACATAGTGTAAAACATAAATCCTTTGTTTGATATCAAGTCTAGCCGCCTGTATAAACATAACAAAACAAACCTCATGTTTACCAACATATTTTAGCCACAAGACGAAAGGGTGCAAGTGCCTACTTTAAAAAGAAAATGATTTTGATCCTTGTAGCCGAAGCAAGAGCACGTTTCTCCTGTGCAAATGTTTGACGTCCATTACTGCTTAATCCTTGTTGACGCGCAATTTGACGGATTAGCGGGCGGCCATCTTTATTTTATCGTTGGTGGGTAGTTACAGTTTTGAAGTTGACCTGAGGGTAAGTTAATTAGTTCAGGATTTGTTTTGGTTTGATTATAAGTGGTGGGTGGCATTAAATACATAGTTGTTGGAGTTTATACTGCACAGTTAAACGCCTTTTAGTATAAAGATAGAAGGGCTGTAAGTGCAGTTGTCAGTTTAACGTTTTTTGAATTAGGAAGTTGAAACAGCTCTGAGTATCAATTGTTATTTGGTCTGAGGTATCAAATCTCGATTGATTTAGTATCCTTGTATATCACACGAAATATGATGTAATTTTAAAGACAAATATAAAATATCTTCGCAAGATTATTACAAAAACCGTTTTCAGCGAGATTCCTAGGGATTTTGCAAAAGATTTTGTTTTTCATACTCATGCAAGTAAAGCAAAAATCAGATTATAAGCAAAAATACATTATTCTAATTATCATGTTACATGTGTAAGTAAGTAAAGGTTACCTACATATTATATACCTATTTAAAGTTACTTATTTTTGTGAATAACATTTCGAAAATTCGCCTAAATATAAAATATATTTTCACATCCCTTAGCGGTCAGCTTGGCAGCCCACAATATCCCGCAAACCCTTTATATTAGGCCGCCCGCAGGTTTCAGGACCTCGGTAGCGAAGCTCAGTGGGAGCCATTATACCATTTCCGACATACCCCCCGGTTTGACGAGAAAATCAGCCAAACCGTTTCTAGCACCTCAATTTTGATTTGAATAGAAAAATAGCTAGTGAAAAACTTCGGGCAAAACGAAAATGTAACATACTATTATCTAACTACTGGGCATTTTTAGGGTTCCGTACCCAAAGAGTAAAATTGGGACCCTATTACTAAGACTCCGCGGTCCGTCTGTCTGTCTATATTTCACCAGGCTGTATCTAATGAACCGTGATAGCTAGACAGTTGGAATGTTCACTGATGATGTATTTCTGTTGCCGCTATAACAACAAATATAAAAAAATTAAGTGCGACTCCCATACAACAAAGGTGATTTTTGCCGTTTTTGCGATAATGGTACGGAACCCTTATAGTGCGCGAGTCTGACTCGCACTTGGTCGATTTATATGAGTCATCGAGCTTTAGAAAGTAGCTATCACACGGTAACATAGGTGAGTGACACGCTTATATTCTAAGTAATTTCCTCCACTCCACTCGCCCTCGATTCAGCTTCCCTCAATCAAATCGACAGTTATAGCTTCTTGTTTATTGCAATTAACGCCCCTAAGTGTGAGGCCAAACGAACGTAATTTCGTGAGTTGTGAGTCGCGTGAATGCTTTGCAGAATTTACGCTGCATTCGGTTTAATACTAAAGTCCTGTTTGTACCACACGGCGACGCAAAATAAGTAGTCTACTGACTCACGCACATTATTTCAACAGAATTGCGCTCTAGGTGAGAGCAGTGGTATCAGCCTTGTGAGTCGTGGCCCAGTGGTATCGGCCGCGACGCGAGTTGTAGGTCGTGGGTCCGAGCCCAGGCGGGCGCTTTACTTTGTGTAAATTATTTCTTCACCACTGCTCTCAAAACGGTGAAGGAAAACATCGTGAAGAAACCGGCATGTCCTAGAACCAACAATTCGAAGGCATGTGACATCCACCAACCCATCACTGGGCTCACATGGTGGATTACGGCCCATTCACTCTCACAGAGAGGAGGCCTGTGTCCCAGCAGATGGAACATTAATAGGCTGATGATGTGATGATGTGCGCTCGAGGTGAGGGGAGGCGCTAGGCAAGCGTGAGCGCCTCGTACACACATAGAATAGCAACTGAAATTACGTCCGTATAGCAGTCTAATCGAATTTCAGTTGAACGTAAATTCCGCAACTCATTTTACGCGACTCACAACTCACATTACTTTCGTTTTACGATTTTAATGACGTTTTCTTTTGTTGTCTTGGCGTCTGCGATCTGAGTCGAGTGGAGTCAAGGAATTTGCCTTCAAAAGAACTTAAAGATGATGCTCTACAAAGTCGAACTATATTATCTTATAAATGATGAGCCATATTTAATTAAAGTTTTTAAGATATACTGGGTTTGCATCTAAAGCTACATCAAAGTTTATTGCAAACAAATAACTTGCAAAGCTCACGACTACTAAACATGCCAAATATCTTGGAAAACGAACTCGCGTGTTCCTCCACCATTTGTTTAGTCGATTTGCGTAAATTCATTACTTTATTAGGACTTGGCAAATGGTTTGATGTTCAGACAGATAGCATTGGAATTATGAATAACGGGTACGAAAAGGAAAATTTCGAAACCGAATATTTTGTAACTTTTTACGATAATCTTCCGATGTCGTGTTGGGTAACCATGAAGCGAAATCGTAATTATCATTTGGATATTGCAGCAGGATATTTCATTTATCTTCAGTATTATATTTATCTTCAAAATCTGTATTTGAAACTCAAACAATTTATTTAAGACAACGATAGTCGCCAACGACCTTGAAGGAACACAAGTAAAATTTCAAAATTTAGAAAATTCCCGACACATTTATCTTTCGAAAACGCCCCGATTCAAACAGTAAAACTCACATAACTTTTGAACGGCTGAACCGATTTTATTCAAACATAGCTAAGAACAATCTCGACAAAATCACCATTCTAACAAAAAAAAAACAAAATCGTTTCATCCGTTTAGGCACTATGATGCCACAAATAGACACACAGAAACACAGATACACCGATACACCGATACACCGATACAATGATATAATGATACACAGATACACAGATACACACGTGAAACTTATAACACCCCTCTTTTTTCGGCGGGGGTTAAAAACGCGCGCAAGTTTCACACCCGCGCCCGCGCCACCCAAAATTCGGTTGTTTTTTGTACTTTCCATCTATGATTTTAAAAAAAACCTAGATCAAAACGTAGATAATTTAATTGTCTTTGAGATGGTGAAAACTTCAATGAAATATGGCCTCCAGTTTTGGTGCGATTGTCGTTTTTTTGTCCGTGCTAGACATGTTATACGAATAAAACTTAAAATGTTCCGAGATCAAATTATTAAGAAAATGGTGTAATAAAACATATATATTTACCAAAAAATTACGAGTAGCCGTTAAGACGTGATTCTCAATTTAAAATCAGCTCAGGACATCTGCGTCTTCAATTAAATCATTTTCAGGCATTTTTTAACTGCCAAGAAGTCAGTTCCATAGAAAGATGATGCTGATTGGACGTTACAAAGTTTAGATCTCTGTAAAGAAAAACGGACAAAACACTCCACGGATACTCACCACGGTACTCATAAAGATATGTAATTTTAAACAACAATAACGTCTCACTGCAAATTGTTCGCCCTTAGGAAAGTTTTCGCCCCGAATAAATATAGCTCTAGTTAGCCGAAACCCAAAATGGCCACCACATAAAGTTTCTTTTCACCCGTCCATACCCAAACTATTAGAATTCCACTGATATTACACTCATAAATATGGTTTTCACGACCAGCAATTAAGATATTTCAACTGAAATATTACCTTGAAATTCCTTCAGTCCACCGAAGTCCTAATATATTTGACAGCCGCTGTCACAGAAGAGTTTTAATTGCAGGAATTAATTGACCAAAGCCGGGGTATAACAATAGTATTGTAAACATGAGTAAATTGGCAATTAAGGAGCCTTTGTCACTTGTTTGTGTTTCCTAGTGGGAAGGGGGTTTGTATTAATTTGCACCCTTAATGTGGAATTTCAGTTGCAATTATTATTTGTATAGTAGACACTACCCTCGACACTGTTGTATAAGTTTGAAACACTATGTAACAGTCTACTACAGTGTTTGAATCATCCGCCGTAATTTCAGACACAATAAGAATAATTTATTGTTAAGAAATTACGTTCAAATGCGTTGCTTCCTGGAACTCACAAAAACACTAAAAGAAACAATAGAAAAAACAATTAAATGGACTCCTCATAAGGTCGCCACGCGCCGGCTGAGGGGAAGGACGTTGCATATGTAAGGTGTTTTATACAGGATGGAACGGGCATTAAAAAAATACCTTTATATATTTATAGATAAATATATTTCAATAATACGATTTATTTCTAAAACTGATCGCCCCGTTCCGTCCGGATTTAAAATCGTTACGTATGCAGCGACCTTAATACTACACTCTAAACTTCTAGGTACAGATAATATATCTAAAACTGGAGTGGTGGTGGTAGAAGAAAAAGATCTATAAAAAAAACAGAATATTTGATTCTTTAGACAGCAAACATGTTGTTTTTCATCGAAGTTTTTAAAATTTAAATAATCGTGACAATCTAAGAAGTCCGATGACGTTTCTCATTTTACATGCCGCGATAACTTTGCACGTAATAAAATAAGAAATTATATTCATAATCCTAAGTAATTACTATGTTACCCATACTCACTATATAATTATTATAACTAGCTTCTGCCAGCGGTTGCGCCCGCGTGAATTTCGAAAATTATCCCAAAGGAGCATATACCCGGGATAAAAAGTATCATAAGTGCTATTCCAGGCTATAATCTATCTATATGCCAAATTTCATAAAGTTCCGTCCAGCCGTTTGAGCGTGCAGATGTAACAAACATACAAACACACACACTCACAAACTCTTGCCTTTATAATATTAGTGTGACAACGAGTATCATCACATGGCCTATCTTACAAGAACCGTGCATTTCAACAAAATGAAATAAGCATACCAGACTTAGCGATAATGAAGTCTTTTATCAGTGAACGAATTTTTCGTAATCAATTCAAAACCCTAAATATTACCTTTGACAAACATATAAACAAACAACTCATGTTACCCAGTTTAGATAGTTTTGGCAAGTACCCATCTACGTGCTCGACCACCCTTCATCGCCACTTCATCACCCCTTATTATTCGTCACCATGACAACCCTTTCACAGACATCGGTTGACCAAACGTTCTCGGCCAGTATTTAAATGAAGCTAGAATTAAATAATGTACAAAGATTTCCATGTAAAGTTACAATAATATCAATGTAAAGGTACAATAATTATTATTATGAAACATTTTGTTTGTTATGTGGGTACCTATTTAGTATCTTAAGTGCGGTAATAAATACTCTGTGGTTATTGTACGGTTTTGTTACTCTAATTATCATGCAGAGTGGTTTTGGTTTTAAATGGAAACATTGTTTAGAATTATTTGTATGTCACTTACAATGGGCCTCATCAGAAAGATTAAAGTCACCCAAATGCAATGGAGAAGGCTACGCTCGGAGTTACCTTGCGCTTGTTTCCATTGAATCAGAAATGAACACATCCGCAGAAGAACCAGAGTCACCGAAATAGTCTGAAGAATTGCCAAATTTAAGTGCCAGTGGGTAGGGCACTTCAGCGAGCAATTGAAGGGATAGTCGAGGGGCTGACACATTTTGGAGTCTCAGCCGCGTACCACGACACGCAGCGTTGGAAGGCCTCTAGGGGGACCAATGAGCTGGTAAATACTGCGGTAATACGCTGCATGCGATACGTACAGGAAAGATCGATATAACAACACTTGAGGGAGGCCTATGTCCAGCAGTGGACGCCTTTTGGCTGAAATAGTAATGATGATGAGAATTGTTTAAATTTATAAGATAATATTTTTATACTCTATGCTAAGTTAGATTGCTCCTGAGTTTCGCCCCCGTGTGCTATTTCGCTGGAACCGTATTTTATCCGTGATTAAAATACACACTCAAACTGAGTGTAGCTTCAGTAACAGTGAAAGAATTACTCAATCGGTCAATCGTTCTCGATTGAGAGCCCCCGTGAAAGTCGAAAATTATCCCGAGGGAACATATTCCCAGGACAAAAAGTATCCTATGTGCTATGTACTCCAGACTATAATCTATCTCTGTGCCAAAGAAGACGGGGGTTTCTGGGCCTGATTGTAATAAGTTGAGGTATGGTTTAAAAAAAGCGTTATGTTTTTCTAATTCAAAATGTGAAAAATCAGTTTAATTCTCAATCTGGCAAATGAGAAATCCAAAATTTAAGTTAAGGTTACAAAGTAGATGGCATATAACATTTATTAACGTCGACAGAGTTCATATTATTTAAGAAAATGCTTTCACCAGGTGATTAATTACAGTAAAACTATTTTTAGTCTGTGCTAACTTTGACTTGACATGCATGGCATGACACTCTGTATAGTCTGTCTGTGTCTCTCTTTTTAGTTGTACCTACCTATTGAGTAAGTTGTTTAGTAAAGTACCTATAACGCCCTTGAACTTGAACATAACCGGTGAAATGAGAGATCTGCGTACCCCTTTCGAGCGTACTGGCGTGATGTTATGTTATGAGATGGTATAAACAATAAACAGACATGCGATTGCAGCAATCTCGATAGATTAGCCGTTATTTATTGAGGAGTTCTGTTGTCTATCTCCGAAACTCTTCATCAGATCTTCACCAAATTAAAATGGAACCAATTTCGGAACAAACTCTTTTTGGTAATTCGGTTAAAAAACAATCGCAGTTCAAAAATTGGCCGATACGAGTATGTATAGATTGTTACGTAACCTCACTTTTCACTAATCTCTTTTATCTCGGCTCTCAGATTGCCAAAATCTGCAAAATTTTCAGTGATTGTTTGATAATATAGTAGCTATCAATTGACACCAATTTCATCCTTTTACATCCAGGCCCAAAATTGTATGAAAGCGTATCTGTCTCCTTTCATCCAGATCCGTGCAGCCTTTTCTCACAAACTTTCGTCACAATGTCATACGTAATTTCACATTGCCTTCAGTATTTATCGATCGCGAACATTATTGCCTTGACTCCAAAGCACCTCAATATATTTTGCAAAATATAAACATTGGATATCCCGATTTAATTATTCGGCTTCCAATAAATAATTTGCAAAATATCGCAACATATTCGATTACGGTAGCTATACAGGAAGGTTTCAGGTAATATCCGGTCTTCATTAATTTTTCCTTGGACCGGAAATTGAGCCAAATGCTTCCCATGGCCTCCCTGCGCTACAGACTAAAACATTATGTTACATAAAAAGTAAACGCATCATGTTATGTGATGGGCTTGGGAATTACAATAACAGAGGAATCATTTTTATACAAGAATAAATTAATATATTATAACAAAAATAAAATACCTGCTTAATTTTATTTAGGTATATGAAAATTGACATCCACTAACCCGCAATGGGCCAGCGTGGTGGACAGTGGCAACGTTAAAAAGCTGATGATGATAATGATATGAAAATTAAGAAGAAAATAAAGTCACACAGAAATAATTAGTGTGGTGACGGCTCGGGGGAGGCCTATGTCCAGCAGTGGACGTCTTTCAGCTAAATGCGTATTTTTGTGCTAGCAGTACATCCAAATCTTATTCGACGAAGGCCCACTTGCGCCAAAACATTAACTAGAGAGTTAGTTGCTACTATGAGGTTTTCATACATTTTACACTGCGTAATTTATGTAGTAGGAGATACGCTTCGATCAACATTCTATTGAACCCCTAACTATGACACGACATCTTGCGAAAATACCCCGATTCAAACAGTAAATAGCTCATAACTTTTGAACGGCTGAACCGATTTCCGTCAAGTACATCTACGAACACTCCAGTATAGTCACCTTTTAAACAAATAAAAAAAACTAAATGAAAATCGGCTCATCCGTTTAGGAGCTATGATGCAACAGGCAGATAAAAATAAACACATATACACAAACACACAATATGTACACGCGTCAAACTTATAACACCCCTATATTTACTCGACTGCCGAAGGAGGGTAATGTGTTTATCAGTCTATGTATGTATGTATGTATGTATGTTTGTTCCTATATGGCGTTCCAGAGACCAAACGCGTTGGCCGATTTTGATGATTCATACGTCAATCGATTCGTCTTAACCCTGCGAGTGTCATAGGCTACATTAAAATTGGACATTAGAAAAATGGCGGATTTTGGGCGCCATATTGTGGGGGCCCAATTTTTATTTTTCTTCCAAACCCATCGTGTGGGGTATCAAAATAAAGGGTTTCAAGAGGTGATTTCAAAAATATATAACACTTATATGTTTCAGTGTATATAATTCGAAAAAAACTTAACTAAAAAGTTATAAATCAAAAAAGTTAAATCAAAAAATCAAAAAACCCGATTGTTTGAAAACCGAACTAAAAAGTAGTAAACAAGGAAAAATTCATGCTGTGCAGGCGGAGGATACACCAGATTTTGGTCAGCCAGCCCTCGAATATGTATCCTCCGACTGCACAGCGTGAATTTTTCCTTGTTTACGACTTTTTAGTTCGCTTTTTGTCGTAGGGGTTTAAAAATAAACAAAATTAAACGGATAAGAAAGCAATTAAATATATATATAACACCAGGTTACATAGTCGTTCAAGATCTCTTCCTCATCGCTGTCATCCGGAAACATACCCAAAAAAAACAAATTCTTTTAAAACATGTTCCAAAACCAACTGACGAACAACAAAGCAGCGAAAACCCCTTCATACTCATATACCTACAAGCAACATTCCCTACATTGTAACTCCCGTATAACTTCGTCAAGTTTACGGCTCCCAACACATAACTGAACACTGCCCCACTCTGCAACTGAGTTAATGTTCGCAATATGTTTTTATACCCTCCGAATGGACTTGTTTTGGTGTTCTCACCCCACTCGACAATTGTCAGCAAAGTCATGGACGGCATAATCCTGTGTTCGCTAAAGTTTTCCTGTGACTTCTCAAAGTTGGGCTTGATAAGAATATCACTGACATATATAAGTATACAATACTGATGTTGCCTACGTATTTTTGTCCGAAACTTTGGGTATATTTGGTAGGAAGATGTCAATACTTGAAGGGGAGATACAGGGATCAAGATTTAGGTTATTTCAACCCTTCATAGTATCATTAAAGTATTGCTATAATAACTGTCTGTTAAATGCTAAATCTTTGGAACACGTAATAATGGCACGATGTCTTTCGAAAATAGCCTGATTCAAACAGTTTAACACCCATAACTTTTGAACGGCTGAACCGATTTTCATCAAACATAGCTAAGAACACTCTCGGTAAACTCACCTTTGAAACAAAAAACTAAATCAAAATCAGTGCATCCGTTTAGGAGCTATGATGCCACAGATATTTGTCTATACCGAAATACAAAAAAACACAGGTACAACGTCAAACTTATAACTCTTTTTCCGTCAGTGGTTAATGAAATATAGGCTATTCCTAATTGTAACCTAAGTTATTCTATAACTAGGTAACTAGGCATTTCCCGTCTATGTTTGTTCCCAGTTACAGTTGATATACAATCCTTTAAATCCTTATAATTTCCATTAGGTACATCTCTCTCTATAGCAAAGTTCCCAGAAACTGCACCTACATAGTTCTACCTCATTGAACAATAGTTCCCGTTATACTCCCGAAGAGCAAACCAGAACTGAATCCAATTCCGCACTTTCTGCTATCAGACGATAGACCAAGTCAAATAAATCTAGTCTAACTATCAAGTTCAGTTCTATTACGAGATAAGTTTAAAATATTCACTGGGAATTGAAACGTTTATAGACGTATCACATTACGGTAAGTACCTACTTTCTTTTTGTACCATTTTCCACTCATTTACACTTTGCTGCCGGATGCTATATATATATATATAATCCATTTATTTAAGGCGACAGGGCCCATATAAAAATAACTTAAAACTAAACATACATTATCATGGTGTAATAATTACTACTCTATGGTTTGCAATTGAAGATTTTTTGCTATTTTTGGAAGCCCGTTGTGCCCCACTACTAGACAAACTTTGTTCCACTCCTTCCATAAAAAAAAAAATGCACTTTCTCTTTTTTTTCTGGACGAAATATTTTTTCCTTCATAGTATCATTAAAGTATTGCTATAATAACTGTCTGTATTTTTCGAAGGGTACAAGATAATATTAGTCTTATTCTAAAAGCTATGTAAGTAAGAAAACTAAATAAAACTTGACTAAAAAGGTAGACCTCATTAATCCCAAAAACTACCTCCATAGTAAGTTGGGTCAACTCTAGATACAATTTTTATTTTAATAATTAAATACTGATGAATTTCATATCGTGTTACCCAGTTACAGGGTTGTTGAGGTCAGATGTAGAGCAGTGGTTGCTCTGAGGTAATGGCCGCGACTTACGTGTCGTAGGTCGCGGGTTCGTACCCAGGTAGGCGCCTTACTTTGTGTAAGTTATTTCATCACCAATGCTCTCAAAACGGTGAAGGAGAACGGAGCAAAACATCGTGAGGAAACAGGCATGTCATAGAACCAAAACCTCGAAGACATGTGACATTCACCAACACGCACTGGGCTCGCGTTGTGGATTACGGCCTATTCCCTCTCATAGAGAGGAGGCCTGTGTACCACCAGTGGGAACATAAAAAGGTTGATGATGGTGATGGTGATGATGAGGTCAGATAGGTCGTCGCTCCGTTTAGACTGGTGTCGCTCCGTGCATCAGATTAGTCTTTCTAGACTGGATTAACCGCCAAACCGAAAAAATATTGGGCAAAGGCTTTGATTGACCAACATTGGTTGGTGGATAGATTAATAAAACAAAACAAGTAAAATTTTAATAGCCCCCGACACATTTTATTTCATGCTTCTTAAACTATATGATTTATCTAGTAGTAGACACGCTTCGATAGACAATCTTTGGAACACGTAATAATGGCACGATGTCTTTCGAAAATAGCCTGATTCGAACAGTCCATAACTTTTGAACGGCTGAACCGATTTTCATCAAACATAGCTAAGAACACTCGCGATAAACTCACCTTTCAAACTAAAACTAAATCAAAATCAGTGCATCCGTTCAGGAGCTATGATGCCACAGATATCTGTTTATACAGAAATACAAAAACACACAGGTACAACGTCAAAATTATAACACCCCTCTTTGCCCGTCAGGGGTTATGACATATAGGCTATTCCTAATAGTTACCTAAGTTAGTCTATATCTAGGCATTTCACATCTGTGTGTGTTCCCAGTCACAGTCGAAATATAATCTTTTAATCCTTATAATTTCCATTAGGTGCATCTCTCTATAGCAAAGTTCCCAGAAACTGCACCTGCATAGTTCTACCTCATTGAACAATAGTTCCCGTTATACTCCCGAAGAGCAAACCAGAACTGAATCCAATTCCGCACTATCTGCTATCAGACGATAGACCAAGTCAAATAAATCTAGTCTAACTATCAAGTTCAGTTCTATTACGAGATAAGTTTGAAATATTCACTGGGAATTGAAACGTTTCTAGACGTATCACATTACGGTAAGTACCTACTTTCTTTTTGTTCCATTTTCCACTCATTCACACTTTATTAATAATTATTACTCTATGGTTTGCAATTGAAGTTTTTTTGCTATTTTTGGAAGCCCGTTGTGCCCCACTACTAGACAAACTTTGTTCCACTCCTTCCATTAAAAAAAATGCACTTTCTCTTTTTTTCTGGACGAAATGTTTTTTCGCTTAAGTACTCTATTTTCAAAGTCATTAAAAAGTATAAAACTAGTGGCTCTCTGAGCTGTAGACCTTGCGAATCTGTCTTTTTGATTTTCTTGTTTATTTATTTAATACTTCATGCACACAAACGTACAGGGGCAGATTTAATGCCTTAATGGCTTGTTGATTTTTTAATTATCCTTGACATTTTATACCCGACTGCCGAAGAAGGGTAATGTGTTTATAAGTCAATGTATGTGTGTATGTTTGTTCCTATGTGGCGTTCCAGAGACCAAACGCGTTTGGCCGATTTCGATGATTCGTATGTCAATAGATTTGTCATAACCTTGCGAGTGTCACTGGCTACATTAAAATTTGAAAATAGAAAAATGGCGGCTTTTGGGCGCCATATTGTGGGGCCACTAGTTTTCTTTCTTCCAAATCCATCGCGTGGGGTATCATAAAGGGTTTTAATAGGTGATTTCAAAAATATATAACACTTATATGTTTAAATGTACCTAACTCGAAGAAATGTTAAAGTGTTAATTAAAAAAAAACGAAAAGCCTGACGGCTTAAAAAGCGAACTAAAAAGACGTAAACAAGAAAAAAATCATGGTGTGCAGTCGGAGAATACATCTGGTTTTGGTCAGCCAGCTCGCGAATATGTATCCTCCGACTGCATAGCTTGATATTTTTTCTTGTCTACGTCTTTTTAGTTCGCTTTATAAGCAGCTAGGTTTTTGTTTTTTTTTTTTAAGTTCCATATAATTATCGAACCTGCTCACAAAATTTCACGAGAATCGGTAGAGAAATGCGACCTGTAGAGGAGAACAGCCAGTAATCCGCCGGACATCCGGACATACAAAAGAATTTATGCCCAAGCTGAAACGAAGGCGCTTCGATCGCGCTTCGCGCTCGGTCGGTCAAAAACATATTAGTATGTATACTTATAATATACAGAGTTAATTTTTTAAGTGGGCGTGGATGAATAAATCTGATACTTTAAGAATAGCGAAAAACACACAAAAGACCAGGCCGATTTTGATGAAAACTTTAACTGCATCACTGGATTTTTGAAAATTCATATTCTTAGCCAGGAATCGAAGCTGTTGGTTTAAAAGAAACACATGCTGTATGCAATAACACCATTCGATAGTCTCGCTAATAAGGATTAAATGCTCTCATTTCCTTTCTCTGTAACTATTCTTCTCCTTTCTCTGTTCTTTATTTCATATTTATTAGTATATTATTTTATTTGTATGTATGTATTTTATGTTATATCTAAGTAATATTATTTAATATAGTTTTTGTACACTGACAGCCCTAATGTCTATCTCCTCTCGTTCAGTCCATCTAAAGGTTGTCTGTAAGAGATTGCCCTGTGCGATAAGACCGCCCATTGCACACTTATCTTTATAAATGAAAAAATAATAAATATATATAAATAAAGTATATAATAATAAATAAATAAATAAATAAATAAATAAATAAATAAATAAATAAATAAATAAATAAATAAATAAATAAATAAATAAATAAATAAATAAATAAATAAATAAATAAATAAATAAATAAATAAATAAATAAATAAATAAATAAATAAATAAATAAATAAATAAATAAACAAATAAATAAATAAATAATAAATAAATTCTGTGAAGTTATGACAAGAACACAAGAAAGAAAGGGCTCATTTTTATTAAAAAAAAACTTATTTTTCCTATGTTAAGAACCTCCATAATAAATCTTAAGTGTTGAAATTAAGGCTATTTTCAACCCCCGCCGGAAAAAGAGGGGTGTTATAAGTTTCACGTGTGGTGCAGTGTATCTGTGTATATATGTATCTGTGTGTCTGTCTGTGGCATCATAGCGCCTAAACGGATGAACCGATTTTGATCTAGTTTTTTTTTGTTTGAAAGGTAATTTTGTCAAAAGTGTTCTTAGCTATGTTTGAATACAATCGGTTTCGCCGTTCAAAAGTTATGGGCGTTTAACTGTTTGAATCGGGGTGTTTTCGCAAGTTTTTTTTTTTTTAATTTTGAAATTTAACTTGTTTTAAAATAGCTTGTTTCTACAACTCTAGCATTGTACTACATTCTGCATTACGATAACTTCCTTTTAGATTATTCGCCGAGGAATTTTTCAATTGTATGTGTATACGTGTCTTCGTAGAGTCACTACAAATAAAAAATTTATTTGGTAAAAATTAGGTATTTCCTTAACTTTGTCATATGATATTACTTGCCAGAATTTTATCCATATTAGCGACTATATGAGATGGTGTAATAATACGGCATGTGTTTTTTCCAAAATTAATGGTTTCGATTCCTGGCTAGGCATATTGCTTTTTCAAAAATCCAATGATGCTGTTTTAATTGTCATCAAAATCGGCCTCGTGACTCCTTTGAGTGTTTTTAGCTATTCCTCGTAGGTTAGGATTTGTCCATCTACGTCCATACAAAAACCCAACCTGTATATGTAATAATAATAGCACAGCCCGACCACATAGGATAAAAAAATATCAAGCTCACAAAAAAAAACCAGAACGTCCTAATCAGATGCTCTTTACTCTAAAGGTCAACAGCGCTCTTTCAGCGTACACTAAGCCATTTCAATTCGTATTTTTTTTACGGCATACTGCGCTGATACAGAAATAATAAGATACCTATCGTAAGCTTCCCTTGCAACTCCTAAAATAGATGTGAAGAACTAAGTTAAGTGTAGTATGCGCTGGCAACATCTATGAGCGGAACTTGCGCTAAATATCATAACGTCACTGTATTTTGTGGCTGGTAATACAGCTTTGTTCTACGTTATGAATAGTATAGAATGGAAAATAAAAGTCAATCAGGTGAGGTGAGGTCATCGTCAGATGAGATAGTGGTCAAAAGCGAGCCTATCAATAATAAAAAATGGATTTATTTACATTTGAAAATAAATCTGCTTTTTACCCGACTGCCGAAGGAGGTTAGGTATTGTGTTTATCAGTCTATGTATGTTTGTTCCTATGTGGCGTTCTAGAAACCAAACGCGTTGGCCGATTTTGATGGTTCCTACGTCAATCGATTCGTCTTAATTCTGCGAGTGTCACTGGCTACATTAAAATTGGAAAATTGGGTCCCACATTTTTTTTTCTTCCTATCCCATCGTATGGGGTATCAAAATAAAGGGTTTTAAGAGGTGATTTCAAAAATATATAACACTTATTTGCTTAAAAGTACATACCTAATTCGAAAAAAAAAAGTACTAAAAAGTAATAAATAAAAAAGCTAATTACAAAAATCAAAAACCCGAATGCTTAAAAAGCGAACTAAAAAGACGTAAACAAGGTTGTTTACAAAACCAGGTGGTTTTGGTCAGCCAGCCCGCAAATATGTATCCTCCGAGTGCACATAATGATTTTCTCCGTGTTTACGGTTTAGTTTGCTTTTTAAGCAGTCGGTATTTTTAGTTTTTTTTTTATTTGACTATAATAATATAATTAATCCTATCTTTTGTTGTACCTCGCAAGGTTCCGCCTTAATCATCCGCACTACTACAATATTATTCGATAAAGTATCCAATTTATTTGACTGGCTAATCAAACAATGAAAAGAACGCCTAAAAGCCAGAAAAATGCTAAATCATTCATATACTAACCAAAACAATAATATCTAGTTCTTCACAAAAAAGCCGAAGCCAAGACTTCCATAGAACATTTTCAAACTTTTTTAATATCAAAAGAGTTGAGTCCAACCTCCTTGCCTCCTTGTTTATTCGAATTTTGAACGGAGGCTTTGTTGAAAGTACTAGGGGACTAGGAATGGGCAAGATGTTTCCCTAAGCATCAATGCTCAAGTTTCTAAAGGGAATTGAAGTCCTGTTGTTCTTGTTTTGTGGGTAAGATTCGGAATTGATACCGTAGTTTAGAATCGAGATTAGGCATTGAAGAACTTTGGTAGTTATTGGGATGTTTCTTAGGGTTACATAAGCAACTATTTATAATTTTAAAAAGTTTTTTGAAGAACCTTGTGTTTTAATTTCTATGAAATCCAATGGAGCCATAAATATTATGAATAATCAAATTTCTTTTTTTTCTTGCCATTCATCCAAGTCCCTACAGACATTGTTTTTCAGCGCCGTCGCGAATCAATCATGATACGCGTTCAAATCGCGTTGCGTTCAGTTGATTTTTAAATTTTCTGACATTTAAATTTTGTGTAATTTTAGTTTTATTAAATTTTATAATTGGACATTTTAATTTTAAAATTTCTGACATTTTAATTTTATGTCATTCTAGTTTTATAAATCTTGATTTTTTTTTTGACATTTAAATTCAGTGACATTTTTACTTTTTGACAACTTTAATTGTTATTTAAAATTGTATTAATAAAACTGAATTTGAAATAATTTTAATTTTTAATTTAAATCATCTCGCCACCTCTTTCTGGGCTGATCTCAACAGCACCTTTCATTTTCATAAGCCCACTGTGTGGAGACTCTACTTAGCCCAGCGGTCAATTTACTTGCACTAGCGTGCCTTCAATCGAGTATCAATTTTTTTTTTTATAAATATGTATACAACTTTAAATGTCTAGCATGACGAAGAAAATCAAATTTCACTTTACGTCAAACCACAAATTATATAGACAAGATTCCCAAACTACTCGCGGTCACCAAAGGAGATGTTTGATTTTGGGCCATCACTATGTACACTACATAGATAAATAGGAAAAAAATAGAGGAATTCCATAAAAATACTAACAAAATAATTTGTAGAAGGGTACAGGAGTAACAAAAATGATCATTTAAAGTTTTTTAATAAGATATCCCTATTTTTAGGGCAGGCATGACAGTTGTGTTTGACATGACGTTTGACGACTTTGACAGTTTTAAGAAGTGACGTCTTTGAGTCTTTCTTTGCTTTGAATTGGATATGTTTCGGAGTTTTTAGTGATTGTTTTACTACTACGGACTATAATTGATTGCTTCTCTGTTGCAATTGAATTCGTGTTGTTTTTTACTGACATTGTCAAAATGTCATTCTTCGCATACTGTCATTGTCAAAATGTCATTCTTCGCATACTGTCATTGTCAAAATGACATTTTTCGCATACTGCTGATCTGAACCACCATGTTTAATTGTAAATTGTGTTGCTCCACTTGACAAAGTTAATTGGAGTTTAAATTGAAACGAAGTAAAAATAAAAAACAGTTACTATATTGTGCAGCGACTTTTACATATAGTGTACCTTGTACTGGCCTATGCTCCATATATTTCTGGAACATCTCCTTTATGTCTCACTGTACTCAAGATAAACCTCACATATTTATCTTTTGCCAAAGATAGGACGAAGTCTTCTATCAAACTTAAACAAGTAATTCCACGACAACCTTATCGATATCGCTTCTCTGTTCATTGGAATTAAGCGAACTCGATTTACTCTTACAAGCGAAGGAACGAGTTAATCTGCCCAGCCTGATCACGCCATCTACCCTAGTAATATAAACTTTTCAAACTTTGTCCAGTACTTGATGTAAAAGATAGTGAAGTTCTAGGTGTCCTAGGGAACGATCTTTCTACAAGGAATACTTTTAAAACATCTGATTTTGGATCCTAATCTCACAGTGCAAAACCTCGTACAACTCCTTCCAGGTATTATTTTTCTTAATCACCGCAAACCAGCAAAACAGATAAAATCATCTATAATTATGTAAAAGTAAGAATGAAAGTTAGTTTCATTACTTTTCCCCAAGCAGTAAGGCCTAGCGCATACTCACAACTTTTAGTCGAACAACTGTTTGGTTGTTTGTTAAAAGTTTATAGAAATATATTGAGATCATAGAACCTGCGTGACGACGGAATCACGGCTGAACTCCTGAAGGCGGGTGGAAAACCGGTCCTTAAGGCCCTTCAGAAGTTGTTTGATTCCGTCATACTCGAGGGCAAAACGCCACAGGCATGGTGCAGGGGTGTGGTGGTCCTCTTCTTCAAAAAGGGTGACAATGCCCGGCTGAAGAACTATAGGCCCATCTCACTTCTTAGCCATGTCTACAAGTTGTTTTCAAGAGTCATCACGAATCGTCTCGCGCGCAGGTTTGACGATTTCCAGCCTCCCGAACAAGCCGGATTCCGAAAAGGCTTTAGCACCGTAGACCACATACATACGCTGCGGCAGGTTATACAGAAGACCGAAGAGTATAACCTGCCTCTCTGCTTAGCGTTTGTGGACTACGAGAAAGCCTTCGATTCGATCGAGACTTGGGCTGTACTGCAGTCTCTCCAACGGTGCCAGATCGACTACCGGAACATTGAGGTGTTGAAGTGTTTGTACAGAAACGCCACCATGTCAGTCCGTCTTCAGGATCAGACCTCGAAACCAATATTTCTCCAGCGTGGCGTGAGACAGGGAGATGTCATTTCTCCGAAACTGTTCACTGCTGCGCTGGAGGATGTATTCAAGGTTCTTGACTGGAGGGGCCTAGGCATCAATGTTAATGGCGAGTACATCACTCATCTTCGGTTTGCCGACGACATAGTGGTCATGGCTGAGACCATGGAGAGCCTCAATACAATGCTCGATGACCTCAGTAGAGCTTCCGGAAGAGTGGGTCTTAAAATGAACATGGACAAAACCAAGGTGATGTTGAATGCCCATGTTACACCCACTCCTATCAAGGTTGGAGACTCTACACTCGAAGTTGTGGACGACTATGTCTACCTGGGACAAACGATCCAGTTGGGAGTTCATTCGAGAAAGAGATAAACCGTCGAATCCGATTCGGCTGGGCAGCGTTCGGGAAGTTGCGCGGTGTCTTCTCGACCAACTTACCACAGTTTCTCAAGACAAAAGTCTATGACCAGTGTGTGTTGCCAGTGATGACATATGGCTCTGAGACGTGGTCGCTTACAATAGGCCTCATCAGAAAGCTTACTGCCACTCAAAGGGCAATGGAGAGGGCTATGCTCGGCATTTCCTTGCGTGATCGAATCAGAAATGTAGAGATCCGTAAGAGAACCAATGTTACCGACATAGCTCGAAGAATTGCCAAACTTAAGTGGCAGTGGGCAGGGCACATTGCTCGCAGAACGGATGGCCGATGGGGCAGAAAGGTTCTGGAGTGGCGACCGCGAACCGGAAGACGTTGCGTTGGAAGGCCTCCCACCAGGTGGACCGATGACCTCGTGAAGGTTGCGGGGATCCGCTGGTTGCGAGACGCACGGGACCGATCAATGTGGCGACGCTTGGGGGAGGCCTATGTCCAGCAGTGGACGTCTTTCAGCTGATATGATAGAACCTGCACATACTTGCTATTCGATAGTTGATCGACAAAAAAATCAAAAATCTGTATCGATTTGCTTTTGATTAAAAAGTTGGACAACTATCGATAACTATCGTTTACGCATACCATCGACTAAACAGTCGATCTGCGACTGATCAGTCTCGGATTAGCATTTGAATTAAAGCCACGTCTCTTGTCGCCGTGGCTGCAAAACACCACTCCTTGATCTCCTTTTCAACCGACTTCAAAAAAGGAGGAGGTTTTCAATTCGACTGTATTTTTTTTATTTTAACCGACTTCAAAAAAGGAGGGGGTTCTCAATTCGACTGTATGTTTTTTACGCGTTTACTCCGTCTATTATGAACCGATTTTGAAAATATTGTGTTGTTTGAAAGGGTATGCTTTCGAGGTCTCATGGAAATCTAGGGAAATTTTATTTTCAGCATTTGCACAGTGCATTCAGAAAGTGAATTTGAAAACTGTTGAAGGCCACTAGAACTTCTCATTGATAAGTTTGTTATGAGTATAGGATATCTCGAATAGTTAAATGACTGTGATGAAGCAAATTTAAATAAATAGTTCTAATGTAAATGGTCCCATCGAACTGATCTGGTGATGAAGCTGGAAGGTAGGCACCAGCACTCCGTAATAAAACAATGTATCCCAGTCGCATTTAAGATTGTTAGAATGGTTATGAGAAGCCCTCTGGCTATAATGAATTTCATGGTTAATATATGGTACTAAAAATATAAAAAAGAAAAAATCAACGACTTACAAAACAAAACACTACAAAGCGAAAAATAGTTTTATTTTAGGAAGTTGGTGTCAAAAATAAAAAAAATACACGGGTGATAAAAAATTGACGATCGATTGTATCGGCACCTCCACCGACTCAACGGTGTAGTTGTGTGGAATTCACGAGAAGTATACAACTCGACCACAGTTTGGTCGATGCAAAAGTTGTGAGTATGCGCTAGGCTTTAGGCCCTGATGAAAACACATTTTCATCCAAAACATCGGATATTATTGTATTCAGAACCTCTGTATTTTATTCAATCACTTTAGGCCCGTTTTCATATCCACATTGATAACAATTTATTGTTTTAGCATTATGGCACATCCTTTCAAATACGGGCAATATCGTTCGTACATTTGGGCAACTGTATTGACAAAGCAAACTAGACCGTTTTTGCTTGTTTTAAGAGTGTTTATTCATCAATTTATACAAGTTTTTGACAGTAAATAGAGTTGTCTAACAAAGTATATTGTAACAAGTAAAATGGAATTCCAATAGAGACGAGTTTTTATACCGGTTGAACCCTAGAATATCTGGAAGGGAATTCTCTCAATAGAGAAAGTTTCAAGCGCATAATTTTCAAGTTTTTATTATTCCACTAGAACTAGGACGTACTCACTTTGTCTGGATAAAGTTGGATTTAGTATAAAGAATGTTGTAGTTTTTATTGTCTTGTGCTTGATTTACTTTGTATATGTTAGGTAGATAGAATAAACCTACAATCTAAGAAGTCCGATGACGTTTCTCATTCTACATGCCTCGATAACTCTGTACGTAATATAATCCTAATTAATTATTATGTTATCCATACACTATAACAACGAGTATCATTCGTAAGTATCAAGTTTAATTATTATGTAAGTATTTTTATAGCTGTCAAATCAGACTTCTTAGATTGACACGACTATAGTCTAAGCAGAATGGCGGCTTGTATTTGCGTTGACAGCATAATTATACAATTACAGGCAAAAAAAATAATAAAATTAATAATTATAAAAACAAGACAGGGTCGTATTTATTTCAAATAATACAGGATTTATAGGATTTATTTATTTCATAAAAAAGTGGTACAGTCTGTTACAAAGTAGGATGACAATTTAGGAGTAGTTTACATCTATGATGAGTAGGTAACAATATAATTTTATGATCTGATGTCCTAGCTAGCTTACTTAGTAGCCTGTATTAAGGACAAATAGCCCTCATTGCCCGAAAATAGAACAAGTAGTATTTCTTAGACTGTTACATAATTATTAAAAGAATTTAGAACAGATTAATAAAAGTCCAATACAATAATGTGTGAGTGCGCGCGTGTGTGTGAGAGAGTGTGAGTGAGTGAGTGTGTTTATTACGAGTTACTTTATTGTTGTAAGAAGGGATTCAGTATCATCATAATTTTAGTAGTAAGAAATTCAGTAAGCCGTTTTTTGCATGTTAGCTTACACCATGTTTGCAGTGGAATTATTGCGTTTATTGCATTATATAGAAATGGTCTTTGATAAAAAAAGAATCATTTTGTAAAAGTAAAATATGGATGAGGCCCTGTTTCTTCTTCTGGGTATTGTCAGCCGACGTGCAATTTGAGTGTTAGTCTGCTGTTGTAAAATCGTGTTGAGTTTGAACATTTGGCGGACGGTAAGAACCTTGCATTTCTGGTGGAGGTCAATAAAGCTTCTAAAGGTGGCTAAAATCATACATACCTTCATTATAATACAACATCTATCTACACCTACCTCAGTTACCTGTTTCGAAAATTTCCTACATACCTACCTGCTTATATGAGATACATCAAAACACGGGAAGATCTTACCAATCATTATTAAGATGTTGATTAAAATAAATAACGAATATTTCTTTTTACTAATTTCAAATCAAATGCAAATCAAGACTTAATTTTTTCTGCCTACGGTACGCGCGTGAGCGAGGATAGACGGCACTAGTGTTCAAGCGAGAGAACATGTTAAGCACCGCCATTTTAGATTCGTTTTAATGAACTAGGTTATACGGTTATTGAATGAACTACTCAATGAACACTGGTTACTCATATACCTATTAATATTGTAGATCCAAAAGTAACTGACTGTCTGATATCTTTTCATGCCTTAACGTCTGAAAAGATTGCTTGGATAAAGACAAAGGATTATTTTTACCCCGGTAATACCTATTCCCAAATCCCATCCATCAAATCCCAAGGGGATAATATACTGGGTAAAACCGCGTGGTTAGTAAAGGTATAACTGAGTTGAAAGTGAAAAAACACTAGGGTATTAGTATCACAAATTGAAAAGTTCATCGGCAATGAGATACTGGTCGAGTCTAGGCTCCAGAACCTTACACACCGGCGCCAAGTTGCTAGTCTGTCGGTTTTTTATCGGTTACAGTGTGCGATGGAATTGCATGAACTACTTCCTCCTAGCCCGTTCCATCATTGTACTACGAGACGTACGGCGATGCATCATCGGTACATGATGGACATCCCAACCATACGCACCAAACGTTTTGGGAATACTTTTATTATGCGTACAGCTAAGCAGTGGAATTCCTTGCCGGAGTCTGTATTTCCTGATAGCTACAACCTGGGAGTCTTTAAGTCAAGACTGAATAGGTTTCTTCCTTCTAGGCAAGCGTGCTACATCGTCGACCACAGCATCGGTTACCATCAGTAGAGATAGTGGTCAAGCGCGAGCCAATAAAAGATAAAAAAATATATATATATTGTATTTGTGATACTAATATCCTAATTTTATAAACAAACAAGTAGAATAGTATAAACAAGTAAATAGTTGCTTTATTTCGTCTTACCCCGAAGATATATCACGAAGTTGTCCAAAAATCCAATGATACAGGTCCACTATCAATCAATCAGGTGGACACTTGGGACGGGTTAAAAGCTACCGATTTAAGGAACCCCCCTCTTGCCCCCACCACCGGGCCCAAAAGATCCGTCGAACCGCTAACACCTGCGACCCTTCAACGTCTACTTATTGGAATCTAGAGGATTAAATTGTGTTTCAAATTTTATTTTGTTTTGCAAAATATTGGTATTTTAATGGTGCTTTTAAAAATTGAAAGTTAATTTGTATTGAAAATTCTTGTGGCAAACGTAAATTGACAACCGTCAGTTTTTTGATATTCCATCAGACGAAGATTATGCCCGTAATATGAAAAGATACACGACACAGGTTCAATTTAATTTTTAGAAATTAACGTGAACGTTAACGTTTATTTTTTTAATAAGTTTTGAATTTTCTTTTGGAAGAACAATTCAAAACTTATTAACTTTTTTGCCAGTTCGAAGCCATTTGGGCAGTTTTTTTGCTAAAGAACATCAGCCTAGTATTTGATCTTCAAGGTTCTTTTTCAGTTATCTACATCATAAGCGATGAAGAGTAAGCAATAATTATAATCATCCGGTACTGATACTACCACTCTGTGCCTCGGAAAGCACTTTAATCCGTTGGTCCATTGGCTTTCATTTGCCTTTTTGGTCTCGCACAGGGTTTTATTTTATTGTTTTGCTTATTTCTCGTGTCTCCTGTTTGGGTCACTTCTTTCTTTTATTTGTAGATCTAGGACAGTGGTTACGGGTAGCCTGAAAATCTAACGATCAGCTCTACTAAAGGGTATCATGTTACTCAGTAACTGGGTTGTAGAGATCAGATCGGCAGTAACTCTATGTAAAATACTGACGCATCCCGTGGAAGCTGACACCAGCGCAGTTGGAAAAAGAATAGACAGATGACTGTGCAGACTTATTTAATTGCATCCATAATTAAATTAATTTTGAGATAACTAGCAGATGCCGCCTGCATATATTCTCACAAAACAGTAACGAAATGTTTTCGTTTATATAAATAAACCAGATGCACGCACAAGTCATCGGCTCGCGCGTACGGATCGTCGCCAATGTGTTTATTTCTGTCCGTTGAGAACGGGAATCCAAAATAGAAAAGTCCACCGCATCTCTCCGACGCAGTTACACGTACACGGAAACAGTGAATTTCAACAAATTAATACACCTTTTCGATAAAAGACGTTAAAAAATCGTAGAAAAATTGTGTCAGTGTATTCGCGCACGTCTATTCGTGATGGCGGTTACGGGTCGAATGACCGCCATCTTGGTTTTACTGATAGCGTTGTTAGAATTGACGGTAGGATGTGACGTTGATGATGTGGCTGTGTACAAAGTGTCGTTGCAACTACTGTGGAGTGAGGAGAGGTTTCCAAAGGATTACCCAATGAACCGGCCTAAGGCGCAGTGGTCACAAGTTTTTGGTTAGTGAATTTTCAAATTGTACATGACAACATACTGCCATATGGCTTCTGTGGTGGATGACGGCTTGCCCCCTTTCACAGATAGGAGGTCTGTATCCCATCAGAGAATTTTAAACACTGATAAAATAATTTAAAAAGTCTTTAACATTGTTCTTCTTTGACGAGAGGTCGTTTATTGTTGGACAAGTTGTGGTAAAGCACAGCAGCCGGGCAGGGAAACGTGGCATGGGTTCAATCTACTGGTTGGATAATGTTTTTAGGTTTTCCATAAGGCGTTTTTAATGAAAACTCGTCGTCTGGAATTATTCCTAGAAGGAGGAAATTGTCTAGATAGGTACTAGATACCCAAGTTACGCATTTTTTTACAACGGTAGGTATTTGACTTGAACATTGTTTCTGAATTTTTTTTTCCCACGCATTTTGACGATATGATAAAAATAATATCAATAAAGTAATATAACTGGTTGCCAGTTTGTTACGTTGTTAAACCTAAACCGCTGTACCAATGTTAATTAATTTGGTGCAGATATGAACCTTGGAGAAGGACATAGGATAGGTATACTTTAGATGCCGGAAATATACGTACCCTTGAGATTTCCGAATTTCACGAAAGCGAAACCGCAACTTAATTATAAGAAGTAAGGTGAAACCTTTATTAGGAATATTCACCATTTACCTCGAGAATAATACTAATTTGATGTCTACTAAGCCATCAAGGCTTTACCTACTTGATACATAACAAATAACGATAATAAGCCTATCAGATTAAGCGATAATATCTTACTTACAATGAGATTACCTCGGTGAAACAATAATAATTATATTATTATTATTATTTCCTGAGAGGACTTAACTATAATTACTTTTGTTTCTATCTTTGTAGATTACTTAGGTAGGAGTAGGTCCTTAACTTCATCTCAATTTATTACAAGCTTGATATTACATACCTTGCTCTCGTATGTATGTCTGGCAACTAGTAATCCATTTACAACAGTTCCTGGGGGTGACCATAAGCACTAAGAGTAAGGTTATTTTGAGTGTGTGTAAGGGACAGATGTATATGACTTTACTACACCAGGGGGTGACCATGAGCACTTAGAGTAAGGTTATTTTGAGTGTGTGTAAGAGACAGATGTATATGACTTTTCTACATCTGGGGGGTGACCATAAGGTCTTAGAGAAAGGTTATTTTGAGTGTGTGTAAGGGACAGATGTATATGACTTTACTACATCAGGGGGTGACCATGAGCACTTAGAGTAAGGTTATTTTGAGTGTGTGTAAGGGACAGATGTATATGACATTTCTACATCTGGGGGGTGACAATAAGGTCTTAGAGAAAGGTTATTTTGAGTGTGTGTAAGGGACAGATGTATATGACTTATCTACATCAGGGGGGTGACCATAAGGTCTTAGAGTAACGTTATTTTGAGTGTGTGTAAGGGACAGATGTATATGACTTATCTACATCAGGTGGGTGACCATAAGGTCTTAGAGTAACGTTATTTTGAGTTTGTGTAAGGTACAGATGTATATGACTTATCTACATCAGGAGGGTGACCATAAGGTCTTAGAGTAAGGTTATTTTGAGTCTGTGTAAGGGACAGATGTATATGACTTGTCTACATCAGGTGGGTGACCATAAGGTCTTAGAGTAACGTTATTTTGAGTGTGTGTAAGGGACAGATGTATATGACTTGTCTACATCAGGTGGGTGACCATAAGGTCTTGGAGTAACGTTATTTTGAGTGTGTGTAAGGGACAGATGTATATGACTTGTCTACATCAGGAGGGTGACCATAAGGTCTTAGAGTAACGTTATTTTGAGTGTGTGTAAGGGACAGATGTATATGACTTGTCTACATCAGGAGGGTGACCATAAGGTCTTAGAGTAACGTTATTTTAAGTGTGTGTAAGGGACAGATGTATATGACTTATCTACATCAGGAGGGTGACCATAAATTCTTAAAGTAAGGAACAGATGTATATGACTTGTATACATCTGTCCCTTACACACACTCAAAATAACCTTACTCTAAGGGCTTATGGTCACTCCCCATTTTTTTTTTCTGCGCGGAGAAATGCTCATGCATACTGCACTACCACGGGGAGATAGTGCAGTTATGTGGGACTCTAACCCACTAAAACTCCACGGTGTCCTCCTGTGCCGCTTATGGCGGGAACACGGGCACGCGTTAGCACTCACCGCGAACCCGCCGCGGCTGTCCATCACCGGACTCTCCTCGGGGGATAATCCCCATCACCGGCGCACTAGAACACACTGTGCGCCGTGACCACCCCAAGGACTAAACCAGCACATGGGTACCAGACGACCCCGTGTATGGCACCCTTGGTCCCCCGTGACGGGTCAAGGTCAATGGCCCCGCCACCTACCATTTGTCGGCCGCAGGGGATACGGAGAGCGGCAAACGCAATACCGTCACTCCTCTTCCCCTGCGGCCCCACCGCGTCCGCCATCAGACGGTGGCGACCCCGTCCAGGCCGCGGAAGGTAGGGAGAGCGGCGCACCCCAATATCGGCACTCCTCTCCCGCCGCGGCCTCCAACCCTTAGCCGCGACATCGTATGGGACCTGGGACGCTCCATAAGACATCGCGGCCCTCCTCAGTTGCGATGTCGCCTGTTACCAAGCGGCACCGCAACCTACTAGTTGCCCGCTACGTCGTCGGCTTAACCGGCAAAAGCCCTGACGAGCGGCCCCTCCTCGGGTTCCTCTTCGCTTCACCGTGGGTGACCAAGCCACGGTTACTGAGCCCCCCCGCCTCGACAATGCGGGAACCCACCGGGGGGGTGGTCACTCCCCTGGCATCTGATTAAGCTGAAACATATGGCGTACTTATGGAACTTTGAAAGTATTGATTTAATATGGTACTAAGGGTCTCATTATGAAGCTGGATGGTGGTTATAGCAACTCCTCAACCAGACAAGATAGCGCCATTGTGTTTGGGCTCATTGGATGTGTATGCACAAGTAATATTACATTTACCACCTTTCAGTTCTGAAAGCTTGTTAAAAAATCATTTGATTTGATTTATATCAGCTGGAAAGACCACAGCTGGACGTGGGCCTCTCCCCAAGCGTCGCCACATCCAGTGGACATCCGCCAACCTCACCAGGTCATTTGTCCACTTAGTGAGAGACCTTCCAACGCAGCGTCTTCCGGTTTGCGGTCGCTACTCCAGAACTATTCGGCCCCATCGAACATCCGTTCTGCTAGCAATGTGCCCTGCCCACTGCGACTTAAGATTGACAATTCTTCTGACTTTGTCGGTAACCCTGGTTCTCTTTCAGATCTCTACATTTCTGATTCGATCACGCAAGAAAACGCCGAGCATAATAGACCTCTCCCTGAACTATGTAAGCAGGTAGGTAGTACATATAAGATAAAATAACAGAATATTAAAATTTTTACAAATTTAATATTCATCATGGCCTATTCTCAACTATACTGGGTATGGCTTTCACTCTAACCGAATACCGCTAAAAATAAAAAGCTTATGATTTTAAATTTTTACTTGTTAGCTTAGTTTATTTTCTAGTCGCAAATCTGAAATATAGTACCCCGGAGGATCTAGACAAGTGGTATTTGATGTCAGCGGAGGCGATAGTCGAAATGTCAAAATGTATATATCGCTTGTCAATCCCATACAATTTTGGCTTTTTGAAAATCGCTATCGCCACGCTTTCGATGATAAAATGTCACTTGTCAAGGCCTCAGATGTTCCATGATTCAGTTTTGCTCATAAAAACCCTCATTATTCAGCCTTATCCCAATGAACATGGGGTCAGCGCAGTATGTATTTTTCTCCCATACATCCATCGTCATCTCAAAAGTCACCTTCTTTCTTTCCCTCCGCTACACAATTTATCCATCGCTTAAGTGGTCATCGCAAAACCTATCGCACTCAAAGTTGTTCTCAAAAAATAATTAAAGCCAAACTACCCACAAAGTCACGAGAAAAACAAAAGGGGAAACTAAAAATAAGTTTCCCTTTATCTTAACGTTAAAGTGACGTTTCGCGGTTTCGTCCGAGATAACTTGCTATTTATTTGTCCCTTCCTTTCTAACAAAGGAGAGATCTTATCTGAAAATGTTACTTTTCTCCCGATCTCTAGGTAGACTCATTGTTTCTTTATTGTCGTATTTTCTTTGTTGTTTATCTACCTATATCTTTGTTCTTTTTCTTTGAAGGTTACTTTAGTAATTGTACTAATACAGATTATTTTTATGGACTGCCGTTTCGTTGATCTAATGGTCGTAACCACCTCTGAAATTGCGTTTTTAGCACAAAAATACATAAAACATAAATGAATAATATAATAACGTTATCTCTATAATATAGCTTTCTACTGGTGAAAGAATTTCCAAAATTGGTTAAGTACTCTTTGAGTTTATCTATTACAAACAAAAAACTTACAAACAATCAAATCTTTCCTATTTATAATATTAGTGTGGATAATATGATTTATTCCGGTGGATACCCCGTATTTGATAACCTGGGGGATCAGTTTTATTTTTATATGTGAGTTTCGTTAAAACTGCTTTGTTTTGTTAATCTGTCCTTGTTTTAATAAATTGTACTATAACGTCTAGTTCTTTCGATATATGAATATCGTAAGATAAACTACTAAGTACTGTTAATTTAGTTAAGTGAACTGTAATTTGTTCTTTGAGAAAATAAATAACATTAAACCGCACTCTACTTCAGTGTTTTCTCTTGGGTTTTTGAATTACAATCTGTAATTTATCAGTAGTAGCCCAGAGGCTGGATTTATGCCCAGTTGATGACAATACTCTCTCACCCCCTCATCCCCCTCATCTCTTCATCTTTCTGCCCTTATGCCATGTTACTTGAAGTTGGCGCAACACGTTTTTTTCTTCCATACTCTCCTGTCACCCGTCACGCTATCACTGACTCTCTTTGATCACTGACTTTCATGTCACTCCGCACACTTGACTTAATTGACTTAATGTCTTATAACCCCTAGATGGGGCAGAGGGCGTCCACAGATGTCCTCCATCGCGATCGGTCTTGAGCTTCACGCTTCACCTGGCTCCATGTCATTCCGATGCTCGTCGCTTCTGCCAACACGGTGCGACGCCAGGTTTGACGGGGACGGCCACGCTTTCTTTTCCCTTGGGGATTTCAGTCAGCTTGTTTGGGTTTGTGATCGGGACCCCTTCGGAGCGTGTGGCCAATCCATCTCCACTTGCGACGCTTGATCTGGCGGTCCATCGGGCTCTCGTGGCATTTCTCCAACAGCTCTACATTGGAGATGGTCTCGGGCCAGTAAATTCCGAGAATGCGACGAAGACAGTTGTTGACGAAGACTTGTATTTGGCGTGAGATGTCCTTTATGACCTTCCACGAATATTTTGAGTTTACTCCTCACACAGTTCATCCATACTTTCTTTGGCCTTCATCTCCCTTTCATCCACATTTATATTCATAACACTTTTAGTACGAGTAACATGCGTTTCATCCCTCCACATCTCATTTCTGTACATGTATAAATACACAAGTTTGAAAATGCCTTCATTATCCCTGTTAAATCATTATTGGCAGTCTGGCCTGTTTTTACTCTTCATAATTCATTCATTGAAACTGTGCAGGGCTTCATTTAGCAAATGAATGGGTATTTTCAACTGTAATAGATTTTTCAATCTGAGGCGAAATTATAATTAGTAACATCTGAATAATTCACGTTTGTTTTCTCAATTTAAAACACCCTTTAACTACCACTAGGCATTCATTGTGTCCTATGTTATCTATCTGTCGCAGCCAGCTGGTTAAATTAGCCGGATAATTGGACGCCGAGGCCGTTCATCAAAGGTTGTCTTTAAGAGATTACCCTGTGCGATAAGACCGCCCATTGTACACTTGTTTTTGTAAATGTTTTTCCTGTATGTTTTTGTGGTATACAATAAAGTATAATTAAATAAATAATAAATTAATTAATTAAATGGCTGAAGGTTAACTAGCCAAGTCATTGAGCGCACCGTTTAACCAGATGGCTGAATGTCATGTAGTCATTTAGTTATATATTGATGAATTTGTAATGTTTGGTTAGGGTGACTAGATAGTTTAGACTTAAATATTTCGCAAACTCTAGCAGTCATTTAATGAACGGCCTAGACGTCCAATAAGCTGGCTAATTTAACCAGATGGCTGCGACTTAACACAAAGTTAATAATGATTTTTGACTACCTGGTTGGTCTACGTTGTAAGCGCTTATTGATGATCATGTGGTACTGAGTTCAATGCCAAGGTTGGGCAAAGCATTATTGTTTTTTTTTCATCTATTTCTAAGTAGCAGTCTGAAGTCTGGTTGAAGATAGCTGGCGAAATGCGAGTACATGATATTATGTTATGTTACATTAGGAGATACAATGGGGCGGCTTTATCGCACTGAAAGTGATCTTTCGAGAAATGAAAAAACCTTTACCATAAAATAAACCATCAAAACAAACTCAAATGTTTGGAATGCGATAAAACAAGCGCAAAGAATTTATACAACTTCCATATTATGCAAACACAAAACACAAAGTTAAACAATGACTCAAAGTATCTTCATACATAAATCTTCATTAAGTACAAGGCAAACAATACGAGTACATCTTTCAAGATCCCATACACTTAACTTAAAGCAACAAAGAAAATAAAAATGATTAAACCCGTGAACTGTTCAAAGAACATCTCTATACCGTTCAAAGGTTCAAACCGTGACCAGAAAACAAAGTTGTCTCCATTATATTATGAGTAGAAGATATTGAATTATCCGTGAGAGGGTATAAATCTTGTGTGCGTCGGTATTTGGAAGGCATTTGTCCTTTTTGCGACGAAAAAAAAATCCTTTTGTCTGTTTTCAATCAAAAAGGGGCGGGCGGTAGGGTTGGCAGTTCCGAAATCTATCCAAAAAATATCAGGGTAGGTATTGAAATAAGATTAGTTTAGTTAAGATTTCTTGAATTTTAAATACAACGTAAAACAAAAAGCTTGACAAAACATAAAAATAAAATAAATTATGACATCAAAGAATTTTTTATATGCCCAAAGGAAAATCATAATTGTTCTAAATGTAAGTGTGACATACAAACAAACAATTTACTTATTTGGATGTTTAAGTAGCATCCACTTTATTAAAAAGTCAGTACACGAATTTTTATTTTACATTGTGTGTTGGTTTCATGCCAATATAAATAATATAGGATGTTATTGGTTTTGCTCTAAAGCTCAATTTAAAATGTATAGGCCCAGTGTTTATGATAAAAAAATTGCCAAAACACATGAAAAAGTGAGTTTTTGTGTACAGTGAGTCTTTGATTTTATGTGTAATTTATTACGAAAAAACCATACCCGATCATATTTCCCATACAAACAATCGTATACAAAATATTAATATGTAGCTACCAAATTTTTTTTGAACTAGAATTCTAAATGTATTATCACTAAGTCAATAGCCCAAACACGATGGTGCTGTCTTGTCTGGTAGACGAGATGCTATGGCTATCTTACGGTTCCATCATAAGACCAGCTCCATTGTACTGGGCTAGCTTTAAATAATACGCAGAAATTACTTTGAAATTTTGTATTGAATCAATAACGTGCCTGTCTCCAGGCGGCTTGTACCGAAGTGACCCCAAAGCTAAATAAAAACATTTTCAATTATTTTCTATGTGTTCCGATTTCAATCACCTTCCAAAACTAAATAGTTATCTGTTACCAGTCTTATAATAGGCAAGGAAGTTGCCGCCAAGTTTCAGCTTAATTGGATGCCTGGAAGTGCTTGAAAACTGGATTACTAGTGGTCGGACAACGCACATACGAAAGCAAGGTAATATAAAGCGTGTACTTAACGGAGCGAGCAGGAAGCGCGAGCGAAGCGTCTCCGTTTCAGCTTGGACAAAAATGCTTTCGTATGTCTGGATGATCGGTGGATGTACGGCTGTTCTCCTGTACAGGTCGCATTACTCCGATTTACGGTCGATTTACCGATTTTTTTTCTTTTGGAATTTACTAGACAGACTCGCGAGGTTTACAGCTCACAGAGCAACTATTAATAAAAAGAGTTGAAAGAATAATGAGCCAAAGATATAGATACAATGCTCATAAATGTGGCATGTTTGTATATTCAACTTTCGGAGTTCACAGATTGGAAATAAAAAGGGTTTACGTTTTTATGGCGCCATCTTTTTTCACGATCAAGAGTCAATAAATGTGAAACTGTTTGATTAAATATTGAATCGAATGTTGAAGATATTCAATCCAGATTTTAAATTGACGGCTCAGCAAAAAAGTTTTTTTAATTTATTACTTACAAAGAAAAATACAAGCTGATCAGCATAGATGTTGTGTAACTGGTAATTGTTACTGGAAAGTTTCCACTCTTGTATTTTAACTTAATAGTTTTTTTAAAGAATTTTCCTTCTGAAAGTAAAGCTTTATTTTATGAAAAATCGATTATTTTCTATAAGATCCAACAACGGGAGCACACAATTCGTTGCGGCGCCGCAAGATTTCGCCGTACTGCATGGTGCGGTTCCGCATCGCATCGTGTGACATGCCATAGATATTTTTATGTAAGACGATGCAGCGACACCGCTCCGAAGCAGCGCCGCCGCCGCTACGCATCGTGTGCGTACATTGTTAGACTAAGGCTTTTCGTGCGTTGCGTTGCATCGTCGCAACGGATCAACGCGTTGTATGCCACACCTCGACAACGCACGACGTCACAACGCAGCGTCTCAGTGTAGATTTCAAATTTGACAATGGATCGGATCAAACACTGTCCGTCGTCGCACCGGAGCTCCGACAGTGCAGCGCATAAACTGCCCCCCGCTTCGTCTATCGTCCGTCGATCCGTTAAAATGTCGCGTGCGACGACGCAACGCATAATATGGCATGATGCTACTAAAAATATATGTAAAACTACTCAGCGTCGACGCTGCGAAGAAGCAACGCAACAAACTAATTAGTCATCACGAAATTATATCTACAGAATCAACTGACAGAATACATTTCGACAGATGTAAATTCGCAATAAATTAGTCGCCTCTTGAGACAACCCTATTTCGGCACAATATGAGGCAGCCGCTCAAAATCAGATAGGCTCTAAGACACATGTTACATACAAACAGCATTAGGTACTACCGATCCTTTACCTGACGTACCTAGTCCATGTAAACAATCTGTTACATACTCTAACAAAAAGGTCCCAGATATTTCTTTTCTCCGTAGATTTCAAAGTCATTCTTTCAGAAACCGTTCGTAGGCAAATATGAAAGCTCGACTTTTCCTTGGGCATAGATTTGCACTACTTTACTGACTTCTATATTGCTCATGCCTTAGTTTTCTGAATCAATTTCCGCTTTGGTATGAAAAAGTTCGTAAAATAAAAAGATTTTGCGGTCATGGACTTACATAAATTTATTCACATATTTAATTTAAAAAATGGACCTAATTCGGCAAAAGCGTGATCGTGAAAATTATAACGAATGAAACACTATACATATTTGACTTTTCAGGTTCCTACGAAGAGATATAATGGGGTGTAGCTTTATGTTAAAAATTTCATTTTTTAACATTAAGACACCCCATTCATAACTTTTACAAATAAAATAAATTATATTAAATTCAAATACCATATTGATGGAAATTATCTTGGCAGAGTTTCTGTCATTCGTGACTTAGGAGTCCTTTTTGATACATCACTATCTTTTCGAGATAATTTAGATGGTATGGTTACTAAGGCTAAAAAAATGCTTGGCTTTATAATTCGTATGTCTAAGCCATTCCGTAATAACAGCAGCTTTATTCTGCTTTATAATGCATTGGTTAGGAGCTCCCTTGAGTATTGTTCCACTATATGGTCTGCCTATTATTCTACTTATGCAGATAGTGTAGAATCCGTTCAGGCTCGTTTTGAACGGTATTTATGCGTGAAAAATGGCATCCGTAAAGTTATTCCGGAATACAAAGATAGAATTAAACATTTCAAATTGATAAGTTTAAAAGAAAGGCGAAATAATTCTGACCTATTAATTCTTCATAAAATTATAAATGGTTCCATCGATGCACCATTAATGAATTATTTTAACTTTAGGATTAGCCAACGTAGTATGCGTCAGCATCAGACATTTGATATCCCATCCTCAACTTTAAATACCTCATTTAATAGCCCCCTTACACGAATGGCAAGGCTGTACAATGAAAGGTCCATCTCTTTGGACAGTCCTATTGATGTCTTTTCAATGAAGTTCATAACCTTCAGACATTTCCTATTAAGTGGTGAGCATTAAGAGTTTGATTCAAGCTCTTAATGCTCATTACTCTTATATTATATACTGTGATAAATGTTTACCTAGTTTAGTTGTAGTCTTAATTTTGAATTTTGTAAAATGTCATGCATACCTTAACCATAATCTGTATGATTGCTGTGTAATTTTGACTTTAAATGTATTCTTTTTTTGGATGGTTTTAAGCAGTTGTACTGTTGGTGTGCTTAATAAAATAAAATAAAATATTAGAAAAAGCGCAACTTAATCATGCTAAAACGAAACAACTATATGATATACAGACTATTATTTAAAAGACATAATACGAAGAAATACTAATCTTATATAACAAATTTAAGTTAAAAAGGTTAATTTAAAGTTTAAACCTACTACAGACTTAGATTATATAAAACTACAATTTTACTCCGAAGAAGCAAGAATAAAGATATTAAAACAAGATTTTCTCTGAACAAACTCAAAGAATGTACTCTACAAAATAATTTAAATGAAACAAAACTCAAGTCAGTACAATTCATAAAACTTATAACGGTGAATACTTCAGTGGAAGCTATCCGGTGCAAAAGCTTAAGTTGGCTAGTTTCGCACCTAAAGATAACTTAGCTTCAGATATTTTGAGCACGCTTTTGCAGGGTTAGTTGGTATTACAATAAAGGACGATGACTCGAGAAGTTTCTTCGTGGATCAGACTTATATTGAAATGAAATATGGCGCAGATGAAGACATAAATCCATTGGCTTATTGGAATTAATTCACATTTCGTTGGATATTAATGAAAGACAAATGAGTAGCGAATTATTTGTTGGGTAACGAATAATTGTTGTCTGCCTTATCGTCTTACCGAGTAACTTGGGGTTGTGGAAATCAGGGTTATGAAAATCAGATAAGAAGTCAGCATTTTCTGTAAAATCCAAAAGAAAAATGTAAAACATGGTTGGACCAGATGGTTGGCTGACCAGATGATTATGAGTGAATGCCACTACAATTTACTCAGTAAGGTTCACTCGCTCATAGCGTTATCTCGGAATAATATCAACAGAATTCTTAGAATAAAACACAACCATGAAGCTATATATAGCTATATATAGCGGTTACAAAAAAGGAACATAACACAAAGATTCATATGCTGCTTTTATACTTAAAACCTAAGTTTTTGGGTTCCGCAGTCAACAAATATGATGGACAATTTTAAACTATATGGGTTCCCCTTATAGTTCAGCCATGTCCGTCTGTCCATCCATCCGCAGCTTAGCTCAGAGACTCTTAGTAATAGAAAGCTGTAATTTGGCATGGACAAACATAGACAAGGTGGTAATTTTTTTTATTGTTTTACCTCCTGTACATGTAAATTGGGGATGTTTTGGTTGGTTTGGGTCTGTGATAACCATTTTTAGATTCAGGTATCCGTTTGCGTAAAATTAAGCTTTAAATTGCTAAAACAGTCAACTGTCTCACCTGCTAAACTATCATAGCTAAGTAGGCTTAACAAGTAATAGTCGACCAACTTTTAGAATGTACTTGGAAAAGTAAAATGTTTTGTATATGTATGAGGACAAAAGTTTTCAAATAGCAAAGTAAGTTTTGTTCCTTCGTTAGAGCAATGTTCGGTCATCATCATCAGCTTTTTAACGTTTCCACTGCTGGGACACAAGCCTCCGCTCTGTGCAGAGGGCATGGGCTATAATCCACCACGCGGGCCCAGTGCGGTTTGGCGGTTGTCACATATCTTCTAATTTTGTTCTAGGATATGCCAGTTTCCTTGACTGTTTTAAGAGCAGTGGTAATGAAATAATTTACACAAACTTATAACGTGTAACGTTCGTAATGTTACCTATTGATTTTGGTAAATGTAGCTGTTTATACGGTACCCTCTGTGTGCGAGTCAGACTCGCACTTGGCCGGTTTTTTTTATCTAGATGTTGTTGTTGCAAGGACTTGTACTTTCAGAAGCGAATATTTACTATGTTACTTTGTTCAAGCGCCTGCTTTTCAAGTCCTGGGTAGTCATTCCATTGTGAGATATTTAGTTCGTCTTCTGGGAATACGAGTATCGTAGATTCTTGGCGTCTATCCAAGCACTGATTCCATTAAAACATATTTGCTCTGATTGTAATAGTTTATTAGATGTTGGTACCGAGAAATAAGGTTAATTAAATAACTAGAACGCTTTTTTCTATTTTTATGGAAATTCTAGTACCGGCTCGTGACTTCGTCCGTGTGTTCTACCATAAAATATACAGTTGGAAATACCGTTAGCTTTCATTCAGTGAAAGAACTATTGGGATCAGACCGAGACTTTCAGAGATTACATTTAACAGAGCTAAACAAATATAATGTCACACTTTTATAATAAGCTACGCCAGTAGAAATCGACACTAAAAAGGCTAAAATCGCAAAGCGTGCATGTAATTTATTGGTATGTTGTGTGGATAAGTAAGAGTAGTGTGAATCCAAATTTGCAACTTCGAAAAACTTGTGCTCGCTGCACATCAATACTACGGACGTGAAAAAGATCCCAAAGTTTCACAGTTTTTCGGGTATTGCGCAGCGAGCACTCGTCCAGAACAAAAATCCAGAATTACATCAAGCTTTGCGATTTTAATGTCGATTTCTACTCAGCTAATAGTTTAGATGTTGATGGCAATTACATTTTATTGTTTTATCATTTTTAGTTTTTCGTCTAACTGGGAAAACCGCTGAGTCCTGAGCTGAATCAGAAACAATATTATAATAAGGGCCGATTGATTATATTGAATGGTAATAAAAAGATACCAACTTTTTTCTAATAAGTACAGTACGACTATTTTATTAATGTCCCTCGGCAATCATCGCATTTCCAAATAAAATAATATAAACGAGTGTTAATGTCCATGTCCATCAATGATTAGATTTATCGTGTGTAATAATTTAAATTCAGAACAAAGTACGTTAATGTTGATTTGTTTTGATTGCCGTGTGATCTTTATAGAGCTATAAAAATATTTTCCTATTAGCCTTAAGTAGCTTTCCTCCCATTTTTTAAATAAATTACATTAAGTTAAAAGAATATTAACAACTCTACATACTTCCAAGTTGATTGAAAGCGTCCAGTCTGCACTGAGCGCAAAGGGCAACTGATAGAAAACCGACGACTGACGTAACACGAAGTTTGCCGAGGGACATTAGGAAAATAGTTGAATTGTATCTACATATCTTGTTTTCAGTTATAGGTAGACATGTACTTACTAGGCAATTGGTTAGCAAAAGTGGTACCATCGTTGTTTTTATCGGTACTACCTCAATCATCATAACTGCATCAATTTTTATGACGATCATCATCATACAAAGTGAAAATCAACATCCATAATTCACTATCAGCTATCTTAAATTTTTGTTTGTATTTCTAAACACAGTCGAGAGTATATTCAGTGAAGGTAATCCGTTTCACTCAACTCCCTTATATCAATCAAACAATCTATAAATCAATCACACTAATAATATTATAAAGGCGAAAGTCTGTGAGTGTGTTTGTATGTTTGTTACTTCTTCACGCTCAAACAGCTGGATGGATCCGGATAAAATTTGGCACAGAGATAGATTGTAGTCAGGAATAGCATATAGGATACTTTCTGTCTCGGGCATATGTTCCTTTGGGATAATTTTCTATTTTCACGCGGGTGAAGCCGCTGGCAGCAGCTAGTCACACTAATATTATTAAGACAAAAGCCTGTGAGTGTGTTTGTATGTTTGTTACTTCTTCAAGCTCAAAAACTACTGAATGGATCTGGATGAAATTTGGCACAGAGATAGATTATAGTCTGGAATAGCACATAGGATACTTTTTGTCCCGGGAATATGTTCCCTTGGGATAATTTTCGACATTCACGCGGCCGAAGGCGCTGGCAGAGGCTAGTTATATGATAAGGCGAAAGTTTTTGTGTGTATCTATGTTTGTTACTTCATCACGCTCAAACGGCTGGATGGATCTAGATGAAATTTGGCACATAGATTATAGTCTGGAATAGCACATAGGATACTTTTTGTCCCGGGAATATGTTCCCTTGGGATATTTTTTGGCATTCATGCGGGTGAAGCCGCTGGCAGAAGCTAGTCAATCTATAAATATGATTGGGTCGGCTTCCACTCTAACCGCATGCTGCTGAGTATCAGTATTTTGCATGTAATCTACAATCCAGTAACTGGGATACTTGATACCCCTTGACAAGACTATTGTCCAATTTTCTAGCTTAACGTGTTTTCCGAGACACGAAGAAGTCACCCATCCACTGACCGACCTCGGCAAGCGTTGCTTAACCTCAGAGATTGACACGTGTGGCACAAGCTACGAGCTGCACTCAACACCCTTATATAATAATCATAAATCTCTCTCCAATCCAAATATTATTACATAAAGTTCTTTTACATTTATATACACGAGTTATTTTGGCCGGGTATTTTGATGAAAGTTCGTCTATTCATAACATGCTACAAGTTCAGTGAACTTCCATTTTGAATGAAAAATTAGAGTTTTATTTCGAAAGTTATTTCTGCGACTGTGATCTGTGAAAATTATTTATCAGTTGATATGAAAGATTGAACGGACTGGCGGATGGTTGATGGGGTTAAAAAAAGAGTAGTGGTGGCCCAGTGGTAACAGCAACGGCTTACAAGTTGTAGGTCGTGGGTTCGAACCCAGGTGGACGCTTTACTTTCTGTAAATTATTTCATCACCACTGCTCTCTAAAACGGTGAAGGAAAACATCGTGAGGAAACAAAAACAAAAAAGGCATGTTTTAGAACCAAAAATTCGAAGACATGTGACCTTCACCAACCCGCACTGGGCCCACGTGGTGGATTACACGCACAATGGATCAAATGGCAGTCTAAGTGCGGCAAAGGGGTCCATCTAGCCTATCCTGGGGCCGAAAAGTTCGAAGAAGGCCCCCCACTAGGTGGACAGATGACCTGGTGAGGATGGCGGGAGTCCTTTGGATGCGAGACGCACAGGACCGGTCAATGTAGCGACGCTTGGGGGAGGCCTATGTCCAGCAGCCACAGCGGTCTATGGCCTATGTTCGGCTGATATGATGATGATGAAAGACAGAAATAAAAAGTTATTTGAGTACTTTCATTACTTAGATTTATGTTTCATGAAGATTTAGTGTTTGCTTTTTTTTCACAAGCACTAATAATAGAGAAGTATGGAAGAAGAAGAAGATAATTAAGATGTGCTGACTCTTAAAAAAATGTGATAAGTTGGAGATTTACCCATATCCAAATTTTGACGAGATACCCATATCCTATCCCTTCTCTATACTATCCTACTTCTCCCCAATACCTTCACGAACGGTTTAATCACCTCGTCCCGAGCACAAACCTTGTCGCACGTCCACTTCGCTTCTCCTTCGTACTCCGCGTCACACTTCCAGTCATTACGATGGCTCTTTCTCTATTACTGCAGTGCATCCCTGGAATTCTCTCCCACACTAGCTACGCGATAGCCCTTCTCTCAGAGGAAAATTAAGGAGCATTTCCATTTAACGCAATATTAGTAGTTAGATTTGTTGTATGTACGTATAATTATATATTTGTGAGATAAGGACTCTCCTCGATAAATTCGAGTTCATGCTCCATGTCTCTCTTGGGTCTCGTGGGCGTCATGTTGGGTTTAATGCTGGCACAAAGCAAGTAAAGTAAGTACTACTTTGCCGTCCGAGCTGGTCCAATAAATTCAAAATCAAAATCAAAATCGTTTATTCTCAGGCATGTCACCCATATTAAAAATTTACAATTAAATAATTATAATTAATCGGACATCACAATAACACAAAATTAAAATAATCAAATTTAAAATAACCAGACAACACAATAACACATAATTAAAAATAATCAAATTATAAAAATAATAAATAATTTGACAACACATTTACACAGCTTTAGACCGAGAGAGCCAAAATAAACGCATAAAATTATCAAGTACCTTTACTTTGTCTCCCTCAGTATATGTACATTTTGAAACACCGCCGATACAAGATCATTTCGACAATTAACTACCCTCGCGTAAAACGACGCCCTGAGTTTCCTCATGAGCGCAAAAAAGTCTGTAACTCTGTTTACAGCAAACATATCAGTCGCACTACACCGCCAGGGCAAGTTGAGCATTGCCCGAAACGCGTTATTATATTGTACACGAAGAGTGTGGTAAGCACTCTTCGTGTACTTGTACCAAAGTTGGCTCGTGTAGAATGACTGACAGTAAGCCTGGAACAGAGTTATTTTTACTTGCTTCGAACAGTGAAAGAAACGTCTGTTCAGCATGTTACTTTTACACGCAATGCTACGTCTTTGCCTTTCCAAATCATCGTCATCTTTTAAATTATCATTTAATATATGTCCGAGGTATTTAAATTTATTTACTATTTTTAAATCCGAGCCACACAAAGTAATTGCCAAGCAGCAGAATGTAGGTAATTTACGCGTTTAGAGTTACAGTCCATTGTCCAATTGTAGTAGCAAGTTGACGCGCCAATTTGTAATCACTTTCACTAGCCTGATACTTTTAGACGCAACTCCACCGGCACCAATAATTCCACTTATCATACTTAATAGCGATACGTCCCACACCACACACCAGTTCTCTCTAGTCAAGTCATCCCGCACCTTCGCATCTCCCTCCAAATTGTGTGTCACCTTCCTCTAGGATTTAAATCCTTTCCTAGCATTGGACACTGGAGAAAATTAAGTGTTGCCAATCGAGTAAAACCGACTTGGAATTTGAATCAGTATCAAATTGTTGCCAATTAAACAAAACTGAAATAATAAGTTTACAAGCGATATCTCTTTGTTCCTGATTACCAATCATATAACTTCCTCCGACATATTTATGATTTATTTATATTATTATAATTCTGTTATTATTAAATTGTACACTGTATCCTACCCTCTTTTGCCATAATTCTCTGTCACTCTCTAGGGTTTGCTGTAAGAGAGTTCGCCTTTGTACATGTATTTTATTGTCACATTGTATTAAATATGGTTTTTGGTGTACAATAAAATAACAACAATAACAATACAATAAAAAAAAAGAATTAAGATAATATATATTCCGCAAACATTGATAGTGTTAATACTATAATCCACACGATCACATCAAATATTAGAGGACATAACATTAGCATACTTTTTTTTTTAAAAAGAGAAGAGAAAGATACATGTTAACATCACGACAGTTTTCCCTAAAGGCTTAAAAGCAGAGGTCTACCTAAAATACGCCCACACATCGCCCGTTTTCATAAATTGTCTAATATTAACTGTTCAAAGTGATAAATGAACTTCATCCATTTTGAAGCTTCCTCTACTGCCAAAGATAATTCAGTTAAATCTCATAAATAATTCACAGCTCAGCCTATTAATAATTTCAGAGCACCCAGACGATGACTATCAGAGTAATTATAATAAAATGAACATAGCCCGGCCTTAGAAAACTGCTGTATTTGCATATCTCACTCCGCTTGTTTCCAAGCAAATGGTCTATAAAATGCTTCGATAAAGGCGAAGGTAGCTACGAGGGCCATTCTGCAAATGCAAATTAGGTTTAATTGAATTATTTTAATTATAACCCGTAACCAATTGGAATAAATTCGATTTGTGAATTAGTATTTTGTTAAAAATGTATTTCGAAATGAAAAAAATAATAATAATTATGTCAAGTTTAACATTTTTATCTTGTTTTACAATAAATCGAATATGTTTTTCACATGACTGTAAAATCTATATATATAAAAGAAAGTCGTGTTAGTTACTTCACTTATAACTCAAGAACGGCTGAATCGATTTAGCTGAAAATTGGCAGGGAGGTAGCTTAGAACCAGGAGAAGGACATAGGGTAGGGTAGGGTAGGGTAGGGTAGGGTAGGGTAGGGTAGTGTAGGGTAGTGTAGGGTAGTGTAGTGTAGGTTAGTGTAGTGTAGGGTAGGGTAGTGTAGGGTAGGGTAGTGTAGGGTAGTGTAGGGTCGGGTAGGGTAGGGTAGTGTAGGTTAGGGTAGTGTAGGGTAGCGTAGGGTAGTGTAGGGTAGCGTAGGGTAGTGTAGGGTCGGGTAGGTTAGGGTAGGGTAGGGTAGGGTAGTGTAGGGTAGGGTAGGGTAGAGTAGGGTAGGGTAGTGTAGGGTAGGGTAGGGTAGGGTAGGGTAGGGTAGGGTAGGGTATTTTTTTTTTTTTTTTTTTTTTAGTTCTTTATTTACAACCTCTAACGTGGTCAGAGCTATTTTTTTTTACACTTTACATTATTAGCTACGTACAAACATTTTTTAACAATTTTGGAAGCATGAAGTTACTTAAAAGTAATGGGCGTGCAAGTGGGCGGAGCAGCCTTTAATATAGATTATTATATTTCTTATTTTAAACATCTTTTGGCTTATTGTATTGTGACAGTTTACATACAACTACATGCACATATTAGTATTTTTTTTATATTTTAATTGTTTTATCTATTTTATATATTTTAACTTTACTTCTTACTTAATTCAATTGTATGATACTCTCCTATATATACTCAATATATAATGGTAACATACTTTACTTAAACTATTTATTTCTATTTATAACACTAACTACGATTTTCTTACAATAATTCAAAAATTGTTTGCGATCTTTACTGGTCATGATTTTTGATACATTTTGAGCAATAATTTTTATACTTAACACCTGTTCCATTTCGAACCGTTCTTTGGCGAAAATTGGACAGTCGAACAAAATGTGCTGTACGGATTCACTCACTCCAGGTTCGCAGGCGCACGATGGGTCCTCCTTACATTTGAAACGATACAAATATGCGGAGAACCCACCGTGCCCCGTCATGATTTGTGTAGTCGTGTTTTCATGAGCCATAGTTCTAACGACTCTATACGCCGCTGATGCATCCGGGAAGAATATTTTTGTAACGGAGGCCGTCTCACCGGTCCTATACCTCCGGTTCCATTCCTCAAGCGTCTCCAACCGGATGCTACGCTTGACGAATGAGGGTAGGGTAGGGTAGGGTAGTGTAGGGTCGGGTAGGGTAGTGTAGGGTAGGGTAGGGTAGGGTAGTGTAGGGTAGGGTAGGGTAGTGTAGGGTCGGGTAGGGTAGGGTAGTGTAGGGTCGGGTAGGTAGGGTAGATAAATGTTTGGTCTTTTTATGGCAAAACAAAGTTTGCTGGGTCAGCTAGTTTATTATAATTCTAAGTTAATTTTATTATTTGATAATGGTTGGATAATGGACTCGTTAGCTTAATGAGTTTTAGTAGGTATTTTGCTATTAAAACTCAAAAAATACCTACTGTTAAAAGCCTAATAACATATTTAAACATTATTACTCTGAGGACTCAAAATAAGAAGTTTGAGTATTTGCCCTCTGCGCTAAAAAGGTCTGATATTTTTTTATTATAAGATAACTTAATATATTAATATATTGCTCGCAGAACGGATGGCCGAAGGGGCCGAAAAGTTCTGGAATGACGACCGCGAACTGGAAGACGATACGTTGGAAGGTTTCCCACTAGGTGGACCGATGACCTGGTTAAGGTTGCGGGAAGGCGCTGGATGCGAGACGCACGGGATCGGTCAGTGTGGCGACGCCTGGGGGAGGCCTATGTCCAGCAGTGGACGTCTTTCGGCTGAAATGATGATGATGATGATGAACTTAATATAAACCATAATACATCTGCCTATTAACATTACTAAATCAGCCGTTTTAATAAGTAAAAATCTCGCTTTAGTGAGGTAAGCAGTCATTCCAAATCCTAAAAGCTCAATTCAAGGTCACCTTACCTTAGTTTTTTTTATATTTTACAGAAAAGCACTACAGATAGATATCTGCTTTACCTCGCATATATTTTTTTTACAAAACAAAAATTATCTCGTTATTCGTCTTAATTAATTTAGAACAAGCCCTTGCCTACTTTAAAACCCTGCCATCAAACATATTTCATATACAAAATATATTAATAATGAAATCCCCACCATAATCTATATCGTGCGGATCTCCTTTGAGAATCACTCAGCAGTCTGAGACGCTCCGATGGACCGCTTCCTTTACAGTTCACGTTGAATTTAACTTGATATACTCGTACCGGTATATACGCGATATATCTGTATATACGCGATATATCGGTACATACAAGTAACGTTTGATCACTAAGCGAGGTTCAATAAGTAGATAGTGGAGGGCAATTATTATGTAACTTACTGAGGATTTAATACAAGAGCTAACTTACCCCGATTTCAGAATTAAAGTTTTGTAGTTGAGTATTTGTTTCTTTTTGCCTGAAAACCCGTCAAGTTTGTGGCATTAACATCCTTGAGACCATAACCCGCAAACACAAGTCGCGTCCACGGCAGGAGTCCCGTTGTAGAATAAAAAAAGGGAATTTGCACACAATATTCAAATGAGATCGAACCAAAAATATTTTTACACACATAAATACTTTTGGTTCGATCTCAATCTCACATTACTTTTTCGTTAGCGTAAAACTGTACAACAAGGCAAACAAACATTTGTTGCGGATTTTGGAAGAGAGTTCCCGCGGCCCTGGCTCAAGCAACTGAAAGAACACGGGTGGGTTTTAGTCAATAAAAGTCTGACACCCAGAGCGGGAGAAGTAATTGGATACCAAAATCCCATACCAAAAAAAAATGCAAATAAACATTTGAGCTTACTTCACCTTGACAGAATTCATTCTAAAATGAAGGAAAGGCATTGCATTGCTCTCCTTACCTACCAGGAAACATACGACTTATTGGCAGGCATCACTCGATAAATTTAGAACGAAATTACGTTCTACATGCCCCACACAAACATATTCTGACGCCATAAACAATTCACATAAATACACTAAACACACACATAAACGCACTATTACATTTCACACACACGTATGTGATAATAATCGCCATCAATAAAAAATCGTCATTAGCTGCTGAGATTTAGCTTCAACGACGATTGTACGAACAAAATTCCCAAGCAATCCAGTTGCAGAATCTTGCTGGACTACACTCGGCAAAGTATTGCGCCATGAGCGATATTGTATGAGCTATATAATGGTCAACAAAATTGCCAACAATATGCAATATATGTAACCCGTTTTACAGACACCTTTATTACATACAGTTGGAATGCGAGTGAAAACACTATAGGAACATGTTTGCCTGTCTTTTGGGGATATACATTGTAAATTCGTGATGTTATGTTGTTTATCTTTGAGAATTTCTCAGTCATGAAGTATAAAATGTCCTTTTTATTCTTTCCAGGACAATCCCACTCGTCGAACTACAGCCTGTACCACATAGGCTCGGTGGCCAAGCCTTCAGTGCGCGCCTTCTCTCAGTACGGCAAGATCGATGACCTGGTGAAGGAAGGAGATGATGACCAGCTAGTGTATGACCAGTTCTCAGCACCAGCTGTGGGTGTGGGTACGGGGGAGACAGAAAATATGGTGTTTGTTGATGGTGGACATAGTTTGGTAAGCTGGTTTTTTTTTAAAGCTTTTATTTAACTAGTTACTTTGTATGGGTCAAATCATGCAACTGAATAGAAAAACAGTTATCCTCATTTGAGCTGCAATTTTGCAAACACGTTTGGTTTGTATGACTATATTATGGATGCAATGCGTTTGTCTCCAAATCTCACATCGACCGAGTGTTGTTTGGCTTAAGTACAGAATTGTGTAGGGTACGTTCAAACCCTGCTCTTCTCAAGAATCGCACAGACAAACAAACAAGAAAAGCAATATTTCGTACTGTAGATGTGTTTTATAAAAACTAACATCAATTGTTTTAGAATAAAACGTTACTTTCTTTAACAATAATTCAATATAAATATTGTAATTTTGTCGCTTAGCTCGATAGATAGCGTTGGGATCGAATTAGATAGTGGTATAGTTTCGTTACAACAGATCTCATATAAGCGTCGCGTCGGGTCGAAATTTTCAGCGTTTCCAGTCATTTTCCACATAAAATAAGGTAATGTACCTTTTTCATCAAAATGTAATAAAAAATATGTCTTTTTGTCATGTAATGTTTGACTATTTGCCACTGGCAACACTGGAAATTTCACTATCACCGCAGTATTACGTTCATAATGTTCTAAGATAACTTATAAAATAATATTTTAGAAGCGATCAATCCTTTAGAATCGATCTTTATAAGCTATGTATTTCAGTATTAGGGTAACAGAGCACTAATACTTGAATTCTTAAGTAGCTCTCCGCCAACTCTAGAGTAGACTTTTGCTGTGTATTTTAAGTGGCTTTTTAAAATTATCATTTCCATTAAAAAGACCTTAAAAATGTATGGTTTGGTAATGGAATTGGAACTTGGTCATGCATGACATAGAGTTGTTTTTTCCAATATTTTATAATTATTGAACATGTTTCTAAATGTCTAAACCTTTTTTTTTGTGTTTGGCTGGGCGCAGAACGGATAGCCGATGGGGCAGAAAAGTTCTGGAGTGGCGACCGCGAACCGAAAGACTTGTGTTCGAAGGTCTCCCTAAGAGGACCGATGACCTGGTGAAGGTTGCGGGGATCCGCTGTATACGAGACGCACGGGACCGGTCAATGTGGCGACGCTTGAGATAGGCCTATGTCCAGCAGTCTTTCAACTGATATAATGATGATGAATCTAGGTGGCGCTGCAATCGGTTCTAGGATATTTTATTTATGACGAACATTTCTATGTGTATTTGAATACTTCCTGGATTGTTAAGATTCACAATTGGACCGAATTCGAAAAAACACAATTGGAGGTGAGGTGCTTTAATTGGATATTAGAAAATTTTAATCTTTTATAGATCCATCCCTCTCTCACATTGAATCTATTATAGTTTTGACACATTATGGTAAGGTGTAAGTGTAAATGAAGTATAAATTAACGGATATTTTGGGCAATCTGTTACTTCTGGCATCGACATTTAGATTGCGGAAGGGGTTTTGTTATTTCAGTCATTTGTTCTGCGTTTGTTCGTTCTGCACTAAAGGATGCATTATGCTAGACCAGGGATAGCGAACCTATGGCGTGCCTGTGGTGGCACACGAAAAAATATTTTGGGCACGCTAAAATAAGGTTATTTAGAATATAGGTAACAGCAGAAATGACGCCAACTCCTACTTTTACTTAAATACAACATAAAACTGTAAATATTAGGATTGCTGTAAGAATTTCTGGGTGCAAATACACACAACACAAAGGTGCACGTACAAAGTCAAAAAATTTTGGAGACACGTCATTGATAGGTACATAAAAAAAAATTGCACGTTTTCTAATAAAGGTTCGCCATCCCTGTGCTAGACCAAAGCGGGCGCGAGCCGAGCCCCGTGAGAGGCACGGATTTAAAACCTCACGAACATTTTGTATGATGCGGTCCATGCTACTCGCGTCCGCACCCCGGAGGCTCAGACGTGCCCCGACAAAGACGCCTCTGCAGCAGAAGGACAGATAAGCAAAATCCCGGAATAGCAAAATCCCAGATTCGCAGAAGGACAGATTTGCATAATGGCAGAAGTACAGACCCACACAGAAAACAAAAATAAAATTGAATAGTCACAATTCAGTTAGAGTGAACAGGCTTCTTCTGGGTAAGCTCACTCCATCGTAGACTCTGTCTCTGTCACCTTTGACCTAGACTAGAGTCAAGAGCAAACCCATCATAGATAAAAAAATAAAATAAAAAAAAATAAGACGAATTAATTAGTTTTTGTAACTTTGGCCAAACGTATCAAACATTCTATTGCAGAAATTTTGTCATTGATCAAACTGCAAATGCATGTCACATTGACTTATTTAAATAGATTTTCTTAACCATATACAATAACAATGAAAAGTGGCCATTCAGATATATAATGCAAATAGGTCACAAATTGATAATAAGGTTACTAGGATTTGTAACTTTTTTGGCGGCGACAGTACATTATCTGCCATTATGCAAATCTGTCCTTCTGCGAATCTGGGATTTTGCTATTCCGGGATTTTGCTTATCTGTCCTTCTGCTGCAGAGGCACGAAGACGTACGGTTCCGCCCGGCTCGGACGACTCGGACACGGCTCGCACCCACCACGGTACGGCATAATAATTCATTCTCTCGTATTCGTGATTATTGTTATGGATGAATTCAAATCGTAATGTTCGTAAAATCACACCAAATGAATTAAAATACTTTCGAATAGTTAAGTGTACATACGGATGCGAGACGCACGGCAGGTTTATTACGTATCTTGCAAGAGCAAAACGACAGCGATTTTTGCGTAATCATTGCTCTTCAGAAGTTTTAGTGTTTCTGGCGGTGTTTTTAGAAATAAGTGCATTTGACAAACAGCGACCGATTAGCAAATGATTGTGTAGGACCTACCATACCTAAACTGTAGGTCATTCCGACTTTTATGATATAAAGCGTTTGATTGCGGGATGATTGCTGATTGCTGTTTCTTAAGCAATAAGCCTAAGAGACTGGTCGATGTGGCGACTCTTCGGGGAGACCTATGTTTATATGCTTAGCAGTAAATATCTTTCGGCTGAAATTATCATAAAGTGCACAAACTCTCTAAACCTAATCGTAAGTGGACTTACCATTCTCTATACTCGTTATTCACCAACTTAAAGCAGATGTTTTTACTTTTCCAGGTATCTCTCATGTCCCGCATGATTCCGTCTCCAGATTGGTTCATTGGTGTGGATGGTGTGAACCTATGTGTGGACTCCTCTTGGGTCGATCAGATTACTCTTGACGTAAGTATCTAAGGCGAACACTATACAAGATGTACCTAACTGACTAATTCCTGAAAAGATAGACCCCTTTTCAGGAATTTCGTTATTTCAGTTAGGTTATGAATAACTGTTACTTTAGGACCACAGAGAGTAAGCTTGTGTCCCAGCAGTGGGAGCATTAAAAGGCTGATGATGATGATTGATTGCAGTTGGACCCATTAGACGCAGGAGCTGCCAGCGGACGGACGTTCACAGCTCCTCGCTGGGACACTGTGCCGCCCGAACCAGTGATGAGGCACAAGCCGAGATTCCCTGACCATCCCGCCGCCGGCTTCTACTACCCACTGCTTAGAGAACTGCCGGCTATCGCCAAAGTGCAACTGACCAAGGTATCTAAATCTTTTAAAATTTTCTTCTTTTGTTTCGATTTATTCAATTATATTCTCAACTGTTCAGATTTTGGTACAGGTTACTGGGTACTGGTACAGGTAATCTTTTAAATAATAGTACCTGGGCGACCGAGCACTGCTTGGGTGAAAATAGAGCTTGGGTAAAAAACCTAGCTAGATCGCATGAAAAACGTTGGAGCCGTTTCCGAGATTCAGATTATATGTATAGATACATGTCTACAAGAATTGCTCGTTTAAAGATATTAGATAGATAGATATAGTCATACTCGTATCCTCGCCTGTGACCACAATCTCTGAGAGAAGGAAGGAAGCAAGAGAGTGAAAGTGCGCGGAAGAGTGCGGTCTTCAATGGTGCACGTTTGCCAAGAACTAACCTATTTATTAGAAACTTGGAAACCTTACAGGTTACCTTTAATAGCTATTTGAAAAGTAGACGCGAGAGGCACGCTTCTCTTTTTCTCTAAATTGTTCGTTCCATTGATCTAAGATCAATTCGAAAAAATATTAAGTATAGTAACTATTATTTTAAGAAATTATTTGTCCAGCATTCTATTGACTCTAAAGAAAAGATCAGGGACAGTATTCAGATTTTTCAAAACTATTATGATTCCATGTGTAAAATTAAAAAGGGATAGTGCTATTCGTCATGTATCGCTCCGTCTCCGTCTGACAGTGTAACCATGAGAGTTTTAACACGTCATAGTAAGTACCCAGGTTCCAATCCTTATCCACAAACTCAACTACCTAAAACCTGCCCAATTATTAACTTTTGGAGCATCAAACTCATCCTCTATTTACCTTGGCAATATAATAGCTAAATAATGAACATTTCGTGTAGCATAGCCATTCTCAAATCCCTATCGTAGTCTAAAACTAAAACGCGCATCTTTAGGCGCCTTTCTGACCGGGTCGGTGCGTTTTCGTGGCACTACTACACTTTTTGACTAGCTCGGTTTCGATGCGGTATCGTTTCGTTTTTATGCTCCGGTGTTTGTAATTGGCTATCGCGACCTACGCTGTGTGCGAGTGAACGGCGTGGTGGGACGCGCGGGGTTCGGATGAGTTGCTCGGTACAGGGTGTCTACTCCCTAAGCACGAAGTCCGTAGTTTCGGCCTTTTCACGGGCGTTTCCTATTCCGTACTACCTACGGACGGATGATTAATTCGGGGCTCGAACTAAGAATAAATGTCTACATAATTTAACAGCTGTACCTACTGCCAATGATTTTTTACCCGTCCGAAAAAAATAACTTAACACTTGTTTTTTTCACTCCGAAGTTGAGTACTTTCGGATGGGGCCCTTAACTTCGTTGACGGAGATAGGAAGTAGACCCCTAGAGACGCGTATATGCACTCGGTACAGAATGTGTACCGAAACGACTCGTTGCGGAAGCTCGAACTTAATGAAAATGTAGGCAAAAAATCGGTACAGGTTCGGTACAGAAACGAAAACGCGCTTACCCGGTGAGAAAGGCGCCTTAGGTAGTGTGGAGGCGTTGTAATGTGACTATTATGTTAATACCACTACATACATGATCGCATTACACGAGCTATCGAGTAACACTGCTCCACTGATAGGTAAGTGCTTCAAGTGTTTAATCAAATCATTCCGTTCCGTGGCTGCGAGCTAGTTTTATGCCTAGGGCTTGCTATTGTGGGATATACTGGCTGATTAATAGGAAATGCTTGTAAGCCTTACTGTTAATCATTTTCAACTATCATAGATGTCTTGGTATAAAAGTAGTGGGAAAAGTTTTAAGTATGAATGTGCAATTGTCTATGGCTGTTAGAGTAGGGGAAGACGATTTTTTTTTTTTTTTTATATTTAAATTTTATGGCCTGGTTGCTAGGACCTTTTAGCCATTTTATTATTTCGCTGTTATTCTTTATTTTGCATTAGAATGCGGATGTAACAGATTCTAATGTTTTTTGGAGTATTTGGCAGCAAATTGTATCGAGTCAGTCTTCCCAAAAAGCTTTGCGGAGGCAGTCAATACTACAATAAAATACTCCGCTCCGCTATCCCGAGATCGCTTCTGTTAATGATTTCACAAATTGTCCAGTTGCGTAGACAGTTGAGACACAAAACTACACCAATAATATACCACAATATCCACTAGGAATCAATTTGCAAATAATATTAACAGCCACTGAACTTCACTCGACAAGATCCCGCCAAAAACTCCAGACGAAATAAACAATGGTTGAACTGTGTGAAAGCATATGGAGTGAGTACTGAGGTGACTAATGGAAGAAAAATACATGATATGTCGATCCCAAATGAAAGGCATAAATGCAAGAGTAAGTCTACGAGTCAACAATATAAAAATATTGTATGCATATTTAAAACCATATTGAAACGCACAATTAATACAAACTATAGAATACTTGGCGTATTCTGTCTTCACTGTCCTTTAAGTAGTTAAGAAACCTGATATAGAATTTTTCGAGCAAGATTGGTGTTTCAAATCTTTTTAACCAAGTCGTTGGCTAGTAGCCACCATTACCGTATAAAATTGCAGTTACATTGTAAGAAGAGGCAATTTGCGAACTCATAGAGCAACTATAGAGTTACTGAGAAATAATGGCAGTTCTCTATTGCATATTTATGATAAATGAGGAGTAACAGGAGGATCCTTTAATATAAACTACTTTCAAAGTTAAAAAAGGAGACAATTTTATTATGAAAAACGTGCATGAATTACAAAATTTAAATAATCTATTTACATAGGTAATAGCCGTCGTAGAAAATAAAGTGAAATGAAATCGTATAACTATCGAACTACGGAGTATATCAGAAATCATCATCTTCCTGCCCTTATTCCATGTTCTTGGGGTCGATGCAACACGTTATCTTCTTGTATCGTACTGTCCCCTGTCACGCTATCACTGACTCTCTTCTTTCATATCACTCCTTACATAGTCTATCCATCTTTTCTTTGGCCTTCCTCTCCCTCTCCATCCATCCACATTTTTATTCATAATTCTTTTAGTAAAATGCGTCTCTTCCCCCTTCATCATATGACCACACCAGGACTAATTGTTTCTTTTCAACTTTTCTTTCATTGGCGCCACTTTCAAACTTCCTTTAAATACTTTTCGGATAATGGATAATGGAGAATTGACTATGACTTCCTTGGTGGCAGTTATTTATATACATGACCAAAATAAGTAATTAAATATGATCTTAACTTTCCGTTACGCCCTGTATATCATTTACTAATTTTACCCAAAAGATATCCACTATTATACATGGGCCTCCTCCAAGCGTCACCACTTACATAGACCGGTCCTGTGCTTTTTGTAGCAGAAGACTCCTTCAGCCCTCACCAAGTCATTGGTCTTGATTGTGGGAGATCTAATCTCAGACTACTAAGTCACTATGTATTTACAATATAAAATACAAAACATTACTCATGTTCTGATTTTAATTTACAGGTAAAAGAATACTCAACGAAGGAACTAAATGACCTAGCTCGCAAAGAACTCATGTCAGTTCTAAAAGCTAAAAACGTACATAAAGGACTACCAAGAAAGACAATAGTTAACAATAATGATGATGATAATGACTTTAATGAAGAAACACAAGAACACAATACAATGACCACGAGAAACTATGTCGACAAGCTGAAAGATTTGGAAGAGGAACCTGTGGGGACTCCGAGACCTTATGCACCTGAAAATTATGTTGTCGTTGTTACGAAAGCACCAACAACTACGTAAGTATGAAAAACAAATATGTACTTGTAAAAATCTACATAGGTAGAAAACCATTACGCATGGCAAATGGATTGATAACCCTTCAATATTATAAGTGTGAAAGACTGTTTATTTTCTCAACGGATGAATGGATTCGGATTGAATTTTGGAACAAGGGTAGACCTGTCTAAGACATAGGGATACGTTTTGTGTCGGTAGTACATTCTGGTAGGACGATTGTCAACTATCTCGCGGTTGAAGCCACTGGCCTAGTGATCTATTAAGATTTCTCTAAATTGTATATCAAACTTTGCGACATAATTATGAGCACACACCAATAAATATTGTTGTATGATATGAATAACTTTGCTGTAAATGCATATCAAAAATTATTCAACATAAATGGTGCGTCATTAGAGAGATCTATGTGCAGCAGTGGACTAATATAGAATAATGATAATAAGCAAACAAAAGAACTTTTACTTTAAGTCTTTTACCTATTAATTTTGTTGGCAAAGAAGGAAACAATAAGATACCTATAAATCAGTGCCTTCTTAATTTCAGAATCAGTTTTATTAATATATAATGTTGGCACATCAAAATCAAGTTTCACAAATGGAAACGCGAGAGATTGCTTTCAGAATGAGACAAATATTTTTATAAAGTCTAACACAGAAACCCACTCCTGCTACATTGAAATTGATAGAATTTCATATCGTTACTTACCTTTATTACTTTTCCATTAGTATTAGCATAAAGACTCGTTTCCATTATCTTTGGCTTTTAAACTGGTTATAGATAATTTTTGCCATTACGGCATTTTACTGCAACGCATTGAGAGTGCTTTGTAATGAAATATTATTGTCAAAATAACGTCAGACGCGTCTCTTAAGCGGTATATCCAGCAACATTACATAATTCTAGACTAGTTTAATATCACTTAGGACTAAGTATGTAGTAACTATGGCGTTTTATGCATACTTACTTAACTTGACCATCAAAATCTAAACTTGAGAATGTTATATGCAATGTAGTGGTAGATTAACTTTTAGGAAAAAAATTGTGACAGTTCTTTCTAAAACTCGATCTACATAACTGGCCTTCTATCTACACCAATTCCTATAACCTCTTTAAAGCAATATAAATCTCTATATTAGTGCAAAATAGCCTTTCGACAGATAGAGACAGAAACTTTATTAAATCCAGTAGTGCAATGAAAACAGGAATGTATGTATACGACATACTGTCTTCGTGTAATCGGCAAGCTTATTACGTTTCCTTTGCAAGAGCAAAATGATAGCAATTTTTGCGTAATAATTGCTCATCAATACAAAAGTTTTAGAGCTGTTGGCGGTTTCTTGTTTAAATAAGTTCATTTGACAAACAGCGAGCGATTAGCAAACGATTGTGTAGGATCTACCATACCTAAACTGCAGGTAATGCCTACTTTTATGACATAAAGTGTTTGATCGCTATCGTTTTTCTCTTGCAAAAGATACGTAATAATCCTGCAGGAATACTTCAACATGTTAACGACACTTTATAGGGATTTCAATTCTTATTTTATTGGTTGGTTTGTACGTTTAGAAAGGAAAATGTGCTTTTGCGAGTTCAACTCGCACTTGGCGACTGGCACTCGTTTTTATTAGAAAGAGTTTCTATATCTTGCTTTGACAACACAATATTGCCACAGAGCAACGATACGCTTCGGCGACTACTACTAGAGACGGCATTTTACATTTTTTCGATACAAACCATGAAGTGAGTCAGCGAGTGTCACCGTTTACTCATAATTATTGGCAACCTGTGACATTACTATGATAGCCAAAGTGAGCACCCACTACGCGCGTACGAATTTTATTATTTGGGTAGCTCTTCGCAGTAAGCGCGGCAATGCCGTGCTCTGTTTTGTAAGTCCAAAAGAGGCAAAAATTAAAATAAAAAATGATACTAGTGCTTAATTATAATTATCCTTTCTGTTTCATCACAGAACTACAGAAGCAGAATTTGAAGGAGAGCTAAAGAATATGGATGACGTCGTCTTGGCTGTCGCTCACGGAAGAAAGCTTGGCTTACATAAGCATTTGCCGAGGCACTTCAGGTCCCGATTGCACCATGCCGTCAATAAGATACAACGTAAGTTTAGTTCTCTCCACTCTGTGACTCTGATTTTGTCTCTTGGTGTAAGAGTGAGACTTAACCCCTTGGGCACTCAAGATGGATCCACGCGAGACACATTGGCTTTTTAATTAATTATTTCGGTAATTACAGCATATAACCGGTTAATCCACCAAGCAGGTCTTGTATGGGTTGGTAGAATTTTCACGTCTGTGAATTTTAGATCTGGGACAATCTGCAGGTCCTTTTCTTTGTATTCCTTTTAAGATGTAGATAATGTAGAACACAGAAGTAGCAGTGTCTAAAATAAAATTTGTATCAAGTAAATTGCTTGCCTGCCTAGTTGGAAATCACAACTACTCATCAAACGAGGTTTTAACACTCACCTCGTTAACTGCATTAATACTTTATTGAATGAAAACAACGTTTTATCTAAACTAACATTATTTTTATCCACAGCAAATGACTGTCTTGTGTCAGAATGGAGTGCCTGGTCTCCTTGCTCCGTGACCTGTGGCTTTGGCGACAAGCTTCGGTACAGGACCGTCGTGCGCGAAAAAAAAGATGGCGGCCGCGACTGTCCAACCCTCACTGACAGGGGACACTGCGGCAATGTCAACTCTTGCGCACATATTGATTATTTTGAGTGGTAGACAGATGGTTGAATAAATTTTATCATATTTGTATGGTTTTTTTTATATTATTATCCTATTTTATACTATACAGTTATACGTTTTACACGGGACCGGTCAATGTGGTAACGCTTGGGGGAGGCCTATGTCCAGCAGTGGACGTCTTTCGGCTGATATGATGATGATGATGATGATGACGTTTTACAAATTCCTATGTAGTATTTATTTGCAAGTATGACATGATTACATGCATTCGCAAGCCGTAGCTCAACTGTAGTAGGTTTTCTCTAAACTGAAACATTATTTCCGAAAGTACCCAATATATTCTCCAACCACTTACAATCCCTACGTACTTTAACCCTTTACAAAATGAGTCCCACATAGTCCTTTGTCAACAATATCCTCTCACTGAACCACATAAAAATTCCATCCGCACAAAACTAGCTCAATTCCCTTTGAACCTTGCTTTTCATTATTAAATAATTAATTTTAATCATACGCAACGGTGCAAAAAGCTTTAGTTCCGTTGGGCTCGTAAAGCGGGCCAACTTTATGGCGGTCTGGCTCTGTCAATAAAAGACGGAACGCCTGTATAGCGAGATTACAATATAAAATATTAAATAGTGCGCTGACCAAAGAATTATTTAGACAGTATTTCTCTCAGGTGACACTGTAGCTTTCAGTTTAATTAAAAGTTTTGCAGTGGAAGAGTTTATAGAAGGAATTGCGCCCTAGATAGATGGAGTTAACAAAGTAGTTGAATGTATTTGTCTGCTAGCTTAGATTTATATTCAGCAAAAAGGGAAAGTGGAATGTATTGGTAAGTATTCATTTCAGTTTACAAGCATATTTTATTCGATCAATTGAAATTCTCGTGCTCGAAAGCCTGTTTTAATTGCAACAGGCTTGCTGCTTGACCAAAATAGTGACAATTTGTTTTTAGGGTTCCGTAGGCAAAAAACGGAACCCTTATAGATTCGTCATGTCTGTCTGTCTGTCTGTCTGTCTGTCTTTCTGTCTGTCTGTCCGTCCGTATGTCACAGCCAATTTTTTCCGAAACTATAAGAAGTATTCTGTTGAAACTTGGTAAGTAGATGTATTCTGTGAACCGCATTAAGATTTTCACACAAAAATTAAAAAATACAATAAATTTTGTGGGTCCCCATACTTGAAACTGAAACTAAAAATAAAAACTTCATCAAACCCATACGTGTGGGGTATTTATGGATAGGTCTTCAAAAATGATATTGAGGTTTCTATTATATTTTTTTTCTAAACTGAATAGTTTGCGCGGGAGACACTTCCAAAGTGGTAAAATGTGCCCCCCCCCCCTGTAACTTCTAAAATAAGAGAATGATAAAACTAAAAACAGTGAACAGAACATGTACATTACCATGTAAACTACCACCGAAAATTGGTTTGAACGAGATTTAGTAAGTAGTTTTTTTTTTAATTTGTCATAAATCGTAAACCGCAATTTACCAAGTACGGAACCCTTCGTGCGCGAGTCCGACTCGCACTTGGCCGGTTTTTTTTGTTTGGCAACGGCGTTATAATTATCCATAATAGACTCACACACTCCCATACTTTTGTCTTAGTTAGGTATATAATCTATCTGTTTTTATTTACAAATTGTATAGAAAAAGCCGATGATAACTGCCTGACGAAATGAAGCCTTTCTAAAGCTGTAACCACTTTCAAAGAATTTAATATAGTTTTAAATGTTGAAGAGCTTTAGGAAGGTCGTAAACTGTTGTGGGAGGTGCTTGCTCGAATGCTCGTCTATGAGATATTCGGGCCTCGGTTGAGTCGGTAGGTCGTAACCTCTGTAACGTGGGCTTAATTTTTTATTTTATATTTTTATATAGTTACTTGAACCCTTTTGTTTTATTGTGATTAGTTTAGATATTTGGATCGTCACTCTGCAGCTTTGCATGTCTGGATGAATACTTGAATCCATACTAATATTATGAGAAAGTAAATCTGTCTGTCTGTTTGTTACCTTTTTACGCCTTAGCGGCTGAGCGGATCCAGATGAAACTTAGCAAACCGGTAGATCATGTCCTGGATTAAGACATAGGATAATTTTAATCCCGTGAGTATGTTCCCTTGGCAACATTTTCCCCTAGCAGAAGCTAGTATCATATATAACACAAAGTTGAAGAGGAGAAAAAAGGATTGGCAACGCACCTATGGTACCCCTGATATTTCGGAGGTCCATCGGCAGCGGTAACCTCTTACCATCAGGAGGATCGCCATCTTGTTTGCTATTCTCAATCAATCTGCCAAGCCTTTCCTCAAATATGTTGGGGTCGGCTTGTTTCTCGCACTATGGTATAAAAAAGCTAAAGGTCATTCATCAATAGATAAGATTTTCACATGTGGCGAATTGTTGCTAACATAATCTATTTCTTAAGTAATAAGAATTTAATTGCATGAACTAATTCCTTCTAGCCCGTTCCATCATCGGACTACAAGACGTACGGCGATGCGTCATCGGTACATGGTGGACATCCCACCCATACGCACCAAACGTTTTGGGAATATTTTTATTATGCGAACAGCTAAGGAGTGGAATTCCCTGCCAGAGTCTGTATTGCCTGATAACTTAAACCTGGGAGTCTTTAAGTCAAGAGTGAATAGGTTTCTTCTAGGTAAGCGTGCTACATCGTCGACCACATCATCGCGGTGAGATAGTGGTCAAGCGCGAGCCTTTCAATAATAAAAAAAATATCTCATCACTTTCTTATTCTCCACATTATACAGTTAATTGTTATGGCCGTCATGAATAAGACTACTTTACTTTATTCCAGTTTTCTTTTTCATAACTCTAGTTAACCCTGTTACCACCTCTAATCTATTCTCGTATAGTCCCGACGTGAAACGTAGAAAAAATATAATCACTTACAAGACGCAAGAAAAATAAACCTGGCCGCCAATAGCACGTTCCATGTTCAAAATTGCGTACGTCTTATAGATTATGACCTAGAGGGCGCGCGCGGCAGTAAAGTGTTGCCACCCTCGGATCGAACTGACGGCATGTCATTGGTATTCCGGTTGTGATCTCCTCAAAATCAAGGAGTATGTGATTCGATTTCTATAGAGCTGATGTAAGTTTATGGAGCTGTTCGAACCCTTTTTACCATTGTCTGGCCTATTTTTGATACACACTCAAATAGAGATCTCTGTTTAAAATTACTTTTTTTTGTGTTTAAAGGAGGATCAACATATAAATTGTTGAATTAGATTTTCTATGGTTCTCAAAAGAAGATTGAACTTTTGACGTTATCTAACTACCATTTCAACGGTATACCTGGTGGGAGGCCTTCCAACGCAACGTTTTCCAGTTCGCGGCCGCCACTCCAGAACCTGGTGAAGGTTGCGGGGATCCGCTGGATGCGGCACGCACGGGACCGGTCCATGTGGTGACGCTTGGTGGGCACCTATGACCAGCAGAGGACGTCTTTCAGCTGATATGATGATGATGATGACCTAATTACGCTTTAAAATACATTGTCTTGTTCTAGCATAATGATAATAGTTCAATTCATGTTTATATTTAAGATGGTTTAGTAAAGATTATAACCTGTATCTGATTTTCAACTCTATATTAATATCCTTGTTCACTCAATCGGAAACATCAATTGAGTGTCTCACCGCGAGCCCCATACTAAATACGACTCCCTTCACTCTAACACTGCATTGTCGTGTCCAAACAAACCACCCTATTATGTTGATTATGTGTACTACTACAAGTATCTAATACTATTATTACATAATATGCCATATTTGCAAAATAAATATCTTATCTTATCTTATGGCGGATCATATTATGTTGAGAGATGACGAAAGCTTTTTCCTTTTTAAATAGTATTTACAGAATAACATATCTACTTTTACATCCAAATCACTTGAAGAGCGCATCCAACGTTGCCACAAACGTGGCAACCTAATGTGCCGATACAGTATTATTTGATGAACCATCGACAAGAAAAGACGAAAGGTTCTTCTTTTAACTAATGTTTCTTCCACTTTAACAATTTTCATATCTATTTGAAAAGGTACGGCTCAATTTTAGAAAATCATTCTTTTTAATTTTTAACCGACTGCCCAAAAAAGGGGAGATTCGCAATTCAGATGTTAATATTTTTTTTTAATGTATTTTTGGGCATAACCCCGTCAGACTTAACAAAATTATTTTTTTGTTTGAAAGGGTGTACTCTCGAGGTGGTCCCATTGTCATCAAATCGGAATCTAATGATGGGATCCCATGGTAATCGAGGCAACTCCTCAAATATTATAGGCATACATATAGCGATTTAAGTATTTTCTTCAACAATGCAAACATTTGTACTCAGAAAGTATCATTTGGTGAAGAGGAATAAGACCTCAGATGGCCGCTGGAACTCCTTAATGTATGTCACGGGTATAAGATATCTCGAATAGTTAACCGACTATGATGCAACAACTTATAAAAAAATGGTACCTACTGATTAAAATGGTACTATCGAACTGATCTGATGATGAAGCCGGAAGGCAGGCACCGGAACTTCGTAATAAAACAATTTTTCCTAGTCATGTTTGGTCTCATTGGAATTAAACCGATTTCTAAAGCAAAACACTACAAAGCGAAAAATAACTGTGTTTTCCGAAGTCGGTGTCGCAAAATGATTAAAAATTGGTACCAAAGACTTCGACTTCGGCAAACAATGTTCTGTATTTCTTCTATATTTTTCCACAAACCAAAAAAGGGCCCGCGCAATACACAATGTGAAGAATATCACAACCCGAAAAACCTTGTAGTATCGTATATAAGGTAGCAATATCAATAAGAGCTGAGAAATAAAACTGTTGGCTCAGCTTGTAGAACAGATTGCTACAAGTTCCGTCATAACTATCCCCGATAGCAACCTTTCTCAAAACGCTGACTGGCTTGCTAGATCTTGCCGTGCGCAATATCGGATACTCGAAATACTGGTGATATTATTCAGTAAGTAAATAATTACGGGCTGATATTTCAACAGTTGTGTAACTTTTATCTGTGGCTTGAAAATGGCGGTTTGAAAACCGACGAATTCATGAGCTACTATTTATAAAAGCATTTGACAAAAAAAAACTTTGTCGAAACACGGCAAACAATAGGTACCAAAGACACCGACTTCGGAAAAGAAAGTTATTTTTCACTTAATAGTGTTTTCTTTTCGGAAGTCGGTGTTGAAAAATGATAAAACCCGATAAATAGTTTCGGCGAAATGCATGGATATGGCGCGAACATACAAATATACAAGCATACACTTATGAAATTTGGCACACGTGATAAGAAACCCATACAGATTAACATATGTGAATATTTTGCAATTCCAACAATACTACATACATACACGTCGAATTGAATACCGTACCTCCTTTTTTAAGTCGAAAAAAAAAATTCCGCCTTTGTAGATATAAGTAGCTGGCCAAACATAGGAGTTTTAGAATAGTTTTCTATCTCCGCCTTTCCTTGACTCACGAGCAAAACAAAATTTTATTTAGAACTCCCATCAATTACAACAAACAAAAACGAAAATTGAATCGACGACACAAACAGCTTGAGATTGCAAACAAAAATAAGATCACGTTGAAAGTTCAATTTTCCAATACATTAGGATCGGGCCGTTTGCGAGTAGTCCGTGATTGATTCCCGGCCCGTGCTACCAATCCGGGTGATTGATATCTGAACGGGGTGTTTAGTGTACAATGATGTAAGGGGAACTATTGGGGTTTTCGGAGTGTTTTATTATTGTGTGTTCGGTAATAGATGTTGAATAGGTGGTTAATCTGACTGGGGCTAATCTAAACTAATATTATGAAGAGATATTTTTAATTTTATTTCGGCTTACAAAACTGTAGGTCGCAAGTTCCATTGCTCTCAAAGCGGTAAAAGACAACATCGTGAGTAAACCGGCATGTCCTAGAACCGAAAATTCGAAGACGTGTGATCCAACAAGCCGCACTGAGCCCGCGTGGTGGATGCTGGCCTATTTTTCTTACAGAGCGGAGGCAGACCCAGTATTGGGAACATTTAAAGGCTGATGATGATGATGATTTTAATTTTGTAGAATGTAATCTGAATATTGTTGTGTTAAAAACAGTATCTTTGCCCGGATAATGCGTGGTGCCTGTAGGCTACCAAAGCAAAGCTGCTAGTTAAAGCTTAACGTAATAAAGTTAATGACCAAAATCGCTTCATACCCAATAAAACTAAAGCAATACTAAGGGATAAGAGTAATACACGTTGAGCTTTCGCTTTAAATAAAAATTCTAGACCGAAAAGTGCTTGCTTATAACCGTGTGCAGCTCCAAAATCTTTCTAAGCGGCCCAAGCCCACCTTCCACATCAATATTACCTGTCAGTTTTTTATTACTTCTTTTAACATGGCATGAAAACTATCATCATTATCAGCATTTCAGCCGAAAGACAGCTGGACATAGGCCTTCCCCAAGCATCGCCACATTCACCGGTCCTTTGCGTCTCTTATATATCGGATGCCCACAATCTTAACCAGGTCATTGGTACATCTTTCGGTTTGCGATCACCACTCCAAAACTTTGACCCCATTGACCGTCGGTTCTACAAGTAATGTGCCTTCCCCACTGCTACTTAAGTTTGGCAATTCTTCAGGTCATGAAAACTATTAGTAAAAGTACCATTTTCTAAATAAAAGTCTTAGCCGCAAACGCACAATTCCCTAACACGCAATACCGCAAAATATCAATACGTATAACACCGTCCCCTTTCGCAAAGAACACAATAACTGATTTGAATACACCCCGATTGAATACAAATCAATTCATAATGGACCCGCCGAGCGAAGACAAACAATATTTTTTTATGGAAATACAAATTCCTTCGATTATTGTCTTTTTTCTATGCGTCCAGATTGTTAAATTTGTTTGCCTAGGACCCGTGCGGAATATTCAAGTGGATCGCGTATCCGTTTGCGAATGTCCATTACTGAACTTGGCCTTTGTTGTGGGTAGCAAAGAACTACAAATGATTCTTTTGTGTTGCGAGTTTCATAAGCTGGAGCGCCCCGTTGCGAGGGGGAGTTCTGATAACGCTCTGTTACTCGTTAACACCCTCGTTGGTCTAGTGGCTTCAATCGCTACTACGGTGCATAAGGTTCTAGGTTCGCATCCCTAGTCAAGCAAAGTGTGATTGGGTTTTCCATCAATATCTCAGTAGCAACCTGAAGCCTGGCTTTGTGCCCGGTTGATGACAATAGAACGCCATCAATTACATGGACCTTAAACATAACTGACTTACCTTTAAAGACAATCAAGGGATGTTTCCTGGGTAGATAAATGATAACTCTATTTAGTCTGTCAGTGAGATTATCAAATTATATTGGACCCGTATTTTTTGCTTTAACAAATAAATAAAAATTGACAAAGATAAAGCGCGTCAAAGTTCAGGAGTGGAGGCTTGTGACGTCACTTTGTCAGTATAAGGTGTAGCATACAATACTTCAAAGCACTGTATCATCGTATTATTTTGTTTACGTGGCAAAACAAAATTACGTGTCCAATATTTTTAGATTATCTAACTGACGAACTAAACATATATTTTTTGTCAACTATCCTATTGATAGCTTTTGCTCATAACATTCTCTAAATTAAAAAGCTCATAATCTGCCTACAAATAAACAAAAGAAAGCCCTTTCAATTACCTATACAAATCTAATATAATTCTTATTCCAAGGCTAGGTTAACCTAATCTTATCAGAATTCTCTTTTCAGACTTCATGCTCGCACGATAAGGCAAGTCAATTCTTCAACGTCACTTTGCATTATTTTCAATATTTCATGCACGCGTGCAGAAATGGGGAAAACGAAATGTTTCAGCTGTGTATTTCCCATGTAGTGGTAGGCAAGGGAAGCTTGCGTGTTTCAAACATGCCATCAGCACCCCTCTAGGGAGTTTTGCTATCAGACCCTATATATATATAGGTAGTTAACGTGTGATCATGTTTTGTGTTCATGGTAAACCTAAATTGCTATACACGGCTATCACTTCATATGGATAGCTTATGCATTGAGGTAATAATTTACTGAGCTTATGTGGATTTTTATAGTCAAGATATTTGAACCACTGTTAGATTATAACAGATAAGTGATGGCAATGTGCTTAATACTCACTTTCCATCTTAAAATACAAATCCCATTTCTTTCTCTGTATCCACTATGGACCCACTGATCAAGAGTAGAAAAATATCGTCGGTGCTCCGTAGACCAATTCAAATTTGACCAATTGGTCTATCGGGTAAATGACATGTTTCCATCGTCCAATTACCAACTGGGCTATGGAGAACACTGGACGTAAACCAAAACTATGTTCCATTATAACATTATAACCCCGAGTTCACACTATTTTCATATACTTTGGGTTCAAAGAAGCCTTTGTTGTATTTTTTGGGTCACATCAAACTGAATTCAAAAATATTATAAATAAATAAAAAAAATACAAAGATCAAAATTCCTTCATCTTTTTTTTCTCAATTAGGTCATTAAGCAATACATAAGAAAGCCAAAAAAAAATAATGTTTTAATAGTTGATTCGACCTTCGTAAATAAATACATTACAATGTTCGTTAATTATATAGTAAATTTAAATAGAATCTTCAATGAAAAGATAGAAAAGTATGTCACCATCATCATATCAGCCGGAAGACGTCCACTGCTGGACATAGGCCTCACTCAAGCGTCGCCATTTGATCTGTCCTACCCACTAATTAAATAAAGTTAGCACAACACAAAGGGTCTTGTTACCACCGAACTTCTTAGGGTCAGAGTTGGGAATACTATGATATGTACATTTTTTAGCCTTTTTAGGGTTCCGTAACCGAAGGGTCCAAACGGAACCCTATCGCTGTTACTCACGTGTCCGTCTGTCTGTCCGTCTATCTGTCGTCTGTCACACATTTTGTACCGAATATTTTTTTAACTACCCATTGACCTATGAACTTGATATTTGGTGATAATGTGTATACCTATATTTCTATACTATACTATACTAATATTTTATAGAGAAAAGATTTGTATTTTTACATTTTTGTATTTAACAAATAAACTTAAAAACTACTGGACTGATTTCAAAAATTCTTTCACCGTTGGGAAGCTACACTATCCCCGGGTGACATAGGTACTTTGTATCCCTCTATTCGCACGGGAACGGGAAGTACGCGGGTGAAACCGCGATGCGTCCGCTAGTAACGTATATTTTACTAAAAAATACCGATATATTGATAAATTGGTAGGGGACCCTAAATGTGGGAAAGGCGTAACACGCTCTTGGCTGATTTTTTACCCGACTGCCGAAGGAGGGTAATGTGTTTATCAGTCTATGTATGTATGTATGTATGTAAGTATGTATGTATGTATGTTTGCTCCTATATGGCGTTCCAGAGACCAAACGCGTTGGCCGATTTTGATGATTCATACGTCAATCAATGCGTCTTAACCCTGCGAGTGTCATAAGCTACATTAAAATTGGACAATAGAAAAATGGCGGATTTTGGGTGCTATATTTTGGGGGCCCAATTTTTTTTTTCCTTTTTAACCCATCTTGTGGGATATCAAAATAAAGGGTTTTAAGAGGTAATTTCAAAAATATATCTTTAAATGTATCTAATTCGAAAAAACACTAACTAAAAAGTTATAAATAAAAAAACTTAATTCAAAATATCAAAAAACCCGACTGCTTCAAAAGCGAACTAAAAAGTCGTAAACAAGGAAAAAATCATGCTGTGCAAGCGGAGGATACACCAGATTTTGGTCAGCCAGCCCGCGAATATGTATCCTCCGATTTTTTCCTTGTTTACGACGTTTTAGTTCGCTTTTGAAGCAGTCGGGTTTTTTGATATTTTGAATTAAGTTTTTTTTATTAGTATATAGGTGCCCGTTTGACACACTACCTTAATAAAACACGTTTGCCTAAAATAAACCTATTCACTCTTGACTTAACTTTCGCAACGACGCTTCGCTTTGACTTTGCCTGAGTATGCAACTCTAGTATAAAATTTAAACTCTAGATTATTATAATACTCTTCAAACAATTGTTAGTAAAGGGCTTATTCTATACCCAAAACCACACATTACTTAGACCCAACCTTTGATCATACTAAGCGAATCATGTTTCACACAAAACTTTTACCAACACAACATCAAAAGCATGGGTCACCTTTTGGGCCTTTATCTACTCTTTCTCACTTATCTTCACGCTCATTAGCTTTTCCTGTGTGAGCAGAAAGGTCCGTTTAATGCGGTCGCGGAAGTAACATGCGGACTGTATAAAATATACATCCCTACATGTATAGTACACTAGTAGAAGTATTAAGGAAATACATATAATGTTATGGTTGTTATCTCCTAAGGAATTAATTGAGCCTTCGCATGCAAAAGGAAGTTGAAAGTAGGGTTGATAAGTAGGGTGGATATGGATGTAGTATTGTTAGTTGTAACAAGTATATGTATTTTCGTATGTCAAAAAATATAACTATATTATAAAGAGAATTTAGTAAAACAAAAGAAAAGCATAAAAGGAAGCTTCTAGAAGAAGAAAGAAAATTAAAGGAAAGTAAGCAGACTATTCCCAATCAATTGCAACTGCTGTAAACAAAAAACAATAGTGGCGACCACCAGAAAAGCGCCGAAGCAATGAGGCATGATGAATTCCGGAGAAACGATTGTATTTTCTGAATCCCGCAATGAAATTAATTTAAAAAGTTCAGCGAAGGAGAGAATGTACCAGAAATACTAAAATATATATGATAAATAAAAGACATAACATAAATATGAAGACAATCGCTATTAATATGCATTATGAAATAAAACCCAATATCGTTATATACATAACAAATCACATTTATATTAGTACCTAGAGTCTAGTACAGACTATATCAACAGAAAAGTAATTCGTCATAAGAATTTATTATGTAATACGATCTCAGTATTGGATCCTATCAAATATTAATATAAGGCCTGATTTATTAGCTTCATATATTGTTGACTGCCTAATCAAAGTTATGAAGTCACTTTTAATTTGTTTTAGGAGCAATAAAAGTTGAATAAATAACATGGCTTTCGGCCATATTTAGACGGCCAGTTATTTTTCTTTAGCAATTTATTATTGTACCTACCATCAGCATCCTTTTGCCCTTTATATCTCAACTTGCTGTCCCTCACGGCTTCGCGCCAGCAGCAGCAGCCACAGCTCCAGAAATTAGCACGTTCAAACAAACAAACAATGCCGCTTAGTCTAGATATCAAAGCGTTTTGCGTTTTGAAAATACTTTCATTGTGCGTACAGCTAAGGAGTGGAATTCCCTGCCGGCGTCTTTGTTTCATGATAGCTACAATCTAGGGGTCTTCAAGTCAAGAGTGAATAGGTTACTTCTAGGCAAGCGTGCTTCACCTTCGACCACATCATCACTTAACACCAGGCGAGATAGTGGTCAAACGCGAGCCTATAACAAATAAAAAAATAGATATTTTTTTCGTCATCTTCTTCTATGCACCTCTTTCTCCCTTTTTTCACTTCCCTTTTTCTTTTTTACAGGTTCGTTCTAAATACTACTAAACACGTAGTTGACAGGTAATTTTTAGAACGACGGTGCCGCAAACTATTTTTAGTAAGCAGATACTGCGGCTACCAGAATCTCATGGCATTTTTTTTTTTTTTTAATTGTGATTAGATTGTGATTTCATATGGCAATGTCAATTGTCATCTGTCAAATCAAAGTACTTGATGTGTCAACCGCTGCTGAATTTTTTTGATATTATCTTGAAAATTTGTTATTTTTGTGAAAATTTCGAAAAACCCACTTCGATCTCAAGCGAGACATATTGTTTTAAATGTGTATCATAAATTAAGGGAAGAAGAAGGCGTAAATCAAACTCAATCTTTGATTTTAAAGTGCGTCGTAGAGTGGACCGGTAAGTTGGACAGACTTGTTTTGATACTTTCAGTTTATTTTATATTTTTCTTACTTAATTTTTATTTCTTTCCATTACTATTATATGGTTAATACACAGGGCACATCGAATGATGGCCGGAAGGAAATGGCAACAGTAATGTAACTGTTATTAATTCTTCGACAAGATATTGATTTTAACGGAGATTGAAAATCTTTGACGTAAGAAAAATATTAAGTAATAATCTGCGCCCTGCAGTGGGACGTGTATATAGACGGGAGTTTTTGGCGGGCTTTTGTCGAGTGAAGTTCAGTGGTTGTTAATATTATTTGCAAATTGATTCCTAGTGGATATTGTGATATATTATTGGTGTAGTTTTGAGTCTCAACTGTCTACGCAACTGGACAATTTGTAAAATCATTGAGAGAAGCGATCTCGGGATAGTGGAGCGGAGTATTTTATTATAGTATTGACTGCCTCTGCAAAGCTTACTGGGAAGACTGACTCGATACAATTTGCTGCCAAATACTCCAAAAAACATTAGAATCTATTACATCCGCATTCTTATGCATACTAAAGAATAAATATAAGATCCAAAACTCTTTCCAAAGACGTGGCTAAAAGTTCCTATCAACAGTTTTCAGTATTTGTTGTTATAGCGGCAACAGAAATACATCATCTGTGAAAATTTCAACTGCCTAGCTATCACGGTTCATGAGATACAGCCTGGTGACAGACAGACAGACAGACGGACAGACAGACAGACAGACGGACCGCGGAGTCTCAGTAATAGGGTCCCGTTTTTACCCTTTGGGTACGGAATCCTAAAAACATTAGAATCAGTTACATCCGCATTCTAATGCATACTAAAGAATAAATATAAGATCCAAAACTCTTTCCAAAGACGTGGCTAAAAGTTCCTAGCAACCAGGCCATAAAACTTTCATAAAAAAAGTATATATAGACTGATGATGATGAATGACTATTAGTAACATGATAATTTTATTATTTTTTACAGACTTTATACATAAAGAGATTGGTTTTGAATATGTTAAATGCCAATGAAAAAGAACCATTTTGATGGAGAGAGATGACATAAAACTACAAAGATACAAGTTTTTGAAATGCCAGTGGAGTTCATGGAATCGTATTCTAGTTTTCTAGTTCTGAATGAGGTTTTAAGTTATTAGTATGATTTAAATGATATATAATAAATTAGTATATAAATTAATATTTAATTGATTTATTTTGCCTATGTTAAGAACCCGATGTATAACAACATTATTCATACACATACCTATAATACTCACGGTGTATCTTTGTATCTCTGAATTGGTTGCAAGACCCCGCGCAGTAGCTATTTTTGTGTCAATGTTGAAGGTGAAGGTAGCATTGTATAACTGTCTCTTTCACTCGCTTATGTATGTCACATCGTCCTATCTCGCTTATGCAGTATACTCGATGACAAACTGTTTTTTACGCCATAGTTGGCAGGACCAAGTTCAAAGACACAAAGATCCGCTGTGACTACTATAATATAGGTACCTCATGTTCATTAATACTTAAGACATAAATAAAAATTAAACAGTATCAAGATCGTTTAATCCAATTTCCCCAGTATTGCACACAACAAATTTTTATTACCACATTTGCCATGAGATTCCGGTAGACCTATACCTGCTAAACGCCATCGATGGCACAAAATTCACCGGCAATTTTTATTTATGCCGAACTCACGTCTCGAACGCACCAAATCTTATTCTCCTGAAGTTTTTTTTTTCATCCAAGTACTGGTTTTACTACCGGGCACATCGTATCCGAGCCGACCTTTCTTTTATTCCGTTCCGGTCTTGTCCCATTTCGCTTTATGTGGTTCCTATGCGAATCTACAAAATTCTGAGTGTCTCACCCCTCTCCTAGGGTCGAGTGTTAAAAGTTTTACAGCCCATTTTAACAGCACGGATGGATGGATTGACAAATTGTGTGCGCTACTCCTTCGTCAAGCGAGAAATTGTGATCAGAATGAATTGTAGGCTACTGGGTGATCTTTAATCTTTATTGGCAGTTTTATTTGGCTTTGGTTTTAGCTGTTTGAGATGGGGTGAAAAGTGGGTTGCAGCGTGTTTTTATTGCAGTTTTCAGTCAAGTTTTATTGACCTTAGTTTTTACGTAGCTGATCGCGAACTAGCCAGATTTTGTCATTCTTTAAATTACGGTCTGTCCCACTAGTCCCAGTGACTCAGTCCCACGATGGGACAAATGGGATTAATATTTTCCACTAACCCAAAAAAATCTTCATGGCACTCAATTCCACACGAAAGAAGTTCAAAGTTTTAGGTTTTAGTTTATTGCCATTTGGTGCTAGCAGAAGTCAAAAAGTAATTTTATACAGTATTTCAGATATCCTAGCCATTAGACTATACCAGTTTGCCCAATAGTCTAAAAACATACATGCCTCTCGTAATAAAAATTCACTTGGGTTGATTTCAATTTTAAGAAGAAACTATTAAAGCAGCACAATCAATTTTGTATACAAGTAATTGGCCCAATTTGCAAAGATACTTGACTGTATATGATCAAAACGGGTAAGAGACTTCGTGAAAAAAGGGAAATCTTGGAAAAACCTTTTCAAAGAAATAAATAGCGAAGTAAACCTCTACTGTACATAACCAATACTTCGTAGAGTTGTACCTACAAACACATGTGAATACATCCAATCCTATAACTCTGTGTCGGTATTATTGAATGTTTATGACGAAGAAATGTCTCCAATGCGTCACAAAAGCGGGACTCGACATTTTACGAACTTTTTATAACTTGAATCCAGTTGATTACCCACTTTCTGCGATGTGCTTGGAAATACGCCAATCGTAATATCAGATTCCATTGGGTCGACTTACTAGAGCCTTCTATGAGCGTTTACATCAAAGGAACTCGCGATATTTGTGACTATTACACTCATATTATTACGGCGTAAAGGATAAGGAATAGCTCACCGGTAAAGTTAGGTACCAAAAATGCTAATCTACGGGCCAATTTCTGAATTGAGTATTTGAATAAAGAACGTGGCAAACTTCAATTTAAGGTTCCTCTAGTCGACGGCACGAACTATTTTGTGCGCGAGGTTAAATGCATTGCTATCTCATCCGACAACACGTGCGAAAGAGTTAGATGCTGTGATGAGCAGTAGGAAGCTAGTTCGCATACGAAAGTTGAAAACGAGCGCGCGACAGTTTATAAACAGACCTTTGGGAGTCTAGATATCATGAAAAACGACTAAATGTATATTTTCAAAATAAAATGATTTGCATTGTTTGATTTACTAATCTATACCTGTTTGGAAGCCGTTTTGCAAATTTAATTCTTTTTATGGTATTTTTTCCGCCCACAGATGCGTTAAAACTAGTGTTGAAATATGGAACTTTCGACGCTCATAACTTAATTTTTTTTTCATTTTTTTTTCGTTTCCATACAGGCATGTTGAATGTTGAGACAAATTGTTTTTTTTTTTTGAACGTACATCGTCAAACAGTGGAGTAATCGTCAGACAACGTTTGTATGGAAGAATGAAGTGTAACCTTAATGCCAAAGATTAACAGGTTTTCAGGATTAAAAAGTTCGTCAAAATACTCAACTACAAAATCTTAATGCAGAAGACGGAGGCAAAGTGCTAGTAGTGTTTGGATTCATTTTGTTATGTTTTTCTTATTTAGTTCAACTATTATTTTCGTCTCAGCGAGCGTCCTCACTGGGAGCATTCGTTCGTGAGCATTTGTAAACAAGCAATCGTAGGCGAGCAACAAATGCTTCCCAGTGAGCACAGCATTCGCGTTCGAGCAAAACCATGAACGTTCGAGTCGAACATTGCCTTGCGAGCTTGAAGCATTCAATTACGATCTCGTTAAATGTCATTCATTTCAAAATGTCAGATAGAGCGGTTGTGGCTGCAGCATTTTTGTTTTTTTTTATTGACCTCGATGGTCACCAACATAAGTGTTCCATGCTCAAGAAACTGTTCCATGCTCAAGAAACTGCTCCAAGCTCAAGAAACTGTTCCATGCTCAAGAAACTGTTCCATGCTCAAGAAACTGTTCCATGCTTTACAAGTGGCCAGTAATATTCCTACATAAATACTCATTCATTTCATCATCTGAGTACTCGCTTTCGAGCGTTATATTTGCGTGAACATTTGAATGCGAGCCGTTAGCCGGAGCTGCAAGACTCCAAAGCATTAAATATAAAACTGCTCCAAGAAATTGCAGACAGTGAGGTGGAAGTCGAAAATGTGGTCCATAAGAACACATTCCTCAAAAGTGAACTGGCTGAGCTACATAGTCAGCACCAGGACTTAGCCGAACAACACCAGGTACTTCAGCATCAAGCGGCAAATTATCAAAAGTGCAGTGACACATATGAACTAACTTTGAACCGTGTTTCAGAACTTGAACAAGAATTGTGTAATGCCCATAAGGCCCTATCTATCGCTGAGTCTGCTAAGGTCAGCGAGCAGTGTAAAAAAACTAATAGTTTATATAATGAGTTAGTTGGCAGTTTTCAGTCAGAACCAGTGTGTGAGTCTGATTTTATAATAGATTTGACTGGTGAAGACACTATACCATTATGTCCTATTGTCATGAGTCACAATAAATTAAAAAAATATATTAAAATAAAAAAAAATTATAAAACGGTCACGGAGAACGATGAAAAAACAAAATCTCTTAAAATTAAATATTTCTTTAAGAAAGGATCGTGTTAACATAACAAGCAGATTAAATACCTGTATGGGAGAACTAGATAAATGTAGGGAAAAGTATGATGTAGATACTCAGTGCCTCCAAAATGACTTACTATATAAGGAGTGTTTACTGAAGGATATTTTTGAGAAATATGAAAGTTCACAACAGCAATTGAGTGAGCGCTTGTTTGAGGCCGGGGAATTGTTGGACTTGGTGAAGTACAATGCAGAGAGGTATGAGTCTCTGATTAGTGCCTCATGCAGCTGTGCCAACCATACACCACCCACCCCGCTGCAAGGTGACTTGTCTCCACCAATGTTGGCACTTCCAGAAAAAATCTGTGTACCAAATTCACAGGAATATAAAACAATAATGTTTAGTGACGAAATAGGTTCTGGCTTTGGAAAAATATTAAATAATTACCTTAGCTACAGTTCTACAAATCATTGCTACCATAATATTAGTTTCAAGCAAATGATTAAAAAAATTATAAATTCGAATATGGATAATTATTCTACAATGGTTTTGTTGTTAGGTAATAGTACTGGTATTACCAAAAAGGACATAGTGGGCGGTATTGACACCTTGTTAGGATTAAATTTAAGAAATCTGATGGTATGTGCTTTTCCATACTCTGATAGTTTCTCAGAACAGGAGAACAATCGTATTTTTAAATTAAATAACATTTTGCAAATGTTGACTTGTCATAACGACAAATTATTGTTTTTTGACACTAATATATTTATTAGTGGACTTAGAGTAACTCAGAGAGCTTTCTCTCTGTCATACAAATGTAGACGTAAGGTAGCTATGTTGATAGCATATTCTTTAAATAAATTGATAGGAAATCTATCAAATTTTATATTAATTGATGAGCCTGTGTTGCCTAGTTTAACTAGCAACATAGATTTAAACTAGTCCATAAGACAACAGAAGTTACCCCTGTAAATAATCAGTTATTATTAGAACATAGTAAAAAGGTATCTTCTGGCAATCCATTTAGTGGTACAAAGCTGAGAGGAGAGCAACACTCTTTAAAATTATTAAATCAGAACATTCAGGGTTGCTCTTCCAAATTATTAGAAATTGAATTATTTTTAGAAAAAACCAAGTTTGATATTATTTGTCTAACTGAACATTGGTTAAAAGATCATGAAGTAAAGTCCGTTAATTATGAAAATTATTGTGTAGTTAGCCATTTCAGCAGACAACAAATGATACATGGCGGATCATTAATACTTATTAAAAACTCTATTAAATCTAAAGAAAGAAAAGACATTGTTAGATTGTCGGTTGAACACACCATTGAATTGTCTTGTGTTGAGCTTGATAAGCATATTGTAGTGTGCGTCTACAGACCTCCAAGTTACCAGAATCTATCTGTGTTTGACTCTGTAATGGAAGATGTGTTAAAAAAAGTTAGTACTAGTAGCAAATCAATTGTCATATGTGGCGATTTTAACATTAATTTATTAGAGAATAACACTAACAGTATCAGGTTGTTGGGTCTTTTTAAATCATTTAATATGGAAAATGTTTTTATGGAACCAACCAGAGTGACAGGTTCTTCTGCGACTTGTATAGATAATGTTTATTGTAATTGTGATTACTTTGATAAAGAAATTGTAAATAAGTTAGCATCTGATCACAGTGGACAAACAATAACGTTTAGTACCTACATACCTTTACAAAAAATACAAATAAAATTTAGACAAATTACTTGTAAAAATTTAGAAAAATTTAATAATACCGTGAATAGTAAGTTATGTGTTCAAAATTTTAATAATATAGTGGACCCAAATGAGTTCTATGCCGAATTTTCTAAAGTACTAAACACGCAATTTAATAAGATTTTTCCACTGAAAGCGAAAAGTATCTACACCAAGTTCGTATTTAGCGATTGGGCGACTCCAGGCATTCGTAAAAGCAGGGAAAAGCTATATGAACTTTATGGCCTAAAGCAACATATGTATAATGCAAGCTTTGATAAATATGTTGCGAATTATTCAAAAACTTTTAAAAATGCATGCAAAATAGCTAAAGCGCTGTATATAAGCAATAAAATAAAATCAGCAGACGATAAAATAAAAACTACCTGGAAAATAATAAATAATGAAACAGGTAGAAAAAAACAGCGTAATACTGAAATTAATTTAGCGACTGCACATGGTCCCATACATTCAGATGTAGAGGTTGCTCAGGAATTTGAAAACTTTTTTGTTAATATTCCTTTTAAAACTACAGCAGCTTTAAACTCCTCACCCGTGCTCTCTGCTGACTTACTTAGAAAGAATGTAAATGCGTGCCCTTCGGAGTTTAAGTTTCAACATACAAACCCCCAGGCTATTTTAAAAGCTTTTAAAGATCTAAAAATTAAATCAACAGAAGATCTTTGGGGATTATCTGTAAAAGTATGTAAATCAATCATTGAAACTATTGCACCCTATTTAGCTTTCATTTTTAACACGAGTGTCGATCAAGGAATTTTGCCGGACCTCATGAAACACAGTAAAGTAGTTCCATTGTTTAAATCCGGGGATAGCAAGGAAGCCAATAATTATAGGCCAGTTTCAATTCTGCCGGTTCTCAGTAAAGTCTTCGAAAAGTTAATGCTCAACCAATTGTTGCGTCATTTTAACAAACATTCCATCTTTCATGATCAACAATACGGTTTCACCAAAGGGCGTTGCACAACTGACGCTGGCGTCACCCTAATAAAGAACATCTTTAACGCCTGGGAAGAAGCACAAGACGCCATTGGAATCTTTTGCGACCTCTCGAAAGCGTTCGATTGCGTTAACCATGAGACACTATTGTTAAAACTCGAGCAATATGGGATTAGGCATACGGCCCTTGAATTACTTAGATCATATTTGAAAGCCAGACAACTTAAAGTTCAGGTAAACGGCGTAAACTCACTAGGGTCTGAAATGACAATGGGCGTTCCTCAAGGCTCTATATTGGGTCCATTCCTCTTTTTAGTTTACATTAACGATTTGCCCCAATTATTACAAAATCAACCGAAGATCGTGTTATTTGCTGATGACACATCTTTGATATTTAAAATAGATCGACGATCACAAAATCTTGATGATGTGAATAAGTCTATTCATCAGGTCCAAACTTGGTTCACGGCAAACAATTTGGTACTAAATGAAAAAAAAACCAAATGTATTAGATTCACATTGCCGAATGTTAGAAGTAGCGAATGTGACATCATATTGAATGGAGAAAAGCTGGACTATGTAAATCAAACAGTTTTCCTAGGAATCACTCTAGATGACAAATTACAATGGGGGCCTCACATATCATCTCTGGCAGGACGGCTGAGCTCAGCCGCTTATGCTGTTAGAAAGATAAGACAGTTAACGGATGTAGAAACCGCGCGTTTGGTCTATTTTAGTTACTTTCACAGCATTATGTCATACGGTATTTTACTGTGGGGTCGGGCGGCTGACATTGAATCAATATTTATATTGCAAAAGAGAGCTGTCAGAGCCATATATAAGTTAAGTCACCGAGAATCTCTTAGGGAGCTATTTAAAAAGATTAATATTATGACAGTTTCTTGCCAATTCATTTATGAAAATATTATGTATGTAAGGAAAAATTTAAATCTCTTTAGTAAAGTTAGTGATAGACACAATTTTAATACCAGAAATAAAGATAAGTTAGATCAACCATCATATAGATTAGCTAAAGCTAGTACACACATCTTTCATGGGGTACTGTGTTAAATTCTATAACAAAATACCTTGTGAGATATTAAAGTTAAATGAAAGAAAATTTAAAACAATAGTTAAAAGCACACTTTGTAAACAAGCATATTACAAATTAGATGATTATATTCAAGATAAGAATGCTTGGAAACATGCTGGTCCTGCTCCATAGGCCTATCTTTGGTGTGGACAAAATCAAAATGGTTAATTTGTATTATATTCATAATTATAGTAACGCTTTATTTTTATTTTTTCTTCTTTTTTTGTTTAAAAAAATTGACTCGCACACTGTTCTGTTGTTGTTTAATTAGGTAATGTACCTATGTTTGCACTATTTGTAAGTACGTGAGGACCATGTTCCTATTTATCAAGTAAAGGAATTTACCTGTTAATGCTTGTAATTCTCTCATACCTATATGTAGTATAGTAGTGCTGGGTACATCGTCCTCACGTATACGAATTATTAATGTATGTACCTATATAAATATTGTGTAAAACTTTTCTTTAAAAGAGTAAGTATGGAGTTTCTTGTGCGTTCTTCTCCATAACAACCTACATTTCCGAATGCACGGTAGAATCAATTTTTATTAAATGTAAATTTTAACGTTCAAAAGTGCCACATAATGGCCTACTTGAAATAAACACATTTGACTTTGACTTTGTTTCCGCGAAAATCGTTGCGACGTCCACACCGGCCGAAGTTCGCGCTTGCGTGTAAGCTTTGTAACGCTCGGCTCTACGTCCACACCACTCGAATATTCGACGTCGAATGCTCATTACAAGTGAATGCTCTCAGTGAGGACGTTCCTTATCATAAATGATGTTCTTGAATGAAAAATATAACACAGCCAGAGTAATTTCCGCCAAAATGATGAATGAATGAACATCACCTTATCTGTCAAGAGTGAATGAAAGACTCACAAGAAAATGAAAGTCCTTTGTTAACAAAATCGAGTTATTTCGTTTATCAACGGAACAATAGGTTACTAAAAAGTAGCATATTCTAAGTTAAACCTAGACGAATAGGACTGCATCAACAGAAGGTCAATTAAATGAACAGTATTTGGTAAATAAAATATATTGATAAACCCCGGGGTCTTGAGAATTTGAAGTTGTGATCTTGTCAAACTCTACTTAGGCATGAGAACCTGAAATATGGCCGATTTCTAAATTGAGTATTTTGAAATCAAAAACTTTTGTGCCAAATTTTTACAGGTTTTCAGGCGAAAGTATTGTTTGACTAATACTCAACTTCAAATGTCTTAATTCAGAAATAGAATAGAAAGAATAGAAATATAGTTATTCGACACAGGCACAACACAACAGCAACAAAAATTTTAACATGGGTAAAAGACAAAAAAGAAGTATAATGACAAATTGCGCTGAACGTGGGACATACCGAAAGGGATACCAACTCAGCATTTGCTGGGCATCAGACACCCAGCGCTGGGTTTCAGTTGGCAACCCGCACCCGCAGGGACTTACGGACGTGGGTAACAAAATAAAAATAAAATATAATATATCGCTCTGGACACTATCCATCAGCGAAGTTTGCATTTCTTATGAAAAAAACTGATTTGCCGAATTGCAGAGAATATAATCAGATTGAGGACATGCAGAATTTGCTGATGGATTGTATCCGCAACAAGCGTGAGAGGGAGTCACTTTTGAGATTATTAGACTTAAATAGGCTTAATTTGGGGTTAATACAATCAATTTTATGCCAACCAACTTCAGAAGATGCCAAAAAAATATGTGATTTAATAACAGTTCTTCATCGGTGACTTCTATCTTTATCACAGAGTTTATAGATATTGTTTAATTGTTAAGTATACATTATGTAATAATGTTACAATGGTATAAGGTACGATGCGGTTGAAATATTTGTTTAAATAAAACCCCAAAACAAATAGAGAAAAAAAAGAAACAATTTGATATGATTGATACGATACAAGGATGTGAAATCAGGGGTTCCTTTAGCATACTTTTGTCAAACTCTACTTTAGTTTACAAGTTCTAAACTTCAAACTTCCGATTCTAAAATCTAATACCTACATGTATGTACTCGTAGGCAGCTAAATGCTACATAAAAAATTGTTTTGCTACCACACCACAATGTGGTGACCACATATTTTAACACTATCCGAAATATCTAAACTAGATCAGACTACTGGTCATAAATCAATCAGCCGAGCGTTAGAGGGTTACAAAAAACATTGGCGTATACACGCCACACGCCCGTGGCGAAAAATGCGGTCGAAAAGGCCCCACGGCTAGCGTGACGTGGCGGCCTAAGGGTTTTTTGCCTCGTTGCTATTATCTGTATCAACTGTCTGGATAGTTTTTGTGTTTACTGTTAAAAAAAGAGCTTGTTTTTTAAAGCGTTTGCGGCTGAATGGGGAAACCGGGTTCCTTTTTCACTTTTGTTTTGTGCTGAGTTGCATAGCATAGGTTCGGCTTATTTTGATTTCAGAACAGATGATGTAAGTTTTAATTAAGTCTAGGTCTACCATTTATTATATTTACTAAGCAACAGCAGAGAGCAGTGGTGGCTCAGTTGTAACGGCCGCGACTTTCAAGTTGTAGGTCGTGGATTCGAACCCAGGCAGGCGATTTACTTTGTGTAAATTATTTCATCACCAATGCTCTGAAAAAATTCTAAGATATGTGACTTCACTGGGCCCGCGTGGTGTAGATAGCCCATTCCCTCTCTATGAGGAGGCCTGTGCCCCAGCAGTGGGAACATTAAAATGCTGATGACCAAGCAACAGCGCAGCGTCTTAAAGGAAAATAACGCTCGCAGAAAAATCAAAAAGAACTTTCCGGTACCGGGAATCGAACCCGAGCCTCCTGGGTGAGAGCCAGGTATCCTAGCCACTAGACCATACCGGACTTGGCATAAGATTCTGAAAAGACAAGCCGTTTTTACACACCAGATTTCTGCAGATCTGATAACAAAATGAGCTTATATTTATACAAAACCTGCCCAAAATTTTTTACCTCCACAAAGACCAGATTTCGCATTCCAAGTTATCAAAATAAATGATCTCAATAACAGGTTCCAAAGGCTGTCATTGACTGACAGGCAGGTGAAGATGATTCCATCTCGTTCCAATCAAAGGAACAGGTCCCTACAATTACCTTAGCTTGCTTTGATTAGGCACTTAGTTCTCCATGCAAGCAAATTAGAGGCATAAAAAAGTTTACTTCATATTACGCCTAACGAGAATAGTTCCCAGGCTTTTTGCCATTTTACTATCCTAACTAATATTATAACACGAAAGTGACTTTGTTTGTTTGTTTCTTACGTCTTGACACCTAAATAGCAGCACCAATTTTAATGCATTTTGGGTACAGAAAAAGATGGCTGATATCGGTTATAGGCTACTTCATTTTGCAAAAAAGAAAGGGGATTTGTAACTTAATATTATGTCGTCCAATTTGCTTACTTCAAAAGTTCCAGAACACCAGAATCGTGAAAATAAAATCCGGGGCTAGAATTATGAGAGAGAAATAAATCTCATACTACCAGGCAACCAGAATCGTGTGTGGTAAAGACTCACAAACTACCAGGCGTAAAGCATAATGAAGTAAAACGGGTTCAATTCTTAAGTCCACGATGATTTTCGTCTAGATCGACCAGATTTGATTGATAAATCTATATTAACGCGAGCGAAACCGCGGGCAAAAGCCAGTTTTACTATATAGCAGCGACACGTACAAAATGATGGATATAAGGAATAAAATTTAAAATCAATATTGATTGAAATAGCAAAGACAGTGTACACAATAAAACGAACATCCAACAAGTAGTAAAAAGGTGTTGCAACTCGAATATACAACGCTTTAGTGTAAACGTGTATTCCACAAAAGAGGAAGCGGGTCACAATACGCGATTATTTCTGGCGTCTCCCGCGAAAGTTGGCTGGTAAAGTAACAATTTGTATTCAATAAGCTTCGCGAACCCACGGGAGTAAGTGCCGAGCCGAAATATCGCTAAGTTGCGAATTTTACGTACATCCTTTCGCATGGAAATAGTTTACTGGAAGATTCGCCGAGAATGAAGTCGTGGTTGAAAATATTTTTATTGGACAGGGTCTTCATAAGTATGTAAGGATTGTAGCAGGTTTCTACTTCGGGAGTGTTGCTATTGCTGTAGTTTCTGTCTACCCCCATGGGAAAAAGGCGTGAGTTGTAAGGACAGGATCTTCAGGGCATGATATTCCGAAAGCCACACGCCGTTTTAACTCGTAGTTAGCATTCACATGAGCAAGAAAGTAACAAGGATAAAAAATACGCTAGCAGAAGTCAAAAAGTACTTTCCGGAACTGAGAATCGAACCCGAGCCTCCTGGGTGAGAGCCAGGTATCCTAGCCACTAGACCATACTGGATTTTTCACTAAAGTCTAAAAACATACAAATGCCGGTTTAACATACTGGACATGGACTCCCCAGGCAAAGTTTTAAGTCCAGCAATCAAGCTCCAATAGAGGATGGGATTACCGATTGGACTACATTTTATCTCCACTCTCTGTACTCAATATTGGTCGAACACATAAGTTTCACATACGTTTTCCTGTTGTAGGTAATACAATCAAACATTATTTAACAGGTATTCAACAGCGTCTGGCTGGACAGGAAGCTGACCCTACACTATTTCTATGTGGCTGTGGCATTATAGGGCCTAAACGGATGAACCGATTTTGATTATTTTTTTTGTTTGAAAGGTGACTTTGTCGAGAGTGTTCTTAGCTATGTTTGACTAAAATCGGTTTAGCCGTTCAAAAGTTATTCGCATTTTACTCTTTGAATCTGGATTTTTTCGCAAGATATCGCGTCATTATTACAATCAAACATTATTTAACAGGTATTCAACAGCGTCTGGCTGGACAGGAAGCTGACCCTACACTATTTCTATGTGGCTGTGGCATTATAGGGCCTAAACGGATGAACCGATTTTGATTATTACTTTGTTTGAAAGGTGACTTTGTCGAGAGTGTTCTTAGCTATGTTTGAATAAAATCGGTTTAGCCGTTCAAAAGTTATTCGCATTTTACTCTTTGAATCTGGATTTTTTCGCAAGATATCGCGTCATTATTACAATCAAACATTATTTAACAGGTATTCAACAGCGTCTGGCTGGACAGGAAGCTGACCCTACACTATTTCTATGTGGCTGTGGCATTATAGGGCCTAAACGGATGAACCGATTTTGATTATTACTTTGTTTGAAAGGTGACTTTGTCGAGAGTGTTCTTAGCTATGTTTGAATAAAATCGGTTTAGCCGTTCAAAAGTTATTCGCATTTTACTCTTTGAATCTGGATTTTTTCGCAAGATATCGTGTCATTATTACGTGTTTCGATAGATTGTCGATTGAAGCGTGTCTGTTACGAGTACTAGGTATATATATATAAAATGAAAAAAAGAAAAAAAATTAAACTTAGGGTAGGGTAGGGTAGTGTAGGGTAGGGTAGTGTAGGGTAGGGTAGTGTAGGGTAGGGTAGTGTAGGGTAGGGTAGTGTAGGGTAGGGTAGTGTAGGGTAGGGTAGTGTAGGGTAGGGTAGGGTAGTGTAGGGTAGGGTAGTGTAGCGTAGGGTAGGGTAGGGAAGGTAGTGTAGGTTAGGGTAGGGTAGTGTAGGGTAGGGTAGTGTAGGGTCAGGTAGTGTAGGATAGGGTAGGTAGTGTAAGGTAGGGTAGGTGTGGTAGGTAGGGTAGATAAATGTTTGGTGTTTTTATGGAAAAACAAAGTTTGCCGGGTCAGCTGGTATTATATGTAGTTTAAAAAGCATGAAATTAAAACTAAAATCCGAGGATTTTTATTTTTGTAATTTTATGTTGTGGTTAGGTTACTCCATATAAAATATTAACTGATATATGGAGAATGGTGAAGGAAGGGAAGGCCAAATAAAAGATGTATGGACTGTGTGAGGAGTGATATGAAAGAAAAGGATTCAGTGTTAGCATAGCGTGACGGTGGACAGGACGATATGGAAGAGGAGAACGTGTTATGCTGACCCAAAATAACATGGGACAAGGGCAGGAAGAAGATGAGGATGATGATGTATGTAGGCTACAACAGGTCAGATTGAAAGCCGGCCTTACTTTAGTAAGGAACAGGCACGAAAAAGACAAGCAAAAGGAAAACGATGCAGAACTATCAACAGCAGCTTGTCTATTCCATTAAATGGTTACTCCTAGAGACTGGCACAGTATTCTAACGCCAGCTTTGTTGACTACCAAATGGAATACGACGTAGGTTATGAAAAGAGCCCTGCGTGCGTAAAATGTAATTTGAAACGTGTTACAAGCACACTGTGATGAAACTCAAGGTTTAACGGCTAAGTAATCGCCGGCCTCGGGCAACTGTTTGTTTTTTGTCCATTATAATGTTCACTACGCGTACATATATTGCTCCTGCCTGTGTTTTTAAGACCTTAGACAGACGTTACGGATATTCAGAGGTAATCGGACTCCAGTCTTGCCAAAAGTTACCCTTATTGAATAACAAAAAAAAAACATTCTAACAGGTGATAGCGATTAGCGATATATTCGTAATTGGTATCTTTTATAATAAACTGTTTAGCGCAATGGTACTTCACTCAAATAAAATGTTGCAGTTTATCGTGTCTTGATATCATGCTACAACGCTGGGCCCAGGTTCCATAAAATGCGCTTTTAGCCAAAATTTCGGCGTAATTTTCCTGGACGAATACCGGGCATTGTTGTTGAACCAGGTGTTACAATACTTTCATCTAAAATACTTTTTAGATGCTGATTCCAATATAAAAGCAGGAGTGCCCCTGCAACTGCATTTTATATACCTTAATGAACTCCAGTGACGCTGCTATTGGCGTGGCTGCCTACCGGTCCCAAAATATCTAAAGAGTTTGCCATCGACTGGAAAAAAGAAAAATATTATCTTTTTCTGGTAAAAGTAAACTCAACATAAACCAGGTGTTACAATACTTTCATCTAAAATACTTTTTAGATGCTAATTCCAATATAAAAGCAGGAGTGCCCCTGCAACTGCATTTTATATACCTTAATGAACTCCAGTGACGCTGCTATTGGCGTGGCTGCCTACCGGTCCCAAAATATCTAAAGAGTTTGCCATCGACTGGAAAAAAGAAAAATATTATCTTTTTCTGGTAAAAGTAAACTCAACATACCTACCCCAAATCAATATCCAAAAAAACATCTCCACAAATTTTACTTTAAAAGCAACCGTTCCCATATTTCTCGTTGGAGCATGAGTCACAAATAACAACCGAAGAAACTAACAGAATAAAAATGAATAATGTCGTCTGGACTAATGCCTCGCGCATTAGGCATTCGGCCTGCAATCGGGTACACACGTGCAGAATGAAACTGCACGCTGCAGGCAAACTTAAACCATTTACCGAGCACACGTATAAAGGGAAAACATCGTGAGACGCCTGTTCGGAAAATATTGCGGAGGAAGTCATTAGGAAGACACTGTACGAAGAATTCAAGAATATAGAAGCCATGCAGAGGGGAAATGAAAATTGTGAGCAGTTTCTTGAATCGAGTGAAATATAGGTGAGAACTTTTCAAATGCTCAGAATTATAGTAGATATACTAACAAGTACTAAGATGTTTTTACAACAAGCTTTTTAAACTGGTGGGTACCAAAATAGTACATTTCGTGTCGACCATAAAAAATCGAGATTTTAAGACGAGCAATGTAGCCGTCGACAGCTTCATGCGAGTCTTAATATAAAGCTTAAAAAATAAAGCCTTTTTATGCGAGACACGAACGATTCTTTTCCAATACCTGATGAGATTCCTTTATCATCATCATCATTTCAGCCGAAAGACGTCCACTGCTGGATGAGATTCCTTAATTAAATGCAAATAAGTTCCAACAACAATTTATTACAAACGTCTGAACGTTCCACAGACTATATACACACAATCAACGCGCGCTTTTTCGAGAGGTAACAGGTTCAGTATTATTCTGCCAGTTTCATAATGATCCATACAAAAGTCATTTCGTAACTGTTACTATGCAATTTTGTTTGTTTTAATTTTAATTTTATAATCTTGTGTCTACTATGCAATTTTGTTTGTTTTAATTTTAATTTTATAATCTTGTGTCTAAATGTTCATATTTCAAAACGAATTCTTAGGCAATGTGTTAAATAATAGACAAAGTAGTGGAAAAATGTAATATCACTTGTCAATACACGTCCAATGAGCCGAAACACGATGCTGCTGTCTTGTCTGGTTGCTATGGTCACGTTCCAGCCCCATCACGATACCGTAGCTCCATAGTACCATATTATTTGAATGTTTCCAAAGTTACCAAAGTACGGCAATTTTCAGCTTAATCAAATGCCAGGAAGTGCTTTAAAAATAGATTACTAGTTGCCGGACACACATACGAAACCAAGGTAATAATTGTAATAAAACTTGTAATATAAAGTACACAGTACTTACTGTGAAAAAAGCTAATTAAAAAACCGGCCAAGTGCGAGTCGGACTCGTGCACGAAGGGATCCGTACCATTATCGTAGAAAACGGCGAAAAAATCACGTTTGTTGTATGGAGCCCCACTTAAATATTTATTTTATTCTGTTTTTAGTATTTGTTGTTAAAGCGGCAACAGAAATACATCATCTGTGAAAATTTCAACTGTCTAGCTATCACGGTTCATGAGATACAGGCTGGTGACAGACAGACGGACAGACAGACAGACGGACCGCGGAGTCTCAGTAATAGGGTCCCGTTTTTACCCTTTGGGTACGGAATCCTAAAAATCAAAAACCCGACTGCTTAAGAAGCGAACTAAAAATCTGTAAACAAGAAAAAATCATGCTGTGCAGTCTGAGGATCAGGCAGTTCGCGCATATGTATCCTCCGACTGCACGGCATGATTTTTCTTGTTTACAGCTTTTTAGTTCACTTCTTAAAGAGTCGGGTTTTTGATTTTTTAATTTGCTTTTTTTTTAATTTACAACCTTTTAAGTGAATATTTTTTTTATAAATACTTTTAAACAGTGGTATATATTTTTGTAATCACCTCTAAAAACCCTTCATTTTGATAACCCACTCGACAGGTAGCTATAAAAAAAATTGCAACCTCTAAAAAATGGAGGCCAAAATCCGCCATGTTTCTTTTTTTAACGGCACTTATCTAAAAACACTTGGGCGGCCAAGACCTATCTAACGATGCTTTAATTATAAAAGTCCGTCAAGTGGTTTGAAAGATACGAGGTAATAAAGAATATTACATACATACATACAAACATACTTACATACAAGATGAACCCTTTCCTTGCAGCCGGGTAAAAAGGTCATGCTACAGTAAAATCTCATTTTTAGAGGTGCAACGTTTAAATAAAATTACGTTGAATTGTTGAACATTAGGTAATTTAATATAAAAAATTTCAATTTTTATTTTTAGTATTGTGACAAATGGATTTTTAAAGAAAGTACTGATCGCACATAATTTGTACACAAGTATCTGAATTTCGATCATCGACATTTCAAAATACAACCATTACGACCTTTTCATCAAAATGTATGCGACCATTGATCATTGAAGGTAGGAAATAAAATAGTGACACACATTCATTGCATCCATCTTAGATAAATGTGACTACAAAATTTATTTCATTATTACGATAATTCTCATTTTTATTAAATATTTTCTTGTAGTTACATTTTTATTTATGCTTACTACCCGTAGAACAGAACAAAAACTGAAGGGTCCTCTATATTATTCACTAAACCTGTCTCAGAAAATGAGGAAGTTGCTGTGGTAAATAATTTAAAGAATCCCATACTTGACATGCGTTTTGCCCTGTGAGTTGTTCGCTATTTACTACCAACTCTATTATTTCTCCAGGTAGTATTGCATGTTTATGGCAAATTTCATCTTTACAATGTGGACGGCAGTGCTGACTGGAATTAATCAAGCAATAGCACTGATTTGTATAGTATTTTTTTTGTGACCCTTGTTGTGAATCGACTGATTCAAAACTAGGATCAATACGAATCAGGGCTGTGTCATCCTTTGAAGTGCTTGGTATAGGAATACCATCATTTTTTTTTGCATTGTCTTTAGCATAGGCCTCTTCCCTTAAACATGGGCAGAGGTTTTGCATTGACCCATCCATTGAATCAAACGCCATTCCAGCACAAACGCATTCGAATGGATCACTGGCACAGACGCCTGCTTTATATTGGCATGTTGTTGTAACTGATTTACGAACAGATTCGATTAGCTGTGTTGCGTGCTTCGACCTTGTACCAACTGTGCTACTTAAGCCATCGTTCTTTGCAGAACTGTCAGTCAAATCTCTTATGACATCATCATCAACCGCCACGTAAAAATTTCCTGATGGTGTGATTTTCAAAGTTCCATAATGTGTTTTCGATTCGTCTGTGTTATTAAGCTTTATAATTATTTCTTCTGAATCCAACCGTTTAATTGGAACAATCTTTTCTAGATTACGCGTCATAGAATCACTCTGTAAGTCATTAAGGAGAGATTTTTTTGACTCTTTTATAACAACAGCGTATTGGCCAGATGAGTTTTTTTCCAGATTAGAAGAAGATTCGGAAAGTAACGACAAGTCGTCCTGGAGCTTAACCTTCAATTTTCCGGTTGATTGTGTGTCACTAGCTGATTTTTCTAGATTATCTCTGTGAAATTCCCTACTTGAAGCTGGCAAGTTACAATTTGTTTTTGGTGATGGTTGTGCTGGTGAATTTGAACGTATGTTTAATTCTCGCTTAAACCTAGATTGAAACTCGGGTCGAACTATGACTTTAATATTCCCTGATGAAGTTCTAACCAGCCATGCATTTCTTTTTTTCTTTCCAGTATGAGTTTCGTCTTTGCTGTCCATTTCCAAGAGATAATTGCCTGAACTTGTTATTTGTAAATCTACACTACCCTCGAACTTATCTCCAAAATATTCTTGTACAGTCTGTTTATAGCACTTTTCAAATTCTTTGTCTAAAACCACTATGTAATTGTTTGATGTTGTCGGTCTTAATATTGCTGGGAGCTCTAATAGCTGATTCCTCATAACGCATAAACTTACTTTGAAAATATCTTCAACTTCCGTTTTGTTTCGCTGTTTCTTTTTATATGATTGAGGCATCAGTAACATTCCTTCTGATGGAGTTTTCAAAAGAGTTGCATTAAAGCTCTGGTTGTTATTACCACATCTTACACAATAAGTCCCAGAAAATGCCTTTGAAAGATGCACTGGGCATTTATTTCCATCAAAAGTTATATATTTTAAAGATATCATATCTTTAACATAGATACCTATACTACCCATCTTATTCTTTTTAATGACTGCGGGTAAATTCCGGACTACTCCATTTTCAAATTGCATTTCTACAGTGACGTTTGCATTGCCTTGTTTATATAATTGTTGGAATTCTGATCTAAACTTCGACTTACAAGATTTCCAGCAACTGGCTAAACTTTTCTTTGATTTATCGCAAGAGCACGAAGGACTCTCTTTTTTCTTTTTCTTTAACAGGGCATGTTTATATGTGATTGTATTTCCCTTAATATCCTTTAGCATTAAATTTGTGTCAATAACCAGTTTGCAGGAGCAATCATTGGTACGTAGCTCTTCCTCTTTCTTATGCTTAAAGGGCATAAATATTTCTGTTAGTATAGGACCCGTGGCAGTTGTTTTAAGGCTAGAGTACAGAACCCCTTCATTTTTTTTATTCTTGATATGAAAATTTAGAATCTTGGAAGGCTGTGGCTGTGGTTCTATGCTATCGATTTCCTTTTTATCACTGCCGCTGTCTACTTCAATTGATATTTCAGGACTCGTTCGCAATTCGATAGTTTTAGACAAAACTACATTTGGTATTTTATTCGATAAAGTATCTTTTAGTTTTTTGACCATGTTTTTATTTATATCTAGTAGTCTTGTTCCAGACGATGTTTTTCTAAGTTTCACCCTGTGACAGTTATTGTTTTCCCGATCTTTCTTCGTATCAAAATTAACTGATACATGTCCAGAACGAGTTGGTTTAATAAAAATATATAAATAAGGATCAGTTATACTTTTCTCTTCCATTATTTTGATAGCCTGTTTGTCTAACTCAATAGCTAACTTGCCGGATGTTGTCTGTGTCAGTTTAGTGAATTCACACTTTGCCTGACCATTTTTAAAAGCTATTTTAGACTGTTCCTTATTTTCAGTTTGCTTAACTTTATTTTTGATCAATTCATCGAGTATTTTATCTTGTTGTTGATCACTAAACAAAATAGCTTTTTGGAGACTAGAAACCGGCTTAACTCGGCCGGGTTTATTTCGTGTGGGCGCAGAGTCTGTTGGGGACAAAGCAAATTGTTCTTTTTTCATACGTTTCTGATAGCTGGCCTTTCTGCCTTTATTGAAATTGTCAGTAACATCTTCTTTTAGATGTCTTGTTTCTGTAATGCAAATACAACATATTTTTAATAATTACAAAAAGGAAGACATTCCAAAAGCATGATGTGTTTGAAGTTACATGGGAGTACAAATAAATGAAAGTAATATGCACGTTATTTAAAATCTCAGTTAATGAGGCTTTACATATCCAGATTATAATAAATTACTTACTTGTGAAAAAAACGATACGCAATAAATAATTAAAAGATAAACCTCAGATCAGCACACGTATTTTTTTTTTCGGTGAAATACTAACATAGTAAATGTATATAATATTATATCTGCCCGAGATATGTAAGTAAATTAATAAACACAGTAATGAGGTATTATTTATTTGCCGAATAATTAAATTCATATGTATTTAATTGGTAACCTCTGACCATGAAAAACGACAAGACAAAGCCTCGCAGAACATAGTTACAAGGTCTGCTAATGTGTGAGTGTCACGCTGTCAAATTATCTAACGGAACACGTGTAAAATAAAGTTTTTTTTTTAATTTATTTATTATAGCATCACAAACAAAGGGATTACTACATCGATTGATTCACATCCTTCTTTTCTTAGTCCCACATGAGTAAGAACAATCACAATCTAAATCTTTTCCTCTCGTTGCGCACATAACACCATGACGACAACCCCCCGGTACCTGAGGCAGAATTACAGAAAATTTTACTTCCATCCCAACATGGTGGTCTGATTACTAAAACTATCGAGAATTTAACCACCATGTATTCTTAGTTTTATTATATATACATGAAATATAATTCGATATAATGCTTGTCACAGTCTTGATCAGCCAGATACTGTTTCGTAAATGATGTTGGAAAATACTATGTCGTTTGACGAATTTCTTCTGTTAATGCGACCTCAGAGTACTTCTCTATCGTTTGTTTTCATCTCTGATCTAAAACTACGAGATATGCATGCAGTGTGATTGGTGATTGGGTGCGTTTCTTGGAATTGTGTGTTTTAAAGATAATTTGCAACGATTTTGACCACCCTCCTCCTCAAAATTAAGCCAATTGAGACCCAAGGATAAACATGAGAATAAATAATAATTTGAACGTTGCGCCACTTAATTTTCAATCATTTTTTATGGATATATTTTGGAAGAAACCATATTCGAGGGAATTATTTGTTTATGTTTTATCAGAAAAGTATCAGTTTTTATCCACATTGGCAGAGATTTCTAACAATTAACAGAATCTCGATATCTCAAAGCTAACCCAATTTGGACCTCATGTTATCGGAGGCAAAATCAAAATTTGCTCTAGAACACCCTATTTCAAGGCAATCACCTAATTACTAATTGGAATAGCCTATAGAATTAACGGTAGCGAAAGAAAAGTATTTCTAAATTATTGTAAGTACTCCCATATAACTTTCAAACGATTAACTACTATTTCACTAACCTGTACGACACGAATTAACCTTCTTGCTTCCCCTAATGGTTGTAGCCTGAACATAAAAAATAATACTGTTATCCTACCTTATATCGCTACTATCATTTGTTTAATAAAATTTGACTGGTTAAAAAACCATGTTGTTGCTCCAATAATCATATCAAATTAGTCATACAAACTATAATAATACATGGTGGTTTTTTGGTCTACCCATAACGTCTATGATGACTTCAAATCCATCCCAATTAGTCGTACGAGAGCTGATACAGCTATTATAATAAACTTGGGTATTTCGTTTGTAACGGTCACTGGCCGCAAACGCATCTTGACACAAGGATGTGTTGAAGTGAAACTTTCACTCTTTGACTCCTTGAAACGTTCACTCCAGCTTAGAATACCTACTCTGTGACGATATGTTCCTGTATTTTATTTTATGCAAGTCATTAAAACTGGCTGGATAATGCATGGTGTTCATTATGAGACTCGAGCCAGTCAAACGTCACAGAGTTGTTGATATTTATTTTTATCCAGCCAGTCTTAATAACTGGCACAGAAGAACATACACTGACGTATAGCCTCTTAAGACGGTACCCTGACCAAAAAATCGGCATGAGATATGAGCATTCCTGTTGGTCTAGCGGCACTGGTGGCGCATGAATTACAGTAGTGAATACGCCCAGATTTTAGAATAAAATCTTTCTAAAATCAAATTTTGGTCTTTTGAAAAAAAAAATACTACAAAAATGTTCGTTATTAAATTGTCTATCCATTAGTGTTAGTACAAAAAATAATTAATGAACACTTTACTAGGAGATGCATGCTATCAATAATTATTTCTCATTTTTATGTTTTTTTTGGAAGGAGATTAGTGAAATATAAACAAAATTAAACAAAACCGAAATCTACCATTTTCGAACCAATATTATGTAGAAATTTAATGTGTTTTTATTAATTGATATTTCTTTTTAGATAACGAGTAGATAGCTCTTAAAAACAGCACGAAAATCGGCTTGCGTGGCGTTTTGCTCGGGGTACCGCCTTAATTTAAAGAAAGAAAAAGAAGTGCATCAATGGCTCATCTGTCGCACGGCTTATAGCGACCGATTTGAAGGTGCTAGTCGTAGACAAAGCACAGTGGAACAAGCTACTTGGTATACATATCAGCTAGTTTACAACAATTAAACAATGTTGTAATGAGCCGAGTAGTCCATTTTTTTAAATTGCTTATACAGTTATACGCCGCACACAAAAAAATGCAGTGTAGACGAATTAATAAAAATTAACCTTTATACCAAATAGATGTTGGACTGTAATAAAAACTGTGGGCCGTACCATAACGTCGCGCCAGTGCCGTCAAGATTCTTTTTTGAAAAAAGGATACTGCTATTCATTCTGTACAGCTCTATCTCTCTGTCGCTTTAAAACCATGAGTGCTTCAATACGTCATAATAGCTATACCCTGAGGCTGTTCACTCACATTCTTTCCAACGCCAGGCGAGCGGGATGCTTGCGCGCGCACGTCAGCCAAGGCCTCGGGTCCCAATACACACTGGGCGGCGCGCATGTTGGACGAGATGGAGCTCGCTTGAATCCTCTGATTCGATTTCGGACGCATCTTTAGGCATTGGACCTAAAATGCATATACACTCCTTCAAAGTTATAAGTTTCTAATTTGATAGAGAGACGGAGCTACACAATACAAATTCACAATGGAATTATTATAATATCGACACTTCATAACCACGGCTCCCGTTCTACTTTCAGATCCAGATGTGATTGGATCGATTTGTGTGGCTGGCGATCTCATAAGCCGAGAGCTATGACGATCTAGATTAGAATTTAGATTTCGAGATTATTATCATGTTTTGGAACAAAAAACTCTTTGTCTCACATGACAATAAGTGCCATAGTAACCCATACTTTTTTCTAGCATTTTTAATACGAACGCTTACTTAAAAATCAATTTAAACTACATACAGCTAAAGTCGATACTTGAGTTTGTTCTAATTATTTAAAATGTTCAATTACTAGCCAGCCACTGATTCGCCCGCGTGCTTTAATATCTCAAGAAAACATTATACCGGGATTAAAAGTAGCCTATGTGCTATTCTAGACTATAATCTATATCTGTACCAAATTTCATTTAGATCTGTTCAGCCGTTCTGCCGTTACGCGTTATTGAGTAACAAACATCCATCCATCCAAACTTTCGAATTTATAATTATAATATTTATTTATTTTATTATTAATGTACACACAGAAAATACATATAGAAAACACATCGTGACATAGGAGTACAAGGGTACTGCTTATTTCTTTAGAAATTTCTACCAGCAGACCCGCGAAAAGGAGATATGAAGAAGAAATGTAGACAAATAGTGTGTTAGAGCAGGAAGAGTAGAAAAGTGAACGACTAACCTAAGATATAAAAACATACATGTCGGAAACACGAGGGCTTCCTTCCATATACCCTCGTACTTGTGGGCTTATCGTGGGTTATGCATGCACGAGGCAGGTAACTTATGCCGTTTTAGAGATATTCCATTGTCCAATTCTAGTAGCAAGTTGACGCGCCATGTTGACTTTTAGACGTAACTCCACCGGCACCAATAATGCCACTTATCACACGTAATCGCCATACGTCCCGCTCCAGTTCTCTCTACTCAACTCCGCGCTGCCGCGCGCCTTCCCTCCAAATTGTCTGTCACCTTACTCTAGGATTCAAATCCTTCACTAGGATTGGACATTGGAGAAAACTCAGTGTTGCCAATCGAATAAAATCTAATTGAAATTTGAATCAGAAGCTAAATGTTGCCAATTAAATAAAACTGAATTAATAACTTTACAAGCGATATTTCATCGTTCCCAACTATTAATCATTTACCTTCCTCCGATACGGCCATCTTGACATTCAAACGGTCCCACGTTTGATGTAGAGCGATGAACAACATCGTTACTCAATTGTGATGAAAAACAAAAACCAAGAGAACAAAAAAAAATTAAGTACCTAATAGGTTAAGTTCGGCCGCTCCTGACCAAATAAAAAAAAAATTACGTGGTCGTGACATCTTCCACGTGAAACCTTCAATCAACACCTTATATTACCAGCCTACAACAAAAATCAAGTACTTCTTTACTCATGAAAACATAATTCTCATAGCTTACACACTGTTCATTTGTTTTCTCCATGTAAATCTAGGTCTCCACACCGTACACCGTACACAACCATCGTCGTACTCTCGAAACAGATACCTCACCGTTTAGACAACCATATTAACACTCACACATTCTAAACGGTTACCGAAGCACCAGAGGTACCAGGTTCCCAACAGACGTCAAATCGGTCTCGAAGCACTAAGTGTGCCAGAAACCAATCAAACACCCAACACAACATACCATGCCACATACACCAAACAACGGGTCACCGAGGCCCCAGAGGGACCAGGCTCCCCCAGACACACAACAGGTCACCAAAGCCCCAGAGAGACTAGGCTCCCCCCAGACAACAGGTCACCAAAGCCCCAGAGGGACCAGGCTCCCCCAGACAACCGGTCCTCTCGAAGCAACAAGACTGCCAGATACCCATGCCACATACATTAAACAACAGGTCACCGAAGCCCCAGAGGGACTAGGCTCCCCCCCATACATATCCAGCAATGTTTCTTGGTCCCACAGCAATTGCTGTGCCTCCTGATGGTCAACCCTGTGACCATCCTGCAACCATAGTCATCCTGACCAGGCCTCGTAACCCATCTCGGTTACAGCAGTCATCTTTTGACCACTCACCAGCCTACTTTAGGCTACAGCAGTCATCTCTGACCACTCACCAGCCCATCTAAGGCTACAGCAGTCATCTCTGACCACTCACCAGCCCATCAAAGGCTACAGCAGTCATCTCTGACCACTCACCAGCCTATCTTAGGCTACAGCAGTCATCTCTGACCACTCACCAGCCTATCTTAGGCTACAGCAGTCACCGCAGTGACTACTCTTCACCGCACAGTCAGTCCTTTGACCATGCACACAACCTCACCATTGCTAGATTGATTTGAATCAGTCTTCACCATAGTACATTCAGTTACGTCAATGGGTACTTGATCTTTCAGATTTTTTCTAACTCATCATGAACCAAACAAAGGCTTTAATTCAACACCACCATTTAATTCATAATTGCCACCATTCAGAATTGCAATTCACTTCCAAACAGCACCTTTAAACCAAAATGAAATTTGTTATTTCAATCTTTACTATCAGTATCAGTCTTTATTCTGAATACAACGGCAACCTCACATTCAGGATTTCATACACAGCCAAAAGAATACTCAAGAACTCTATTCTATGTTCATGATTTCATACACAGCCAAAAGCATACTCAAGAACTCTATTCTATGTTCATGATTTCATACACAGCCAAATGCATACTCAAGAACTCTATTCTATGTTCATGATTTCATACCAAACTCTCAGTACGATAGGTATAATAACTTACAACACCAAACATTACCAACTTTGCAAACTAAAAATTAAATCATGCACCACACATCCACAACTTTACATCTGTGTTAACATTATCTTATCCAACTTAAATGAAATTACACAAAATAACGTTAGGTATGTTCACAATGACCAGCACAGACTATTCAACTATTCAACAAGTTACCACAGCCATTACCGACAGTATACTTTAAATTCCAAACTTATTATTCAAGTTAGGTAGGTACTAGACTTCCTACATGACACCACACAATTCACAAACACACACCTTTATTTTAAAGAGATGCTACAATTATTAAAACTTTTGAACAATGTTCAAGATTACCGAGGCCAAGCATCGTTGAACAACACAGAACAAGGAAACCATTCCTAGTTTCCTCCAAAAAAAAACGAAAAACCCATGTACCAAGTACATCAAATAGAACCCAAGTATATCCGTGGTCTACAATTCACAATAACTTAGGAAATACATTCGCTACACAGAATGCACTTTCAACTTAAACGCCGAATAAACTCTTGACTCCGTCATCTCTCTGACCCACGAAACTGAGAAACCGTTCTATGTGAATTAAAATGTTACCAATTGAACATCTATCTCATCCTCAGCCACAACTTGGAACAGTTATTGGCTCTCGAGCATCTCATAATACCTGAACACGTCTTCTCGACACCATCTAAATGTCTAGTTGCACTTGTCATTCACCATAGTCAATTTAAATCATTTTTATTTGTAGGTATCATTAGAATGACATGTTATCAGTTGGTTAGTTCTCTACAATGCGATATATAACAACTTCAGACATTAACTTTACCTTTATTCAACCGTTGGTAGCAACAAAACTAAACGCCAACTGTCTAGGCTATAGTAACGTTAATCCTCGTGATGTTTGCAGGTTGTAAGATTGCAAATCGAGTCGAACAACAAACTATTTCACTAAACTTTAACACTGGTTTGAAAATAATCTTGATTACATAGCTCTTAACTGAAAGTTATTGCATGTCTTTGCAACAATGCAAAAGTTAAAAGTCTAATCCTCACAGTGACTCACACATTGTAACGATTTATTAATAATCTAGTCTTTATCTAGTAACTTTTAAGTTAAAAATCATATCAAAGTTATTTGTTTTGTATCATCAAACTTTTTCGAATGTTGACACTTACTTGTCAATGTCTTTATGTCTTAAAGAGATGAGCAAGGGATGACGTTCTGTTATCGATTAATTGACGAATCAATTTTAAGGACAAAAATTAAATAAACGTTTTTTCAATCGATATCCAGTACTGAATCGATCCAGCGAATCAATATTTCACCTTAGAAAATCGAGATAAGATTTTTCTGTTTTGATATGAACCAAAATATCATTTTAAAAATAATTGAATGTTTAACACAAACATAAGTGAACTCAACGTAAACAAAATAAATATTGTTCCCTTATACCTGATACTTTAATTTAGTTGTGAAAACAACCCCAATCGGTCAAAGATACTAAAGATCGACTATTATTATGATTTTTCTTTTTGCGTTCCGTAACTGGATTCAAACTTGTATTGAAAATACCAATGCGAACAGTTAGAAAGTATGTTGTTTCCAAGGAATAGCATATTCACAAATTCCCTTTGAGATCAAATCAACAACAAACTCAGTGGTAGTAATATTTACGGTAAATCTGAAGTGACACCTATTAATAAAAAATGCATGGCTAAAATTCCTAGTGTTCAAACATATAAAAAAAACGGATTGCTAATATCTTTACTTCTCGATTGTCAGTAAACTAACAACCTATTTATTATCTGTGTTTATGCTTGTGACAGCACTAGTGGTCACAAAACTGTGTATTATTGTTCTAACAACATAATAATGTAATGAAATCTCATTTTTTTTTTTTGCGTTTCGTCCCCACGTTCCAATGCTCCGAGTACATTAGAAACATAAAATTGCGAAAATCGTTTTGTTGTTTATTTTGTTGGTGAATAAAAAAGATTAAATACTTGATGAAACAAAATATTTCAAAGCTCGAACAAAGCAAGGATATCAATAGATGGCGTGACATGGACTGACTTCTCATTCTGTCTATGTAAAAATGAATTGTTAATTTTTTTAATTGATCATAAAAAAATTCATGCACCTATTCAATAAGTTATTTCAAGCAGCATAGTACGGCTAATGGGGTCCCGAATCTAATTTCGATGATTATTGAAAGAAACATACAGTATCAACACCATTACACAGATAGCGCTGTTTGAATTATTTTTTTACTCTTTTTATGTAACTTACATGACACATTTCCATGAAACAAAATAATGCAATAGTTATAGATTGCAATGAATGCAAGAATTAATTGTAAAACTTAGGTAAATCCAAACCCAATACATACTTTGGCTGCCACAAAAATGCACAGCTGCACAGATTGTTGAATGCAGATCAATCAAAGTAACATACCTTAAGCCTGTGCTCCCGGATGGGTCAGGCAGCAGTGCCGACCATGCACACATGCACAAGTCCAGACTCCTAGATGCTACCAGAAAATATTAAATGGATTGATCACCGCAGTGGCATGTATAACACCACTAAATTTCCTCTTTCATAGCGCTGTAGGCTGCGGGTTATGTATTGCCTTTTGAAATGGAACCTGAGCTCCGCACTTGTATCACCACACACAGCTGGTCACAAAAGGTCTTGTGGTATCCACAGCAGCCATGTTGAAGGGCTCAGACGGCCATGCTATTTGTTGCATATTGTACGAATGCCTGAAAAATTCATGTCTATGAGCAAGTTTTCACACAAGCGTAATGTTTTGTTGAATCAAGTTGTAGCTTAAAGATGTTAGTTACACAAGTCGTCTTATTCTCATGCGAGTTCCGCTGACAGTATGAAACTGGCTAAGTTTCTTTTAGCATCATAACGAAAATAGAAATTTATTTTAAATTTTAGCCACTTTATACCAAGAAAAACAATAGGTATTGTGGCTAAACTTCACAAGGCATTAGATAGGTACTAATTATTGTCAGAATACTCAAGTTTATACTTCCCTGCACATCTGTACACCACAGTTGCGTTTGCCCAGTAGGTATCTAGTCAGGATTGGGCATCCATGTCATCATTAACATTATCTGCAACCCGACTTCGCATGTTGTCTAGGATAGGCCACACTATTTGGTTGAATTCGGGCAACATGATATTCCTGTCTCTAGTAGCCGGCGAGTTGCAAAACGTCTCCATTAGGTAGGTACTTCGATGCCATTTTGTTGCGCACCAAAGAGAGCGCGCCAGCCATTACTCGTCTCATTTATTTGATCTAGCATCGCCTTGTGCGTGCATTGGTTCATACTTCTGATGTCGGAAACACGAGGGCTTCCTTCCATATACCCTCGTACTTGTGGGCTTATCGTGGGTTATGCATGCACGAGGCAGGTAACTTATGCCGTTTTAGAGATATTCCATTGTCCAATTCTAGTAGCAAGTTGACGCGCCATGTTGACTTTTAGACGTAACTCCACCGGCACCAATAATGCCACTTATCACACGTAATCGCCATACGTCCCGCTCCAGTTCTCTCTACTCAACTCCGCGCTGCCGCGCGCCTTCCCTCCAAATTGTCTGTCACCTTACTCTAGGATTCAAATCCTTCACTAGGATTGGACATTGGAGAAAACTCAGTGTTGCCAATCGAATAAAATCTAATTGAAATTTGAATCAGAAGCTAAATGTTGCCAATTAAATAAAACTGAATTAATAACTTTACAAGCGATATTTCATCGTTCCCAACTATTAATCATTTACCTTCCTCCGATATACACATATAGTATAAGTGATATATACCGTAATCTGGTCCTACTTTGCTCCTAATGTGGTAAAAATGCTCCACTTCCGAAAAAATATTAAATCTGATTTTGCGCACTGATACTTTACTATTTAGTAGAATCCAATATTTTTATCTGAAAATATTGTTCTTAATCTAGCAACACCATAGTTGACAGATGTCAAAGTCAGCCATTATTTTTTTCTGTGTGTGGTCGAAACGCATCGCTCTTCGAGGTCAAAATTTTAAAAGTGAGTAAAATCTATTTGCTCCTATGGCAAATCAAAGTGTGATTTTTAATTGATCTCTCATAAATAAAGGTGATTTTATAACACATCTAATTTTTTATTACCCTGTACTATCGGAGCAAAGTAAAAATGACTAAACAAAACTATGCTCCATTGAAAAATAAATGACAAACCTGTGAAGAGCAATTACGGTGCAAAGTTACCCCCTGCATAAGAACTACTTTGCTCCAAAAGAAATAAAAAAAAAAAAAAACTTGGTCACTAAATACAATAGTGTATTTAATGTCAGGATAAACTTTAATAGTACTATTATAATACACAATATATCACATTACTGATTTAGGCAAGATTTAAAAAGATGTGGATTAAAAAAAAAAGTTGGAGCAAATTTTGGTGCAAAGTAGGACCAGGTTACGGTACTTAAATAAATACATAACTCTAAAATATATAGATACTGAATATATATACATATGCTTATAAAGATCAGATTTGAGAGGAAAGATAATGCTCTTTTAATCGTTTTTAAAAAAGCGAGATAGTATCTAGATCTCTAATGCTAGGCGGAAGTGAGTCCACAATCTTACAGCATGGACAGAGTAGGAATATGAATAATAGCTAGTTTTATGAGGATGGGATTTAAGGAGGGATCTAAGATGTGACCTACATAATGCATCTCTAGGGCGAGCATAAGAAAATCGCAAAATATATGATAAGTAGGAAGGTATAAAAGTATCCTCGATGCGGAAAGAGTGAAGAACAAGCTATTTATCACTAACGTCCATCTCTTCTTCCTCCTGACATCCGCCACAAGAAGCGGGTGCAGTCGACGGCTTTGGCGCCGTCCTAGCACATACACAGGATTTGGGTCCCCGGGGACAGTTGCACTCGCTGCTGTCGTTCCAACGGGTACACGGTAGCTGGGGTTTTACCACACACATTTAGAATAAAATAGAATTAGAAAACACTTATATACGTTTTTAAGCAGATTTTACTACAATCATTAGAATTAATATTTGTTTCGGTATATTTAGCATGTATATTTTGATTTTGGTTGAGAGCTCGATATTTCGGCACCGTTACAAGCGGCATGATCACGAGAACTAAAGTCTTTGCGGGTGGGTGTTATTTACGAACTGACATATCTGTCTACCCTCTTCCTCACTCGTTTTTCACGCACGATGCACGATGCATCGTGCGTGCGATACTTGGTAAATATCCCGAAACAAATATTAGAAAACACTAATTCCATAGAGGCACAACACAACAGCAACTAAAACAAAGTTAAAAGGTAGTATTGTTAAAAATAATACAGTATAATTACGCTGAGCGTGCCCATACCGAAAGGGATAATAATAATAATAAGACATGCAACGCTGGTTTTCAATTGACAACCCACAGTAACACACGGATGAGGTTAAATGACATAGATAATAATTCATTCAATATTGATCATAGATAGGCAAATATAAATACTTAGAGCAAGTCAGAATTTCAAAAAGTGTGTTTCAAGAGATTTTGTACTTTGACTTGTCTTACAAATTGATTATGCAACAAGCCTGATCTGCTTCACTACCCCTTGGTATAGTAAGGTTAACGAAATCCGCAAAAAAAAACTTTGTCCCACTTTTCATTGTATCTGGTAGTATATCCGTAAGCTGCAGAACAGAGCTTAATTTGAAAAAATAGTAACGGCCAAAGTAAATTAATAGAATATATAACAAACTCATTAAATAAGCAAGCTTCCATTAAATTGATCGCATGGATCTACCATACGTTCAATTTAATGCTAAGAACGCGTCCAAAGCTGCAATTAACGTGCATTGTGTGGTCTGTAGTGCGCCACACGTACACGCACTATACTTCATAAAAGATAGCCTGATTTCTGCGACATATGTCAAAACGTTAAGAGCGGACTCTAGTCGGTAATATAGTATAGTAATATAGTCTATTGCCGTCGCGTCACCTCCAACCTCACCCCGTAAAGTGCGAAAGGGACAACTGCAGCTCAGGCTGATTTTACCTACACAAACTTTGACTAAAAGACGTTTCGTATTCTGCTGTTTTCTTCATGAAAACTGGTCTGATCTAAAAAATTCTTATATCAAAATTTAGAGGAAAAGTATATCTATACTCCTATCATTTCTTTTTTTGTTAAAAACTTATAAATTTTGTCTGAAAGTCTTCTGAACATGGCGGTAAAAATGGGCATTTTTTTCGGCTTTTTGGATTGTCATATTTCTTTTTATGATTATGTTTTGGAAAAAAAGGAAATGATAGGGGCACGTATTAATTAGACCCAGATTTTATGGGGAAAAATCATTGCTCTAGAGGCATCATCCACGAAGAAAACAGCAGAATGTTTTTGTATGGAGAAAGTCTCACTAGAGTCCCCTCTTAATGCTACGTTATTATAAGCCTGTCAGGCGCTATTGTTACTGTATTGGTACTGACAGCTGTCGCAGAGAAGCTAAATTTTGTGAAGTATAGTGGTGCATTTAAACACCTACTAGTCGCAAACAGAATGATTAAAAATGTACCGCGACACAAAAAGAAGAATGCTAAGAATAAGTTTTAAACATCGGAAGGAGCTGTTTATATGATAATTAATATAGAAATTGGCATTCTAACAATACCTTCCTGGGCACAGTTCCCTTGTCTTCTTTTACTGGTTTGGTAATAATAACGTCGTTAAGACAAAGCATCAGCTTCTCATAAGCTTCTGGTTCCATCTAAGAACACATTTATCAATGAGGAAAAAAAAAGGACCAGTAGGATATATAAAGGAGCCAGTAAGGTTTTTGTTGTATCTGACGATATTTGAAAATAACTATCCAAATCGATTTTTTTAACGAACTGCTATGCGTTTTGTTTGTCCCTTTCCCTGACCAAAGAGGTCAGCTTTATTTATGAGGAGCGTGAGTCGGATTCGCACCCCGAGCGTCCCGTATAACCAACTACAGTCACGAAAATAATAAGGTAACATTACTGAAGTTTAGAAAATATGTTACGACAAAATATGTTTCGCAATTATGATTATGTTTTATTGTTATCAGAGGGAATCACAAATCACCCACATAGAACAAAAAAGAACTGGTCAATAATTCTATATTTTTTTTCACGATACACTTACCTCGCACCTAGTCTTCACCGCTCCACCAACTATCGTTAAATTCAAATTCTGCTTCACCGCACTCAAAATAAAGTCTTGTAAGATTTTCCTAGTTTCATCATCAAGTTTACCATTCCTACTTTTCTGCAAGCAATTCATTATGCAGTCACCCAGTTCTTTACCGGGACAAGTATGTACTTGTCTTTCCAAGACAGTGTACATGTTTTCAAATACATTATCTAAGAATTGCTCCTTGACACGCGTGCAAATACAGGCCTGGGTATGATCAGTAGTACAATGGTCACCTTCATTCAAACACTCCCGCGAAATCATACATCTTGGACATTCGGTGCAATAACCTGTTACGTCTGCACTGTTGGTTTCTTTGTGGCACCGAATGCATTGAAACTTAAACTTAGATAGTTCTTGGTTGATTCTATTCGATTCTTCGAGAATATTTTTTTCTCTTCTGGAACATCTGTCTTTGCATGTCTTACATGCCTTCTTTAGTAGTTCAACCTCGTGTACTAATGCCTCTGTCTGTAAAATATTATGGTACAAAAATCATAATTAAAGCATTCATAAAAATCGAAATATGTTGCGAATGAAAACGTTTTCATACCATTCCTATCATATGAGAAGCTAAGAAAAAGCTAGTTACATAAATATGTTTAATACGGATTAAAATTTGTATGTATGTCTTACATTACAATATTTGGAAATCATCAGTTGTTAAAAACTATAATATGTATAAGCTCTTACCTCTGCTCGAAGATCTTCATTCTCGATTTGCTTCTGCAGCAAACACCTGCAAAGTTTCTGTAAGTCTTCTCTTACGTCTTTTATACTGTTATTACCTTCCTTTTCGTTAGCTACGTTATATTCTTTCTCATCACGATACTGCTTTTGAAATTTTTCCATGTCCTGTGCTATTTTATTCAGTCTAGCCTAAAAAATATTTTATACGGATATATACTTTATCCTGTTACACTCCAGAAACCTCGGAACAGTGAGATCGCTGAAGCCCCCAGGATGCATCTGTGCTTTTGCGTGGAGCTAGGCTGGTTACGTTAGCTAGAACTCTCAAAGACTCAAGCACAATGGTGGGTCCATTGTGCTTTAATTAGAGCCTAAACGGGAGTCCACTACTACTACTACTCCTGTTGCATTCTTGCTGTTACTATAGTCGAATTCGAAAATATAAATCACTTTCGCTTCGGTAGCCTATCCCACGTCGAAGTCGAACTGTACATTTTTCTGGATTAAAAAGGGTGCCTATGGCACTCAGCGGTATTGTACTTTCCATCAGATTACTGAAATATTTTTTTCGGATTCAGGGGCCGTACCTTATGGTTACCTTAAGCAAGGTTTCCATTATGTGGTTATGGTATATTCATTATGCGTAAGGGACAGATGAATACAAGTCATATACATCAATCTGTCCCTTATGCATAATGGAAATACCTAACCATGCTCTAAAAGTATATTTATTTATTTATTTTATTTATTTTATTTATTTTATTTATTTAACAATCATGGACGACTTACAGCTAAAACAAACAGAATATAAATTAGTACGTGAGACTGACAGCCAATTAAAAGTCATCACTTCTAAAAATAGATTGGAAAGAAAGAGTGTGAACAACACAACATAGCTACCAAAAAAAACAAAGCAGTATAGCATGCAAGCTCAAAGTAAATTAACATTTCATAAACCATACAATGATAAAAACCTGAACATACAAAATCCTAATTAAAAAAGCCAAGGCTCAGGCACTTTCTGGCCGAGGACACACCCGTTATGAAAGGATCAAAATCATGCCGCTTACAAATGTCATTAAAGTTTCTACTTGCACGCACTATAAATGAATTTTGCCTGTAGTTCGTAGAAGCAGATGGAACACGCAACGGTGCGTACCATCGCTTTGACCTTCCAGGAACGTTAAAATAAAATTTGGATAGAATATCGGAGTTATTGATGGAATTATTGAAAATTTTAAATAATGTAGTGCTGTCGGAGACTGCTCGCCGATTAATTAGGGGTAATATATGATACTTCTTGCAGAGATTGAGGTAATCTTCAGACCGGTAGGGCACTTTCTGATGATAACACAAATACTTGATGAACCTTCTCTGAATGCTCTCTATACGATCAATGTACTTGTGATAACATGGATTCCAGATTTCAGACGCATATTCCAAGTTGCTTCTAACAAAAGTACAGTATAGAATTTTTAAAGTTTTGGCTTGAGTGAAGCACTTGGATAGCCGCATTATGAAACCTAGTGCTTTAGATGCTTTAGCGACTATGGCATTGATATGAGATTCAAACGTAAGCTTAGAATCATGATATACCCCCAGATCTCGGATGCAATTCGTTCTAGGTAGTACTTGATCACCCAAGATATACGATGAAGGTATAATTGCGCGCTTTCGAGAGTACGTTAGAACTGAGCATTTAGCAGGGTTAAGATCAAGCTTACTCCCACGACAATAAGCCTCCAGACGACGTAAATCATCCTGAAGTGCAATCACGTCCGCATGTGATGATATTGTGGCATAGATTTTCATATCGTCAGCAAAACACAACAGCCTGGATGAAAGCAAGCAAGAGTTGATGTCGTTTATGTAGATAATGAAAAGTAATGGGCCGAGCAATGAACCCTGGGGCACCCCACTGGGGACAGGCACCCAACCAGACATGTAATTGCTTAAAACTACTGCTTGGGACCTGTTCTCCAGATAAGAAGAAAACCATCTGAGTAAATCGCCTCGTATTCCCATGCCATATAACTTAGATAATAAGATCTCATGATCAATTCGATCAAAAGCTTTACTGTAATCAGTATAAACGACATCAACCTGCCCACCGTTATCCATGGCGTCAGTGATAAAGTCATTGAGTAGTATTAAGTTGGTGACGGTAGACCTACCCTTCAAAAAACCATGTTGAAAGGAGCTAAACGAATTTCTAAGAGCACTATACACCTGGTTATAGATGATCCTTTCGAAGATTTTTGCCACAATACAGAGCTTGGATATCGGCCTGTAGTTTACAATTTCGGTTTTGACTCCTTTTTTGTGAATAGGCGTTATGAAAGCCGATTTCCAAAGTTCAGGTACAATACAAGTATCTAAGGATTTCCTGAAGAGAATCGAGATAGGTTGGGCAATCGAAGTCGAACATCGTACAAGAAATTTGGATGAAATATTATCCGGGCCAGCCGCTTTAGAAGTATCCAACTTGCGAAGCAAGTTAGAAACCTCCTCAACGTTCACTACAATGCTACATATATCAGATAGGCTGGAAGATTCAGTAGAAAAAGTAGGTGAAGAAATTCCATGACCAGGGCTAGTATCTAGAAATGTAGAATGGAAGTATGTAGAAAACGCTTCGCATATTGTTTCTCCGGTACGCAACGCTTCGTTATTATAATTTAAAGTGCTCGGCACTGCATTTGAGTTGTGTCGTTTTTTAACGAAGGTCCAAAAATATTTAGGGTTCTCTTTAATAGATTTTTCAGTTAAGCTCAAGTAGTTAACATAACATTGCGATTCTAATACCTTTACCCTTTCACGAAGTAGCTTAAATGTTGACTCATCTGCTATATTGCCGTAAGTCTTAATTTTTTTTAAATACTTGTATTTTTCTTTAATTGTTTTAATTAATGCCGAATTGTACCAAGTTGGATATGTTTTGTAACGATGTATTTTTTGTGGAATATATTTTGTGTGTAAATTGAGAATAAATTGATTGAAAAAGTTTAATGATTCATCAACTGATCGTGTTGCAAACTCGGATTCCCAGTCAGTCATGGAAATGTCTTTGTTTATAGATTCATAGTCACCCTTGTCGAACAGATACTGCGTCCGTGGCGCGCACTCTAATAGAGGAGTTTCAACGAAATCCATATTAACTAATAGTGCTGGATGGTAGGCGTCGATGGGAACCAGTGGACTTGAACATTCTACTACATTAACAAATTGGTTTGAAAGTACCAAATCTAAAATTTTACCATGCCTATTAAGAACACCATTGTATTGACCAAAATCTAGGGAACATAATTCGTCACTTAATAAAATTTCGTCAGGACCATTTGGGTTCATTGGGACGAGTGATAGATTGTCGGATAAGACCCAGTTAATACCGCTCATGTTAAAATCACCAATGATAAGAAAGGTATCAGAAGAGTTACTCATAACTATTTGGTTTAATTTTGCGAGGTAATTGCAAAGTTGTAAAGAAAAAGAAAGCCCCAAGTTTTGCTGACATAAATAAATAACACAAATATGTAAGGTAAAATATTTACGAGTATTAGTATTTTTCAGTCGTATGCTGAGCCATAAATCCTCTGCTGTAGAATGGAATGTAGGTTGGCATACAACTGAAAGTTCCCTACGTGTAGCAATAAGCACACCCCCACCACGCGATTGCCCGGTCAAAACATAATCCCGATCACGACGCCACACAATGTACCGTTCATCAAAGAATTCAGAATTTAAAACTCCATCCAATAACCACGTCTCTGCAAGAATAATAATATCATACGAATTTAGTCTCTTAGTTCTAAGACCGCGAACGTTTTGATAAAATATATTTAACTTAGGAGCCATTAAAACCAATACTAATAATTGAGTATAAATCTATATAGTCCATTAAAATATAGCATTTCATTAAATAATATTGTAGAATAAGGTATAATATAATTAAATAAGTATAATGAGGGTAAAAGTCAATAAGATTTATGCGAGCGCAGGAATCATCCGATGTTAAGTAGTAAACACCAGTGCGAAAAAGCAAGCTATAGTGCGCGGTGCGTGCAAGTGCGAGAGAGTAAAACATATTGTTGTGCGGTAAAGCTTTAAAGTAAACGGCGCGATAACGATCACAAAGCATACAAGTAGCTAAACAAAGGAGAGGTGTCGAACTCATTAGTACGGCAGAGGTGTTAAACATTTTGCATAAAGTTATTGTGACAAAAACGGTATTAAATATTTGGAGCCATTGAAGCAAAATATAATAGCAAGATAGGAAAGTATGTATAAAAATTAAGAAGCAAATTAGACAATCTTGTTTAAATCTGACTCCTTCCTTATGATAAAAACTTTCGAATGATTATTTTTAAGTATATGAATTTTACCATGTTTGACCCATACGTACTCATAATGTTTATCTTTGGCAATGGTTTTTACTTTGGTTAAAAGTTTTTTGTACTCCACGCTAAGGTGATCGTTGACATAAACGCGCTGAGATGAGCCTTGAAACCCGATGTCACAAGCGGATAGGTCCTTCCTGGCACGTGCCGCCGCAATGAAATCCTCCTTCACATACCGGTTTAAAAAACTCACTATTATGAGCTTTTCATTCGAACCAAAAATAGGGACCCTAGAAATATAGTTCACCTGAGCTTTGGGACAGCTGTAATTAACTTTACGGCCGATAGCGTCGATGATCGAGTACAAATTCTCATCCTTCTTTATAGGAACCCCCTTAATTTCAATATTATTTAGTCTGGATCTTTGTTCATAGGTCGAGAGTAGATGCTTCGTGCTCGCCAAGTCAGTCTGTAAACAATTGACTGATTCCTGAAGCTTTTCAAATTCAGACACTTTTGCTTCAACTTCCACGAGTCTTGTATCAAAATCATCAAGTCTGCCACCAGTGCCCTCGCATGTCGACTTAAGCTCAACCAACTCATCCTTGATCACGCGAATGTCATCTACCAAGGTCGGCAAGCTAAGCAGCTGCCGCTTCATGTCCCGTATCTCGCTTAGTATGGTATCCAGCGATGCAGGTTCAGGGGAAGGCATAACTGGTGATGAGATTCTGCAAGTGGGGCATTTCCATTGAGCCATCCTATTGGCACCCAGCTTTCTCCATCCGGTTTCTGAGATGTTTGCACATCCGAAATCCAGGTGTTTCTTGCAACTGCCACACTGGACGCCGTCATTGAACTGCACTTTACAAACTGCGCAAGATTTCATTTTCAAAATTAAATAGTTTGAACTGAACTAAAACGTAAAAAGGTTGGCGATCTATTTCTTTTGAGTGGCGCGTACTGTGCGTATGAGTGTCCACACACAAGTGATATGGTGATCCCCCAGATCAGTACTGCCAGAGAGTATCCTAATACAAAGAAATTGAGAATATGCATGGACCCACATTTGGTGCTGGATCCTTATTTACTCTTTAGTTTGCATAACATAATATCATATCATGCCTTTTTTTTTCGGAAGGTTAGAAAACCAGAGCAGCAGAGATGCTGGCCACACTTTGCCAGTCATGGTTTAGTGTCCTGCAGCCGTATTGCGTAAGTGCGCAAAGAGTTTAAACTCTATCCAACCGACCAAATCGACCAATCACATGCGAGATGAATGACGCGATGTGGATTTCCGTTTTGTGTGATTGGCCGATTTGGTCGGTTGGATAGAGTTTAAACTCTTTGCGCACTTACGCAATACGGCTGCTGTTATACCGGTGATAAGTCTAATGCCAACAACCGGTGAGGAGGTAAAGTCGCGGAAAAAGCTAACGGGCTTTATTTTGTATGTTATACTAGCTTCTATCAGAGGCTTCGCCCGCGTTTAAAGTGTTTTATCATCCCACGGTTGCCGGGGTAAAAAGTAGCCAAATGAGCTATTCCAGACCATAATCTATCTCTGTGCCAAATTTCATCCGTTCAGCCGTTCTGACGTGATTGATAAGCAAACAAACATTCATCCAAACTTTCGCATTTATAATATTAGTAAGATAAGATAAGATAGCTATGAATTTTGTTACTTACTTCGGAAGCTTCTTTCTTTGAGTTATACGATTTTTTTGCTTTAGTCAAATCCTTTGTGTGACTATCAATTCTTTTCTTAAAGGCATCAATTTCCATTTTCATGACCTTAACATCGTTCTCCTTTTGAATTATTTTCACCTTATTATCTTCGTTACATTTGTTTAAATCTTTGATTTGAGACTCCAGGTCGTTTTTTGACTTGCGCCATTTGTCTGCACTTGCTTCAATATCGTTTAGCTATAAAAATATTTGATGTTTATACCTACCTAAGCTGATTTTATTTCAATATATCAAGATCGAGAGAGTGTCGACCAGGGCGGCGTACCTTATACTCAGAATACCCGCAAGATATTCGCTGAAGGTCATACAGGCACACCTCCACCAGACCTCGGCACACCCCGACGACGAGGTAGGGACTATGTATGAGATATCTCTAGAGCCATGCATGGTTTTAAAACTCACTTCACCGTTGTCATGGGGGACTTCAACGCGAAACTGGGCAAACGAGACCAGGAGCAGCTGCAAGTGGGGCAAGTTGAACTTCGGAACCACCGTGGTCACCTATTGGCCAGTTTTATGAAAAAAGAGGGCCATTAAATGATGAACTCCTTCTTCAGAAAGCGTGAGCACAGAAAGTCAACCTGGCAAAGCCCGATGGTGCAACTTAAACCGAGATTGACTTCATCATGTCAAACAAGATGCAAATGTTCAATGATGTATCTGTGATCAATTCGGTGAAAACCGGTAGCGATCACTGCATGGTAAGAGGCACATTGAAAATTAATGTGAAGCTTAAAAGGTCTCGACTGATGTAGTCCACGCTCCGTCCAGCACAGATCCGTGTCCAAACCCGAGACCTTTCAGCTCGAATTCCGGAATCGTTTCGAGTGCCTAGGTCCACGGAGCTCGGTCGAATACAGCGACATGTTCGTGGAAGTTCTCCATACGGTCGGGTCTAAGTTTTTCAAGACCCGCCGTTTAGATAGGAACAAAAAGCGTGAGATAATCCTGCAGTCTTCAGACGATGCGTTGAAATACCGGCAACTAAATAGATGGATCTCAATGTCCTTGAAAAGCGACCTCCGCAGCGTAACTACCGAGAGATTGAGATATTAAAGACGCGATTGAGCGGAATAAGGGCTCCAAGGTCTTTGCAAGAGATCTGTGTATTGGGCAGAGCCAGCTCACGAAATTGAAGACCAATGATGTCAGGATCGTATCCGCCAAACCGGAGCTTCAGAGGGAGATCGAGAGATTCAATGGGCAGTTGTACACGTCAACCAGTAAACCCGTCGCAAATCTAGCTAATGACCCTAGAGCTAGATTGACCCGACACTATACCGAAGACATTCCGGACGTCAGCCTGTATGAGATTAGGATGGCTCTGAAACAGCTTAAGAACAACAAGGCACCGGGTGATGACGGAATTACGGCCGAACTTCTGAAGGCATGTGGAAAACCAGTACCCAAGGCCCTTCAGAAGCTGTTTGATTCCGTCATAGTTGAGGGGAAAACGGCATGGTGCAGGAATACTCTTCATCAAGAAGGGTGACAATGCTCTAGTGAAGAAGTATAAGCCTATCTCACTTCTAAGCCATATCTACAAGCTGTTTTCAAGAGTCATCACGAATCGTCTTGCGCGCAGGTTCGACGATTTCCAGCCTCCCGACCAAGCCAGATTCCGTAAAGACTTGAGCAACGTAGACCAAATACATACGCTGCGGCAAGTCATAGAGAAGACCGAAGAGTACCACCTGCCTCTCTGTTTAGCGTTTTTGGACTACGAGAAAACCTTCGATTAGATCGAGACTTGGGCTGTACTGCAGTTTCTGCAACGGTGCCAAATTGATTACCGGTACATCGAAATAATGAAGTGTTTGTACAAAAACGCCACCGTGTCAGTTCGACATCAGGATCAGACCTCGGAACCCGTCCTTCTGCAGCGGGGTGTGAGACAGGGAGACGTCATATCTCCGAAACTGTTCACCGCTGCACTGGTGGATGTCTTCAAGGTTCTGGACTGGAGAGGGCTAGGCATAAACGTCAATGGAGAATACATCACACACCTTCGGTTTGCCGACGACATAGTGGTCATGGCTGAGACCATGGAGAGCCTCAGTACAATGCTCGATGACCTCAGTAGAGCTTCCGAAAGAGTGGGTCTGAAAATGAACATGGACAAAACCAAGGTGATGTTGAATGCCCATGTTACACCCACTCCTATCAAGGTCGGAGTCTCTACACTCGAAGTTGTGGGTGACTATGTCTACCTGGGACAAACGATCCAGTTGGGTAGGGCCACCTTGGAGAAAGAGGTCAACCGTCGAGTTCCGCGGTATCTTCTCGTCCAACTTACCACAGTGTCTCAAGACGAAAGTCTATGACCAGTGTGTGTTAAAAAGCTTACAGTCACCCAAAGGGCAATGGAGAGGGCTATGCTCGGAGTTTCCTTGCGTGATTGAAATGTAGAGATCTGCAAGAGAACCAGGGTTACCGACATAGCCCGAAGAATTGCCAAACTTAAGTGGCAGTGGGCACTTAAGACGCACGGGACCGATCAATTTGGTGACGCTTGGGGGAGGCCTATGTCCAGCAGTGGACGTCTTTCGGCTGATATGGTGATGAACTCAAGAAACATTTGAGATAATTATTACGCCGAGCCTGTACACAGTATCATACCTAGACTATGCTAAGATTATGAAGGTGCATTTCACACAAGAGCGAGATACACTTCATATCGTGCCTAAAAGCGGTAAGGTAGGACACAGTTTTCGAGAATGTTGAAAAACAATTTAAAGTGAACTAAAAAATTGATTATCATGGTATGGGCTTGTGACGCAAAGAACAAGAAAAATATAGAAGATTTGAATATGAATGTGAAAGGTGTAATGAAACGATGGATGGACTTTGTTTGAATGATGATATAATTAAAACTGCGCGTTTGAGTCAAAAAACTTCGATTGCAGAAGTGCGTAACTCTACACGCGTGTGACGTGTCCTTTCCGCAGGTTATATCATTGCCGTACATTTTGACGTTAGCGTCTGGTGCTAATGCTACAGAAAAGTTTGTTTGCCTTGGCCTGCAGGAAGATAATGGAATGGACGGCTAGCTGGTAATGATATAGTCAGGTAATCAAATATTGGGTGGCCCTAATAAAACGGAACATATCATACCTCGTTTTGCATCAGTTGATATCTTTCCTTAGCTTCAGCTAGTTTGTTCTGGTACTGGCCTTCCATACAAGTCCACATGCAGTCAGCCTCCTTCAATAGCGTCGCCTCTTTCTTTTCTTTGTCTTCCAAACTTTTGATCTGCTCCAACAATTCTTTCTGAACCGTCGTGAGTTCTTCCACTCTGTCGCTGCAATTCTTCTCGAATGAAGCAGCCTTTGAAAGAAAAATATTAAAACCACTGAAGAAAAGGCTATGGCTCGGACTTTCAGATTTAAAAGGATGGGTGCTTGCTAGAAGGACCGACACTATAAAAGAGTGGACTGTATTAAAATAGGTATAATGCCATAAGTTACACGATCAACATTTCGGAAATATAAAAAGGAATTCCTGTAATAGCGCACGTCTGCCAGCTGACATGAAACATTTTTCCATGGGTGTGGGCAAAAACTACAGAATCAGAAGCTACAGACATCCTCAATCACAAAAAAAAATGTATCGGTACAATTTTTTTATGTTGTATAGGCTCGCGCTTGACCACTATCTCACCTGATGGTAAGCGATGATGTGGTCATATGTGAAACACGCTTGCCTAGAAATAACCTATTCACTCTTGACTTAAAGTCTCCTAGATTGTAGCAGTCGGGAAACACAGACTCCGGCAGGGAATTCCACTCCTTAGCTGTACGCATAATATAACCGTTTTCAAAACGTTTTGTGCGTATGGGTGGGATGTCCACCATGTACCGATGGCGCATCGCCGTACGCCTGGTAGTCCGATGATGAAACGGGCTAGGTGGAATTCGATCGTGCAAATTCCATCGCATACTCCCCGAAATGTAACCGATAAAAAACCGGCAAGCTAGCAACTCGGCGACGGTGCTCAAGGCTCTGAAGCTTTGACTTGACCAGTGCCTCATCGCCGATGAGTCTCTTGGCCTGCTCTTAGCTCTTGGATTCTTCTACCAAACACTTTGTACAATGGAGTCAAAAACTAAGGGACCTACCTGATGGCGTATAAGCGATATCAAGAAAATTTCAAGAGCAAATCGGTTGATCTGCATCGCTATGCAACCGTGTGACCATACCTACTTGCAATTTCGCTTAGTAAAAATCGCTTAGCGGAGTCATATTCATCGAATAACGTCGAACGAGTATAATGTACTTCTGTAACGAATGTGGTATGTATATTTGGTTTTGTGTTTTTTAGCTTAAGATGCAATGCGATAACATGGCCAAAACAATTAATCTAAGTCAAGATACAACGTTACAAACAACAATGTGAAGCCGGTTAAAACTACGCCTCGCCGTATACATTCACAATTACACGCACACATGTACAACGAAACTACGCCTTAGCTTGTCAGTCGAGCTTTATTATTTGATCTGAGAGCGTCACAGTGTAAAGACGGAACCACACTTACGTAGCTTGGCGTATCGTGGCGCCTTCTGACGCAGTTGATTGGCTACAAAACGGGAGTGATATGAAGTTTCGAATGACGTTATTGCGACGCACGCTATTTCGAAAAAAAATACGACTGGTACGCCATTTCGAAAACACATTGAATCGAAAACCGCTATATCGAATGACGTTATTGCGACGCACGCTATTTCGAAAAACTGTTGGACTGGTACGCTAATACGAAAGTTTTGGTATCGAAATCTACTGTTTCGCATAGCATGTTCCAATCTGAATTTGTCTGGGGATCGGATCGCAACTCTGATTAAAGCCTTATCTTCGGTACCTTTTGTTTTATCTCCTCTCGTTCAGTCCATCAAAGGTTGTCCTACAAAACACGTTGCGTTATGACGTAGTCTGGAATAGAGTCGTTTGATTGGTGGATCCTGCACCAAGCCACGCCACGACACGTTAGTGTGGTTCCGACTTAATTGTATATGTATACGGCAAGGCGTAGTTTTAACCGGCGTCACCTTGGTATTTGCAACATTCCATCTTGACTTTTTATTTATACCTACATATCGTTTAGTAAATACCTTTCTTTAAATATAACAAACCTAAAAAACTCATGAGCTCACGTCTCAGTCATAAAACTGTACTCAGCTAAATGGTTTAGAAGGATGCTCGTAAACCAAGGGTTAGAAAACTGTCTCTACTTACACTTCGTGATGTCTAAATAGGCACCATTAAACCTGAACACCGACCCAACACTTTTATGTAGGTATTGCAAAAACAGTGAAAAACATAAACCTAGGTATTTCAAGGGGAGTAATATATTAACAAGTATTTTCGCGTCGCTATCGCTTATTAGCCCAGTAGAAATCGATACTAAAAATTAAGAATAGTGTAATTAAAAAAAAAATGTAAAAGAGCGTGCGGTGCTTGATGTCATTTGTTGTAGTCATTTTGAAAATATCTTCAAAAGCACCCCACGCTTTTTTACAATAAAATTGTTTTGTTTGTTAATCTACTATTCTTAATTTAAATTTGTTGAATATTATTTTCAACTTTTTAGTTTGGTTTTCTTTTAAAGCGTGTTTTTGAGTTTTTTTTAACTATTTTGTTTTGCACTTTTGTGTTTCAATCGATAATCCTGAAGATTCTGGTAAGGATAATGTGACAAACTATTTTAAATTATTACATTGTCATCGGTCCTTGATAAATGTGCCAAGTTTCAAATTAATCCGACGTTTTGAAGGGGGTAAAAATCACGTTCAAAGATTCCTTTACATAGATTCATAGTTACATACATACCAAGCTAATTAAAGCGTGTTAAAAAGGCTAAAATCGCAAAGCATGATATAGTTCTGATTTATTGGTTTCTGATTTATCCGTACTTTAAAGTACGGATTTATGGTTGTCGAAAAACGCATAGTTTATGACTTTTACAGCAAAAAGTGAAATAAGTCCCAGACTTTCGCAGTTTTTCGCGTGGTGCGCAGCGAGCACACGTTTTTCGAAGTTGCAAATCTAGACTAACACCCTATCTGGCCCATACAACATACTAAAAATCCAGAACTACATCAAGCTTTGCGATTCTAATGACGATTTCTACAGCGCTACAGAAAAAAAGGCCACATTATTCATTTAATTTTAGTCTGTTCTGACTTCTGTATCACTGTAGGGCAAAGGCTTTCTTCCTTCCAGTCCTACCAGTTGGGGGCAATTGTCTACCAATCCTATCAATTAATAACACATGATTAACTTTAGCTTTATGATATTCAAACTAACCGATCTGAGGTCACCTAAGACTTTACGCAAAGACCCGTCCTCTCTTCCTTTAGGATAGTTTTCAGAAGTCGCACCGCAGTCATGCTTTTTAGGTTTCCGTAAGGTTGTGATGCTTGAATCTAATGAGCTATAAAATAATAAGAATAAATTTATTTAACCATTGAATGTGCATCCTGTAGACATTCTTATGGAGCGACCAACAAGCTCCTTGGCAAGACTGATTTTCTGGCTCCTGACTATCTGTACCAGCCTCGAACAACGGCGTGCTTACCGATGCGCAGGGGCATCTCGGTATGTAGGTAATGAATCCACAGACCGTTCTCAGGAAGCATAGGTACAGTACAACTATTTTATTATGGTCCCTCGGCAAACTTCGTGTTTCGTCAGTCGTCGGATTTCTATAAGTTGCCCTTTGCACAGTTTGCACTTGATGCAGAACGGATGCTCTCAATCAACTTGGAACTATATAGAGGTTAATACTCTTTTAATTTAATGTAATTTATTTTGAAAAATGGGCGGAAAGAAAGAAAAGAGAAAGAAGAGATAGAAAATACATATATTTAGCACAGACTAAAAGACACAATAAAGATACTAGATACATAATAATATTCATCAGATAAAATAAAAATAAATAAAGTAAAGTCTGATTTAAAAAGTTGAAAAGAAAGTGTGCCTCACGGCTGCGCCAAAAAGCTGCTAAAGATCATATTTTTACAGCTCTGTAAATTTCACACGGAAATCAAAACAAAACAACAATAAAATACTTATTTCTGAATTCAAATTATTAGACACGATAAATCTAATGATTGATGGACATAGAAATTAGCATTCGTTTGTATTCGGCAATGCCGAGGTACGTTAAGAAAATAGTTGTACTATACCTACCTATTACTTATTAACCAGGATTGAAATAAGATAAAAAACTTTTTTGCAAAAAAATACTACCGACTTCCAAATGAAAAACTACAAAGTGAAAAATAACTTAACTTTTGGAAGTCGGTGTCTTTCGTAGGAACCATTTTTTTGCGATATGGACACCGACTTCCAAAAGTTAAGTTATTTTTCACTTTGTAGTTTTTCATTTGGAAGTCGGTAGTATTTTTTTGCAAAAAAGTTTTTTATTTTTCCCTTTTTAGTTTTACCTACCTAATAGCAAGTTGTTTATTAAGGTCCCTATAACTCCAGAATAGATTAACCGAATAACATGAAACTTGAACATAACCGGTGAAATGAGAGATCTGCGTACCCCTTTAGAGCGTACTGGCGTGATGTTATGTTATGAAATGGTATAAACAACAAAAAGACATGCGATTGCAGCAATCCCGAGAGTTTTGCCGTTATTTATTGAAGAGTTCTGTTGTGTATCTCCGAAGATCTTCATCAGACGTTCACCAAATTAAAATGGGACCAATTTCGAAACATACTCTTTCAAACAAAAAAATAATTTTCAAAATCGGTCCAAAATTGACGGAGATATCGGTGAACATACATAAAAAAAAAAAAAAAAAAAAAAAAAAAAAAAAAAAAAAAAAAAAAAAAAACAAGAAGTCGAACATAGAACCTCCTCCTTTTTTGTAAGTCGGTTAAAAAAACAATAATAAGTAATACAATGTAATTACCGTTTAGCTTTACTGCAGCAGAGTGAGTGAGAAGATGCAGATCGACTACGGTCCGGTTTCTTGCCGGCAGACCGACACACACCCCTACAATCTTCTCTGCACATGCGTGTTTGGACTTCTTGCTAAAATTACAAAAAAAAAACAACAAAGATGTAGCAAATAGAAGATGTAACACGTCGGAGTCACCTGTTCGGAGGTATGCGGAACAGGATGTAAACTCCCGCAAACGTCCATTGAAAAGGGACGATCCTACAACAAGACGAGTGTCTGGATCCGGGCAACTGCCCAACAGTTGTTATCGGACTGTTGCATTTGTTCAAATCGCGCCAAAAACTATTCTTGCGTGATGCAGGAGTTCTGTGACGTCAGGTCATTACTTCGTATATTGCCGAATAGATGCAGCTACAAGGTAATCAATCTGCCTAGCCTTTTGCCAATTATATAGGGGTCGGCTTCCAGTCTTACTGGATTCAGCTGAGTACCAGAGTTTTAAAATGAAGCGACTGCCTATCTGACCTCCACAACCCAGTAACTAGGTAACACGATACCCCTTGGGAAGACTGGTGTCAGATCTCAAGCTTCTGACTACCCGTAACGACTGTCAAAGATCTTCAAATGACAGCCGGGACCAACTGCTTAACGTGCTTTCCGAGGCGCGGAGGAAACTCGGTATGTTGAAATGGTCACCCATCCACTGTCAAGCGTTGCTTAACCTTGATGATCGACCAGTGTGGCTGTTATTATTTAGCCACGAGCTCATCTACAAGCCGCTACAAGGTAATGACGTGATGTCATTTAGAATTTCTTAATATCTAAGTAGCAGCCCGGCTTTGTGCCCTGTTGATGGCAATAGATTATATTGCCCTGTTCATGGCAATTATACAAATACTGCTTGCAACTGTGATGTGTAAGCAGAAACCAAAAAGTCTTAAGTCACCTAAGGCAAGCGCGATGCAGTAACTAGTTTAGAATAAGGATGATAACGGGGTACGAAACAGCAAGTTCTAATTAGTACGCCGATTAAATTATCGAAAAATATTGGACACATTTTTTTAATTCAATTCAATAAAAAATCACCAAGATAATGCGCATCAAAGTTTGGGAGTGGGGGCTTGTGACGTCACTTCTATGTAAAAATTGTACCAAAGCATGCCGTCATGCGATATTTAAACGTAATGCATCGTCATCATTTTTTTGTTAAACGACACAAAAAAAATACATGTCCAATATTTTTGGAAATCTGACGGACTATAAATATTTTTTAGTCATCATCCCTATTAAGTACTATCGAAGGTTTAATAAATTTTTATTACTAGCAATAAAAATCTATTAACATTTTTCAGATCTAACACTAAAGAAGTTCAGCAGACTCTTCTTTAGTTACTGAAAGACATTGTATATACTTTAGCTAAGGTTGACAGCGACTGCAATTTTGGCCCTTGACTGTAACGCACCTACATACTCAAATCTACTAACCTTTAGATTGCAATCGGGGTCATCCTCCAGAATTTTCCAGAAGTCACACGTCGACTTGTTGCTAGAGTCGTCTTTACCAGTGCTGTCGGCAGCTGCTGAATCCGTAATAGAAACTTCTTTATTGCAGCATGAGTTCCCTGACTTGCCTATCCTTGCGGGCATCACCATGTTTATATCATTGATCAATTCTTCCAACACTTTGTTGCGATGTTTCAGACAATCAGGTAACCCACGCATCTTGTCCAATGTACGATGTCCTGTAAATAAAGATGAGCATTTTAACGAGCGTTTTTGTTCTTTTTTTCGTATTGATGAACTCAAATTTTGTTCTTTTTTTCGTATTGATGAACTCAAATTTTGCCTCAACTATTCTCAAATTTTGTCTGCCCATTACGAAACTAACTGGAGAGCTCTGTCATTCGCCACGTTATGATCCCGAAAGGTGCAGGCGGTTAGGCACGAAGCGCTGACAAGGAGGTGGGGCATATCCTGTAGGGGGACACTGTGTTTGAGATGGGTCTACGATTCACCATTTGACTATATTTTTTTACAGCGACTATCCTAGGCCCACAATCAGTTTAGGGATTTCTATATTGGCCCCTCCGTTCATGTCCAGGGGGCAGATGCTCTCACTTCAGGTGAAAGCCTCAGACATCATGGTCAGTGAGACGGCTCACTGACCATGTTTAGTTGAGCCTGCAGAAAAGCTCCGAGCGGGCCGTTAACTGCAAAGCTAAACTGCAATGAAGCCAGGTAGGGGCCACTTCAGGCACCACTTAGTCAGATGGGGGTACTCCAATGATTCACAACCTTTGTTCGCAAAAGGACAGATTCTCATAAAGATAGATTAGCAGAAGGACAGATTCTCATAAGGACAGTTTCGCATAAAGCCAGAAAAGGTACAGTTCCGCACACTATCACTCTCACGGCCACCCGTATATATACTTCTCCAAAGCAGCAGGACATGTGGCCAGGCGGTAAGAGTGTTAATAAGAATGTTGTAGCTACTGTGAATGTTATAGACAAGTTTGTACTTGCCCCTTTGCTTGTAAAGTAAAAAAGAAAATATATATATATATATATATTTCTTTTTTCAACTTAACTGTACTTTGTCTTTATGCGAAACTGTCCTTATGAGAATCTGTCCTTCTGCTAATCTGTCTTTATGAGAATCTGTCCTTATGCAAACAAAGGCTCTCAGGGTGCAGGTGTTCTTGCATAAAGAACTTGACTAGAGGTGAGGCATTGTGAATCCTTTGTTCGCATAAGGACAGATTCTCATAAAGACAGATTAGCAGAAGGACAGATTCTCATAAGGACAGTTTCGCATAAAGACAAAGTACAGTTAAGTTGAAAAAAGAAATATATATATTTGTCGCATCAGGGCTGGCCGATAGATGTAAACCATCGGGAAGTCAGGATGTATTTCCTTTAGGTTAAGACATCGTGTGTGGGCAGGTCGGTGGGTACAATAGTGCAAATGAAATCACAGAAGTTATTCGATACACTGGGTTTATTTAAATAGTCACAACTCAGTTACATTCTTGCTTACTAATATTACGGATCGACACTGATTCTACAACGTGTTAGCTCTACCACGTTCAGTACTCAACTGCCATATTCTATGTTCCCCACCACGCCGGTGGTTAGAAATAGCGCGCCAATGCGTAGTTGTTCTTGCTTTGCCGCCAGATGGCGTGCTTGCGACTTGTTTTGACGTCCGTACTATTGACTAAACCCGACACGGCCATCCTTCGAGACAGGCGTCCTCGTCTGTTCCTCATTGTCAGGTTTCAACAGTGTATCGAATCATGTGGAAATTCTCATGAATGTCCTCAGCCCTTGGGGAAGCTGAGGGGTCTGTCAGACTCCTACTGACTAAAACCACATGGTGTTCTCTAGGCCGTAATTTCTTTTGAGAGGCGAGCGTGGAACACAGCACGTCGCCTTCTCAGGCCTCTCTCAGGTGACAGATCCCCAAATCTATCACCCGCAGGCATCATTTTCTTGTCCTTGCTCCATGGCACCTCATGTCGTGTTGCACCACACGTCCTCTTAGTCTACTCCGACCCGCCAGTCTCCCATCATACAAGGGATGTTTTTCTGAAACACAAAATTTCCAAACAGTATTCACTCGTCCAATCCTGACTCATACTCTAGAGTGAGGAAACATTTCGAAACAATCAAACATGATCATTTAAATCTCTCTCCTCACCATTGCAAGGAACAAGTAATTCTATTTTCAATTTAAAGAAAATAGCATCTTTATCATCGATCCGGTACCTGATAGCACCTAATCTTCGTGATTACAAAGTCCAAGTACCACTGATAGTCATTAATGTCACATTTAATTAAACAAAAGAAACAAGACACCAGGTATCTTATTCACGATCCTTAGCCATCACAAAGCTCTCTTAGCTATCTCATAGCTCTCTTAGCAATCACAATTGCTCTACTCGCACATCCCTACGATGTCGAGTTAACTCAACTCTCTGAACTTAGAACCAGTTCCCCACAGACATTTAGCCTGTCGTATGTTACGTCAATTCGTCATCTACTATCTCAATTGGTACTTGAGCTTTGTGTATCTTACTAAAACAATCTACGCATAGTAATCAAAATTGGAAAACCAAAATTATTTCAATATTCGTAATGAAGGCTTGACGATTCGAACGTCATCAACATTAACATGGTGACCTCACCTCTCGCGTCACTATGCGAGTTTACTTTATTTTAACCTCGATAACTCAACAGGAATCCTCTGTAAGGTTCCTTACACAAACGTGTTTTTTACACCGACTTACAGGTGCCCTACAGGCCCACAGTTGCTACAAAGACCTCCAGTTGCCACACTGGCCTACAGTTGCCATAAAGGCCTTCAGTTGGCACACTGGCGTTTAGTTGCCACACAGGCCAACAGTTGCCATAAAGGCCAACAGTTGCCACACAGGCCAACACACAACGCTCGGCTACTCCTGACCAAACTAGATCAATGGGTTCGTGAAAATAGGGAAATTTTAGAACTTTGATCTTTAACTAAATCATTACCCTGGGCCATGTACCACCAGTCGCTCAAATCAAACTTTAAAACTTCTTCTGCAGCGAAAACTGCCAAGCTTACAGAAACCCTCGAGTAAAACCTCTAACGCCACGGCTCTGTAGCCGAACAGCAATTATATTGCTCTCACACAACGGTCTCTCAAGACCCCGACCTCCGCCAGAATCCACTGGTACGGTCAAACATAATACGGCTGATAGACTCAATTACTCGACATTTTAAGCTTGCTCATCATCATTAAAATCCTTTTAACATCAACATCGACTGGTACATGACCCGCTGGCATCTTCCTTAACCTACAGTGTGCGTACTTGTAGGTTTTAAGCGTACCCATTTAAAGCTTTCGGTGTATAATGATCACTGTCTTGTCTTAATCACCTATCGCGGACTTAAAACAGGACCTATCTAGTTTTCCCTTCTAGACTTTCCCACAGAACACTATTAATCAGAAAAAGGTCCGATGATCAACAAGCTCAACTAAACAAAGTAATTAAAATAAGAGTAACAATTCTGTTACTCTTTACCACAATTCAAAGGCAATGCATACCCAATTCATAAAACCTCTTCAAAAACCCATCGCCACATGTTACGCATGAGGTGCGGTCCAGAATTGGTCTTACGAGTAGACATGTTACACTGTCATCAACTATGACTTACAATTCTCAAGGAACTTGGTGATTGGGGATCCTTCTCATAAGATTCGCGCTTTTTACTCAAAGATTTTGGAAAATACTGACGGCTTATAAAAGGGAAACAACTAACCCTGATAATATTAAGGAGCTTTACGAATTAACTCGGATCAATATCATTAATATCAGATTATCAACAGTAACCCTTTACTGTCGCTCACTTACTCTGTTTTCATGTAAGGAAAACGATCGCGAGATCTACTGCTATCACAATATTACTTTGAAAGTAAGCAAGTGAATTCAGATCCAAAGACGGTGTTATAATTCGTTACGCAACAAGATCTGTTCGTAAATGATTAGTACCGTTAATAACTCGATACAATTGCGATAGCCCAACGACATTACTAACTCGCTTTGCCACTGAAAACGCCTAGTCATTCAGACATTTTGGATATCTCATCTCCTTCTTATGGGATATCTCATCCTAAAGTTTGTACTGAACCAAATGTTGAAACTAGGAAAGTACTAACAAGCTAATAGGTAATTTATTAGCTACTTGCTTTTTACTAGGTGTGTCTTAATTACCTAGTGATGGTGCTAGGTATAACCACTACCAACCAATTCAGTGTTCCAACATGAACACTCTTAAACCTCAAAATAGCATCTCATCACTAGAGAACATTCGACTTCACTATCGAAATAAAATGGAATCGACTCACCGAGAATTCCATTCCAAACTTCGCACGCTCATACCGTTCGGCTACAACCTGCGAACTGCTACCCTGCCGTTCCTCTTAACATCTCAGGTGTTGACGCGTCAGACTTCGCAAACAGCATCTGAACCGCTAACCGCTAGCCTGCAGCAGAGACTCCACTGCGATACAATATGGTATCTGAAACATGAAAAACACTACGAGAGTACTTGTTCACACAGTTATCTTAACCATACACCGCTTAGATGGAATTTAACCAGTGCACCGGTATAGTAACCTAAACCAATCAATCTGCCTAGCCTTTTCCCAACTACATTGGGGTCGGCTTCCAGTCCTTCTGGATTCAGCTGATTACCAGTGTTTTACATGGAGCGACCACCCATCCGAACTCCACAACCCAGTAACTGGGTAACACGGTACCCCTTGGCAAGACTGGTGTCAGATCTCAGGCCTCTGACCACCCGTAACGACTGTCAAAGACTTTCAAATGACAGGTGGGACCAACGGCTTAACGTGCTTTCCGAGGCACGGAGAAACTCGTTATGTTGAAATGGTCACCCATCCACGGACCGACCTGGTCAAGCGTTGCTTAACCTTGATGATCAACCAGTGCGGCTGTTATTATATAGCCACGAGCTTCTAGTAGTAGTAGTAACCTAAACCTGCAAAATGTGTTATTATGGACACCGAATGGTAGTGCAGAGTCCCTGTCCAAAACATGAACCACACATTACAGTGTCCCAAGTGCCCAGGTAGGTATATGATCTTTAGAGAATTAATTTAATGCCATAGCATTTTAAGTCACAATTAACGAGGCCTAGTAGGGTTTACCACGCTTTAGATAGTTTGGCCCTCCGACCACAAAAGAAGGATACTGTGCTTCTTCTCAAACTTAGTCAATTCTCACTACATAAAACTATCAAACTACAAAAGTAATCAAAATATTCCGACTGATGTGTAAGGTAGGGCCGTAAATGTCACTATATCGTTCTACCTTCTAAACAATAATAGTCAGCCAGGGCTAGTCAAAGGTTATTGCCAGTAGAATAATAACTCTTCAACAACACCAAAACTTGACCATCGATAACTAACATGAAATTATAACCTAACACGGGCTACCCCGACGAACCACTGACCACCGTACCGTACACAAAACCAGAATTTTGAATAATGAACACACTTTTCCATAGTCATAACAAAATGAAAACGACTCACCGGATTGGCACAAAGATCAGAGTGTATGGATCTTTCCACACGTCCACACGCTCATCCTTGACCTGTCCAGGTCCTTGGTTGTTGCTAGCCTCCTTGCTGCTCCGCTCCAGACTGGTTTTTAGACTGAGGGTAGTCTCAACTGACACCGCGATTTTTTTTGCAAGAATGTAACCACAATTTTCACTAGCATTGTTTCCACGTGTGATCTCATTAGCACGACCGAATCCCAATTCTGATGTCGCATCAGGGCTGGCCGATAGATGTAAACCATCGGGAAGTCAGGATGTATTTCCTTTAGGTTAAGACATCGTGTGTGGGCAGGTCGGTGGGTACAATAGTGCAAATGAAATCACAGAAGTTATTCGATACACTGGGTTTATTTAAATAGTCACAACTCAGTTACATTCTTGCTTACTAATATTACGGATCGACACTGATTCTACAACGTGTTAGCTCTACCACGTTCAGTACTCAACTGCCATATTCTATGTTCCCCACCACGCCGGTGGTTAGAAATAGCGCGCCAATGCGTAGTTGTTCTTGCTTTGCCGCCAGATGGCGTGCTTGCGACTTGTTTTGACGTCCGTACTATTGACTAAACCCGACATATTTATTTATTTTCTTTTTTACTTTACAAGCAAAGGGGCAAGTACAAACTTGTCTATAACATTCACAGTAGCTACAACATTCTTATTAACACTCTTACCGCCTGGCCACATGTCCTGCTGCTTTGGAGAAGTATATATACGCGTGGCCGTGAGAGTGATAGTGTGCGGAACTGTACCTTTTTTGGCTTTATGCGAAACTGTCCTTATGAGAATCTGTCCTTCTGCTAATCTGTCTTTATGAGAATCTGTCCTTTTGCGAACAAAGGTGTGAAACCTTTACGAAGCAATTGCTAACGCTGTTCACCTGGCTGAATTCTGGTCAAAACACATAAAATTTATAATCATCGATGCGACAAAGAAGAAGGCGAAAGCGACAGGTTGAACAGCGAAATTCTTATGCTATTGTGTTTGTGTGCCATTTTACTCGTGCTTAGAGAACAGTGTTGGCCCAGTGGTATCGGCCGCGACTTACAAATTGTAGGTCGTGGGCCCCAGGCAGGCGCTTTACTTTGTGTAAATGATTTCATCACCACTGCTCTCAAAACGGTAATTGAAACAACATGAGGAAACCGACATGTCCTAGAACCAAAAATTATTCGGAGACATGTAATCCACCAACCCCGACTAGGTCCGCGTGGTGGAATAATGCCCATTCCCTCTCTCACAGAGAGGAGGCCTCTGTCCCAGCAGCGGGAACAGTAGAAAAGGCTGATGAAATGACTTGTGCCTTCTCTGTATGAGAAGAGGCCTTTGCTTTGCACTGGGACAGTAACAAGCTAGTATTATTTTACTACTACGCCATCATGATCAACGCTGGCCTATCGTGCCAGTGTCGTCCGTCATCTGATCAAGCGCAAAACTGGCAGCTCTTGGGTATGCTTTACTGTTATTAATTCTAATATTAAAATGCGAAAGTAACTCCATAATATTAAAACTGCAAATGTCTAAAAACTCTACCTGTCTTTTAGTTACGTTTTCACTCCTAAACCGCTGAAACTATTCTGACAAATTATTGTTTAGAGATAGATTGGATCTTGGAGGAGGACATAGAATGCTTTTTATCCCAGGAGTACGTTTCCTTGGGTAAAGTTCCGATTGTAGCTACTGGCGGAAGCTAGTTAGCAATTTTTTTTTTTTTTTTTTAAAACGTTGCCTCTCACTAGGATTTTTTCCTGTATCGTGGGTGCGTTTACAAACATATAAACTCACATACACAACACCCAATTATATTTTATAAACCACAGGACCCATCAATTTGGCGACGTGACGCTTGGTGGCCTACCATATTAAATTAAATAAATTTATTACAGAATCACTTCCATATTTTGTTAGTAACAATGTAAACTTATAAAATAGTGTTAGTAATTTTTAATATATTTATTCTAAGCTGTGAGAGGCACGCCGAACCTGGGGCATGTCTATTTGACTGCGTGCAGTCGTATCCATCGCCCCAAGATCGGAGAGTCCCACCTATCAGCCAACGCTCTAAGAATGGTGTATGGGCTGGCGCGAACACGGCTATGCCCAGCACTGGACGTCTTTCGGCTGAAATGATGATAATGATGATGATGAAACCACAATACCTACAATAGAGATTCCAAATTAGTTTACGTCGTGTGGTTCCAATTACTGTTTCATTTATGTTTATTTATTTGTCATGGTCGGTGACCAAAGTAAACAATTTTATTTGTTTAACTATATTTTTCAAAGAAGATTTTTTGCTAGAATTTTGACATGCAAAATGCGTCGTCGGTTTGACATTGATTAAGATTGTCAATTTACCAAAAAGATTTAAAGATGTGAAGTCATATAGTGTAGTAAATGCCAGTGTTTTAATTTCATTACATTTTCGCGCCAAAAAGTATAAGTAACTATATACGATTCATCATCTGCCTAGCCTTTTTCCAACTATGTTGGGGTCGTCTTCCAGTCTAACCGGATTCAGCTTAGTACCAGTGTTTTACATGGAGCGACTGCCTAACTGACCTCCATAACCCAGTAACTGGGTAACAGGATACCTCTTGGCTAGACTGGTGTCAGATCTCAAGCTTCTGACGACTCGTAACGACTGTCAAAGATCTTCAAATGACAGCCGGGACCAACGGCTTAACGTGCTTTCCGAGGCACGGAGGAAACTCGGTATGTAGAAATGGTCACCCATCCACGGACCGACATCGTCAAGCGTTGCGATCGTCCCGTGCGGCTGTTATTATTTAGCCACGAGCTCCTCGTATAAGTACGTAACGTAATCGTATAAGTACGATTAATAGACTGAATTATGTAAACTTAGCACAAAACAATCTATCCAACACAATTGTTTATAATATTTTTATAACTCTTGTTCAAAATAATTCATGTAAATGTTACATACTGTATTATATACCTATTTACTTACGAGTAAAATTTTCTTTGAGAGCTGTGGTAGCCCAGTGGTATCGGCCGCGACTTACAAGTTGTAGGTCATGGGTTCGAACCCAGGCAGGCGCTTTACTTTGTGTAAATTATTTCATCACCACTGCTCTCAAAACGGTGAAGGAAAACATCGTAAGATATCCTAGAACCAAAAATTCGAAAACATGTGACATCCACCAACCCGCACTGGGCCCGCATGCTGGATTACGGCCCATTCCCTCTCGTAGAGTGGAGGCTGTGTCCCAGCAGTGGGGACATTAATACGCTGATGATGATGAGAAAAATTTATAAATTTAAAAATACCCCGGCACTTTTTTTGTTTCATGCTACATAATTTATCTAGTAGTAGACACGCTTCGATAGACAATCTATTGAACATGTAATTATGACACGCTAACTTGAAAACACCCGGATTCAAATTGTAAAACGCCTATAACTTTAGAACGGCTGCAGTGGCGGTGCAAGACATAATTTCATGTGGGCAAGGTACATTTCGCGAGGCACTCTAGCCCAGTTGAAGTCGGCATAAAAAAAGCAAATCTTGATGGAATTCTGGATTGTTTTGTAGATATAGACCACTTAGGGTAGTATTAATCCAAATTTTCAACTTCGAAACATGTGTGCTCGCTGCGCACCATGCGAATCCATAGCTGCAATTGCAAAATTGTTGCTATAATTAACTTTAAAAAAGTATGGAAATTTGTTTGTCGAAAAACGCATAATAGACCAGGGTCGATAATTTTTGAAAAAAAAAATATAGTAGGATGAAACCCATTGGAAAAAGAAGAGAATATACCAAAAATTAAAGGAAAAATAATTTAATGAGTTTTTAAGGGTGAAAACGGTTTATCTCGATTTCCGGCAAAACTACAAGTCCTATGGGAAAAAGTTAAATGACAAAGTTGTAGATAATAAAAAGATCTACAACTTTTGTATTGATACTTTTTTCACATAACCTCAAAATGTATGTGAAAAATTCAAATAACCGAGTTTTTGGTTTTAATTTTTTATCTTTTACAACTTTTATTTTTTTCACATAGTTTTGTAAAAACTTACCTTATTATGTCCCAAATACACTGTTATTTTTATTTAAATATTTATTTTTTCTTCTTATTTTGACTTAATATCGAAAAAACTACCCTATTCTTAATTTTCAATCGAAAATTCTCCTGTCAAAATATCTGCTTTTTTATGGTGTAAAAAAAATATACATTACCATGGTAAATTTTCTCAGAAAATGCAAAAAATAAAGTTAATATTTAATAAGACATCTACAATATTTTGAGCATATTGTAGAATCTTCTTTAAATTATATGCGTAAATGCCTATGTGCCCTGGTCTATATGTAGTTTATGACTTTTAGAGCAAAATGTGAAAAATATTTCGAAATTTCGAAGCTTAACAGACAGATATAAAAAATACACAAAGAAACAGGTACACACGTTAGACATCACCCCTCCGTCTGGCGTTAAAAGTGGATATTACACTGGTTTACCAATAACTTTCAAACAAAACTATATAAACGCGAGTATTGCAAACGTCAAAACTTAGTTTCGTTCCAGACTAACACAAGTAAAATTAAAAAAACCACCGACGCATTTTTATTTCATACTCATTGAGTTAATAATGTACAATGTTCATACTACATGTCATGTCATTTATCGTTCATGTTCATGAACAATAAATTTGTATCTGAACATTTACACATAATAAAAATTCAAAACTTTATTAAACATACAAACAAAAACCGCTAGTAGTAGACACGCTTCGATCGACAATCTATTGAACACATAATTATGACACGATATCTTGCGGAAACCGCCCTAACAATAAAACGCCCAGGGGCGTAGCTATCGGAAGGCTAGCCGGTGCGTTGAATAGAATAGAAAGAATAGAAATATATTTATTCGACACAGGCACAACACAACAGCAACAAACATGGAGTAAAAGACAAAAAAGAAATGCAAAGACAAATTCACGGGGTCAAGCTCAGGGGGCTCTCGAGCCCTGACCAACTATCCTCAAATTTTACTATATCAATATTTTAACTAACTTAAAGTTCCCCCAACTTCGGAATCTAAATAAAATAGGTTGCAACACAATTTTAATCATAGCTACTCATTTAAAATAATATAGATAAGGGAATACCAGACAAGTTTCGAACTTCTACTCGAGAGTTGTGTTAAATGATGCCATTAGCCTCTTTCCCCGGAACACCGTATGGTGCTGACGTGTAGAAGTCTGTATTTAAAAAAAAAAAGTTTTTTTTTTTGTCAATTAAATACAAGTGTAAAAATAGAGGACAGCATAAGAACAGAGGAGGTGTTTGTACTGAAACAAATACGTGAGTACAATTCACTCAATATCTGTACCACTAATATACCGGCGAGGCAAACTTACTCCTAATTATCGTGCTGCCCTTGTACCTGACGATGGCTCTCAACATATTAGCAGAAGCGCAAGCGCACATTAGAAGGTAATGTGTGCCTGCGCTACTCATCAAATGACCAGAGGCCCTGTCGCCGGGCTATCCTGATCTACACCCACTTCACTGCCATTGACCGAAATAGGTCGCATATTCCCTTCAACCTGCCCTGGCAATAGCTAGTTAGCTAATTCAAACAATCTTTGACACTCATCACGGTATCTTGGTAACTTGGAACTACAATAACGACAATATGAACAAATCTATTTCTGACGGAAACATTCGGAAAAAAAAATGGGCTTGGATGTGACCCATCCTAACTACGTTGCCCAACGCAACTACAAAAGAAAGAGGGGAGAAGACATATCCTAGGCTTTTTTTCAAATTTAAGGGAGAAATGAAAGAGATGTTTCAGTCCTTCATAATAACCCAACAATCCGAATTAAAAAACGTCACTGCAAATCTGAAAGACATTCAACGTATAAATACAAACCTAAAAATACCCATCGCGTTTTTGACTAAACAAAATGATGAGTTCCAAAATAAGATCACAGTTAGAATTAATAATGATTTTTTTTTTCTTTATCAATCTTTGCCTGTGGAGTTTGTTTGTGTTGGAGAATAGAATTGAGGACCTGCAACGATGCTCGCGCAGAAATAATAACGAAATAAAGATTGTACCTAGGAAAAACCAGGAAACCCACAGATGATTTGATTAAAAAAATGGTACCTAGGTACCTACTCGGTTTGGCTAAGAATATCAATCTCGATATGAGTAATCGCAAAATAAAGGACATCTTTAGATTGCACGGGAAGAAGGAGGGGTTAAATAGTCCCCCCATCGTATTGGAACTGAACTCTGCCATTCTAAAACAGGATCTGCTGAAACACACCAAAAAAAGGAAACTTCAAGCTATTATAATTATTTATCTTGCTATCACTTTATAACAGGGACACTCCTGTATTTATCTCGGAAAAAATCACTCCACGAAACGCCCGCCTATTTTTCTAAGCCGGCCTATTTTTCGGGACCTAGCTAAATAAAAGCAGTACCTTTAAATTCTGCAGGACTACATATGGTTGAGTTTTTCTGAAAAAGGACGAGGATGCTAAGGTTTGTTATAGTGAAAAGTGAATCACAGGTGCAAGAGGCTTACTCCAAAGTGCATGACTAATTAAATAGTAATTTCATTTGTTTCTTTATTTTTTATTGGCTTTATTACTTTTGGATTATGATATTTTGACTTGATCAAACCTAAACTGTTCAGTTAGGCCCTATTTTTTTTTGCACCAGGGCCTTTGGCTACCTAGCTACGCCTCTGAAAACGCCCATAACTTTAGAACGGCTACACCGATTATCATCAAACATAGAAGCTCAAGCTAAGAACACTGGCAATAAAAGTCAACATTCACATAAAATCAAATCATCATTGGTTCATCAGTGGAAGATAATCTCTTATTGAATGAAATAGGTACTCGAAGTAACGAATATTTTATTTCCGAACGCATTCAAAGTTGACATTGTTTCATTGTTTACATGTGACCTTGTCTGATTGTGAGAGGTTTTTGGCGGGATTTTTTCGAGTGAAGTTCAGCGGCTGTTAATATTATTTGCAAATTGATTCCTAGTGGATATTGTGATATAAAATTGGTGTAGTTTTGTGTCTCAACTGTCTACGCAACTGGACAATATGTGAAATCATTGACAGAAGCGATCTCAGGATAGTGGAGCGGAGAATTTTATTGTAGTATTGACTACCTCCGCAAAGCTTACTGGGAAGGCTGACTCGATACGATTTGCTGCCAAATACTCCAAAAACCATTAGAATCTGTTACACCCGAATTCTAATGCATACTAAAGAATGTTAAAATTACACTGAAGACGAGGCGGTATGGTCCAAGATCTTAGCCTGCCCGAGAAGGGCGAAAAAAAAAAAAAAAAAAATTGTCTGATTGTGAATGGATTGTGATGTCGATGTCAATATTTTGAAGTTTTGAACCCAATCTTTGTGATTGTGAGCAAAAAGTTTTTGTCTGTCTCGCATTGATAAGATAAAACAAGACGTTGTAAAATTGTGATAAAATATCTAATTGTCTTCCAGTGGTCCACTACTTCATTAGTTAGTACGTAGTGAGATCGTAAGTCGAAACATGACGGAACTTGGCCCAGTGAGTATCTTCCTATTGTTTTTTGCTTTATTGTCATCTATACATGTTATAATATATAATATCAATAAATGTTATAATATACGTAAGAATTCCTAGTAACTATTTTAGTTAAAATAGTCGGCAACTATCTGTAGGAACTAACTATTATGTAGGAACCTGCAAATTATTTAAATGTATAAATTAATAACACCCCTTCTTTTTCCGGCGGGGGTTAATAACTAGCACAGTGACTCTTTATTCCAAGGCATTTTTTTCAAGTGCCTATTTATTTCTTCGATTACCTTTTATTACAGGAGCATCCAAGAAACTTGATCCCAGAGCTATGTAATCAATTCTACCATTTAGGATGGGTAACAGGTACTGGTGGTGGCATTTCAATAAAGGAAGGGTATGTTTCTTTCAATAACATCAAGTACGGTATAATTAATTGATAATTATGTGTTTGAGCCGTTTGGGGTTGAAACACTAGGGCTATGGGGTCCGAGTGCACACCTATTATTTCGGGATATTGCCAAGCGGTTCGTAAACTGTTCACGAGACCAGAGGGCTGGCATTGTTTTTTTGGTCAAAGAATCAGCATTGCCATCTAACGTGGCAATGCTGCCAGCCTTCTGGGCACTTTTCCTGTTGACAGCAATGTGGAATTTTTTGACGGTCCGTCATTGTAATTATTTTTATTCTTACTTTAGTTCTAATATCAGTTTGTAAATAATGTACATATGTAAATATATACTTAAGCATAATATGTATATGCAATGTCTCTAGTAATTTTATAAATTCACCGATTTGCAAAAAAAAACATAATTTGTCATTTAATGTCATAATAATTCTTGGGCAGCAGTGACCGCTTGCATAATGTGGGCCATGAACATGTTTGCTAACTTTTAATATTATTTTCAATTGCCATCCTAGAAGCATAGCGAAAACTGCATTTATAATCTGTCTAACGGGTTATTGGTTTTTTGCTAGATGTAGTTAGTGATTGCAGCAATGTAATTTTTTGATTATCGATACTTAAATTAATAATTAATTAATATCAATTATAATGTTTTGCTGTCGACAAAAACGGGTTGGAGTTTCTGCACCTATGTTTATTTTTATTAAATTGAAAACAATATAGCCAATACTTTCATCCCAGGAGTCTCTTGGGGTTATCTAAATCCATACCAATATTATAAATGTGAAAGTAACTCTGTCTGTCTGTCTGTTACCTTTTCACGCTTAAACCGCTGCACCGATTTAGATGAAAGTTGGTATGAAGATAGTTTGAGACCTGGGAAAGGACATAGGCTATATAGGTAGGGTAGGGTATTGTAGGGTAGTGTTGGGTCGGGTAGGTTAGGGTAGGGTAGGGTAGGGTAGTGTAGGGTAGGGTAGGGTAGTGTAGGGTCGGGTAGGGTAGGGTAGTGTAGGGTAGGGTAGGATAGTGTAGGGTAGGGTAGATAAATGTTTGGTCTTTTTATGGCAAAACAAAGTTTGCCGGATCAGCTAGTGTGTTATAAACAGGTGAAGCCACGGGAATCACACAAAATTTATAAAACAAATTCATTACAGGGACAAAATCTATATAGCGCCATCAGGAGTGCAAAAAGAACGTATGAAATCTGATGATTTATTTGTGCAGACCATAAATGATGAGGACATTGAATTACCGCCACCTGAGAAGAAGTAATTATATTTTTTTTACTTGTCAATTGCATCACCACCATTGTTCAACAAGATTTCTCACACCAAAAAATGTATTTTCAAAGCCAAAATCACAGTCATCTTTTGAACATCAATCTTTCCGAAGTTCAACTTAACGTGGCTGATTGAAAATCAAGAAATTAATTTCAAATTCTTGACATTATTTTCTAAACAGAATGTGTCAGACATATTTATTTTCAAAATCAAATTGTCCATTGAAAAATCAACCCTATGCTTCTTACACTTATGTCATTAATTCCAGGTTAAAGAAGAGCCAGTGTACCCCGCTGTTCATGCTTGCTTACAAGGAGCGCGGCGCGGGCGCAGTCATACACACACACTCGCCTCACGCGGTGCGATGCACCTTACTCTATGATAAGGAGTTTGTTATCACTCATCAGGAGATGATAAAGGTGTGGTGTTCCTCTCTAATAATCAGGGCACGGAATAGGTAGAGTTTTTTTACCTAAAATTGAGCTTAGGAAGTAACATAATTATTAGTTTATACGGGAACAGAAACTACGCGAGTGAAACTGCGAGGCGTCCGCTAGTCGATAAATAAAAATAATAAAATCCACCAACAGCTTAGACCACGTAGCCACCGGCTTTTGGCCGTTCCTTCGGCACATACGGTGTCCCGAGCTAACTCGCCTCTAGTTCAGGCGCTTACAATGCTAAATGTCCTTCTGACATCAGCACCGGAGTGTGACCTGTTTGCTGGGAGATGGATAGATGTGTGTCGTGAATGTTTAAGTTTTTGTGAGAAGATGGATGAAATTTAGATTAGTGAATAATTGTAGGTATTATGTATTCTTTGTACATTTTTTTTTTACTTTTGTAAGTTTTTTTCTTTTTTGTATTTTTCTTCATGTTTTTTTGTTATATCGTGTTTTTATTTGTATATAGATTTATTTAATTAAGCTGATATCTTCTCTGATTTATTCGTTTTTTTTATCTCATTGTGTAACGCCTTATGTGTGACCTGTAATGTTACACACGTATACTTAAATAAATAAATTACACAACACCACCTGCTACGATCTGATACTATGCTAGTTTGCTTACAAAGTTTTCAAAATCCAACGTTATTATGAAAAACTGTGATTATTACGTCGGTATCATAATTTCGGGCTTTCAGAGGGGGTTTTTTCCAAACTACCTCTGCTCATATTAATTTAAATACAATCTTTATTATTCCGATCCCTGCTAATAATACTTGCCGTACTTTTAACTTTGGTAAAAGCTTAGTCGTCTAACTCTCTTGCCCATTTTTAGGATTCCTAACGTCTTGAGTGCAAAAACGGGACCCTATGTGCTCGTTTCTGGAGACACGTGGTGTCGCGCGTCTCGTTGTGCGGTGCGGACCGCACTAAATTCAAAGATATGGCGTTGTTTTGTAGCCACAGTGGATCTTTGTGTCTCTGAAGTTTGCTGCAAGACCCTGCGCATTTGCTATTTTTGTGTCAATGTTGAAGTAGAAAATAGCATTGTATAGCTGCCTATTTCATTTGCTTACGTTTGTCCTATCTTCCTATCTCGCTTACTCTATGCGCAATGGTTCGCAGAGCTAACTTCAGAGACACAAAGATCCGTTGTGACTACGAGCTAATATTATAGTGTTACGAAGACACGCTGGCTTTTACGTAGAAGCGACGCAGAACGTCCGCGTCTCCTTAAAAGAGGCCTATTTTTTTTGTTTGTATGTACCGAATAGGCTCCGAAACTACTAGACCGATTTTATAAATGCTTTCACCTATGGAAAGCTACATTATGCCCGAGTAACATAGACTATAATTTATTTTCCAAAAAAATTGAGGTCGTTATGAAAATTGCAATAATGTAACCCGAAGTAGCAACATTTTGCCTATAAAATTAATTAGTTGGCGTGCGCTGAGAAAACCATTGATGATAAATAAAAAATATGTACTACATGATTATAGTACTCATTATTACCCACAAAAAAGAAAAGAGAAAGAGTATAATATACATACATACATAAACTCACGCCTTTTTCCCATGGGGGTAGGCAGAAACTACAGAACGTCACCTGCTACGAACCTTACATACTTCTTTTGCTTCACACACATTCATATATCTAGTCATACACACCTAATATATCACAATAGCAGCTTTTGTGTTTGAAAATTAAATTAAATCGCCGGTAGAAACAAAAGTTGGTTACATTCGTATTGTAGTATTAATTCTTATTCAAATAAATAGTTTAACAAATTGGTAGGTAGGGTAGGTAGGTAGGTGGTAGGTAGGTAGGTACATAGCTAGCGGAAGGGAGTGAAGCCGCGGGGATCAGCTAGTTTCCTATATATTTATCGCGTCGCATCGCTTGTAATCCATTTCAATGTGTGTTGACCATATCTCTTGATTTCTTAGGGTATAAAGGATGCATCCCTAGGCCGCTACCTCCGTTACGACGAGAAACTAGTTGTCCCGATCATAGAGAACACACCTTTCGAGAAGGACCTGGCAGGCTCCCTCGGAGAGGCGCTGCGTCAGTACCCTGGCACCAGTGCTGTGCTGGTCAGGAGGCATGGCGTCTACGTGTGGGGAGACTCTTGGCAACAAGCGAAGACTATGTAAGTTCTTTTATGATATTCCAAGGCAGTTGATAATGAAAAGTTCTGGTGTGGTGAACGCGAACTGGGAGACGCAATCTTGAAAGGCCTCCCTCTAGATGGACTGCTGTACTCTGGATGAATACACAAGGAGTGCATTGGTCAGAATCCATACTTCCATACTAATAATATAAATGCGAAATTAACTCTGTCTGTCTGTTACCTTTTCATCCAGAAACCGCTGAACCGATTTAGATATAAAAAAACTTTTTAGCAAAAAAATACTACCGACTTCCAAATAAAAAACTACAAAGTGAAAAATAACTTTATTTTTGGAAGTCGGTGTCTTTCTTTTTCCCTTTTTTTTTGCGATATGGACACCGACTTCCAAAAATAAAGTTATTTTTCACTTTGTAGTTTTTTATTTGGAAGTCGGTGGTATTTTTTTGCTAAAAAGTTTTTTTTATTTTTTCCTTTTTAGTTGTACCTACCTAAAATAGGCACCTATGACGCCAGAATAGATTACCGAAATAACATGAAACATGAACATAACCGGTGAAATGAGAGATCTGTGTACCCTTTTAGAGCGTACTGGCGTGATGTTATGTTATGAAATGGTATAAACAATAAACAGAAATGCGATTGCATCAATCTCGAATGATTTGCCGGTAGTTATTGAAGAGTTCTGTTGTATATCTCCGAAGTTCTTCATCAGATCTTCACCAAACTAAAATGGGACCAATTTTGAAACATACTCTTTCAAACAAAAAAAATATTTTCAAAATCGGTTTGCAATTGCCGGAGATATCGGTGAACAAACAAAAAAAAAACATACAAGAAGTCGAACATATAACCTCCTCCTTTTTGGTAAGTCGGTTAAAAACTAGCTTTTGCCCGCGACTTTTTCTGCGTATTATTAGTATTTCGTATAGCCTATTGAACCATAAAAACTTCTAACTTGGGATATACATAATTAAATATATATCCGGGCTAAAAACTACCCTATGCCTTTCCAGGGCCTGTTCCCTCGGAATAATAAAACACTTTGTAAGCGAGCAGAAGCTAATATGTTAGGATAAGCGTATTTATCGCATTGGAGAATCTTTCAGCCTAATCACGCAAGTGAATTCGGCATGGCAAAGGGTTTGCCCGCCATCAATCGACCAATCAAGCGAGATGAAAGACGCGATGTGGATTTCCGTCTACGTGATTGGTCGATGATGATAATATGGTAGATAAAGATGATACAAATAAATAAAATTAAATGCATAATAAGACAACACAGCTATGTTATTTTATCCTCATCGATTCCGTGTGAGTGGGACCACAAGATACCTATTTTCGTGCCAAAGTGACAATACCCGACTGGGTTATGTGTTTTGCGCGTATCTTGTATGTTTGTATGTATGTAATATTCTTTATTACCTCATATCTTTTAAACCACTTGACCGAATTATATAATTAAGACATCGATAGATAAGTCTTGACTGCCCAAGTGTTCTTAGATAGGTGAAGCTCTAAAAAAAACATGGCGGATCGTGGGCGCCCTATTGTGCGGGTCCCAATTTTTGTTTTCTTCTAAACCCATTGTGTGGGGTATCAAAATGAAGGCTTTTAAGAGGTGATTACAAAAAAAATATACCACTTATAAGTTTAAAAGTAATTCGAAAAAGAAAATGTAACTAAAAAGTTGTAAATAAAAAAAGTTAATTTAAAAATCAAAAACCCGACTGATTAAGAATCGAACTAAAAAGCTGTAAACAAGAAAAAAACATGCTGTGGCAGTCGGAGGATCAGGTGGTCAGACAGTTCGCGAATATGTTTCCTCCGACTGCACAGCATGATTTTTTCTTGTTTACAGCTGTTTAGTTCGATTCTTAATCATTAATCTACAACTTCTAATACTGAAGCGTTTTTATACTTTTCTTTCATCCCTGTAATAGTTTCATTGCTAATTAAAAATTTTCATTTACAGGACCGAATGCTACGATTACTTATTCGAAATGGCGGTGGAGATGAAGAAATTAGGGCTTGATCCAGCCTTTAACCCTGAAACCGCCCAAAATGGGGCGAAGTAGTCGAATGAAATATTGAGATCACAACAAACACACTAGTAGATGTTAGATGTATGTAAATAATAGTAAGATTCAAAATGTCTAATCCAAGCTGGTTGCAATAATGGTGGCTGTGTAATTGTACACTCAAGGGTCAAAAGTGCAGTCTTAAGCTGGGAACAAATTATCGGACGCGACTGACAGCCGCGACTTATAGAGTATCTGTGTAATGAATGTACATTACATTGTGCAAACTATCGGACGTAAGTCTCGGACGTGACCTTGGCCGTTCGGACGTCCGATAGAGATCTGGCCATCTGGATGTTTGTGTCAGCCGAAAACGCCCGCGGACGGTGTGCACGGGGTGCGGGACGCGTCCGGGCATCAGAACAACTTTGACTACGCAATATCTCGCGCGTGAGTGCGAGGTTATAAATAAAAATGGAAGTAAAACTTATCGAGTGTGTTCGCAGAAAAGAATTGCGTCCTCAGTTTTCTACCCGACATTTTTTTTAATACCTATAGGCTCGCACTTGACCACTATCTTACCTGATGGTAAGCGATAATGTGGTCGACGGTGAACCACGTTTGCCTAGAAAAAACCTATTCACTCTTGACTTAAAGACCCCTAGATTGTAGCTATCGGGAAACACAGACTCCGGCAGGGAATTCCACTCCTTAGCTGTACGCATAATAAAAGTGTTCCTAAAACGTAAATATAATCTTCGTTAAATAAGCTATATTATCTATGGAATAAGCGCTCGGAGGCGTCCGCCTACCGCGTCCCAAACGACTGTGCACACATATCAGTCGCGGCTGTAAGTCGCGTCCGTCAGCCGCGTCCGATGATTTGTCCCCAGCTTTACTCTTCCAAAACTCAAACGTCTAGTTTTTTGTAGAAAAAGTTATCCACAACTGATTTAATATATTGTATAGAAATTAAAGTATAGATTATACCTACTAACCGTGAACAGTTTAAATTTCACAACCTAAAAAAAATTTGAGTGTGACTGCACTTTTGACCTTTAACTGTACATACTTATAAATTAAAAACCATACAAAATATGTTTAGAACAATTTAATCTATATTCCTATAAATTCAAAGACGGTCTTCCCGAAGCAATATCTTTTTAATATTTAAAAAGTATTTGTTAACTATTTTTATACTTTTTAAAATATACTGTTATAAAAAAAAAATGCTTTCATTGACTAGACATTCAAGTTTGGTATCGTAGCAGTTCTGACATAATGCTATTAGAGATGGCGCCAGGGCCTATTGGTGCAACATTTTTTTTTATTGTTCTTCTTCTAAACCCTTGTTCACTCGAGCTACACTGCTGAAGAATCAAATGTTTTACTTCTTTTAACTCAGCCTTCGTAAAAAAATTCGTGCCTGAAAAATCACTACCCAAACGTCGTCTATCCCTTCTCGCCATGGCATACAGGGAATTCAAATCTAAGGCAGTCTTATTTTTTTTAACGAGCATCACTTCTTTGCGTTTTAAAATACACCTTAGGTCCTCCAGATAAGATTTGTTTTCTTCTATCTTGCAGTCGATAAATTCTATCTCCTTGTCTGTTAATTTTTCGAGATCTTCTTCTAACACGTCGAATTCGTTTTTGACATTTGGCGGTAGTCCTTGTAGCCCTGAAATAATCAATATTATTTTTGTAATTGACCATTTTAGGGTCCCGTACCTCAAAAGGAATAAACGGAAGCCTTATAGTATCACTTTGATGTCCGTCTGTCTATCAAGACCCTTTATCTCGGGAACGCGTGGTGGGAGTTGAAATCAATGTCGTATACTCAAGTTTGCAACTACTTGCAGCTGTGAAAAAATCAAACCTCTAGATCAACGCAATCGTGAGATACAGCCGTTAATGACGCATATTTTACACTCCCTAGGGAATCAAAATCTACAGGGTACTTCCCGTTGACCAAGAATCATGAAATTTGGCAATAAGCAATGTCATAAAGGCCAAGTAAAGGAAAAAAACCGAAAATCCTAAATTTGCACCTACATAAAAAAAAAACTTATTTGCAGTTGGTAAACTGACCGCGACTTATGTCGATGTATGGGAACTACAGTTTTCCAACGGCAAAGTTAATTTTGTCCCTCAATTCTGTTTATCTTATCGTTAGAGCAATGTTCGGTGCCCTCATAGTTTATGAACTTCAGTAATGTTATTTAATTATTTTGGTGAATGGCTGTTTGTTCGGAACCCTTGTTGCGCGAACCGACTCGCACTTGGCCAGTTTTTTTTATTAGGTAGGTACATCCATACGGGCAGCAAAAACAAATGTTTATGCTTTCTGGATTGACAGAAGTTTATAGACCACCAAATGCTTAAACGCCTGATTTGAACATACTTGATTTTGCAAAGGAGCCATACGTATTACAACAATGCAGTAAAATAACCTCACCTCGTTTCTCAGTACTATTGTTGTCAAATGGCTTCATTGAGAAGAAAACCCTCATTCTCTGCACTGGTTTCAGAACTTCGTGATTGACTGGCTGATTGAATATGTCGTATTCCACGCAAACCACCTTTTCGTCTAGTCTACGGAGTTCAAAGTTGCCTCTCTTGTATTTTGAAAACTTCTCTGCAATGACCTTGACGCGTGGTACGTCTGATATGAAGATGTGTTCCGGAGAAAGCCCATAACTAGAAACTTCTGGAGAAGGTAGGCGGTTAAATAAATAAATTTCGATTGCAAAAGCAGTACTGATATGTATGGATGAAAGCTTGTCATGAGCATGACTCTCCTTCCAAACTCTAAAGGTTCCAGAGACTGGCCTGTTCAGCTATCACCGGCTGTATGAGGACCACCCCAACAGCACCATGGAGATGGCCCTACAAATAACTCCTCTTGACCTATACATACAACAGGAGGCAGCTCTAGCTGCAATCAGGCTGTGCATCTGGGGATATAGGGCAAGAATCTCACCAGCCCACACGCTGAAATCCTGGACCGGGCGATTTGGTACCAACCCCTCATCGCCATCCGGTGTCATAGAACACCAAATCAACCTATGTTCAACAAAAACTATATCATACAAACTGTAGATGAACACAGGTATCAGTCTGGGAGCCAATGAAGTACGCATCTACACAGATGACTCAAAACAGACAACGGTTCAGGTGCTGGCGTACATTCCCTTGACCTCAACATTAACTTTCACTTACCGCTAGGCACACAGTTCAATATTTCAATACCGCGTTTAACCATAGAACTTCTTGACCTAAATAGAAATAACCTCAGAATAATCATACGGACAATTACGGGTCATAGCCTTCTTAACAAACATCTTTTTAACATAGGCGCCACAGACAGCCCACTTTGCAGGGGCTGTTTTAACGCCGAGGAATCAACCGCCCACATCATCTTGGAATGCGAGGCCGTGGCATCCCAACGTGAGGCAATCCTCAAAACAGTGAGGTCGTTCGCGAAGCCTGTGAAGCCTCCAGGAAGCTTCTGTGCTTTTGGACGGAGCTAAGCTGGCTACTTTAGCCGGAAACCCCACGAACAACGGAGCAAATGGTTGCCTAAGTGCGCAAAAGGTAGTCCCTCTTCTATTCTTGACTCTTTTTTATACGGAGGGCCTGAAACTTTCCAGATTTATATTCTCAGTGATCCTTTAGTAAGTCCACCAACTCAGCTATCAACTTTTTGTCCTGAACATGCTTGCTTAAAAATCCTGCCAATTCCCCGCCTAATAGGAGAATATCTATAATTGTATTTAAACGTTAGCAGATAAGGACACCCTCAGGGTTGGTAATACCGTCGATTTCCGTAGTGGTGGCATCTGGATAAGAGTGGAAGGAGTCATCCTGTATTGGGCTGCTATAGGATAATAATGATGGGCTATGTATAAAAAAAAACATATTATTTACCATTGCTTTTGATAAACGTATCAATATCTTCAGCGCTATTCAATTTATGCCAATGCGATTCGTCAAATCCGGCCTTAAACTTATGAGAGTTGGAACTTCCGTGGCTAGCGCATTGCGGACACTTTTTAGCCTCCTTACTTGAGTGGCGAGACTGTTTCTTCAACTCCTGCATATTTTTGATAGCCGATATTCCTGGTTCGAAGTTATATTGGTCTTTTAAAAGAATTTGGAGCTGGAAAACATGAAAAATCTGGCTGTTTAAAACGGTAATCTTATCAGCATGGTTAAGGCGGCTCTTACCGGCTCAAACCTTCATATATATAGGAATTGCCAAACCAGTTCTATTTAGGTAGTAAGTAGCAGGTAACTACATATGCTCAGTAAAATGTATGGTTTCCAAAGTGTTATTCGGTTTTACCATTTGGAATTTACCGAGTAGCAGTCCGGGGCCTAAATTTGTGCCCGGTTTATCACATTTTGCCAATTATGATTACGTGTGAAGGTATCTACACTGTTATGCTGGCTTACGTTATCCTCCTACCCCTTGGTAAAAGCCTACCTCCACTTATCATTCGAGAACCCACGCCTCATCTTGCCACTGGACGAAACCTATTCAGTGTGTCCCGTCATCTCCTGGCGTCCAGTGGTCTGCCGCGACCCCGTCTCATCATCATCATTTCAGACGAGAGATAGCTGAACACAGGCTTCCCCCAAGTCTCGCCACATCGACCGGTCCAGTGCGTCTCGTATCCAGCGGATTTCTGCAGCTTTAACTAGGTCATCGGTCCACTCGCTAGCTAGCTTTCAAATAGTTCAAAATTATACCTGATCGTGAGCGGTTCGTTCTTCGGTCGGGCCCGATACTGCGTCCTTAGAAACTTTGTGGCTGCTGCCGGTGTAATGCTGACCGAAGTCAGTCTTCTTCGGTGTTACAAAACAGCTCCTATTGGCAACCTTCTTTTCCTGAATCGGTGGTTTAGGTGAATGAATGGTGAGAGGAGGAGGCGAGTGCAAAACTTCAATGGCAGTCGAACCTTTCATTCGAACTCCCTGCTTGAATCGGTTCAGACTATCCTTGTAACGAGGAGGCACTGGAGGCGGCACCTTACCTCTTCTTGAAATCCTGCTCATGTTTGTTTTTAAATTTTACTAAGATTTTTTTTGTTTGTTTTGACTGTGTTTGACTGCCTTAGAAAGTGATGGGTATGATGACGTTTATCTGAAATGAGATACTAACAAAAAAGGAGGAAATATCTACATTTTAATGGTAGTAAAAAGGTTTTAAGTAAACGTTTTGTATGTTATATCGGTATAAATGGCCTATTGAAATGTTGAATAGGTGTATGTACCTACCTAATAACAGTTTTATTGGACATTCGTGGACTTTAAATGAGATATAACAGCGGTACTGCTTTATTTATATTTGTATGCGCAGTCGAACAATGTATACTGGAATACAGACAAAATTCATTTTCCCACGGCACTGCAGCACACATTTTTGGTTCACGGCACTATTTACTCAAGAGACAATTTTGGCTACAATGTACATCCAAGACAATATTAGGTACCTACTCTACGCCCGGGGTCAGAATGATGGAACGTTACATGAAATGTAACTAGCATTGAAAACAATTTGCCTTATTGTTTTGTAACTTTTCATATTACATTGCGTACATTTGGACGGCTTATTTGTGTTACATTTCATGGTCCGTTTGACCCATGTATGAACAAACTGACCTGACTTCATAAATCGTTGATTTTTCTTTAGTGTCGAAAAGCCGAACGTGAACTTCTTCTCTGAGGTGCTGATTTCGCTGAGATTTTGTTTGGTTTAAAACACAGACAGTCAAAGCGAAGTAACGCATCAGTCTAAAAATGTACGTAACATATTGACCCTTATCTCTACATCATAATGCACACATTCATATCACAGTAAACAAAAAACGCACATTCGATATTATACTGTACGAGCTGACCCCCGCGGCTTCGCTCCCGTCAACTTCCTATTACCTACGTACCCTAAAAAAATAAAAAATAAAACACATAAACCATCTACTAAATAGTCCGAACAAAGCCTAAACATTTGGTTTGGATAGGTGAGCCCGTTCTTGAGTTATAAAATTACGACGAAAAGTGGGATTGATTTTTATATATAAAGATTACGCTTAGGTTTGACTCGACTTCAAGTTGTGGATCTAATGTCTTCAAAATCTAAAGACGGACACACACTTACGTGGCGTGGCGCCTTCTGTCGCAGTTGATGGGCTACAAAACTCGTTGTGTTATGACGTAGGCTGAAACAGAGTAGTTTGATTGGTTTTACCAAGCCAATCCACGACACGTAAGTGTGGTGCCACCTTAACGTAGTCAATATGCTATGTAGTGTAGATAATTTTTTAGACCGACACATCGCTTCACGACGGCGAAGCTTGAGGTCCAGCAGTGGACGTCTTTCGGCTGATATGATGATGATGACATCGTTTCACTTCGACTTTGTCTCCCATGTGCTTTTACCCTCAGAAACGTTTTATAGCTTAGTCAAAAGAAACAAATATATTCCCTTACAATAATTTGTATATTTTAGTTCATTCATATTGTACAGAGTTGTAGTAAATTACATCTTATCAAAGTGGCCTTACTAAAACTCTAATATCTGGCCTTCATAATCCAGTCACAGGATAACACTATGGTATGCCCCTGGTTGGTTGTTATTTTCTGATTAATTGCGTAATCCAACACAGTTGAATCCTTTCGCCGGGTTCCTCGAGCTTAGGGACTGGTGTTCGCCACTGTTGATTTTGGCTTCAGGGTTTGCAATGGTTAGGAATAGTGTGGTGGGCTTGTATCAAAAGACTTGTTAGCTTTCGCAGGACATCAATGGTAGTCTAAATACGGAGCATCATCAATGGTTCTCTTGTTCTTTTTCTTAGGCCACGGTATCTTGTCGTGTACGTATTTGATGTGAAGCTTTAAGTCGCACATGTGGATGAAGCCTTTGTCGCAGATCGCGCATTTGTGGGGACGAATGCCGAGGTGAACCTGCGGAAAGGAATGAAGAAGTGTTAAGGCGCATTGCAGAAGTTGGGGCGAGACGAAGAGAGACATAACCTAATATTCGGTCAAAAGAACTGTGCACTTCGCTTCGTGACGTCCGCCAATAGCGAGAGTCGAACAGTACAGACAAAACACGTACATTTGGTAAAGGTGTCGAGACTTCGTCATACATATTTTTTGGTCCTTCGAGCCGGATGTGGGCAACCTATAGATGGCAAAAAAATCTTCGTTGTACAAGTATTTAAAAATAACGAATTACCTTCCTAAGCTTGTTAAGGGCACTCTTGAATGTGAACACATGGACAAACATATCGCACTTGTGTGGCCTCTTACAACTGTGTATACTGCGGTGTCTGGACAGCGCCCCGGCCAACTGGAACGTTTTGTCGCAGTCGTGGCACTTGTACCGACCTAAGAAGATGATAAAGTACTTTAAAATAATAAATTACCTTCATATGTTTGTTAAGGGCACTCTTGAATGTGAACACACGGGCGCACATCTCGCACTTGTGTGGTCTCTTACGACTATGTATACTGCGATGAATGGACAGCGCGCCGGCCAATTGGAATGTTTTGTCGCAGTCGTGGCACTTGTACGGACGCTCGCCCGTATGCTTCCGTTGGTGGTATGTTAGGAAGCATTGTTGCTGGAAAATTAATTTGGTAAGATTACTTTTAAGGCGAATATGGGCGATAAGGGTCTTACTTATAAAAAAACTTTTAACCATATGATTAAACTATGATTACCAGATTCTTGTTCAAATTTTCTAGGTGGACTGATGACCTGATTAAAGCTGCAGGAATCCGTTGCTAACGAGACGCACAGGACCGGTCGATGAGACGACACTTGGAGGAGTCCTAAGTTCAGAGGTGGACATCTTTCGACGAAGATGATGATGGATATATTACTGTCACCGGATTATTGCAAACTCTCTCTAAGTTTATGAACTATCTAGAGAGATTATAAACTCTTGATAAATTGTGTACCAAGAGATTTCGAATAGAATAATACGACCAATAAGTGCACCAGTCTACAATCTATCCGTTTTGGTGTGCAAGTGAAATTGTAAACAAGTCCCTCATTGGTGGGGTTGGTGCCAGTACTTAAACTGCTCTCGTGAATGCCGTAGAATAACTAATTTAAATAAACTAACGCGGTCTACAAACACCTGGTGACATGACTAATCTAAAAAGCCAATAAAATCAGTGAATACCTTAAACATCTGGCCACAAACTTCGCACACGAAGGGCGTGTGGTCGTCGGCGCTGAACTTCTTCGCCTCGTCGCTGAGAGGGTGTTCTGACGTCACGTGTGACTTGTACTCCACGCGGTTTACTAGCCATTTGTCGCACTAGAACAAACATATAAACTTTACGTTTTGTAAACGTTTTGGAAATACTTTAATTATGCGTACTGTAGCGTTGTGAGGGTCTCAACTGAAAATAGTCGAGTGATTCTAAAATATCACAATTAGTAAGTTCCAAAAGACAAGTATGACAATGACAACACTGATTCGTTTCCTTTCCGATTTAGGGTGAGTTCCACATTCGTTAAGTAATTATGCCTGATTCTCTGCGCTGGGTAACCTATATTGATTTCGTCACCTATGTAGTGTCTGATTTCGAGTTGCGCACAGGGGATTGTAATATGTATGTATTTTTTCTGCATCGAGGTGGTATAGTGCCTCACTCTGTTATTGTGAGTGATCACGTTTACTTTATGTATATTAAATGGTCGCGTGTTCATACTGAACCTAACTTTGCAAATGTCAATGTGCTTGCTATGTTTGCACACTTTTACCTGTAAACCGCTGCGATATGCTGAGTTTTCACCTACAATGCTTCCCACACCGTTCCTTGGTTTAAAAAGGGGAGAAGCTAGTACCTGCATGCGTCTTGCTGCTAATTGCACCGCATCTAACATGCGCACCTTATGGTGCTTCCAGTGCTCTTCGTAAGGGCTGAGGGCTGGACCCTTGCCTACTGCTGCACGCTGCTAGCTAGCTGCCTGCACGCTAACCAGGTCTTGGCCTGCCTACCTGCGGCCTACCGCCACGCGAGCCGGTGCCTGCGCACCTCTAGCTGCTACAGTTCCTGCGGCCTATCGCTGAGCCTGTGCTGACAGGTCCCCGCGTCTGCCACGTGCTGCCAAGGGACGGTACCCTTCTTACATATTTACTGTGTGATAGTGATCGGAATAGAACAGAATAGAGACTTTACGAACCCGCGACCTAGCTGTAATGTGGCACTTATTTACTAAATATATGTATTAACTTGTCCAACTGTTTAATTTTTTATCTACCTAACTACCTACCTATCAGTAAGTGGCCTGTGCTGGCTACCTTGCGCAGGGTCTTTAATTCAAGAGTGAATAGGTTACTCCTAGGCAAGCGTGCTTCACCGTCGACCACATCATCGCTTACTATCAGGTGAGATAGTGGTCAAGCACTAGCCTATCTAAAATGAAATAAGAAAATATCAATATAATAACTAATGACCCACAATGAGATTGCGGAGCTACATGGTAAATAATGCCTATACATGGCAAATAATAATAATTTCAAATCATCGATCCAACGAAGAAGTATAATATAGCCAGCCCTCAATTTCATAGATAAAACATTTATTCCGTACAACACAAGGAAATAAAGCATATGCAAAACATTTTTTATGGGTAACCCAGTTACTGGGTACCGTGTTACCCAGTTACTGGGTTTCGGAAGTCAGATAGGCGGTCGCTCCATGGAAAACACTGGTACTCAGCTGAATCCGGTAAGACTGGAAGCCGATCCCAACATAATTGTTAAAAAGGCTAGTCAGTTGAATAATTTTCATAATAATAATACAATACTTGTTATCGTCCACTTCAATATCCGGCATCAATCCATCATCATCATCGCCTACAATACTAAGAGGGTAAGATATAGTTCAATACTCACAATAACACAGGCGGCGGGTAGTTTCACATTATTACATCTGCTGATTGGCTTCCGTGAGTGCACTCTCAAGTGAGTCTTAAGATCGTCCTCATTCAAGAATGTGTCGCCGCAGAATTTGCAACCGTTACTGTAACGAAACACTGTCTAAAATCGTTTGTAATCTCTTTGTGACATAATCTCATAAATACCAAGGCCACATAGCTTCAAATTCAATTAGGTAACGAAACTCCGCCACAGTATAAATATGGGCGAACAGTACTGACACTACCTACAAACTCTCGAAACGGCACACTCACACAAGCATGCGCATCGACGAGACCCCCAAGCGGTTGTCGCGATGCTGTCAGTAGTGCGAGCCGCTTAGGGATCTCGTCATACGACATCGCGGCCTGCCTCAGTTGCGATGTCGCCTCTGTTACCAAGCGGCACCGCAACCTACTAGTTGGCCGCTACGTCGTCGGCATCGGCAAAAGCCCTGACGAGCGGCCCCTCCTCGGGTTCCTCTTCACTTCACCGTAGGTGACCAAGCCACTGCTACTGGGCCCTCCCCCCAAAACAATGCGGGAACCCACCGGGGGGCTGCAAATCTAAGCTCTCAACCACACTGAGGAGCCAATGAATGCGGTCGCTGTGGTCGACAACAGCTAGATTACATGATCATTATAATAAGGGGCGAGCTTATTGTTATTGTCCATACTCCGGGCTGCTACTGATAAATGGCAGATGGAAAAACCCAATAACACTTTGTCTGACTCGGCAATCTAACCCGGGACCTCATGGTCAGCAGAAGTTCAATCACTAGACCATGATCATCTTTCTGCCCTTGTCCCGTGTTAAGGGTCGGTCGCAACGCAAAAAAAAAGGGTCGGTCGCAAAGTCTATGTACGAGTATATAAAAATGAATCCCTATTTCCCTTGAACACGGTATCACGCGTGAACGGCTGGACCGATTTCGCTTATTCTTTTTTGTTGTGTTTGTTATTGATAGGAGAAGGTTATTATGAAAAAAAAAATAGTGCCTTACCGACATAGGTAGGGTAGGTAAGGTTCGGTAGGTATGTAGGTAGGGTAGGGTAGGGCAAGCAGGGTAGGGTAGGTTAGGTATGTTGAGTTCTCTTCCAGCAAACCCTTATTACATTACCCTGATTTATTTTTACATATCCACGAAAAAAAGCTCGAATATTGTTTAATTTCATATTTGGAACATTACGTTGTAAGTGTAGACAAAGTATTTTTTTGTAGAAAAATTCATCTTCGTTGAGTTTACATGTGACTAGTTTTACTATGCGCTAACCGGCCGAGTTTAAAAAAGGCCCTTTATCATCCCTTTAATTTTTAATCGCAATAGCAATTGGTTTGTTGAACCAATTTTTTTTTTGTGAAAAATGAAAAGTAGTATAAGTTTCCGTACAAAACTATTTTTAGTTTTTTATTTTCACTGTAATTACAAAGTAAAATCCAATTGAAAATATATTTTTGAATCCTGTACCGAAAACACCCCGATAGTTTGCCGAACAAATCCGAGCCCGTGTGACGTCACAACGTTCATTTCTACTCATTGTAGCACATAGCTGATACATTGTTTTGACTTTATCGTCAATATATTGATGAATATCGAATATATTGATCATAAATATCGAACCTTAAAAGTTATCGTGCTTGCTTCGTACCATTATGTACGAATACTACAAAAAGATCCCAATTATATGTGTTTCGCGCAATAGCCTAGTACCTAGCAATCTACTAAATTTAAGCAATGTTCTATGTCTAACTAGATTCCAATTATAATGTGTTAATTCTGTTGTTATCTTGTTGTAATTTAGTATTAGATTCGTATTAAATTTTTACTTTGATCATTAAAGACTGATAATAGTAAATTTTTAAGGGAACTTTCGAGCAAAGTTGACATTGTTGTATAATTACGTAACTTGAAAATATGATTTTTTGTTTATGGTGATATATTCATTATTTTATACTTAAATGCTGATATAGGCGTAAAAATAACATTTCTGTTTGAATTGTGAGAATCGATCGACGTACCTATTTAAGATATTTACTGAAGAATTAGTGTAACGAAAATCTAAGTACCAATTAAGTTAATATTTTTACGTTTCTGTTCTACAAACTTTTTAGTGTTTCTAAATATATAATATAGACATTAGTGTTCAATATTATTGAGAGATATTGTCAATCTGCCTAGCCTTTTCCCAACTATATTGGGGTCGGCTTCCAGTCTAACCGGATTTAGCTGAGTACCAGTGTTTTACATGGAGCGACTGCCTATCTGACCTCCACAATCCAGTAACTGGGTAACACGGTACCCCTTGGCAAGACTGGTGTCAGATCTCAAGCTTTTGACTATCCGTAATGACTGTCAAAGATCTTCAAATGACAGCCGGGACCAACGGCTTAATGTGCTTTCCAAGGCACGGAGGAAACACGATATGTTGAAATGGTCACCCATCCACGGACCGACCTCGTCAAGCGTTGCTTAACCTTGATGATCAAACAGTGCGGCTGTTATTATTTAGCCACGAGCTCCTCTATTAAGGGATACGTAAATAATGGGCAGAACCAAAAATTTTATGTGTATGTGTATCATATTAAGTGGTATCTAATGAAGTTTTTTGTTAACCAAAGTCAAAGTTTCGCGCCAATCGTGTTTGTTTACTTTTTATTTTACACCGATATCACCTACCTATATGTAAAAACGATTACATTATGACAATTATGTTTCCTAATGTACCTGGTATAGGTCTACCAGAATCTCATGGCAAAAGGGGAAATAAAAATTTGTTGTATGCAATACTGGGGAAATTGGATCAAATGATCTTGATACTGGTTAATTTTTATTTATGTCTTTAGTATTAATGAACATGAGGTACCTATATTATAGTAGTCACAACGGATCTTTGTGTCTTTGAACTTGGTCCTGCCAACCATTGCGTAAGAAACAGTTTGTCATCGAGTATACTGCATAGAGTAAGCGAGATAGGACGATGACAAAAAAGAAAAAAGATATTTATTTCAACTGGGCCACCAAGCGGCACTTTTGATTGTCACAATTTAAATTTACATGGAATAAAAGTTGATTCTACCGTGCATTCGGAAAGTAGCTTGTTATGGAGAAGAATGCACAAGAAACTCCGTAAGCTTATGTGACATACATAAGCGAGTGAAAGAGACAGTTATACAATGCTATCTTCACCTTCAACATTGACACAAAAATAGCTACTGCGCGGGGTCTTTTTCAGAGACACAAAGATCCACTGTGAGTATTATAGGTATGTGTATGAATAATGTTTTTATACATCGGGTTCTTAACATAGGAAAAATAAATCAATTGAATATTAATTTATGTACTAATTTATTATATATCATTTAAATCATACTAATAACGAAAAATACGTAAAATATGAATTAAACTAAAAGTATCAAAACAAGTCAGTCCAACTTACCGGTCCACTCTACGACGCACTTTAAAATCAAAGATTGAGTTTGATTTACGCCTTCTTCTTCCCTTATTTTATGATACACATTGAAAACAATATGTCTCGCATGAGATCGAAGTGGGTTTTTCGACATTTTCACAAAAATAACAAACTCTCAAGATAATATCAAAAAATTTCAGCAGCGGTTGACACATCAAGTACTTTGATTCGACAGGTGACAATTGACATTGCCATATGAAAATCACAATTTAAAAAAAATAAAAAATGCCATGAGATTCTGGTACACCTATAAACAACATTATCTAACACCGGTCCACTCTCACGTATTATTTATTACGACTACTTTATTTAAGCTCAAAACTTTCAATTCGTCCATCAGGTGGGTATATTATCGACATTAGCCTTAATAAATCCTTTATCACACATGACTAAATAAAATTTGTTGTTGTTATCTTTGCACTAATTTTCGGATATTTTAAGTCAATCTACGTGTAGTTGACACTATAGTATCATGATTTCCTTGAACGTTATGACGTCACCAACATGGCGACCAATTGTGGCCCGTTTGTAGTCACGTGGTTCTTTTCAAAATTTTATCGATTTTCAATTGCTTATAATAAATTGAAAAAAAATATTTAAGAGTTTTTTGAAACGACAATATAATTTAAGTTATGTAAAGTTTCGAAATAAATTAAAAAAATCGTATTTTTTTTTAAATTCAACAACCCAATTATATTTGGTAAACCCGATTGTCGATATGATTGTAAATGTACCATTTCGACCATCCCTAGCATCACTGAACACTTGGTGCTCACTTCACCTAATCTTTCACGCTGATTTTTTTTACAGTATTGACTAGCTGGACTCACGGTGACCTCTGCCCTGAAAAATCCGTATACAGAATGGCTTGAAAGCAGCTCCTCAGTAACTCCGTCAAAGCTATCCAAGACGGGACCACCTTCAGCAATTAAGACATACAAGAGAATATTACCTGATTTTATGTTTAGTAGATAGGACAAGGTGTCGCTTCCACGCCAGTTCCGACGTGAAGTGCACTCCGCAGTCTTCACATTCGGGCCCAAGCTTGTCGTTTTTGTCCTGAAATTAAGTACAGCACGGTTAAATAACTGTGCACTTCGACCCCACACCCGCCAACACGCGCGGCGCCCTGCGTTTGCCTTAATAGGGCATGTATTTTTTTATTTGCTAAATGAAACACTTATTAACAATAGTAAAAAAATATGAAACATTTTTTAAATATCTCGATCGAGACGAAGTTATAAAGCATCAAAGTTGAGAATTAGAAAGAGATGTCCGACGTGCCACCTGACGTCAGAGAGCACGACGCCATATAAACCAGCGTTTTCATAGAGGGAGAGATATATTTCTTTAAATTGTTATATCTCGTTCGTTGTTCGATCAATTGTGACTGTTTTAATATAAGTATTATATTTTAATAATTTTATAGATAAACTGGTCAAATAACAAAAAAAACATGCACATTCCCTATTATGCGAATAAACCAAAACCAATAGCTGATATTAAAAAAAAAAACATCTTGAAACCTTAGCGTTCGGAACTATTATAATAACAAATTAAATAGTTCTACAAAAGTAAATATTTTGCGTTTGTAAGGTTGTCTTTTTAAAATTTGTCGAATAATAAACGTGTGATGTTTGTTTTTTTACTAAAAGTTTTTTGCCACAGCAATAGCAATAGGATATAGAAGAAAACCGGCCAAGTGCAAGTCGGACTCGCGCACGAAGGGTTCCGTACTTGGTAAATTGCGGTTTACGATTTATGACGTATTAAAAAAAAAACTACTTACTAGATCTCGTTCAAACCAATTTTCGTTGGAAATTTACATGGTAATGTACATAAGGGGGCGTCCATAAATTACGTGAGATGTTTAAGGGGGGGAGGGGGTCGAGTCAAATATCATATAATCTTACGTTGGAGAGAGGGGGGGGTCTCGGCAAATATCACGCAATTTTTTTTCTGATTGAAACAAAAAAAATATACTATTTTGGTCCATTTCATCCAGATTGTACATGCTTAAGATTTAATCTTAAGCGTAATCGTAATACGATTAAGATCATTCACTAATTCGTTCAAAAGAAAATAATTTTATTCATACTTCATTTACTGACTGTCAAACCACCATATACAGCACTAGCTGTTCCCCGCGGCTTCGCTCCCGTGGGCCATCTCACAGGACCCGTTTTCGGGATTAAAAATAGCCTATGTCACTCAGGAATAAAGTAGCTTTCTATTGGTGAAAGAATTTTTTAAATTGGTCCGGTAGTTTCGGAGCCTATTCGGTACAAACAAACACACAAACAAACAAAAAAATCTCTCCTCTTTATAATTTGGTATAGATTTTCTTTTTTTTACAATAACAATTCAACGCGTTTACGTAAGAAACCCACATTTTGAAAAATCTCACGTGAGATTTGGGGATGGGGGAGGTGGTTGAATAAAATCTCACGACATCTCACCAGGGGGGGAGGCAGGGACAGAAAATTTTAAAAAACACCTCACGTAATTTATGGACGCCCCCTAATATATTTTTTTTAGTTTTATCATTCTCTTATTTTAGAAGTTACAGGTGGGGGGGGACACATTTTACCACTTTGGAAGTGTCTCTCGCGCAAACTATTCAGTTTAGAAAAAAAAATTATTAGAAACCTCAATATCATTTTTGAAGACCTATTCATAGATACCCCACACGTATGGATTAGATGAAAATATTTTTTTTAGTTTCAGTTTCAAGTATGGGAACCCCCAATTTTTTTTGTATTTTTCTATTTTTGTGTGAACATCTTATTGCGGTTCACAGAATACATCTACTTACCAAGTTTCAACAGCATAGTTCTTACAGATTCGGAAAAAAGTGGCTGTGACATACGGACGGACAGACAGACAGACATGACGAATCTATAAGGGTTCCGTATTTTGCCATTTGGCTACGGAACCCAAAAAAGTATCTTACCTGTCTATGCACCTTCATGTTATGTAGGAACAGTCCCCTGGCTGTACCAAAGATGCTTCCACAAAGTTCACAAACGCTTTCACGCACAGACTCCTTCAAATGCTTCATACGTTTATGCATTAACAGACTGTTAGGCATGCTGTAAGTTTTTAATGATTTTTAGTTCGTCGACATAATGGCGAAATTGCACATGCCTGTGAGCAGGTATAATATTCACAGCGGATCTTTGTATCTGAAGTTGGCTCTGACAACTATTGCGCACGAAACAGATTAACTGCATAGAGTAAGCGAGATAGGATGATGCGACAAACGTGTGCGAGTAAAAGAGTCAGTTATACAATGCTATTTTCACTTTCAATATTGACACAAAATAGCTACTGCGCCGCCTCTTGCAGCCAATTCAGAGACAATGATCCGTTGTGAGTATTATATAAATGTGTGCAAATAGCTTACATGCCATAATAACTTCTGATTGATGAATGTCTTAATAAGCACAGCCATATACCAGTATTGACCATGAAACAATCGCCAACCTTTCGTCCACAAAGGTCATTTGTTCACAAGGCACCCCACGACACGATGGGGTCACGATTTTAACACACGACACACTGCAGACGGTCTTTCGTCCGTTCGTTGGTTCACTAGACACAATTCGGCAACGACAATGCAGTACACTTGTATTGTTTTATAAGTGTGTGAGTGACGAATCACGCGTGAGCCGTGCGGTGCGGTGTGTCGTGTCGTCAACAAGCTCACACTTGTTTTGTACAGCTGCTAAATCGTCACTGCAAAAAGTCGCGACGACATAGCAGCATCGACGACTTAGCCGATAAACTGTTTGTAAATCGTCTTGCGTGTGGTGCGGTGTCGTGCAATGATCAAACGGTCCATACAAATATATGAAGCTCTGAATCATGACCACATTTTGTCGGGTCGTGTCGTGAACAAACGGCCTAAGATGGTTATCATCACAGACATAAATCTAACTAGATAACACAAGTCCCTCTATCTGAATCATGACCATGTTTTGTCGAGTCGTGAACAAACGGCCTAAGATGGTTAACATCACAGACATAAACCTAACTAGATAACGTAAGTCCCTCTATCTGTATGAAAACCAAGCATGGCACTTTTTCAAACACAATTAGAAAACAAATTTACTTAACAATGAAAGAAAGAAAACATTTCCAATGCCTCGGCTAACTTTTTCTATACAGTCTTTACAGCTCAATATAGCATAATTAGGCATTTTTTTTAGATTTCGGTGGATTTCCGATAGTGCTAAATGAAAAGCTCAAATTACGATCATTGATCGTAATTATATTCCGTTTTTTGACACGCGAATTACATACAATCGCATCATCTAGTTAGATTTATATCTGTGGTTATCATAGTTTCGGGCTCCTAAATATCCCTAAAAGCTACAAATGATCTACACGAGTCAGCTGGGTTCTGCAGTTTAACATTAATAATCAAGTCAGTTAATTACCTGAATATTTCTCCACAGTGTTTACAGGGATATTTCTTTCCTTTGTGAAGACTTACATGTGTTTTCGCCTGATAACTGCAACAAGTGTTTTTTTTAAGATTTGTTTCTCAACGTAAGCATAATTAATACTAAAACCAGGAAAAAGAAAATAGTTAAAAACTGTAACTCTACTACGGTTTTTATAGCCTATGTTACCCGGGCCATAATAACGAATCGATTGACACCTTATTTATTAAAATCGGATGAATTGTTTAGCCGCTACGGAGGAACATACGTAAATACAAACATACATACATAGACTGCTAAAATCATAATCCTTCCTCTTGGCTTCGCCGTAGTCGGCTAATAACAGAATTTTATGGCCTATTTGTGAATTGAGTATATGAAATTAAGAATGTGTCCAACCATAATTATATGCCAAATTTTGAGAGGTTTTCAGGCTTAAGTAGAGAATCACAAACACTTAAATAATAATCGGGGGTTAGTGTCTGTACGGACTTAGTTAATCTATAATGGTTCCTTGTTGTTTTACTAAGGAACCCTAAACCAAACAGGGATCGTCCATTAATCACGTGAGGCTCGAAAGGGACGAAAAGTCTGTCGGGACATTTTTATCAAGTGCTTAATTTCCAGAATTAAATTAGAGTATACCTATATTTAAAGATTTTCACGTACATTTTATCTAATAAAATACTCGTATACGTTGTAGCGCAGCAACCCCATTACTATAGAGTTAATGATAGTGTTGGCCTCACTGATAGGAACATCCAATCGGATGATCGCGGGAACAGTAGAAAGGTTGACACTATTGATGTGGGCGATCATTCACGCATCAAAATTCTTCCGGCGCGCCGCATTAGGCAGTCGCCTATCGCGGTACAGGTATCGGCGCGAATTTAGAGCCCTGAACTTGAATGCGCAGAAGTCGATTTTTGGGTCTGAGTGGCGGGGTGCGTGAGGTGCAACGGGGGAAGCGGCCGGTGCCGGCGTCTTATTGTTCCGTTCCATACCATTGAAACACTACGGCACGGAACTTTTCTTTTCGTTGCCGATGAAAATGCCGAAAAAAATAGTGTTTACGAGGCAAGCACGAAAAATGATTAACGATGTGAATTGTTATGTAAAAAAAGAAACGGATGAAGTCTTTGATGATTTCAAACTGGTGAAAAATGCAACAAAAGGAACGAATACCTCATTGCAGAAAAACTATTAAATTGAGTGACATATTATTTATTAATATGATGATAGGCTAATGAGCCTAAACCACACTGTCAAACTTAGCTATTGAAATATCCATAATTCACAAAATTTAAACTACGTACAAACAAATAATTAGTTCAAATCGCTCTTAGTAATTTTATGCGTGACTATATACATACGCAAATCACCCCACCACTTTTGCCGAGCGCTCTAAACTCGTGCTGGGACCTGTACCAGAAAACGGGCCGAGTGCGAGTCGGACTCGCGCACCACGGGTTCCGTACCATTATCGCAAAAAACGGAGCCCCACTTAAACATTTATTTTATTCTGTTTTTAGTATTAATTGTTATAACGACAACAGAAATACATCATATGTGAAAATTTCAACTGTTTCAACGGAGGAAACTCGGTATGTTGAAATGGTCACCCATCCACGGACCGACCTCGGCAAGCGTTGCTTAACCTTGAAGTTCGACCCTTGCGGCTGTTATTAATTAGCCACGAGCTCCTCCATAAAGAGGTGTACTTGGTACCTATATAATATTATAGTCCAGTCAACGAGAATATTTGTTGTATGGAGACTTCCGAAAAATTCTCCCGCCTATGAAATTTGGCATGTTATTAAATTAGGTAATACAGATTACAGATGTACAATAATCCAACAAATTTTGTTGCGAGAAGTTAGGTATTTTTACCTAAACATGAAAATCGCTTATAAGGCTCTGTGAATATTTTCTCAGACTGAAATACTTTCTGTATACGTATGTATGTACTAGTTAGAATATGTATGTAAAGGAAGCCAACATTTTTTCGATATTGGAGATACCCCAAATTTAACTTTTAACATTTTGCACTATAACTTCTACTGAAAAATTGATCTGCTAATTGTTATTTTTTAATATGTTTTTATATCCTTAAATACAAAGCTTTGTTTAGTTATCCAAAAGATTTTCCTTTTTAAACTATTTTTTTTGTGTTTTTGCTTATTTACGTAATGTGTAAAATATCTCCGTGCATTTTCATACCTTTATTAGTCATATGATTTTATATTAAAAAATAATTATCAATTATCCAACAAATTTTAGAACGTTCATTATATTTGTTAGGATAGTTCGCCGATTTATGCTAGAACGTAAGGGTTGACCTTCACTTGACCGCTCGGAGCTGCTTTGCCACGCACTAGGAAGGAGCCTACACTACTCCACTACTTTTGGAGTAGTGTAGGCGAGTTTGGTGGCCACCGTTATAACAAACTTTTTTTTTATCTTAATATGCACAACTTATTAACACCTTAACTGCCAGGCAATGAGACACAATTGAAAATGTATTGTTTGTCGGTCACTTGGCAGTTAAGGTGTTAAGTTATGAAGTTACCACAAATTGTCAAATTTTCTCATTCGATTTTGAACTTTACCTTTAACATTTTATGGTTTAAAATCATTTGGAGAAATTTTACAGTTTTGTATAACCTGATGTGCTCTTGACTGTACAACGGCGACATTACGTTTTAAATAAATTTAAATAACCCGGCCAAGTGCGAGTCGGACTCGCGCACCGGGTTTTCCGTACAAACCTGAGTATTTGATAAGAATTTCAATTTAATACCTCTACGCGTTCATGAGAAAAGGGATAGTAAGTTTAAATTATTAAACATATTTTATTATATGATGTAACTAAAATTTACGGTTTTCACCATTATTCCTTTATCTGTGCTATAAGACGTTGCTTCGTAGGTACCAAATTTCAAGATTCTGAGTTCACGGGAAGTACCCTGTAGGTTTTGAGTCCCTCGCGAGTGTCGAAAATTTGCGGCAATAACGGCTGTATCTTTTGATTGCGTTGGCTTAGAAATTTCATTTTTTCACAGCTTTAAGGGGCAGCAGACCTGAGTAGGTATATGATATAAATAAAAAAAAAGAGCCTTGAATCCTTGATAGACAGACGGCCGGACGGACAACAAAGTGATCCTTTAAGGGCTCCGTTTTTTCCTTTCGAGGTACCCTAAAAAGACATTCAAAATTATAAAAAATAGAGGCCCATCAGTATCGGGAACAATACATAATATCCAAGTTTTGTATGTACTACGTATGTTCACCAAGGACAATATGGATATAAATATATTGGGTTATGGGTTTGGGAGGTTTAGTGCATCGATTGCCTAAAGCTTTAAGACTGACTATTGGCCCCTTCCTGACCACTGTGCGCCCCGCACCTTTCTTCACTCCCGCGACCGGTCGTTGCTAACCGACAGCAATGCTTGTACTTAACAATTATTGAGATTGTAAAAGCTTTGGTATTAAGTCGAATTTCCATTGGCTTATTGAAAAATCTAATAAAATACATCGACTCATTACTAAAAAACGTATTGAATTAACCTGAGCAATTATTCACATGATTTAATTAAGTAAAAATGAAAAACAAAATATTCTATAGGCAAATCTTTTGGATAACTTAACAAAGCTATTTATTTAAGAAAATAAAACCATATTAAAAAATAAAAATTAGCAGACCAATTTTTCAGTAGAAGTTATAGCGCAAAATTTAAAAAGTTAAATTTGGAGTGTTTCTCTAATCGAAAAAATGTTGGATGCCTACACTTGCCTATTCTAATTAATACATTCGTCGGTATACAGAAAGTATTTTAGACTGAGGAATTTTTCACAGAGAGTTATATGCAATTTTCATGTTTAGGTAAAAATACCTAACTTCTCTTATCACAATCTTTTGGATAATTTGTAATCTGTAATCTGTATTACCTTACTTTATCACACAACCTACTCTCACAGGCAGGAGAATTTTTCGGGTTACAAAAGCCCCGTTGATTGGACTATTACACAACAATTAAAATAATATTACTTACGTGCAATAACAAATGTATGAGCATAATTTACAGCTAAATTTTCTCTTATGGCATGACAGTCTGTGCTTACACAAGTGCACTTGTTGAGGAAACCTGAGGTGGCAGAGATCACATTCGTATTCTCCATTCTCCTGAAAATAGAAAAAAAAACTGCAACATTAATTTTATTCACACAAAAATTTATCTGCCTAGTCTTTTTTTGGGTTCTGTAGCCAAACGGTAAAAAGGGGACCCTATTACTAAGACTCCGCGGTCCGTCTGTCTGTCACCAGGCTGTATCTCATCATGAACCGTGATAGCTAGACAGTTAAAATTTTCACAAATGATGTATTTCTGTTGCCGCTATAACAACATAACTAAATACAGAATAAAAAAAAATATTTAAGTGGGACTCCTATACAACAATCGTGATTTTTTGCCGCACTTGGCCGGTTTTTGAACTATCCAGAGTTCCAGGAATGCTGGTAAAAGTAATTTTCATGATTATCTGACCTTCACAACCCAGTAGCTGGTTATAACATGATACCCCTTGGAAAGGTCAGAGTTTATGGCTTAGACCAGGGCTCACCAATTACTTTAAGTAGGTGTCCATTTTTTAAATTAATATTACCGTTGTGGTCCATAATGTTCCCCACCCTTTACATCGTCATGTGTATTTACTTTGTTAAAATTGAAGTAATAAACTTAAATGACTATTTCCATTTACAATGGCATTAAAACAAAGCGTGGAATTAATTATTTATTAAAGTACGTACTCAAGTAACAAAAGTAAATTATATTGTACTGTTTACTTAAGGTACACACAAAATAGGTAGGCGATCCCGATTCAGACTGCGGTCTGCCATTCGGTGACCCTGCCAGTTGGGCTCCCTGGCTGGCATTTGAAGAATAGCATGTTAAGCTTTTATTCTAGTAGAAATACAGAGTTAAATTCAGTTTGTTAGAGAAACTCCACTGAAATGATGGGTATCAAGAATTTTTGATTTTACCATGGATATCATGTATAATATCTAGTTTCCCTAACCAAGTTTAATTGGCCACATACAAGAAGAAACAAATCTAGTTGTAAGTAAGCTTGCAAACAAACATATTTTTAAAATTAAATTTAAAAAAAATGTAATTCAAACTGTACCAGAATATTCAGAACTTATTTATTTCATTTTAGCTACATACTTAAAATAGGACACACTTACGATGCTATGTTTCTTGAGATGATTCTCAAATGCCGCTTTTGCTTCAAATCCTCTAAAACATAAATCACATTTAAACGGCGACTTTTTATAGTTACTGGACTCTTTTCTCAAGAGCACCTCCTTTCTAGCATCCTCTGGTGTAAGAAATACAACAGTTGCATAGTCATCAAAGTAACTAATGTTCAAACCATTCTTTTTTTTAACAGGCTTTATGGCCACTGTCTTCTTAACACTCTTTGATAAAGGTTCATCATCACTGAAATCATCTTCGCTTTTTATAACAGTTTTAACTTTTCTTTTTTTAGTCTTTGGTTCTTTTTTTGGTTTATTTTTATATTTAGGCTGTGCAATCTTTTCTGGGACTGACTCTTCGGTAGAATCAATATAATCCTCATTATATGATTCATTGTTGTAATCATAGTTCTTTTCTGGTTCCATGTTGTTGACTTCTTCAATTTTTACATTGATTTCTAATTCTTTATTTTCTTTTTCTTCAATATTATTACTTTCCGTTTCTGTGTTATTTGTAGGTTCTTCATAAAGTACTGCTACTGGAGACAAAATCAAGTTGGATTCCAATTTGTTTATTTTCCTGTTAACAGTTTTAAGGGTTTGCCTTGTAACCTGCAATTTGATTAATAGTTTTAAATAAAACATAAAATAGTGAATTATTGAAAAAGTCATTTGTAATACTTGCTTGTGATGATCCAAGTTTTATTCTAGATATAATGTTGTGAGCTCTAAGACATTTTGACTTGAATTCTTGATACTTGTGGAGGAGACTGGCACATTCAAAACATACATGTTGATTCCGATCAAATATCTGAAATAGGGAACTTAATAATGAAATAATATTGTACCTATTAGGTTTCTCTTGAATGAATATGAACAAAGATTAATTTTAACTTAATATTAAATAATTATCGGATAATAGCCGCAGTTTTGTCCCGTAGGTACCACTTTGATAGCTCCCGTTTTGCAGGCTGCTTTCAAGTGTACTAAAGTTAATTATGACCTCCTGCGGATACTGCAGGAGGTCATAATCAAGCAGATAAAAGTACAAATAAATAACTAACCCACTTTTTATTTTAACACTGTTTATTAGTAAATTTATCGCATTCTAGGATGCCTTACCGAAATCTGCGCCAAATGTGAGTAAACAACACCAATGGAATCGCTCGACGTAGTTTCCAATCTAAACATTTTCACATCAGTTATAAGACATACTCGACAATATTTTAATTCATCCATTTTTACAATAAACCATTTAATTAACAGTAAACAAAATTATAAACACACAAGCTACGGGTGCATGCATGAATGTCATAAATAATGTCATTGTCATCAGTAATGTCATGTTTTCTTCATAAAGATCTGGCTACTAAGGTCTTTAAGTCATATCTTTAGTTTTTTTTACATTAAGTGCCTTTTCACATGCCCTGCAGGCTTATTACGTATGAAACAGCAATTAACAATATTTGCGCAGAGATTGTACAATCATCGCGCGAATATCGCTTTATGTCAAAAAATTGGAAGGCTTATTTTTGCGAAATAATTGCTCTTCAATCGCGAATCCGCATTATATATGAGTTATAGCCACACCATAATAATTTTACGACAACACTGCTAACAATAAAAATCTTTTAACTGAAATGTGCATTTAACGCAAGGTGATTGCGATAATTTCGTATTACGTATGGTTTTTGACAGCAGAGCGACAGCAGAGCGACAGCGTTCGGCGAGCAAATGTGGCTGTCAAATTGCGATTACTTTTTCCCTTGTTGTTGGTCGATTGCCAATCGCTTGCTGATGGCTGAGTAGGTACAGAAGTTTTTGAGTTTTTAGCGTCTTTTTTAGTGTGTTATTTTGTGGCTACTTTAATTATCTGCCAATTAGAATAATAATATAAAAATAAATATTGAAATAACAAATTCCTAGTGAATATTGTAAATTTAAATGACAAATAGGTGTTGTTTTGAGTCTCTAATGTCTACGCAACTGGACTATTTGTTGTATCATTGAAACAGAAGTGATCACGGTAAAGTGGACGATTTTTTATACTGCAGTGTTGGCTACCTCAGCGAAGCTTATTTGTTTACTACTAAATACTTACAAACACAAGAGATTTTTTTTTTATATGGCAAACACCGATGTCGAATATTCTGCCAATGTCTAAATTAAATTTGAAAAATCTTTTTTACGTTTCATAGCTCAAATACGAGATAATGTAGTCTATTAAGTGATGTTCTAATGCGTTATCGATTCGATTTCTTAAAAAAATCGACAATTCGAAGAAATTTTAATTGATTTTACACATTGATATTTATGTAAATAAAATGCAAATAACAAATTTTCACTGCCATTTTTACTTTACACAAATACCTTACATCTGCGAATATTAATTTATAGGAATATTGGAGCTAAATAGTAATTAAATTGACTATTGTAAAAAAACAGCCTCCACGAAGTGTTGCTCTTTCATAAGCTGGTTAATTCATCAAACGATACATTTTATAAATCATCGGACCGTTAAAATAGCTTCTGTTAAAAGTGACTGTAAAAAAAAAGACTTGACTTAAAGGCCAGGTCACTAAATTGATCGCGCAATAATTGTACAATTATTGCTAATTGCTGTTCCTTACGTAATAAGCCCGCCGGTTGCCGGGTAGCCAGTGCCGGGTATCCGGCGGCAAGTGTATGGCCATGTACTTTAGCTTTCACACTTATCGTCCTATTTTAAAAAAACTCTATGTAATTATCCATTTTAGCAAATAAATAATTAAGATTATGATGACTAATTTGTCCGGTAAGCGATCGCCGGGTACACGACGGATTCACCACTGTGCTTCCGGTCGTATGTGGTAGGTCGGAGGCGTAATGGGGCCATTATTGGCACTCCATTTTAGCCCCCTCCCGAGGCCCTGTGTGGGTCCTACCGCGATGATTTCGGCGGCGACGACGGCTGTGGGGGCAGCAGCAGCGCCGCAAGAGGCTGCGGCTGTGGCGATGATGGGCGGCGGTGGTGGAGTGCTTGCCCCTGCCCCTGGCCTAGGCAGGAGGAGCGCAGGTCTTGCTCCCAGCCCGGTGATCGGCTGGCTTGCCAGCTGCCGCACATACGACGCAGTGCGGTGTGGCATTGCACGAGCCGGCCTTGTGACCGGGCTGACCACAGCGGAAGCAGTGGTCGCTGCGGCCCACCTCCGAGGTGCATTTAGCTCCTTGGCAGCGGAAGCACCTCAGAATTCTGGGTTCCAGTAGTTTCACCTGTGTGGAAACCCAGCCCACCAAGAGCATTTGGCCTTCTCCGGCACCGTAACGGCTCGCATCCCCGTAACGTCAGGACGCATGGTGCCTGCCCTCATCTGCTCGGCAGAGCACCCCCGGTCTTGGCGACGGCGGCCACCACCTTTTCCTCCGTCACAGTGTCGTCCAGGCCCAGAATGCGCATGTCAGCGCACTTGGTGGGCCTGGACACTCGGGCCTCGTTTTTCCGCTTCTGGCTGTAGCGTAATCACTACAGTTGCGAACTTCGAGTCGCGTAGCCTAGCTGCGACGCTTCGCTCTTTGAGCCGCTTCTGCCGCTCCTTTCTTTTAGCCGCCCTTGCTGTTTTGTCTCCACGGCCACTTGCCATTCGGCGTCGGCCGCAGGAGAGTCAGGAGGCGTAAGAAATTGGGGCGGCTGACACGCCACCTGGGCTTGGGCCCTCGCCACCTGTCCAGCCGCTCCGCATTTTTTGGGTACTGAATTTCCCGATCTCGTGGGTTCCAGCATGACTCCATTATTGGGCTGTTTCGACGAGCCCATGGCCGTGGCAGCTGCAGCGGCGGGAGGCCTCCTTCCTTAGCGGGAGACGAAGGACGACGGCCTCCAGTGCAGAGAACCTGCTCTGAAAGGCAGCCGGGTCCTGCCGCACCAGGTTCAAAATTTGGTTCTTCGCAGGCACGAGCCGGACTTGCCCATGCTGCGCCCCCTCCTGCGGCATGTCTCGCGGGCCGTCCCCTCGAAGCCCGGCCAGGTCCGCTCGGAGCTTCTCGTTTTCCTTTTGGAGAAGCTCCATGTCAGTTTACAAGCGGGTGAACTCCACCCGCATCTCGCTCCGCTCCGCTCGCTCCAAATTGGAGCCACCAGTGGCGTCCAGCTCGTCGCCAGATGACCCCGAGAGGACAGCCCTGCGGCTGGTCGATCCGGGGTGGTGCCCCTCCTCGGCAAGACTCTCGGCTCGATGGGAAGCCTCCTGGGCGGTGAGCCCTCTCCCCACTCCTCTGCCTCGGCTGCCACCCCGCCTACTGGTGGAGATCGACCCCAGGCCATCCACAGATTTGGGGCGCTTCCGGCAGAACCTTAGGTTCTTCGCAGCAGCCCCCCCCACTTCGCGCTCAAAGCTCTGTTGGCCTTTTGCGCTAGATTCGGGGTCGGACTTCGACCCCGCATCACTCACCTCTTTATTTAAAAATAACAGTGTCCGTATTTGATGCATGTGGTTGTTGGTTTTGTCTAAGACAGAATGAAAACGTTTGTTGCCCACCCCAGAATACGGAGGGCAGACCGCCGAAGCGGGGTGGGACCCCCGACCACTGAGCAGTCGGGACCCACCTGGGGCCGTTTTTCACAAAAGTCTTGTTCCATTTTAATTGTTTTTTAATTTTCCTTTAAAGGGTGAGGTCCCTATTTCTCCCTCTTTCTCTACGCCCACTTGACCTACCTTCTGTAAGCAGAGGGGGGAGTAGGTGTCCTGTCAATAGCCCGGTTCCCTTCACAAATCATCAAGGATGATCTTTGTGATTGGAACCGTGACCCTTCCTTAGTGTTGAAAATTAGCCGCCAGCCCCAACTGTCCACCCAAAGCGGGCGGGCAGCTGAAGCTGACGTTGCCCAGGGTGCGCCGCATGGAGGGCTTGAAATGAGAAAGGTTGACATTATCAGTTTTTCGAAACTACCCCCGAAAGACAATTTAGGTGATGTTGAAGTTTGAAGGTTTTGAAGAATCTTTATTTCTTGGGTTAATAAACTTGAAACTTGAGATAAATACCAACCTAGGTAAACAGTAACGGTTGTAATTATTAGTTTTTAAAAGTACTCCCAAAAAGCGATATACAGGGTGTTAAAGTTACTTTTCAAGAATCAAATAAGATAGACTTGGCAAAAATACCGACCTAAGTAAACTAAATATAAAGGTTTCCATTAGAAGTGAAGGATTAATTAATTGGACACGGAAACGTAAATACGCTTGCGGGTCGGCTAAGCTCAGCCGCTTATGCAATTGGAAAGATAAGTCTATTAACAGATGTAGAAACCGCGCGTTTGATCTATTTCAGTTACTTTCACAGCATTAGATTATCAGCAATATTCGGTTGATTTTGTAGTAATTGGGGCAAATCGTTTTTGTAAATTATAAAGAGGAATGGACCCAATATAGAGCCTTGAGGAACGCACTTTGTAATTTGAGACCCTAGTGAGCGAATTCCGTTTACCTGAACTTGAACCTGTCTGGCTTTCAAATATGTCTAAGGAACTCAAGGGCCGTATATTCAATTCCATAGTGCTCAAGCTTCAGCAATAGTGTCTCATTGTTAACGCAATCGAACGCCTTCAAGAGGTCGCAAAAGGAAAGTTAAAAAAAAAACATTTAATGCACAGTTTCAAAATTTTCCTGAAATAATGTAGTGAGGTACTTAAATACCTATAAATAAAACACGTGAGTAGATTTTGAATAAAGCACATCATTTATTTATACGTAAGAGGGGTTTACAGAATTGTGCTGGTGACTTAATAAGATAACACCCAATTTTTCCGGTACACTGCAATTTCAGTAATGGTCCTGGTAGTCAGCAACATTTTGTTTGCGCTTTGCAAGCACGTCTGAGGACGCCTTTGGCTTTCTACTCTCACCAACTATTAACTGGAATTTGAAACAAAGACATCTGTTAGAGAACGTTGTCCATCACAACATTCACAATGGCCCAAGCACGATTCCTACCCTGGCCGGAAGAGCACCGGTGTCTCCCCATACCTATGAGGTTTTTATGCTATAAGCGCGGGGTTCAGAGACGGGATAATGGTTACTGTCGAAAAATAATGAAATATACAAATAACTAATTATTTCAACGATATAATAATATAAGCATTATTAGGCAGTTACTTATAATTACTAGAGGCGCTAACTTTTAGACCAAAAAGGCAATGTGCGAGAAGAAAAATGCACCTCAACTGGAATAAATAAATAATTGGCGCCCCGAAGCGATAGGTATGATATCTAATGATTAAAACTGGTTTTCCAAGAAAACAACAATATAATGTATGAGCACGCGAGGCGAGCTTAACAATTTTTGCATCTAAAATAGTTAAAGTGGTCGTGATAAAAGTTTACATATACCATGCACATAGTATGTGTCTGCTTTAAATGTAGGTCGCAAGAATCGGGCCTTAACCAGCACCCTACCTACCACACGACATGCGGCAAGCTCCGCATGCCAGGACCTCGGGGTCCCGCGCTGGTAAGGACCTGGTTGGTAAACACCATTTCGTATAGCCAGTCCAACGCACGGGCCCAGGTTCCCAGAGCCAGGCCCCCAGCTGGATAATCCTGAAATTCGGGATCCCGGTATCGAATCCCCTAGACCCCGTGGACCGAGAGCTTCCCCTAAACGGGTCGAAAATATAACTACCGACGAGTTTATTATATGGCCGCCGCTTGAGGTTCTCCTTCTCAGCAGTCGCAGGGGAAGCAAGAGTATCGACTAAAGTCGCGTCTCATACTATAGGCCTCCCATAAGCCTACCAGGCTACAGGGCTCTAATAAAGCCGGTATGCTGACGATGACAAGAGTACCTACATCAGATCATGAAAATGATGTCGTTGATGTCCTAATGCCGCGTTATGCGATCGCACTTCGGCTAAATGACAGGCCTCAGTGACCGAAAAAATAAAAAATAAAATAAAGGTTTATTGCAGAAACTTGTACACTTTTACAGTAAATCTTACATAGGGACCTCCTTTTAAGTAAAAGATATACCTGTGCTAGGAGGACCCGCTCTTCAAAGACAAATTATGAAATGGTAAAAGTGATGTACAAAAGTAAAACAGAATCTAAATATTACAAGCAAAGTCTCAAATTTAACAAGATGAGACTTGAACTATAACTAAAAAAAGAATAAAAATACAAAGAAACTTACAAAATATATCCTAAAATAATGTGAGTGTGAGTATGCGTGTGAGTATGTGTGTGTGCATGTGAGTGTATGTATGAGTGTGTGCGTGCAATTTTTTTTATTTTATTTATTACTATTTATTTATTATTTATTTTTCCAACTCATATTGACGATGCCTGCAGCAACAATTCAATATCATCATAGGTCTTCAGTTTCAGCCATTGAACTATTGCCTTTTTGCAGTCTTTAGTAGTCATAGGATAGATGTTAATTATTTTATTTATTTTATTATATAGGGTAGCGGAATTTGTAGTAAATTGTCTTTTGGCATATGTAGTTTTAACAAATTTTACTGGTGCAACACTGTGTTTTCGTCTTCTTTCCTGATGGTGAGGGTCATAAGGCAGAACTTTGTGCAATTTTAAGACAGCATGCAGTATGTATAATTTTCGGACTGTGAGAATACCGCTCAGAGAGTATAACTCATTGGTTGGGAATCTATACGGTTTGGTATACATGACCTTGATAAGAGATCTCTGTGCTCGCTCCAGCTCAAGAAACTTCGTTTTCGCCCCACACGGGTATACAGTAAGTAATAATTGACTGAGCTAGAGAGATATAAATTTCAGTTAAAAATTTTTTTGTTGTCACATGTCTTAGGTTCTTAAATATCCAGATAAGTTTTCTCATACGGGCCATGACCATATCTGTATGAGTATGCCAAGATAACCGCTGATCAACGATTACACCTAGGTACTTTATATGAGCCACTTTTTCAATATTTTTACAAGAACAGTTTGTGCTAGATATATTATGGCAAGTGTGAATTTTGAGAGTTACGTTAGGTCCAGGTTGAGTGTTGTTGTAGATTGTAAATGCAATATATTTTGTTTTAGAAATATTTAGTGTAAGAAGATGTGAGTTTAGCCAGTTAGAAATTTTGGAAAGACCCTTTTCAGCACATTGGTACACCGATTCCCACGTATCACCAGAGAAAACAATAGCAGTGTCATCTGCGTATGAGAAAATGCGACCGTTTTCTAGCACCATTTTGCAGAGATGGTTTATGTATATTAAGAATAGAGTCGGGCCCAGTACGCTACCTTGCGGAACGCCGTAGGTCACGTAAGACTCCTTACTAGTATACTCCCCTACCATAAACTTTTGCCTACGATCCCGTAGATAATCTATTAGTAATGCTAACGGGTTTCCTCTTACGCCTATACCTTCTAGACAACGCACAAGGATGGGGACAGATACGGTATCGAAAGCCTTTTTCAAATCAAGAAACACAGACATCTTTTTCCTGAATCTACTAGGTTAACAATATGATTGGTAAATGCTGTAACTGCGTCTTCCGTTGATAATTTTTGTCTAAAACCATATTGAGCTTGTGAAATAATGTTATATTTATTAGTGTAGCTGGTTAGTCTTATGTTAATTAACTTTTCAATGATTTTAGATATTACAGGCAAAACAGAAATAGGTCTGTAGTTGTTGACATCGTCTCTGTCTCCACCCTTATGCACAGGGGTAATTATGGCTTGCTTTAGAGCCGGTGGGAATTGCCTTTGGCTAAAACACAAGTTAGCAAGATGCGAAATTATGGGTACCACCAAATCATGAGCCGCCTTTAAAAATTTAGTTGTTATATTATCCCAACCTGGAGCGCTTTCAGATTTAAGACCCATTAGCACGTTATATACTTCTCTAGGATCCGTTTCGAGAAGCACAAAAGTGGTTAGTAAATCATCTATATTACTATATATACTTCTAATATTTTGTGATATTATTGTAAAATCCGATTTAGATACATAAAACTGTTTCGAAAAATCATCAATTTAGATTGCGCTATAACTGCGTCATCTATTTCCTGCATTATTGTATGTGTGCTATCCATAATATAGGTAACTTAAAAACCTGAGTTTTAATACCATATTGTTTACGTAAACGTATTTTGCTCGATCCTCAACAATATCCCTTTGACTTAGCGAGGTCGCGTGCAAGAAAGTGTAGTCTTGAGCCTTTTGCAGTGAGCTGTTCGGACACGAATATAGGTGTGTATTCACTACTTTTGAAGCCTAGATGTTTAGCGCAGAGCTTAACATTAGTCTTGGTATTGAAAGACTTACACATCTTAAGTACCTCAGTCTTTAATATTGTAGAGGATAGTTCGACTATTATAGGGGTGTTAGTCATACCCCGCTTCTTCCCCTTAATTCTGTAAATATCCCGTATATCCGACTTCACGACTGCACAGTTCACGGTCTCAGCTAAACATTTTACCATGTCAATAAGGTCTTCTTTATTTTCCTTTATTTGCTTGGGCACATTTTTAATTTCGATATTAGATTTTCGACTTCCTCGCTGAAGATCCTCAACTTTTTCTTCCAGAATGGTTATATATTCTTTATCCTTCTGAGCTTGTATCTCCATCTGTTCAATTTTCTTTTTAAACTCTTCATTCTGCAGAGTTATAGCTGCCACTGAGTTCTCTATGTTAGAATTTGTGAGTTTTATCTCCATGAGAGTGGGGGTAATTTTTTTAAGCTCCATCTCTTGAGTCAATAACATGGACTTAATCATTTGAATCATATCTTCTCTAAAGCCGTCTAGGTCATCCTCTCTTAGACATACTACTACCGAAACAACAGTTAACATCGCGTTAGTCAAAATAATTAAATTATATTGTTTTTTTTTTGTATTTTCAAGTAAGCATGGCTAAATCCGAAACTATGAGGCATAGCAAAGTAAAAATATATTTAAGAAAAAGCTTTATGAGCTAAAATATACTAAATGTTAAACCGCTTGTCAATACACATCCAATGAGCCCAAACACGATGATGTTATCTTGTCTGGTTGAGGAGTTGCTATGGCCACCACCCGGCTCCATCATGAGACCAGCTCCATTGTAACATATTACTTCAATGTTTCCCAAGTTACATATGTACGCCTAGTTTCAGCTTAATCGGAATCGAATCCGGTGTTGCCGGACGGCCATACGAGAGCAAGGTAATAAATATAAAGCTTGTAAAAAAAGAAAAAAAAACCGACTTCCAAAACAAAACACTACAAAGGGATAAATACCTTTTTTTCCGAAGTCGGTGTCGAAAAACGGAAAACTATAGGTACCAAAGACACCGACTTCGGCAAAGAAATTTATTTTACAATGCATGTCCTCGAAAAGAGCGGTTTTCCAAGCAGCCAAACTGAGCGGAAAGTGTCACTTTTTTTCACTAGTGTTTTTTACTTTCCTGTACTTTTTTAATTTTTAACTCCAACGTCAGCCCGACGCATTGAGTTTTTATTATTTGAGAAAAGTTTTAAAATTAGTTATGTACAGATTATCATTCATATAAAAGGTAAAATAAAACTAATACTTTATTTTAGGCGTTTTTAATTACTCTAGATTTAGATTTTGATCCATAAATTAATTTTAAATATTTATTAAATATGTTTGGCAGAACGTATATTTTGCTCGTGCCTTATTGCGTTACGATGTGACAGCTATTCGCACATGCGCAGTAGATATGCCCGAGGAACTATTAGTTAATCTGTGGATATGCTGAACGCGCTTGAATAAGCCCGCCATTTTAATAATTTAATTTTATTAATTTATTTATTTCCTCGCACAATGCATAGTAAAATGTTGTATGATACACGTACGTAAGATGATTTCCGACTCGTGTCGATTTATCCACTCACACGCTTCGCTCGCTCGTGAATAAAAATGCCACTCATCGGAAATCACCTACCTTCCGCACTTGTATCATAAATAACTATTTCGCTTTAGTGTTTTGTTTTGGAAGTCGGTTTCATTTTATGTTAAATGGTTTTTTATTTTCTCTTTTTAGTTTTGGTAGGAACCTCCAAACTAACATGTAAATTATTAATGGCCAAGTACATATCATGACGATTCCAATAAGCCCAAACACGGCCGGGATACATTGTTTTATTTCGGAGTACCAGTGTCTACCTTCCGGCTTCATCGTCAGATCAGTTCGTTGGTACCATTTTCATCAGTACCATAAGTGTTTGCTTCATCATAGTAGGTTAAATATTCGAGATATCTTATACCCGTGACATACTTAGAAAAATTTATACTCCAACCTAGCTAGGAATATAAATTTATCAAAAATCTAACCTTGCAGTTTTAATTTTCATCAAAATCGGCCTAGTGACTCCTTTGAGCGTTTTTCGCTATTCCCCTCAAAGTTTCGGATTTGGTCAACAACGCCCACTTGAAAACCTCTTCCTGTATAATAGTCCAGCTCCAAGTGAGGTCATATTCACAAGGCTAAAAAGTCATAGTTTACTTACCCTGCACCTCACCTAATAGGTGTAACGTGGAGATGATGATTTGATGGATTAGTCACACGCTACGAGGGATTTCCGATCATATTCCTAAACGGACCATAGATTAGAATCCTCAAGGGAAAAGAAAAGGTGACCATCTCCGTGAAACCTGGCATCGCACCGTTTTGGCAGAATCGACATAGGGGATTCTATTGGAACGAGTGGAATCGACGAGAATCGTAATGACGTGGAGCGAGATGAAGCATAAAGCGCAAGATCGCTTGCGATGGAAGACTGCTGTGGATTAAGGCTTAGAGGGTGAAACTTTAATGATATCCCAGCTATCGGACATAGCGCTCCCTTAGAATGAAAGTGACCTACATTCTCATTCTATTTAATATACTAGCTTCTGCCCACGGCTTCGCCCGCGTGCAAAGTTAAAAAAATGCTCTGATCGCCACCAAACTTTACAGGATTATCCGCTGGGTCAATCTAAAGATTCTCTGAAAATTGCATTAAAATCGGTCCAGCCGTTTCGGTGTCTATAAGTATCATACATACATACTTTCTCTTTTATATATACCTACCTATAGAACAAGATAGAAGATTTGTTGTGTATGACCTACGTTAATCTGCCATTAATTTTACATTTGACAGCTCAAAAACGTATCCTTTTGTGACGTCCTAATTACCGATTGGAATTCTTAAAACAATCGACTTTATTTACGAAGAAATTTTAATCGATTTAAGACATTTGTATTTTATTTTTGCTCAATATTTTGTATTGTCTTATACATACCCAGGCGTTTAAATGACAATGTTAAAGGGGTACATGAAAGGAGCCTCCCCGAGTGACGTACCATCCAACCTCTGCTACCTCCGGCGCACCCAGGGCAATTGACTTCAGTAGATTGGCTAATCCTTTCACCACGATGGCAAACTCTAGTCGGCCCTTCTCAGCGCCAAACTGTCCTCACATAAAGCCAGCCCTGTGTGGAATCTCGATCAACATCGAAAGGTTCTCTCATGATAAGGCAGACATTATTATGTGTTCAAGAAACCTATCGGGATTCCAAGCAGGCAAGGACAAACATTCCTGAACTGTCACAATGTCGCGGAGATCTGTCACCCGAAGCACAGTAACGCAGTGTTTGCTGCTCCCGGCGTAAGTATCAAGATGTTCTAACGATAAAGACATCGAAATAATCACACTGGACCTCGGTAACTTTACTGTTACAACTGTGTATTGTTTAAGCCGGTCACGCCCCCCTTTTTATTCTGACTCGCCTGACTTCAGCATTCAGGGAAGAAAATAGTTGTTGGTGACTTCAATAACCATAGCACCAGCTGGGGCTATCACTCGACGAACTCGGACGGTCAACGTGTGGAATAATGGGAGGAGGCAAACGATCTGAACCTAATCCACGCTCTGAAACACCCTGAATAATTTAATAGTGGTCGTTGGAAGCATACAATCCAGACCTAATATTTATCAGCACAAATATCAGAAGTCAAACATTGACCGATCACGTGCAGTATCCAGTCCGCCATCCACCCAGTGGCTAAGCCTTTCAACAGCCACTTCAACTATCTGAAAGCTAATTGGGAATAATTTTCGAAGACCGTAGATAACGAACTGCTTAACATCCGGCTTACCCTCAAAAATACGACAAATTTGTCACGAAAATATATACCCCGAGGGTGTCGCACATCATACATATTATCCTCGGCATATCCCAGGAATCTGGCGATCTGCTAAAGACGTACGAACAACTCGACAGTGTGTCGAGCCTTCGGAGAGCCTTCCACCTGGGCACACATAGCCTTGGCATATCTGGCAAACTTTAAGCAGACGCCGCACTCAGGCCGGCCGGAGCAATGACAATCTTCACAGGTGGGGGTTCTCGATCAACGGTGTTTTTGCGGCGACACGCTAAGAAGAAGAATGACTATGTTGTTTGTATTAAAATGAACTATTAATTTTTTAATAACTTTTAGCGATCTAAATTTACATTCACTAGCCAACATTGCCTTTTTTTCAATATTGTATATGAAAGTAAGACTTTACTTAAATAACTTATTGATAATTAGAATATCATGTTATCCATACTAATATTAAAAATCCGAAAGTAAATCTGTCTGTCTGTCTCTGTCTGTTACCATTTCACGTTTAAACCGCTGAACTGATTCAGATGAAATTTAGTATGGAGATAGATTGAGACCCTGGAAAGGACATAGGTAGGATGGTTTTGATCTCGGCAATTATCCTTTAAGGGGTGGACACGGCGGGTAGAAGTTTGTATTATAATATAAAAAATAGGCTATTTAAGGTACTAATGCTACACAGTCGAAGTCGCGGGCAATAGCTAGTATGATAATAAAATGAAAATATTTATATCTTACTGTTTTATTAACCGATACACAATTCGATTAATTAGTGAATTTTAATATATTGGCGACCAATATGAAATTTTGCATTTTGTCTATAGTTGCCTGGTAATAAACGAGGAATTTCATAGGCTTGCTTATGTCAAATGTAAAATTAAAGACTGGACGGAATATAGTTCAAAATGCCTGTGATTTCTGATGCTGCTATAAACTGACCTAAAAAAGCCTACTGTAAAACTCTCTGCTGAGAAAGAGACCGAATTATGAGTAAGAAAAGGACAGACTCGATCACTTTACTACCTACTCAGTGAACACTTCTTTGAAGAATTTTCTGATTTTCTAGTTTGAGTTAGGTAGCTTTCATTCTCAGGGTGCGAAGGATCTTATGTCACATTAATTACTTACACTACATCAAAATTACTGTATAATCAATTTTAAAATAACTCACGCAGCGTTATCCAAGTCCACATTACCTCTTCTTCACAGCTTCCGAATTCGGTAGGTTAGTTTCTGGTTCTCTTTTAATCTCATTTAGATCACTTTTGTGTTTATTTTTATTTGATTCTCTTCTTGAGCCTCTCTAACCGCAATGTTACAAAGTGTTTAGCTCGCTATTTATTTTTATTTTCACTTCTAATCCCGCAGTTAATAGTTACTTAGCGACGATATAAGACGTCAACATCAATACCAAAGTAAGAGTTTCATTTTTTATAGAGTTGTCGAAACTCTTAACACTTTGATTTAATTTCAACATACATCATCCAATCTGTGTTTAAATGTGCCTCAATTTGGTTCATGTTCTGTTTTAATCTCAGTTAGATCACTCCTGTTTTTATTTGATTCTCTTCTTGAACCTCTCTAACAGCAATGGTAAACAGTGTTTAGGTCGTTATTTGTTTTTGTTTTCACTTCTAATCCCACAGTTAATAGTTACTTTCGGACGATTTATGTCATATACCACAAGTAACAAAGTTGATCAGACTCTTGCTCTTTGATTTAATTTTAATATACGTTATCCAATCTGTGTTTAAATGTGCCTCGATTTGGTCTTATAGATTATTTTCCAAATCATAGTTCGATTTTTTTAAAGTACCTTAGAAGGACAGTTTTAGAAGTAAGAGAGTTTCCCTTATTCTTGTAAAATTAAAGGGTAAGATTTTCCTTACATGTGGATCTTCATAGTCATTCTCGTGATGGTCGTGGTAAATTTCGAACATCGACTCACATTATATCACAGAGGTACGTATATGAGGAGGTTTGTCTTCAACAACAGATATTTCACGGTGTATTCTCTGACGCTGCAAATAATTTATTTTCTTCGATCAAAATCAGAACTAAATAGTCACACATGGGATGTTTTCAGTTTTTTCGAAATACTTTCGAATTCCTTATTAGCATTTTCATATGATTTTAATAATTTTATTAGCTCTAGAGAAAACTCCCTAGCTTCATTGAGTGTATTTCTGACTCTATTGTAGTCATTCGCATTTAAAAAATCGGCGTCATTAACCAAGTCTGAATTTTCATTATGTATAGGAAGTGAAGGCCCAGTAGAGATGTTGTAGTCAAAAACTTTACGTATTAAATGGAATTCGTTAAAATCATTTATTGCATTAAGATATTCACACTTTGCATTATTTAAGTTTAAAGAATAATTACTGTTTGTTAAACGCAGTCCCCTTGAAGAAACTTGTAATTGATCTCTTTCTTTATTGTATAATTCGTTGTACTCAGAATTTTTATGTTTGTAATTTTTATTAATTAACTGTACTTGTAAACTACACAAACTTGCAATAAGTGCATTTTCAGAACTATTTATTTTTGCTTTATTTGGATTAGCTATATGTAAGTTACTGCTTGAACTTTCCCTGTATGTATTGTTGTTCCGGTTAATTTCACTGTTACTGTCATAGTCTGAGTAGCAAGACGGTGAATTATAGGGAAAACAGCTTCCAGAAATTTCATTTACCATCGCAATATTTTTATATAAACCCCTCCATGTATTTCTGTCTTCACAATACATATATGTATCGTATTTATAAATCTTGCGTTTATCTATATATCTTGTTTTAAAATCATCCACATATAAATTTTCCTGTGTCATGAAACCAATTTTGTTTGATGTATTTAGTTCGGTTGTCAATTCATGGAAGATATCAACGTCCTGCAGCTGAGAAGTTGAATCTATGTTTGTCGTTGCTTCAGGTAAAGAGCCCCCTAAATGCTGGTTTTGCAAAATTAAGTTCTGGACTTTCAATTTATGAGTTGATGGAGTTAAAACATCACCCTTTTTAAAAGCACGCAAAAGGCTTCCTGGCGTATATTGTTTATAACCAGACCCAAATTTGTCATCACTATGTCGGTGTCTTCCAAAACTATGTAGATTATTAGGCTTATTAGATAATTTTTGCGATCTAGTTTCACAATTTAAACTAGCACAAATATCACATACATCTTCGTGGCTTGGTATTTTTGTATATATTTGACATTTGCACGGCATTTTTAATTCGCAATTGTCATTATGGTCGCCTACATCTGCTTTTGTTCTTACATTATTGGATAAGGATAGTTGAGATGATTTTATAGCGTTAATAGCGTCTTTTTGACAGATGCAAAATATACAATCACATTCCGTGCAACTGCATGTTTGTATGTTACTAGATATTTTTTTGAAAGTTGGATTGCTGTACCTAGCAGCTGCAATCATAGCTATTGGATCATTTCTGCCTAGCCGTTGGAACAAAGGTTTGTTATGTACAATCATTGCTGTCCTTATATCAAAATCGTGTGTATCTTGTTCAACTGGTTTACTCATAACCTTGTTGTGCTTTTGACATCCACAGGAATCAAAACCGTTTCGTTCACAATTTTCATTGAGGCAGACTTCACATCTGCACAGTGCATGTCTGTTTGTACTCGTTGACATTTCGTTTATTAAACTAGAATCCAAAGGGTAAACTAGTCTGCAGTCGATGCAAGCACATGGTGAACAAGTGCATGCTACACGTGAGACGCAATCGTCTATTTCAACTGGTAATACGATCACTGATTGGTGCTGATGTACACTCCTTGATTTACGACCATTACACTGACTTGAATCACTATGAATCTGCTCCGCAATTCGTTTAGTACACTCAATACAATCGCAGGGTTTACAGTCACATATTTGCCGTTCGTTTGTTTCATGCAATGAAAAATCGGGTTTAATCGGTTTATTAACGACACAGTCGCAGATTTTACAACTGCAAGCTTTGAATGCTTGTTTTAATCTCATAATGATATCATATTTTGATATTTTTATCGGTTTGTTCATATTCGGATGTATGCAAGCTAGAGAGTTATTTAATTCTGGATAAGGCCTATTGGCCAATATTTCTGCACTTAGCTTTGCAGTTTCCGTCTGCATTGTTTTATTTGCGTATTTTTTTATATTCTCAATAATATTTGTCTGTGTTTCAACCATGCTTCTGCAAACATTTTGTACATCAGATTGAATACCTTTTGATTCAAGTTTATGTTTGCTTAATACTTCAGCATTGTTGGCCGCTTTATGTCGACCTTTTGAATATTTTTTTACTAATTTAGTACAGCTACTAGGGCTACAACTTTTCTGTGTATTTTTCGGCAGCTCAAACACAAGTCCCGATTCACTATTTAATTTATTTACATATTCCTGTTTATCAGATTCATATTTTGTAGAGTCAGTGCAATGGCACTTCTTTTTATGATGTTTATCATGTTTCAGTAGCTCCAACACATACCCAGATGATTCAGATTTTTTTTTGGCTGACTCAGGGCATTTGCAACTACTTTTATGCGTGTTTGGCTTTTTGTGTGTATATTTAGGGAGTTCAATCACATATCCATCAATTCCACGCATGTCATGCGTATCTTCGTATGTTTTCTGTGCTGTTGATTTACATGAACCATGTTTATATATGAGGAATGAGAAATCTTTATCTATATATTTTGTCCCGAATACAATATTATTTTATGTGAATTTTAATAATTAACATAAATTAAAGTCTTGAAAATCTAAGAAGTCGGCTTTGACAGCTATAAAAATACCGTTATATTAGTTACAACTTGAAGCTTACGAATGATACTCGTTGTTATAGTGTATGGATAGGTTAGGTTAGGTTAAAACGGGCTGGTTTCCGCAACTCCACGACCAAGCGCGTATTTGGCGTACGGACAATAGTAATTAATTAGCATTAGGCATTTGATTTGTTTTAGACGTTCATACAAAGTCATAACGGAATTAGTAAAATGAGAAACGTCATAGGACTTCTTAGATTGTCACGATTACCTAGAGATATTTTGGGAGTATTACAGAAATAGCAACATTTAATTTAATTTTGAGGGTAGACCAAAAATACAAACAATATTAGTTCGATACTGGTTCAAAAATCGCAGTAACAAGTAATCGTTACAACACGGACAAGCTTAGCTGGATGTGGTTCAAAACTATTGTAAGTTCGAAACCGTTCATCAGGTCCAAAATTGGTTCACGGCAAACAAATTGGTACTAAATTTAAAAAAAAAACTTAATGTATTAGATTCACATTACCAAATGTTAGAAGTAGCGAATGTGATATCATATTGAATCAATGATATTCAAATAAACAGATATGTTATAAGCGCGCGCATTGTGAAGACTCGAATAGTAGACAATTGTATGATTTAGTCTTTAGTTTATGTCACGCATGGCGAAGAGCGATACGCTTTGTTGAAAAAAAAAACAAAATTAAAAAAATGCCATCGTGTGTATTTAGAAAGTGTACCAATTATAATACCAAATTACATAAAACAGAAGGGATCTCATACCATATGTAAATACGCAATACACCTCAATTTACTAATTTATTTCAATTTTTTTTCCTAATTTTCTGATATTTGGAGGTTACAAAAAGAAAAAACATTGGTTGTCAGAATAATGTTTGTTTACATTCACACGCAAGTGACAAACACTAGCTGTCTCTTTTTTTCTTGTTTGTTTTATCAAGCCATCCCTTTCGACATTGTAGTGAAATGTCAGATGAATGAAAAGTGTGTATGTGTGCTGCCGCTGCTGCGCGGAACACTTTTTTCAATTGTTTTGTGAGTGTATAACGTATCTGTTTATTTGAATATCATTGTATTGAATGGAGAAAAACTGGGCTTTATAAATCTAACAGTTTTCCTAGGAATCACTTTAGATGACAAATTACAATGGGGACCTTACATAAAATCTCTTGCGGGTCAGCTAAACTCGGGTTTACTGCTTATTTCCGAATGACAGATGGATAATTTCCCGAGGTCATCTGATCGAACGTCCGTATTGCCGAAATTCCATAATATCGTTGTACCACAATTTCGAATAGCCATTAGATCGAGCGTCCGTTTCGCTGAAAAGCCATTGCAACGATAGTCCTTTCCATCAAATTACTATTGGCTCGACGTGCCAGTAAGTCGATATTCAACCTAAAATATTCAAGAAGACTAAAAGAAGGAATATAAAATGGAATAAAAATCAAAGCAGCTGGGTTTTATCAACAGAATTTTATAGATTTCCCAGGAATTATATAATTCCTGGTTTAAAAAAATAACCTACCTAAACAATTAAAGAGGGAAATTATACAATTTGAGGATGAAACTCTGAACTCCAACCGTGGTCGTTGGTTAGCTGCACAAGCGGATTACTCTCTTTGGAAAGCTACAAGAAAACTAAAAAGGCTGATTATGCAAATACCTCCCATCAGAAACAGCGATGGAAAATGGGCCTTAAGCAACGAACAAAAAGCGGTAAGGTTTGCCCAATACTTAGAAGATACTTTTCAACCCAATGAAAGTTCCATAGAAATATCTGAGAGTGAAAATATATCACAAAATCAAAGAATTCGGCATGTAACTCCTTAAGAAGTTCTGAGAGAAATTAAAAACAACATAAGCTCGAAGAAATCCCCGGGTTATGACCTCATAACAGGAGAAATTCTAAAACACCTCCCGCGCAAAGCCATAGTTAAGCTGACCAGATTTATTAACGCTGCATTTATGCTAAAACATGTACCTGACCCATGAAAAGTTGCTGAAGTCATTATGATTGCGAAGCCTGGGAAACCACCCCATGAAGCATAATCTTATAGACCCATTTCCCTGCTGCCAGTATTATCGAAACTGTTTGAAAAGCTCTTATTAAAACGGCTAAAACCGATTATAGAAGAAAAAGACCTTATTCCGAACCATCAATTTGGCTTCAGGGAAAAACATTCTACCATAGACCAGGTACACAGAATAACAAACATCATCGAAAAAACGCTCGAAAACAAGCAAGTCTGCGCCACCGTATTTCTAGATGTCGCACAAGCTTTCGACAAAGTTTGGCATGAGGGTATGATATACAAACTCAGACGCATACGCAAGCCTCCCGAATTTTGAGATATTCTAGAGCCATATATAAGCAACAGAATGTTTAGGATAAGGCAAGAGGACGCATGTTCTGAGCTTAAAACTATTAAGACCGGAGTACCACCACGAAGTGTGTTAGGGCCAATCCTGTACTTGGTATACACATGTGACATCCCAGAACTGGAAAACAACACCATTGCGGCCTTTGCTGATAACACTGCTATTATGGCTATTGGTTCAAACCACAAAGAAGCAGTAGAAAAAGTTCAACTAGCTGTGAACTTAGTTTACGACTGGACACAAAAGTGGAAGATCAAACTGAATGAGTCAAAATCGATTCACATTGACTTCACTAATAAACACTGCGATTACCACCCAATCTATATAAACGGCATGAAAGTGCCTTATGCGAATACAGCCAAATACCTTAGCATAACTCTTGACGCCAAGTTGCGTTGGAAATCTCACGTCAAAAATAAAAGACAGGAACTCGATATACGGTACAAAAATATGTATTGGTTACTCGCAAGGAAATCCTGTCTATCAATACACAATAAAATTATAATATACAAGCATATTCTTATGCCAATTTGGACGTATGGTATCCAACTATGGGGCTTTACTAATAAAGTAATGTTAAAATTATACAACAATTTAAAAATAAAGTACTCGAGATGCTGTTAATGCACCATGGTACATCAGAAATGACGACCTTCACCAAGAGCTTAAAATGAAACTCATTACCACTGTTATTCAAAACTTTGCTGAAGCCCACGAAGACAGACTTCATCGACATGTGAATGTGGAAGCAGTCCAGCTGCAGAAGCACTTCATGCACAAAGGTACAAAGGCGGACTTAATGCCTTAGGCATTCTCTACCAGTCAACCAAGGGTGGTGAAGAGACAACATGGCAGGTGCATAGTTTAATAATAAAAAAACTAGTAGTTATTATGCTAAAATAGGTGAAATACACGTAAATATATATTGAATATAATATATACTTATATAAATATATATATATTTATGAAGTAACAGAAAAGAAGAAAGTGAGATGACTCTGCTTATTTGTGTTGAAAATAAATCCGCAATTTCTGCTTAAATGCGTACCGACTGGTGGCCGTCCTGATCTCGGAAGGAAGCGCATTCCAAAAAAGAATGGACTGGATATGAAAGGAAGAGTGAACGAAATCAGTAGTATGAGAAGGACCGAGTAAGAGGAGATTATTGGAAGAACGTAGATTGCGAGCGTGTGAAGAACAGTGTGTGAAGACAAAGTGCGCAGGCTAAAGAGAACTAAACCATTTGAGTTAGTATAGTGTATAATAAGTGAAAAAATAATAGCAAACAATACTGTGCTATACATGTAACACGTGAACTAAGTGTTTTTAACGTATCAGATTCTAAGAAAGTGCTACCGAACTGTGTAAAAGTGCAAATTAACACTATTCTTAGTCATAACATTTAACAATATAATAATAAGTTAGAGTTACATTGCTGATTAGTCTAATAAGGCTCGATTGTAATTTATTATTAAGAACCTTAGTTTACTTATTAAAATTGAAAAAAAATCCTGCTGGTTTTTTTTTACCCGACTGCCGACGGAGGGTAATGTGTTTATTAGTCTATGTATGTATGTAAGTATGTATGTATGTTCCGCGTCGCGTTCTAGAGACCAAATGCGTTGTCCGATTTTGATGATTCTTACGTCAATCGATTCGTCCTAACCCTGCGAGTTTCATTGGCTACATTAAAATTGCAAAATAGAAAAATGGCGGATTTTGGGCGCCATATTGCGGGGGGCCCAATTTTTTTTCTTCCAAACCCTTCGTATGGGGTAGCAAAATGAAGGGTTTTAAAAGGTGATTACAAAAATATATGATACTAGCTGACCCCCGCGGCTTCGCTCCCGTCAAAATTATAGCCTATGTTACTCGGGAATAATGTAGCTTTCCAAAGGTGAAAGAATTTTTTAAATCGGTCCAGTAGTTTCGGTGCCTATTCGGTACAAACAAACAATCAAAAAAATCTTTCCTCTTTATAATATTGGTATGGTAGGTATGGTATAGACTAATATTTTAAAATGCACCTAATTCTAAAAAGCGGGTAAAAAGTTGTAAATAAAAAAAAATTTAAAAATAACAAAAAACGCGACTGCTTAAAAAGCCAACAAAAAAAACGTAAACAAGAAGAAAATCATGCCGTGCAGTCGGAGGATACATCTGGTTTTGGTCAGCCAGCTCGCGCATATGTATCCTCCGACTGCACAGCCAATAGACATTCGATTGATAGGACTATCGTTGCAATGGCTTTACGCTGAAACGGACGTTCGATCTATTATTTCGGCTATTCGAAATGTGTGGTAAATCGATGCTATGGAATTTCGGCGATTCGGACGTTCGATCTGATGACTTAGGGGAATTAGCCATCGATCATATTTCATTCGGAAACAAGCAGTAAACCCTCTAAACTCAGCCGCTTATGATGTTAAGACAGTTAAAAGATGTACAGGTATCGACGCGGTTTAAGAGCGCTGACCTTGAATGCGCATAAGTCGATTTTTAGGTCTGTTTGGCGGGGGGAGTGAGGTGCAACGGTGAAGCGGCCGGCACCGGCGACTTAGCTCCTTTTCACACGTCCCGGTTTCCGTGTAGCCTGTGCCGGGAACCGGCGGTGAAGTGTATCGGCACGTATGTTAGCTTTCACACTTATCGGCGACTATGGCTATTCATGCACCGCCGGGTACCCGGTAACCGGCTACCCGGAAACCGGAGCGTGTGAAAAGGCGTTTATTGGTCAAGCAGTGTCGCCTTCCCCGTCTCGTCGCGCTCATACGTCTCGTGTCCCCTAGGTACAGTCGCATTATTGTGTTAAATAAGAAGTTCCGTTGCACTACTGTGGAACGGAACGAAATTATTAAATACTTTTAATAATTTCGTTTGTTTCGTTGCCGATGAAAGATGCCGAAAAAGAAGAGTTAATGAGGCAAGTACGAAAAACTAAAATAAAACTGTGTTTTTCTTTCTTTCTATTTTTAATTAAGTGATTCATTTATATCCGTTATCTCAGATTAAGCATTTGTTAATATGATGATACGCTAATGTGCCTAAACCACACTGTATTAAAATTAGCTATTTAAATATCAATTCTTCACAAAATTTAACTACTAGTAATTTGATGCGTGAATGTACACATGCGCAAATCAACCCAACACTTTTGCCGAGCACTCTTAAATCTTGCCGGTACCTATAGAAACCGCGCGTTTGGTCTGTTTTAGTTACTTTCACAGCATTATGTCATACGGTATTTTGCTGTGGGGTCGGGCGGCTGACATTGAATCGATATTGAAACTGACTGACTGTTCGATCAACGCACAACCAAAACCGCTAAGCCTAGAAGCATGCAATTTGGCAGAAAGGTTCCTCAAGTGACGTAAGTGAGCACTAAGAAAGGATTTTTGGAATTCCACCCCAAAGAGGGTAAAAAGGGGGTTCAAAGTTTGTATGTAATTTCTACAGTTTGTAATTGGACGCGTGAAATTTTAGATTTACGCTCTTGGTTGATATAAAGAATTTATATATTTATTGATTTTCGGAAATTCCACCCATAAGGCGGTAAAGAGGGGGTTGAAAGTTTGTATGTAATTTCTACAGTTTGTAAGTTGGACACGTGAAATTTTAGATTTACGCTCTCATGGTTGATTAAAAGAATTCATGTATGTATTGGTTTTTAGAAGTCATACAGAAGACCGAAGAAGTACAACCTGCCTCTCTGTTTTGCGTTTGTGGACTACGAGAAAGCCTTCGATTCGATCGAGACTTGGGCTGTACTGCAGTCACTCCAACGGTGCCAGATCGACTACCGGTACATTGAGGTGTTGAAGTGTTTGTACAGAAACGCCACCATGTTAGTCCGTCTTCAGGATCAGACCTGTAAACCAATCCTTCTCCAGCGTGGCGTGAGACAGAGAGACGTCATTTCACCGAAACTATTCACTGCTGCGCAGGTATTCAAGGTTCTGCACTGGAGGGGCCTAGACATCAACGTTAATGGCGAGTACATCAATCACCTTCGGTTTGCTGACGACATAGTTGTCATGGCTGAGACCATGGAGAGCCTCAGTACAATGCTCGAAGACCTCAGAAGAGCTCCCAAAAGAGTGGGTCTGAAAATAAACATGGACAAAACCAAGGTGATGTTGAATGTCCATGTTACACCCACTTCTATCAAGGTTGGAGACTCTACACTCGAAGTTGTGGACGACTATGTCTACCTAGGATAAACGATCCAGTTGGGTAGGGCCAACTTCGAGAAAGAGGTCAACCGTCCAATCCGACTCGGCTGTGCAGGGTTCGGGAAGTTGCGCGGTGTCTTCTCGTCCAACTTACCACAGAGTCTCAAGATAAGTCTATGATCAGTGTGTGTTGCTAGTGATGACATATGGCTCTGAGACGTGGTCGCTTACAATGGGCCTCATCAGAAAGCTTAAATTCACCCAAAGGGCAATAGAGAGGGCAATGCTCGGCGTTTCATTGCGTGATTAAAACAGAAATGTAGAGATCCGTAAAAGAACCAGGGTTACCGACATAGCCCGAAGAATTGCCAAACTTAAGTGGCAGTGGGCAGGGCACATTACTCGCAGAACGGATGGCCGATGGGGCAGAAAGGTTCTGGAGTGACGACCGCGAACCGGAAGACGTTGCGTTGGAAGGCCTCCCACCACGTGGACCGATGTCCTGGTAAAGGTTGTAGGGATCCGCTGGTTGCGAGACGCACGGGACCGGTCAATGTGGCGACGCTTGGGGTAGGCCTATGTCCAGCAGTGGACGTTTTCCGGCTGATATGATGATGATGATTGGTTTTTGCAAATTCCACCCCTAAGGAGGTAAAAAGGGGTTTGAAAGTTTGTGTGTAATTTTACAGTTTGTAAATTGGACACATGCAATTTTACGTTTATGCTCTTGGTTGATAAAAATAATTTATGTATTTATTGGTTTTTGGCAATTCCACCCATAAGGAGGTAAAAAGGGGTTTGAAAGTTTGTATGTAATTTCTACAGTTTAAAAAATACACACACACACACACATACTGTTTAAATTTTAGATTTACGCTCTTGGTTGATTAAAAGAATTAATGCATTTATTGGTTTTCGGAAATTCCACCCCTAAGGGGGTAAAGAGGGGGTTGAAAGTTTTTATGTAATTTCTACAGTTTGTAAGTTGGACACTTGAAATTTTAGATAAACGCTTTTAGTTGGAGTTTCTTGTGCGTTCTTCTCCATAACAATCTACTTTCCGAATGCACGGTAGAATAATATTTTATTACTTGTAAATTTTAATTTTAATTATTTGACGTTCAAAAGTGCCGTTTATTGGCCTAATTGAATAAAAATATTTGACTTTTATTTGACTTTGACTTTAGTTGATAAAAAGAATTCATGTATTTATTAGTGTTTGGATATTCCACCCCTAAGGGGAAGGGGGTTGAAATTTCTACAGTTTGTAAGACGGACACGTGAAATGTTAGATTTACGCTCTTGGTTGATAAAAAGAATTCACGTGTTTATTAGTTTTTGGAAATTCTACCCCTAAAGGGATAAAATAGGGGTTAAAACTTTATATGAAATGTCTTCGGTTTGGATGGTAACACATCTGAAATTGTAGGTTTACGCTTTTGATTAATAAAATAAAAATAATGAGTTTAATTATTGTCGTAAATTCGATACTTGTCTTTTTTTTTTGCTCGAGAAATGCTCATGCATACTGCGCTACCTTGGGGAGATAGCGCAGTTATGTGGTACTAGAACCCACTAAAACTCCACGGTGTCCTCCTGTTCCACTTATTGCGGGAACACGGGCACGCGTTAGCCCTCACCGCAAACCCGCCGCAGCTGTCCGTCACCGGACTTCCCTCTGGGGTGGATCCCCCATCACCGGCGCACCAGAACATATTGTACGCCGTGACCGCCCCAGGGACCAAACCAGCACATGGGTGCCAGACGAATCCGTGTATGGCACCCTTGATCCCCCTGTGACGGGTCCGCCCCGCCACCTACCACTTTGCCACCTCAGGGGAAAGGAAGCCCCACCACGTCCGCCATCAGGTGGTTGCGACCCCGTCCAGGCTGTGGAAGATAGGGAGCGCGGCGCACTGTAATACCGGCAATCCTCTCCCACCACAGCCTCCAAACCTCAGCCACGATATCGTATGGGACCTTGGACGCACCATACGACAACGAGGCCCGCCTTAGTTGCGATGTCACCTCTGTTACCAAGCGGCACCGCAACCTACTTTTTGGCCGCTACGTCGTCGGCTTAATCAGCAAAAGCCCTGACGAGCGGCCCGTCTTCGGATTCCTCTTCGCTTCACTGTGGCTGACCAAGCCACGGCTACTGAGTGCGTCCCCCCGCCTCGACAATGCGGAAACCCACCGGGGGGCAAAAAGGGGGGTACAGAGGGGGTTGAAAGTTTATACGAAATTTCTACAATTTGTAAGTTGGACACGTGAACTTTTAGGTTTACGCTCTTGGTTGATAAAAAAAAACATGTATTTATTGGTTTTTGGAAATTCCACACCTAAGAGGGTAAAGAGGGGGTTGAACGTTTGTATGTATTTTCTACAGTTTGTAAGGATACGTGAAATTTTAGATTTACGCTCTTGGTTGATAAAAAGAATTCATGTATGTATTGGTATTTTGGAAATTCCATTCCTAAGGGGGTAAAAAGGGGGTTGAAAGTTTGTGTGTAATTACCACAGTTTGTAAGTTGGACACGTGAATATTTTTATTCACGCTCTTGGTTGATAAAAAGAATTTTTATGAGAATGGGTGATATAGCACGGGTATTTAAAATTACCTTAGTTTTATCCATATTTATCGTAAGACTCGTGCGAAAGCTCCACTGCACTATTTTCTTCATAATAATAGATGGTGAGTGGTGTACTCGCTATGGATCTTATTGTAAAGCGTCATGACTGAGGTTTTAATCATTTATGAAAATACTAGCTTCTGCCAGTGGCTTCGCCAGCGTAAATGTTGATAATTATCCCTAGGGAACATATGTCCGGGATAAAAATATATCCTGTGCTATTCCTGACTATAATCTATCTCAGTGCCAAATTTCATTCAGATCCGTCCGGCTGTTTGAGCGTGGAGAAATAACAACATACCAACACACCCGCACTTACAAACTTATAATTTTATGTGAAGTGGTATATAAGCAAAAATATATATATCTTTAGTAAAGTTAGTGATATACACAATTTTACAATTGTGTCTACTAATTGTGTTACTAGGAATAAAGATAAGTTAGATCAACCATCTTATAGATTCTAAAACAAAATACCTAGTGATATATTAAAACATAATGAAAGAAAATTTAAAACTTTTATAAAAGCACACTTGTGAACAAGCATATTACAAATTATTTTATTATATTCAAGATAAGAATGCTTTGAAACATGCTGGTTCTGCCCCATAGGGGGCAACCTTTAGTGTAGACAAAATCAAATTAAGTTAAATTAAAAATTAATTTGTTAACCTAAGTATTCATAGTTATAATATTCCTTTTTTTGTTTAAAAAAATTGACTCACAATGTTCCGTTGTTGTTGAATTAGATATTTTACCTATGTTTGCAATATTTGTAAGTATGTGAGAACCATGTTCCTATTTATCAAATGAATGAGTTAACCTGTTAATGCTTTTAGTACTTTATACTTATACGTAGTATAGTATGTGGTGTTATTCTGGGTGCATCGTGCTCATGTATATGAATTAATTCATATATGTAAATATTGCAAAACACTTTTTAAAGGTTCCGTTCCTCAAAAGGTAAAAAAAGGAAACCTTATAAGATCACTTTCTTGTCCGTCAGTCCGTGTGTCACCACCGATTTTCTCAGGAACGGGTAGACCTAGCAAGTTGTAATTTATACCAGATACGTATACTGAGGTCTATAGTCCCTATTAGGTGTATAAAATCAAGGTCCTAAGTCAACACGACAAAAAGATATGGACAAATTTAGATTTTCGCGAAAACTTGTAAGTACCAAAACTTACCTTAATTTTCAATATTTTTAATTTTTCGGAATTTTCCCTTTATTTGTGCTGTAACCTTGTTTTTAAGCAAAATTGACAATTCTAGGTTAACCGGAAGTACCCTATAGGTTTTGGGTCAAAAACCTATATCGTAGTTCCCGTTGACCCTGAGTTTTATTTTCTTTATCCCCAATTTACAATGGCAGCCCTGAGTACTTATTTCTTTAAATTGTAGTTAAAGGGTTTCTTTAAAAGTACTGTAGATTACTTCTCCATTCTTGAATCTCTCTTTGAATCTGTTTCCTCAGATTACAAACATCACATAGTCATGGGTGATTTTAACACTGACCTTGATAACCCTCGATCACGTAAGCTGAGAGCGATCCTGGAGTCGTCGAGTCAGTCACTCCTTAAACTTAATCCGACTCATCATAACTTTGACTCAAGCGATGCCTGATCTCATGATTGCATCTTCTGTGGATCTCGTTGCCAACCACGATCAGGTCGCTGCGCCTGGTTTATCCAGACATGATCTCATTTACATGTCCTACAAAATTAAACCCCCTTAGCAGCGGCCTGCTATTGTTTTTATCCAGAATTTCGTAAGATTAAATAAAGAAAAGCTCAATAGCGATGCACAAGCCCTGGATTGGGTTGATGTTGCCCAGTCATCTTCAGTGGATAAGACATTTAAAATCTTTAACAGGTATGCACTTCAGCTCATGGACACGCATGTCCCACTAAGGGGTGTTCGTGTCAAGCGCCCCCCAACATCATGGATAACCCCTGGAGTTCGGGTGGCAATGAGACGACAAGATCGGGCTTTTAGAAAAAATAGACGGGACCGCAGTGAGGAGAATTGGATCCTGTATAAGTTGGCTATAAACCGCTGCAACCAGATGGTAAGAGCCACGCCAATACATTTGTGAAAATGTCCTCAACTCGTCACCGGCTGATATTTGGCAGTTCTTGAAATCGCAATTGTTTCTCTTAATCTACCTTTAGATTTTCTTAATATTCATTTTTCAACGTCCGCTACGCTTGCGGCTGATGTCAAAAATACAACTATCTCTAATATTACTTCCAAGCCAATGCTTTCTCCTGACTCTTTCTTTCTCCAACGTGACTAACCTTGAGATCCTCAAATATTTTACCTCAATTAAGTCTAGGGCTGTGAGCTGTGATGGGGTCAATCGAACTATGTTATCTTTTATGATTGAGAACTTAATTCCAGTTATTACTCACATCATCAATTCATCGCTGCAGACTGGTGAGTTTCCTGCAATGTGGCGTAAGGCTTACATTATCCCTCTTCCTAAAATTCCCAAGCTCAGTTTGGCTCCAGACAGCTACAGACCGATCTCCATTATCCCTTTCCTTTCTAAGATCCTAGAAGCAGTTGTTCTTAAAAAAATATCCTCCTACGTTTTCAAGAATAACCTGTTGTCCAATTGCCAATCCGGTTTTCGGCCTGGCTACAGTACAGCTACAGCTCTGCTTAAAGTTACTGAAGACATTAGGGACGGCTTGGAGAATTCGAGGTTAACGGTGCTGGTTTTAATAGAGTTTTTCCAATGCTTTTAACACCGTTGATCACGACATTCTCCTGGTCATGCTGTCTCAAATTGGGGTCTCTTCGTTGTCACATGATTGGTTTTTATCATATCTTCATGGTCGCCAGCAGGTTGTGCTTGCTGATAAGGATTGCTCTGACTGGTGCGACTAGGTAACTGGTGTTCCACAAGGCGGTATACTCTCTCCTCTTTTATTCTCTTTATTTATAAACTCCACTACTGTTACCCTCAAATGTTCTTACCATCTGTACGCTGATGACTTACAACTTTACGCTCAATCAGACATTGCCAACCTTGACAATTGCATTTCATTACTCAATGCCGATCTTCGAGCTATCAGTGAGTGGTCTGGCAAATTTGGGGTTTCTGTTAATGTCGGCCAATGTCAGGCCATCCTCATTGGTAGTTCGTACTATTTGAGAAGTGTGAACACTGGCCAACTTATGCCACTGATGTACGAGAACTCCGTCATTTCTTTTTCACCTCATGTAAAAGATTTAGGTATCTACATTGACGACAGTTTTAGTTGGAATAAATACGTGGCTCAGGTGAGCCAGAATTTCGCGTTCTCGCTGCGTTCTCTCTATAGATAGCATTTCCTCCCATCCAGCACCAAAATCACTTTTGTCCAGTCACTTGTGCTTCCCATTATAGACTATGCTGATGTTTGTTATCCTGATCTAACCCAAGAACTTCTAAACAAATTGGATCGACTTCTCATCAATTGTATTCGCTTTGTTTTTGGCCTTCGTAAATACGATCACATTTCTTCCTACCGTTCTCAGCTTAAATGACTGCCTATCCACCTCAGGAGGTCCCTCAGATCTCTCTGCTTGCTCTTCACTATTCTGAACGATCCTTGTGCTTCCGATTATCTAAAACTTATTTCAAAGTGTTGGGCAGTTCTCACAGTCGTAACCTTCGATCTCTCAAAAATCTACTCTAAATTCCTTCACACCGCACCAGTTTTATGTCCAATTCATACGCTGTCTCAATAACAAAGCTCTGGAACGCGCTACTCTTTGGTATTAAAAAGGCTCAAAGGAAATTCACTTTTAAGAGAAAAGTTCGTGACCACTATTTGAGTCAGACTAAATAGCTCTCATCTAGAGACAGAAGTCTAGTCATAATAATTATTAATAGGTTTGTTGTATTTTTATTGGTATTTATTAGTATATTTTATTTGTATATGTGTATTATCTATATCTATAAAAGCAAAAGGTGACTGACTGACTGACTGATCAATCAACGCACAGCTAAAACTGCTAAGCCTAGAAGCATGAAATTTGGCAGAAAGGTTCTTCAAGTGACGTAAGTGTGCACTAAGAAAGGATTTTTGGAAATTCTACCCCTAAGGGGGTAAAAAGGGGGTTGAAAGTTTGTATGAAAAATCTAATTCCTTCGACCAAAATTCTTGAATCTTAGCACAAATAGTTTTCTCAGTAAATGATAAAGATTGACATTATTAGTTTTTCGGAATTACCCCCAAATGATGATTTAGGGGGTGTTGAAGTTTGTATGGAAAAATTAGATTTGTTTGATCAATAAACTTGAAACTTGCCACATATACTTATCTAAATGAATAATAAAGGTTGCTACTATTATTTTTTGAAACTACCCCCAAAAGAGGATTTAGGGGTGTTCATTTTTTTTTGAAGAATCTTATTTCTTCAGTTAATAAACTTGTAACTTTACATACATACCAATCCAAATAAACAATAAAGGCTTTCATTGTTGGTTTATCCGAAACTACCCCCAAAAGATGATTTTGGGGATGTAATTTTTTTTGAAGAATCTGATTTCTTGGGTGAATAAACATGAAACTTGACATAAATATCATCCTAAATTAACAATAATGGTTGTCATTATTATCTTTTTGCAACTACCCCCAAAAGACGATTTAGGAGGTATTACAGTGTTTTGGAAAAATCTGATTTCTTGGGTCAATAAACTTGAAACTTGCCACAAATACTAACCTAAATGAAGAATAAAGGTTGCTATTATTATTTTTTTGAAACTACCCCCAAAAGACGATTTAGGGGTGTTAATTTTTTTTGTAGAATATAATTATCTAAATAGACAATAAAGGCTTTCATTGTTAGTTTTTCGAAACTACCCCCAAAAGATGATTTAGGGGATGTTCATTTACTTGAAGAATCTGATTTCTTGGGTGAATAAACATGAAACTTGACATAAATACCATCCTAAATAAACAATAAAGGTTGTCATTATTAGTTTTTTGCAACTACCCCCAAAAGACGATTTAGGAGGTATTAGTGTTTTGAAAAATGTGATATTTAGGGTCAATAAACTTGAAACTTGCCACAAATACTAACCTTAAGGTTGCTATTATTATTTTTTGAAACTACCCCCAAAAGACAATTTAGGTGATGTTAATTTTTTTGAAGAATCTAATTTCTGGGGTCAATAAATATGAAACTTTGCTTAAATACCAACCGAAATAAACAATAAAGGTTTTCATTAATAGTTTTTCGAAACTACCCTTAAAATACGATTTCGGGGTGGTAAAGATTTTTGATTACTTTTACTGCACATAGCTTCTTTTTAAGATGTAGGGGAGCACTTAGGAGGGATTTTTGGAAATTCAACTTTTGAAGGGGTTAAAACTTAAAAGGCAGTCATTTATTTGTATGAAAAATCTTATTCCTTTGGCAAAATAATAAAGGTTGGCATCATTAGTTTTTCGGAATTATCCCCAGAAGACGATTTAGGGGTGTTAAAGTTTCTTTGAAAAATCAAATGACACTAATACGGGGATCTACCGAACTGGACCGTTTGTCTCAGGTAAACATAGTTGTGAGTGACGTTTTAGTGTTGCGTAATTTACTCTGTATTAGGTTTTTGTATTGTGTCGCGTAATTTACGCAGCATTCGTTTTCATACTAAAGTAATTTTTGGGCCACCCGAAATTAAACGTCTCAAAAAACCCGACCAGTCTTCTGCTCCTTCTATACATATAAAAAAAATATCTTCTTCTATACATATAAAATGCTTTGTCCTGAATGACTGACGGACGGATCAACGCACAGCCTAAACCGCTGATCGTAGAGACCTGGAATTTGGAGAGTATGTTTTTGTATGACGTAGGCATCCGATAAGAAAGGATTTGCCGAAATTCTTCCCCTAAAGGGGAGAAAAAGGGGGACAAAGTTTGTATGAAAAATCTAATTCCTTCAGCTAATATTCTTAAAACTTGGCATAAATAGTAATCTAAGTAAATGATAAAAGATTGACATTATTAGTTTTTTGAAACTACCCTCATAAGTCGATTAAGTATGTTGTTGTATGTTGTAAGTTTGTATCGAAGAATTTTATTTCATGGGTTACTAAACTTGAAACATTGCACAAATACTAACTTAAATAAATTATAAGGTTGTTCTTATTAGTTTTTCGAAACTACCCCCAAACACAGATTTAGGGGGTGGTAAAGTTTTTTTGAATAATCATATTACTTGGGTTAATAAACTTGAAACTTAAGCAATAAAAGTTGTTATTATTAGTTTTCAAAACTACCCCCAAAAGATTTTTCTTTTGATGAATCTTACTTCTTGAGTTAATTAACTTTAAACATGACATATATACCAACCTAAGTAAACAATATAGGTTGAAATTCTTATTTTTTTTTAAACTAACCCCAAAATACGGTTTTTTAGGGGTGTTAAGGTTTATTGAAGAATCTTATTTCTTGAGTTATTAAACTAGAAACTTGACATAAATATCAACTTAAGTAAACAATAAAGGTTGTCATTATAAGTTTTTAGAAAGTACACTCAAAAGTCGATTTAGGGGGAGTTATTTGAAAAATCTTATTTATTGGGTTTTTAAACTTGATACTTGACAAAAATACCAACCTAAACAAACAATAAAGGTTGATATTATTAGATTTTCGAAACTTCCTCCAAAATACGATTTAACAGGTGATAAAGTTTTGTTAAAGAATTTTATGTCTTGGGTTAATAAACTTGATAGTTGACATAAATACCAACCTAAGTAAACAATAAAAGGTTGTCATTATATTTTTTCGAAACTACCCCCCAAAATAGGATTAAGTGGGTATTAAAGTTTGTTATGATTCATACTGGACAAGGTTTCGTTTTTGATGTAGGGATCTAGGGGAGCACGAAGAAGGAATTTGCGTAAAATCAACCTTTCACCATCATCGTCATTTCAGACAAAAAACGTCCACTGCTAAACATAGGCCTTCCCCAAGCGCCACCACACTGATCGGTCCTGTGCGTTTCGATTCACCGGACTCCCGCAGCCTGACCAGGTCGGACTTCCTAATTTGCGTTTTCCGGTTCGCAGTCACCACTGAACTGTCAACCTTTAAGGCGGTGAAATGGGGGCAATTTGTTTGTATGAACAATCTCATTCCGTGGAGATTAAGTAAATAATCAAAATTTACATAATACGTTTTTTAAAACTACCTCCCCCCTGTTATGGTTAAGTGATTTTAGTTTTTTTGAGACATCTTACTGAGCAATCTAACTAAAATAAAAAGTGAAAAAGGGTATATAAAGTTTTAAGGGGCGGATTTTACTTTGTTGCGGTAACCTAAAATGTATTATTCTTTAAATCAAATAACGAATCGTCCCAAATCTATAAACCGTAGAACTTTATGAAACCACATTTTTATTTGGTTTAATAACAGCTTATTTTTGGTTGCCATCACACGAACGAAGTCGCGGGCGGAGTTAATATTATAAATGTGAAAGTAACTCTGTCTGTCTCTCTGTCTACCTTTTCACGCTTAAACCGCTGAACCGATTTAAATGTAATTTGGTTCGGAGATATTTTGAGACCCTGGGCAAGACATAGGATAGTTTTTATCCAAACATACTTACGGAAATCATACTTAAGGGAGTGGAAAGAGGGGTAGAAGTTTGTATGGAAAACCTATAATATTAAGCCGCGATATAAAAAATAAGCAATTCGAATTACTAATGCTTCGCAGACGAAGTCGCGGGCAACAGCTAGTTAATATATAAGTAAGTAAATACTTTTTGGTATACAAGTTGTTTTTTAAATATTATTTTGTACCCGTTCACCACGCTATCCTTTTTAACCCAAAGGTTGACTGGTAGAGAATGCCTTGCGGCATTAGTATGTTTTGATTCCCTTGCGGTTGTCGAAAATTTGCGGCATAAACGACTGTATCTTTTGATTGCATTGGCTTAGAAGTTTGACAGGTTTACGGGACAGTAGACCTGAGTATTTGGTATAAATTTCAGCTCGACACCTCCACGCGTTCCTAAGAAAAAGGGCCTTCACAGACTGACGGACGGACAACTAAGTGATCCTATGAGGGTTCGATTTTTTCCTCTCGAGGTACGGATCCCTAAAATAAAAATTAAATCAAAAAACCCGACTGCTTAAAAAGCGAACTAAAAAGACGTAAACAAGAAGAAATTCATGCTGTGCAGTCGGAGGATAATTATTCGCGGGCTGGCTGACCAAAATCTGGTGTATCCTCCGCCCTTAAATAGTTACCTATTTCAAAGACAAATAAAACTTTCTGGTAATTAAATCCTACTATAATTTATCTGAAATCCTGAAGGAAAAAATAACACAGTTTTTTTTTAATTATTGACATATTCGTTTAGTTTCTTTTTTCTTCTCATTTTGCAATATTGTTTTGACATCCAATTGTATATTGTATGTAGGTATGATTGCATATTTGTTGCAATTTTTACATCATTAGTTGACATCAAATTTGTAAGTATATTGATGTTTGTTTTTTAATTAATTGCTTGTTTGACAACTAATTCCTAATTATATTGTTTTTTGTTTTTAATTAATTTATAATTTGACCTCTAACTTATATTGTTTTAATTAATAGTCAATTTTATTTTTGGTTTTAATATATCTTTTTCTAGCTTTTAACTATAATGTAATGGATTTGTAATACTAGTCTAAAATTTCGGCACTTACTATTGATAGTGACTTCATATAACACAATGGTTTTTAAATTATTCAATTTATATTTAATAACATTTGTAAGCTTCTCGGCAAAACAAAGAGAATCAACTCTAATATTGTAACATCTCACACACAATGTAACTACCTACCTATGTTTACAATTAATGATTAGTGTATTTCATTCCGGTAGTAAACCATATTGTTTTTCGTATATATAGTCCGGTCAAATTAGACCAAAAAATAGGGGTAGGTTTACAGTAATTCGCATAGAGCTGAAAATTGGTACGAATGTTCCGAACACCATTATAAATTAAATGTAAAAGTCCCCATCGATCACACATTCCGAACAGTCCCCATCATTCCGAACATTCGTACCAATTTTCAGCTCTATGCGAATTAATTCAATTTGACCGGACTAATATGTTATGGACCAAGTGATTAATACGGCTTTATTCATAATACCCAGAAAATTTGAAAATGCCCAATATGTGTAGGCAACATAATAAAAACTATTAAAATAATTAAATTGACCGGGCTTTCAGAATAATTTTCATTACTTATTTGGGCCGGGTAGGAAAAAATATGTGATTTTTTTAATTGTTTTAATGTTGACTTTATTTTAATATAGAATAGGTAAGTACGATTACTATTTAAACAACAAAGTCGACAGAGCTTCGCTGCATGGGGCTTATATTTCTGTCAGGGTCTAAAGTAACCTAACATGAAGGAGATGACGGGAGCTGATGTCATCTCCTTCGAACCTAACCTATCCGTGTCGGGGTGCCCTTTTTTTGTTCATGCATACTGCACTACCACGGGGAGATAGCGTAGTTATGTGGGACTCCAACCCACTAAAACTCCTGGACCACTTATGACGGGAACACGGGCATGCGTAAGCATACATCCGCGAACCCGCCGCGGCAGCCCGTTACCGGGCCCTTCTTTGGGGAGTAAAACCCATCACCGGCGCACCAGAACACATTGCACGCCGTGACCACCCCAGGGACCAAACTAGCACATGGGTGACGATCCCGTGTATGGTCTCCCTCGGTCCCCTTGTGGGCGACGGGTCAGGACAGTGGCTCCGCCACCTACCACTTTTCGGCCGTAGGGGATAGGGAGAGGCAACGCTATACCAACACTCCTCCTCCCCTGCGGCCCCACCGCGTCCACCATTAGACGGTGGCGTTTGACAGCAGTGGTACTTTTCCGGCTCTGATTTAACCCTGGACTTATAAATTGGTGTAAAGAATTAAGTTAGTTACGCATTTCATTGATTTTGTAGCGATTCCGTCTAGGCCTGAACTGGTGTTGTTACTGATTTTGTCTGTTTTGGTTGGTTTGAAATTACTAAAGTGGGTTTTTAGAGAAGATAAGTTGGATACAGATAAACTTGTCAACGCATTACCAGACGGAATGTTTTTTTGGGAATTTGATTTCCCAGTATCGAACCAACACTTGCAAATAAATCATAGAAACATTCCAGATAACATACTTTTTTGTTTTGCGGACTCTTTGGAAGCAGAAGAAATAAGCCCGTTTGTTACCAGTCTAATTATACTGTTTTTTTTTGTAATTCTTACTGGTTCTTGTGAAGAAATTCTGTTGGTCTGTAACTTAGGTAGACATCCCGATGATTCCGGATTCTGTTTTGCTGCCTCATGACTCTGTATCGTGGAGATAAGCGAAGATTCTGGAGGCTCATTAATATATCTAGATGATTCAGATTCTACGTATATATGTTTTTTGTATGAATTGCAGTCTTCACTTTTTTTCTGATATTTGTTAATTAATGTTTCAATGTCATTTCCACGTGTTTGAAATATATTTCTGAATAGTTCTTGCGCATTCTTTGTTGGTGTATACTGCTGATGAGACTTTACAGAATACTCAGGTGATTCATATTTATTTCTTAATACATTACACTCACTATTACTTGTGTTATGTAAAATCTGCATTTCATCAGATATAAACCTGGTTTCAACCCTATTTATATTCAAAAATTTTAAATTTTTCTCTGACCCTTTTACTGTATTTGATGATGATGATGTTTTTGATGCATCGATCATCGTCTTGCATTCAGGTGTATTATTCCCATGATCGATATTAGTTAAACTTATGCTCAGTGAAATAGAGGGCGTTGTCACTGTTGCTTTTTCGCTGTTGCAAATACTTTGCTTTATATATGGAAAATATTGTAATTCAATTTGATTTTCTTTGGAGCCTTGTTTTTCGATCCATAATTCTTGATTGTTTTTGGATAGTACACTTGCTTGCAAACGATCCAGTGGCCCTTGCTTATCTCTTAGTGGACCAAAATATGCGACAGGCAAAGTTTGATTTGTACTCGAGTATATCTGTGTATTTCCAGATGAACATATATTCTTATTTGTTTCTTTAGTTTTATTGTGCTTGCACGTGCATTTATCTGCTTCTCGTTCCTTTTTACGTCTTAATTCTGTACTGCAGGGTAAATCATCACTCCTGTGTGATTCAATCCAATTCTGTTTTCGACATATCTTGCGATCCTGGGTTTCTGACCTAACTACCGATGCCGCATTTCCTTTTTTGCAAGTACATTTTTTATCTTTTTTACTTAGTTCCTGGAGATTTTTGCAAGATATAACCTTTTTTGTTTCTTTAGTTTGATCTGTTTGTTTATTCTGCTTGCATGTACATTTTCTTGTGCTTTGTGGCAGATTATAAGCACTTTTTATTTTTTCAACCACAATATTCTGGTCTTTCTGATTTTCTGCCATTTTCGCATAAACCTCAGCTGGTGATAATGTTCTCCCTCCTAAATATGCTTTTTTTTGGGTTTCAATAACAGATTCCTGTTTTGTTAGTAGGCCCGTCATAGTTGCATACATATCAGGCACACAACAGGGTTTTACTGTTTTTGTCTTACTTCCAGAATTCCAAGGAGGCGTAATTACGGATTTTGTCGCACTTCCACAAACCCTAGGAGGCGTAATTACTGTTTTTGTTATACTTCCACAAACCCCAGCAGGCGTTAAACTATCTACAACATAGTTGCAACGTGGGGTTTGCGCTTGTTTTTGTGCTTGAGCCTGTGTTCGTGCCTGTGTTTGTACCTGTGTTTTACAACTCTCATATAAGCGTGATAATACGGTTGTACTCATCTTCAATAAATCACTAATGGTGGGAGGGTATTCGGGGAAATTATCTCTTGTAGTTTTAGCCTTTTTCTGAAGTTCATCAAGTTTGCAAAGTGAGCATTCCGATGGCGGCCACATAGGTGATTCTGATTTGGTTTTTGATGAACCATGACAACAATCATGACTAGTTTTCTGTGTCCTTGGCTTTTCTTTTGTGCATTTACTGCACGTACTATGTGTAGATGATGTATTCCGTAGATCTAACACATTCTTAGCTACATCATCATAGCATTTTGCTGAAGTGACACATTCAAAACTTAAACATGAAAGTGTCGGTAGTTCCAACACATATCCTTCTGTAGGTTTATGTTTGGCTGAAGCACAGCAGTCTTGCTTTGCTTCATTTGTATGTTTCCGTGCTTGTGGTTTTGGTGGCTCCAACACATAAGCAGGTGATTTATTTTTGGATTTTTCTAAATTTTGACTATGTTTTGAATTAGGACACGCACAAGTATATTTCGGTAGCTCCAAAACACAGCCAGATGGTGACTCGTGAATAGATTTGAGTGTGCCTGAATCTTGACCACAAACATGACCTTTTTTCTGCGCTTGTGCTTTGACAGGTGATTCAGAATTAGGACACGCACAAGTATATTTCGGTAGCTCCAAAACACAGCCAGATGGTGACTCGTGGATAGTTTTGATTGTTCCTGAATCATGAAAACTCCCATGACTTTTTTTCTGTGCTTGTGCTTTGAGAGGTGATTCAGAATTAGGACACGCACAAGTACATTTTGGTAGCTCCAAAACACAGCCAGATGGTGACTCGTGAATAGATTTGAGTGTTCCTGAATCTTGACCACAAACATGACTTTTTTTCTGCTCTTGTGCTTTGACAGGTGATTCAGAATTAGGACACGAACAAGTATATTTCGGTAGCTCCAAAACACAGCCAGATGGTGACTCGTGGATAGATTTGAGTGTTCCTGAATCATGACCACACTCATGACTAGCTGTCTGTATCTTTGGCTTTTCTTTCGTGCATTTACTGCAACCACTATGTGTAGATGATGTATTCCGTTCTTTTAACACATCCTTAGCTACATCATCATAGCATTTTGCTGAAGTGGCACATTCAAAACTTAAACATGAAAGAGTCGGTAGTTCCAACACATACCCTTCTAGAGGTTGTTTATGTTTTGCTGAAGCAAAATAACACTCATGACTAGCTTTCTGGATCCTTGGCTTTTCTTTTGTGCATTTACTGCAATCACTATGTGTAGATGATGTTTTCCGTTGTTTTAACACATCCTTAGCTACATCATCATAGCATTTTGCTGAAGTGACACATTCAAAACTTAAACATGAAAGTGTCGGTAGTTCCAACACATACCCTTCTGTAGGTTTATGTTTTGCTGAAGCAAAGCAAGACTCATTTGTTTGTTTCCGTACTTGTGGTTTTGGTGGCTCCAACACATACGCAGGTAACTTATTTTTGCATTTTTCTAAATCATGACCATGTTTATGTGCTTTGACAGATGAACAACAATTGGGACACGCACAAGTACATTTCGGTAGCTCCAAAACACAGCCAGATGGTGACTCGTGAATAGATTTGATTGGTCCTGAATCATGACAACTCCCATGAAATTTTTTCTGTGCATGTGCTTTGACAGGTGATTCAGGATTAGGACACGCACAAGAATATTTCGGTAGCTCCAAAACACAGCCAGATGGTGACTCGTGGATAGATTTGATTGTTCCTGAATCATGACAACACTCTTGACTTTTTTTCTGTGCTTGTGCTTTGACTGGTGATTCAGAATTAGAACAGACACAAGTATATTTCGGCAGCTTTAAAACACAGCCAGATGGTGACTCGTGGATAGATTTGATTTTTCCTGGATCAGGACAACAATCATGACTTTTTTTCAGTGGTTGTGCTTTGACAGGTGATTCAGAATTAGAACACTCACAAGTATATTTCGGTAGCTCCAAAACATAGCCAGATGGTGACTCGTGGATAGATTTGATTGTACCTGTATCAAGACAACATTCAGGATTTTTTTTCTGTTGTTGGGGCTTCTCTGCTAGCTCATAATATACATTTATAGGTGTCTCCTTTTCTTTTCTTTTTGACCATATACATCTCTGATAATCATTTGATTTTTTCGGTGCTTCAAACATAAACCCAGATGACTCAGACTTGTTTTTTTCTGACCCATGATAATCATAACTATATTTCTGGGGCTCCCAAACATAGCCAGGTGACTGAAGTTTAGTTTTGTCGTCGTAGCTCGTTTTATGTTTATTTTTGTACCCGCAACCAATCGCAGGCGCGAAAGTTGCTTTTATCGCCGGGTCCGAGCCGCATCCGACCGAATGCCTTTTCGTGAGAAAAAGGCATGTTTTATATTCTGTGCAGTCTTCGCATGAGCAAGATTGCACGCACTCTTTTGCAAAACAATTCTTATAGTCGCATTTGGTACACGAACAAGTGACCTCTACAGTCTTACCTAGCAGATCATTAATCCAATTCTGGGCCATAGTACTTTTGAAGTTTTTTATAATATTGTATACACCTCGGCTTTGATATTTTATTATAGCTTCCGATAGCTACGTGAGAAAATGCGTGTAATTACTTCGATCGCTGCGACATGAACTGGGTGACTATAAAGCCTGAAAAAAAGAGAACCAGTTAAGTGAAATTTATTAATGCCAGATTATTAGCGGGTCAGACTAGGGAATATTATGCAAAGCTGAGCCACTTATATAATGAGCAAAACAAACCACACGTTGAAGCCATTTCGCAGGAGATGCAGTCTGCATCTTTGGGGGTCTGATCGTGGCGATAAAGTTGTTGTAACAAAATTTTAGTTAAACAATACAAAAAGAAGAAAATTATGAAATATTTAATAGAATAAAAAAAAGCATTCCAAAAATTGAATGCTTTGCTGTGCTTTGTTTAGGACGCGTTAAAAAATCCTTTAAAATATCCTAAAATTTTGTTGTGCTATTTAAGTTTACTACGTATACGTGCTATATATAATGGAAGCCACGTGCAGCTAGAAGAAGAGCTCGAGAATATAAGGTGGCACATTCTGGAGTTGAGCGAAGTCCGAAGAGAGGGGTAGGACACAATAACCTTTCAATCAGGCCACCTTATGTATTACCGAGATGGAGACCAGCAGCCTAATTGCGTAAGTGAATTCGACCAATCACATGCGAGATGAAAGATGCGACGTGGATTTCCATCTATGTGATTGGTCGAATGATGGCGGTCATATCCTTTGCCTTGCCGAATTCATTAATTACGCAATTAGGCTGTAGCTATGCCAATGCGGTGGCGGGTTCCTAATATATAAATCCATCCGTGACAACTTTGTGGAAATAGCCAGTGTCTCGAACAGGTTAGCGTATCTCAGTTTATCTAACCGAGAGGTATAGCCTCAAGGTTCATTCATACATTCATTTTTTATTGTACAAGCCAGTAAAATCTTGTATGGGTATTTTAGCGAGAATAGCGATGTACATAAAAATGCTTAAGAGAAGGCTCTCGCCCGTGTATATTTTCATATTAAATACACAGTTACACAAAAAAATCATTATAGCACTTACTCTTTTAAAGGCTTTAGTTGTTCATGTACTTATAATACATTTCGTAAAAACACCTACCAAGAATACCAAACAACCATCATCATTTATTTGTACAAGTACATAACTTGAGGTATAGCCTCGCATCAGAAATGAGGATATCCGCAGAAGAACCAAAGTTATATCCCTCCGACATAGCCCGAAAAATTGTGAAACAGTGGGCAGCCCACATTGCTCGCAGAACGGATGGCCTTATTTATTTATAAAACTTTATGCACAAGTACAAAGGTGGACTGAATGCCTTAGGCATTTTCTACCAGTCGACCTTAGGGATGTATCAGTGATCCACAGGTTCAATACCAGCAGCAATCACATACTTGTTCTGTGATTATCAATTTCAGGCTTGAGCGAGTTTTTTGAAGTGTAGGCGTAGGCTCCAACCAAATTTGCTCTAAATTATGTTAGGATTTCGTATGGTGTCGGACGTAAAGAATTTTACCATCCCATATATTCCCAGGTCCTCAACGCACCTGACAAGCGTGGCGATTACGGCAGACAGCCCTAAATCGAAATTAATAGCACAATGAAAAAAGGGTCCCTAGTGCCCGGCAGTCAATCTACCCTTGACTACGATAGCGGTCGAAGCTATGGCGTGACAAGGGGTGCGAAGAATCCCCGGAAGAGAGTCGGTTACCAGAATACAAAGCGACGACTGGCCCTGGCAACATTACACTCGCGCACATTACAAAACGCGTACACTCCGGACCGACGAGAAGATCTTCAAGCTCGAGGAAGAATTGAGCAGTTTACGATGGAGTGTCATAGGGTTATCTGAAGTCTGAAGAGAAGGGGAGGACTAGATAATCCTTAAATCCGGTAACTTGCTCTACTTATGAGAGAGTGACCCACAGTCCCAGAGTGGTGTCAGTTTGTGACCAATGTAGTGAAGATCGAGAGTGTCTCGACCACGGTGGCGTACCTTATACTCAGAATATCCATAAGATATTCGCTAAACGTCTTACAGGTTTACGCTCCGACCTCGGCACAACCCGACGACGAAGTAGAGACCATGTATGAAGGACATTTCCAGAGCCATGCATGGTCACAAAACTCACTTCACCGTGGTTATGGGGAACTTCAACGCAAAACTGGACACACGGGACGATGATGAGCTGTAAGTGGGGCAATTTGGATTTGGACGACGGAACCACCGGGGTCATGTACTGGCCAGTTTTATTTATTTATTTATTTTATTTATTTATTTTATTAGGTTTACCAACAATTGTTTACACTTAATTATAAGAAAAAAAATACATGCTTAAAGTAATCTTAAAGTGCAACAATTACTTAGAGGCAAACACCACAATCACAATTTTAAAGAATCTAATAAGCTAACTTACATAGTTATAAGCGCTAATCATTAATACAAGTAAATGAGTAGGTACATAACATCAATAACATTAATAAAATTGGTAAAAACCGGTACAAATTGGTAAAAATTGATAAAAATTCGAATAATTGGTTACAATAAAATTAAAATTGGTAAAAATTATTCAATTAATAAAGATATTAAAACAAAAATTTTAAAAGAAAAAAAATCTGTTAAGAATTGGTAAGAATTATACAGTTGATTAAATTAATAAAACTGATTAAGTTAATAACATTATAAATAAAATTAAAAAAAAAGATTAAATTTTATATAAAATTGACACAACATTAAACTTGTGAAGATCGACAGAGAAAAAAAAAAACACATGCATTTGACAAATGTGGCAAAAATTACAATAACAAGTTTAAGGGCCACTCGATAAACTCATGAGGATGGACTTTAGTCTAGCCAAAGAGTCAAAGTGAAGATCGACAACATCACTATAGCCATTTACTTCCTTTACACATTCTTGCATAGGGCGAATTTGCTCCCAAAACGGTTCTCCTCGACGGCGGACAAAGAGGTGTAATGGCCCCACGCGGGATCCTAGCAGGAGCCCGAAAATTGAAAAGTGTAAGCAGACTAGGACTGTCTATTTTGTTCTTAATAATTTTATAGGCAAATATCGCGTCAATCAGTTGCCTACGCCTTTCCAGTGACCTCATGTTAAAATGCTGTAACCTTTTGTTATAAGAACGTATTTTTTTGGCGATACCGTTAGAAAATGCAAGATGCCAAGCGAACCGTTTCTGGACACGTTCGAGACGCAGCGAATGTGAGGCGTAGTGAGGACGCCAAACCACACTGTTATATTCCAGAATGCTACGAATAAGACTATTATAAAGCATTATTTTTGTCCTATTATGACGAAAAGACTTACAATTCCTTAGGACGAACCCTAACATTTTTGATGCTCGTTTAATGATATTGTCTAAGTGTGGCGTAAAAGTTAACTTCTTATCAAAAAGAACACCAAGGTCCTTTATGATTTCTACTTCTTTAATATTGTCACCAGAAATATAATAATTACTGCGCAATGGGTAATTTTTTCTTGAAAATTTTACGTGGTAGCATTTTTTTGCATTCAGTTCCATTCCGTTGCTATTACACCATTGAACGAGACGATTGAGATCACCTTGTAAATGTGAAGGATCTTCCTCATTCCTGATTATCCTCAAAAACTTTAAATCGTCAGCGAACATAAAAAAATCTGAATGTAGAAAACACTGGGGAATATCATTTATGAAGTAAATAAACAAAATTGGCCAAAATTTATGGAAAAGGAGGGTCACTTTACAATGAACACCTTCTTTAGAAAGTGTGAGCATTTGTTTGTATTTATCTATTAGTGATTTTGTATGTATTTTTGAATAATTTAAATATGTTGTCTGATATGGGTTTAAAACCTGAAATAAATTAATTTTAATTTAATTTAATAATCACCCGACGCTATACCAAAGATATCCCGAACGTCAGCCGGTATAAGATTAGGATGGATCCTACGCTACCGCTAAAAACGCTTTTCTTGTTTAGAACGTAAGATGCAAGCATCTCCAAAGTTGAAGCAAGCCTATGATGAGGTCGTTATCGAATACCTAGATAAAGGATACACCTCACTTGCGCCCACCGCCGAGACTGACGAGACTCGCGATCATCCATCAAAGATTCTCGAAAGCGAAAGATACTATTGAGACTGGGCTATACATGGATGACTTTGTTTATAGTATAGCCAGCGCGGCAGAGGCCGTTGAGACCGCCGCTCAAGTAATATTGTCTTATGCAAGCCGGTCAGTTTCATCTTGTGAAGTGGACAAGTAACTCGCAAACCGTTCTAGATTCGATTCCACTATCGCATCAATTATCTTCGGTGAAGGAATTTGATGGTGATGATACGCACAAGGTTCTAGGCTTAAGTTGGTCACCCGCGTCCAGGGGCGTAGCTACCGCCGTATCTGCCGTATCAATTATACGGGGCCCCCGGGCCACGGGGGCCCCGACGTGCGTAAGCAAAAATTAATAAAAACTTCCAAAAGCTATAAATGATTTAATAAATCAGTTTGCCGAAAAAATGGCAAGGAGAGTGTATATTTAATTTGATTTGTTTGAATTTTTTTTTGAAAAAGTGACAGATAGATTATTATGATGAATAAATATTTCTTTTATTTTTATGCAATTTTTTTTTCTCTTTTGTGTGAAATCTTTACCCATCATAAGGGCCCCCAGACAAATTTTGATAAGGGGCCCCGCCAAGGCACGCTACGCTACTGCCCGCGTCTGACTTGTTCAGTCTTAAAGTTAGTTCGACGCCACAAATTTGTACTAAGTGCATTATCCTGTCGTGTGTAGCACGTATTTGGGATGTTATGGGATTTGTAGCTCCCGTCGTTTTATATCCCAAGTTGCTTATAAAGGAGCTATGGCTTTCCAATAGTGATTGGGACGACCCCGCGCCCGACAATATTGTTAAATTGTGGGCTCGCTTTCGCAAAGAACTTCTATTGCTCGATCAAATAAAAATTCCGCGCCATGTTGGTATATTGTCAGACAGTATAGTTACTGTTTTAGGCTTCGCAGACGCCAGTGAAAAGGCTTACGGGGGAGTGGTTTATTTTCACGTTTTGAATGCTGATAAGGTCTCGGTTAGTCTTATAAGCGCTAAATCTAAGGTTTCCCCTCGCAAGGTCGTTTCTCTGGCGCGCCTGGAGCTGAGCGCTTTACTTTTGTTAGTGCAATTAATCAGCTCTATTGTCAATGCTTGTAGGCACCGCACTGTTGTTGATAGAATTATATGGTTTTTCTGATTCTACTGTAGCTTTGTGTTGGGCACATTCTTCACCCCATGACTGGGACACATTCGTCACTAATAGGGTGGCTAAAATTCAGTCCGAATTACCACAACAAAATCTCTTTCACGTAGTCGCGCATTACAACATTTGAAACCTTTTTTGCAGGATGGTCTCATTCGAGTAGGTGGTCGTTTGAAAAATTCTGATTTAAGATTTGAACAAAGTCATCCAGTAGTTTTACCCCGCAAGGACCATATTTTAGATTTGATTGTAGATTATCATCATAAGGTAAATTGGCACGCAGGTCCGGACTTGTTGATGTTTATCCTTAGACAGAAGTACTGGATACTTTCCGCTCACAATTTGATTCGTGCTAGAGTACACAAATGTGTGCCCTGTTTTAAGTTTTGCCTGCGTTTTATCGAGCCTGAAATGGCCGATCATCGCTCTTGCCGTGTTGTTCAATCCACTAAACCTTTCGTACACACCGGTACCGACTTTGCCGGCCCGTTAAGAGTAACTATTGCCCGTAGTCGTGGTATACGCTCCACGAAGGCTTACGTTTGTCTATTTATTTGTATGACAACTCGTGTGGTTCATATAGAATTGACCGGGGATTTAAGTACGCAAGGCTTTATGTCTGCGTTTAAGCATTTTCTGTTGCGCCGTGGCCCCGTCAAACGTTTATACTCAGACAACGGTACTAATTACGTTGGAGCTCGCCGTAGTATCTCGGAGTTACACGCATTCTTGCGACCAAAGTATTATCAGAGTGAATTCACTCATGTTTTGGCCGAGAATCGTATTGAATGGCATTTTAATACGCCCGCTGCTATTCACTTTGGTGGCAATTGGGAGGCTAATATTAAGAGCCTCAAGGCGTATCTGTTCCGCGTTGTAGGCGTACAGATTCTCTCTTATAAGGAGCTGAGTACTGTACTCGCGCAGATATAGGCAGTAATTAATACTCGTCCACTGTGTCGAACTCTATCTAGTGACCCGTCGGAGTCTTTAGCTTTAACGCCGGCTCACTTCTTAAACACGACTCCTCTTAAGTATTTGCCCGCTATGGATGTTGATGAAGACAGACTGCATCTCCTTAAGCGTCACGCTCTTTTGGATAGATTAGTTCAATCGTTTTGGAGGCGTTGGAGAACAGATTATTTGCACACGCTGCAGTCGCGTCAAAAGTGGAATACTCCATCGAACCCAGTCACCGTTGGTACTGTGGTAGTTTTAATGACCGAGAATGCTCCCCCTCTACACTGGCCTCTAGGTGTAGTGGAGGAAGTTTTCCCTGATTCAAAGGGAGTAACGCGTATAGTAAGAATTAACGCAACCGGTTCATATTTACGTCCGGTTATCCGCCTCTGTCCTCTGCCTAATCAGCAGCAGGTTTCAACTTAGTTTAGTAGTTGTAGTAACGTTTTATATACATGTTTAATTTTTTGGAATAGGATAGCAGTTAGAGGTTACACCTGAATTTAGTTTTTGAATAGTTTCACGTATTGTTTTACTTTTGAAGGTAACCCTTCAAACCCGGGGGGAATGGTTGCGCCAACATGAAAAATATGATTGACATACGCTATTTCGTATATCTATCCCTTTGCCGCAAATCCTCGCGAGTGAACACGAAGATTCGCTCCGTCATTTTGTTTGGAAATGACTGCCGAATTGAATCGCATCACGTAAGCATACGGCGTGGCCACGCTCCGTGAAAATTATTGATATCTTTGGAATCATCGCGTTTTCGCATGTAATAAGACTATAATAAACAGTTTGTGATTAGCGTGTGATGATAGTAACTTGAAGCCCAGCTGCCCTTGAACCCTGGTGAAGTGTTTCAGTGCCACGACGACGCTACCACGCGGCTCCAGAAAAGGTTTGTGCTTCCTTCCCTAATTATTTTCGGGTTGTACTCTGATAACCAACATCCCCGCAACTCGAATTACCTATCATCAAGCGTTTGTCAATCGTTTTGCACCGCACCGCAGATACAGTCCACTAAACCATCCCTACGCGCCACCACTTACAAATTTCGCTTTTATAATATTAGTGTGAAGAGTGATATTACTTATTTTTAAAACAATCTTTTGTATTAAAAAAATGCGTTGTTAGGAGAAACACTATCACTATACTCCAATCAGCCACAGTGTGACTGCGGAACCACCCCACAGACGATGCCCCATCTCCTGTCCTGCTCCTTATGTTAAAACACCTGCGCCATGCAAGACCTTTGTGAGGCCAGCGCTAAGGCTATCGACGTGGACCAGACTGAAGTGGACTGTATTGGTGGTTCGGTTGGAGTCTTGTTGTAGATAAGTATTTTCATTTCCTCAACAAGACTCCAACCGAACCACCAATACAGTCCACTTTTGATTACAGATACCGGGACTGGTGAATGTAAATAAAAGCTTGTAGAAATCATGGAGGTAAAAATGTACTACGCACGCACGCACGTACGTAGTACATATTATCTCAGTGGTAGAAATAGTCATCAAGCTACCAGATCGTAGACAACGGGAAAGAGTAGCAGTATTACCTAAATATCCTTACCCATCATCTTCATTCCAAAAAATTTAATGTATGTGTACTCGTCATGGTTTTTATTCGTACGTTTTAATGAATTTATTTATTTTATTACAAAAACATTTTAAAACAAGGCATTGTTACTAATGACAACTCATTCAAATTTTTTGACAAGTGGCATGTTTTCTTCTTTTTACTCGATAAATATTCTTTTTGGCCGGAAGTTAATAAGTCCTTTTTACCGTTAACGTGTGAATTTGTGAATCTATCTGTTGCATCATAGTCATAACTCCTAAGCGGATGAACCGATTGTGATTTAGTATTTTTTGTTTGAAAGGTGACATTATCAGAAGTGTTCTTAGCTATGTTTGATAAAAAACGGGGTTTAAATTGGGGTGTTTTTGCAATATATCGTGTCATCTATTATGTCGAGTTGTTGTGTCAGTTGTTATAGTATGAGCCAACACCTAAACGGCAAGATTGCAGCGACCTAGAAACAGTGCATGGAAACAGCCTTACACGTGTAGCCTAAAGCGCTGATGCCGCACAGTGACGTGGGTCATACGATGCCCCTGTTTACCGGATGCAGGTGTTTTTCTAGAAATAAGTAATTATGTGAACTTTAGCGATTCATTCTGTATCTAGTATCGATCGGAATAGGAATTCTATTTTTGTTATAATTAATATTGTAATTTTACTTTAATTAAATATAGTTTAAAATCATTTTGGTTTTTTTTGGGTCCTCCGACAGCGACGTACATATTTGGCGCAGTCGGTAGGATACTCGAGGCGTCTCGAGTTAAGCTAGATAGGGCTATTCTTATATCGAATACCATCCCGCTAATTCGCTACCGCCGTCGTGAGCGATCGCGATCACCGAGTATCCTGAACAAGAACCTGACGTCCTGCGCGGAGGAGAAATCCAGACATCGATCCCAGAGGTACCAAAATGCAGATTATGTAAGTACACTGACAATCGTTTCTGTGAGTTGCTTTCAATTCCCTTCCCCCTTATCTATAGTGGTTAATTTTAATAGCAATCATTTTTCACCCTAAGCAATCTACGCCAGAAGGGCCATCGCGCTCTAGATTAGCACGTAGAATAGATATAGACCTAAATAGAGATATCAGTGTAGATTTAGATATTACAGTTGATAGTCTAGAGAATTCGTTAAGGTTAGAGAGTTTTGAACCTGTCATAATGTCCGACCCCGATTTGATTTTTAAGACCTTACGTTTAGTTCCGGATTTCGACGGTAATCCACACATCTTACCAAGATTTATACATCTTTGCGATCAAATTGCTTCTGAGTATTTAGGAGCTAATCCCGAAAATGCGTTGGCTAAGCTATGTCTAATAAACGGCATTTTAAATAAAATAACTGGACCTGCCGCGCGTATTATAAATTCAAACGGCATATCTGAAGATTGGGATAGTATTAAAACGTGTCTTATAAATAATTTTTCTGACCAGAGAGATGAGACCGCTCTTTACAATGATCTTATGCTAGCAACTCAGGGAAACAATTCACCTCAAGAGTTTTATGATATATGCCTTAATCTATTCAGCACCATTATGACGTATGTTACTCTACACGAGACTATTCAAACAACCATAGATGCCGAACGTACCCTGTATCGGAAGTTAACCATGCAGGCATTTGTTCGTGGTTTAAAAGAACCGCTGGGTTCACGTGTACGATGCATGCGTCCTGATAGTGTCGAAAAAGCGCAAAAATCGCTTAAATTTGTGCAAGAAGAATTGAACGTTCTTTATTTGCAAAACCGTCATGAACCAGTAACTGATAAAAAGTCAAATATACAGTTAAACAAGCCGTTGCCGATGGTTTCAACGACACATGTTAACCCTATACCTAAAACGTTCAATTTTAATGCACGAGTGGAGCCCACTGCAAACTTTCAGCCGCTTCAGACATGGAGACCGAATTATCGGGTCAATCAGCCTATCCCGTTTGGGAATGTTTCCGGAATGCCTTTGCATTCACAGCAGATGTATCGCGCGCCGATGTCGCATACGCAGCAAATGTTCCGCGCGGCTCCGCCGAATTATAACCGTTTTAACAATAATTTCCACATGCAACCGCGAGTTGCCCCTCAAAGTTCTGGCCCTAAGCCTATGAGTGGCGTTAGCCATTATATTACTAGGGAAAAGCCAACGTTTGGCCAACCAGCAAATCGTGACTGGCGTATGAACGGAAACCCGCCGCCATCTAATTACTTTAAAACTAAAGAGATGAATATGAACGTATGTGTAGACGATGGAGGTCAACTTTATTACTATCCAGAATATTCCATTGAACCCGATTATAATTGTTACATGGAAAATCCTGAATATTTTAACATAGTACCAGCATATTGCGCAGGTACTGATTTGAGTCACGAAAATATCGGTGTAGATTTTCCAGTCGGTTCAACTAAAGAATCTGAAACATCCACATCTAAATTTGCTAGCGATGAGGATTTTCAGAGGCGGATGAAATCAGACAAGTCAAAATAGAACTAAATTTACAGACACAAAGACAGCTTCCATTTATTCAAATTTCACAGCCGCCTTTAAGATTACTAATCGATACGGGCGCAAATCAGTCTTTCATTAGCCCCGAAGCTGTACAAACATTTTTCAGTAACTTTCCTTTGAATTTCGATCCCTTTGAGGTCACAAATGTACATGCTACAACAAGAAATAACTATTCTATAAACATTCCTACATTTACTGAATTTCAGGAACACGATGATATTAAATTATTTATTTACAAATTTCATGAATTCTTTGACGGGCTTATAGGATTGGATCTACTGAAAAAATGGGAAGCTAAAATCGATCTTAAAGATAAATTGTTAATAACGCGTAATTCTACTAACTCAATCAGTATACAACTCGCGTAATGTAAACCTATACGAGGATGTCATACCGGCCAACTCATCAAAAATACTGCGAGTACCGATTAATTTACATGATGGCGATGCGTTAATTTCCGAGCAGACTATAGCAAATTGCATTATTAAAGATTGTATAACTACGGTAAAAAATAACCGCGGCTTTTTGGAAGTCTTTAACCCCACTTCACATGATTTGATATTCTCAATGGATCGTGCCGTGCAAGCGGAGACTTATAATATTCAGTGCGAACGTACCGAACAAAAATCTTATGATATTCATCACTCACACATCGAACAGATGTCAGTAAGAGCAAAAGACGTTATATCACGTTTGCGGACGGACCATCTTAATGACGAAGAACGTATTAACTTAGAAACCTTATGTGGAAATTACTCCGATATATTTTACATAGACGGAGAGGCTTTAACATTTACTAATAAAATAAAACATCGTATTCGTACCACCGATGAAGTGCCGATTCACACAAAAAGCTATCGGTATCCGTACATACATAGAGATGAGGTCAGAGATCAGATTAGCAAAATGTTAGATCAGGGCATTATAAGACCATCAGAGTCTGCCTGGAGCTCGCCTATTTGGGTCGTTCCAAAATCGACAGACGCTTCTGGGAAAGCCAAGTGGCGCATAGTAGTCGACTTCAGGAAGTTGAATGAGAAAACCCATGATGACAAGTATCCCATTCCGAATATTAATGACGTTTTGGATAAACTTGGGAACTGTCAATACTTTACAACTCTTGACCTTGCAAGTGGATTTTACCAGGTGGAGATGGATGCCATCGACATCCCCAAGACCGCATTTAATGTGGAAAATGGCCACTATGAGTTCTTACGAATGCCCATGGGGTTAAAAACGCACCATCGAAATTTCAACGTGTTATGGACAATGTCCTCAAGGATCTCCAGAACACGGTCTGCCTATTTTATTTAGATGATATCGTGGTCTTTAGTACATCCCTGCAGGAACACATAATTAACCTTGAAAAGGTATTCAAAAAATTACGGGAGTCAAATTTTAAAATACAATTAGACAAGTCAGAGTTTCTTAAGCTAGAAACATCTTACCTAGGACACGTTATAACAAGAGAAGGCATCAAGCCAAATCCAGACAAAATTATCGCAATACAAAACTACCCTATCCCAACTACGCCCAAAGAAATCAAACAATTCCTTGGTTTAGTTGGGTACTATAGAAAATTCATCCCGGACTTTGCCCGCGTAACAAAACCACTGACGCAATGCTTAAAGAAAGGTAGAAAAGTAATAATTAACTCCGAATACACCGCCAGCTTTGAAAAATGTAAAGCCCTAATAACCAATGATCCGATTCTACAATACCCTGACTTCCATAAGGAATTCATTTTAACTACTGACGCCTCTAAAGTCGCGCTAGGTGCTATCCTATCACAGGGAACGGTTGGCGCTGATAAACCTGTTTGCTATGCGTCCCGCACACTCAATGAAAGTGAAACAAACTATAGCACGATCGAAAAAGAACTTCTCGCTATAGTTTGGGCCACAAAATACTTTAGACCGTATTTGTTCGGGAGAAAATTTAAGATCATTACAGATCATAAACCACTTCAGTGGGTAATGAGTCTGAAAGAGCCCAGCTCTAGACTTACTAGGTGGAAGCTTAAACTATCCGAGTATGACTTTACTGTAATCTATAAAAAGGGTACAAGTAACACAAACGCGGACGCCCTCTCCCGTATTCAAATACATAACGAGGAAACTTGCTCTTTAGCAGTAAATACTTCTGAACGCCCAGCTTCAATAAGTAACTCGTCCACGGTATCAGCCCACACCAGTCAGGAAAATCCCATCCTCGAGGTTCCGATTGTTGACCAACCGTTAAACAAGTTTCATAGACAGATTTGCATAACTGTAGTTGGTGATATAAAAAAACGCCCTTCAGCATCCAAGCCCTTTGATACACATACCAGAACAGCCGTCCAAGTATCTCAATCTAATTTAGAATCAGATATTATTAACATTATCAAGGAATATGTAAACCCAGAAGTTCAAACTGCGTTAAATCCACCTCTGGCAATGTACGAAATCATACCGATTATTCAAGATAAATTTAAAAGCTCGGCAATGAACCTTGTATTAGCCAAGAGAGAGGTCGAAAACGTTAAGGAATATTTAAGGCAACAAGAGATCATTAAGCATTACCACGATGGGAAAACAAACCACCGTGGAATAAACGAATGCTACTTAGCCCTCTCCGAACGTTACTATTGGCCAAAAATGAAGAATGAAATAACAAAATTCATCAACGATTGTACTATCTGTGGCCAAGTGAAGTATGATCGTCATCCTATAAAACAATGTTTTAATATAGTACCCCCGGCTACCAAACCATTTGAGACCGTTCATATTGATCTGTTAACAATCCACAATGAAAAATACCTAACAATTGTGGACGTATTCTCCAAATGCGCACAGGCTTATTATATACGAGATGGTACAGCAGTTAGTGTCTTACAAGCATTACTGAAATTCTGCACACATCACGGCCTACCTTTAACCATCGTATCGGATAACGGTACGGAATTCACCAACCAACTATTTAACGAATTAATTAACCTGCATAAAATAATTCATCATAAAACTCTGCCACATGCTCCAAATGACAATGGGATTGTGGAGCGTTTTCACTCATCTCTATTAGAACATTTACGTATCTTAAAACTAACCCATAAAGATGATGATGTAATCAACCTCGTCTCGTATGCGATATTAGCATACAATAGCGCAATACACAGTTTTACTAAATGCCGTCCATTTGATATCATAACTGGACACTTCGACCCGCGAGATCCTTTTGACGTAGATCTATCCAAACATCTCTTACAAAAATACACACAGAATCATAAAGAAAAGATCAAGTTAGTCTACAACTTAATAAATGAATCTTCCCTCGAAAACCGTACGAAAATTGTAGAAAACCAGAACAAAACTCGCGAGCCTGAAGCCGAATATCAGCCCCAACAACGTATCTTCATCAGTAACCCTTTAGCGAGTCGTCAAAAATTAGCCGCTAGGTACACCCACGATACCGTATTAGCCGATCTACCTATACACATTTATACATCCAAAAAGCGAGGTCCCGTCGCTAAAAGTCGGTTAAAAAGAGTACCTAAAAGCGCTCTATTGTTACAGGGTGCTACTGGTCCTGACTGTTCCTTTGATAGCAGCCCAGGAAACATACCAAAAGATAACACTTGAAAGCTTGGACGATGGTCCAGGAATACTTCCCTTTCGGCTTGGTGCAACTAAACTTATAACTCATTATCATACCTTCTTGCAATACATTCAAATTAGAGATATCGACCTAAATATTAAAATGTTACAGGATCAGATAGATAACTTTAGGCAAAAGTTAGATAGTAATATGCATGCGTTGTATGAGATTCAATTAGAATATCTTTCAAAAAAACTACAAAGCGTCGTATACCAATTAGAAACCATAAAACCAGGACGTGTAAAGCGAGGTCTCATAGATGGATTAGGTTCTATTATAAAAAGTATCACAGGAAATTTAGACTACTCAGACGCGGTCAGATACGATAATACTATCAAAATCCTTCAGGAAAATGACTACAGAACCACTGAAGAACTAAATAACCACATCAGTTTCAGTAAGGAGTGGATGGCCCAGTATTCCAATGTAATCGAGCAATGTAATCGAGCTAACCAAGTTAAAATCAATGAAACACTAAAATTATTACTAGATGGAGATGCTTACAAAGATTATAGTCTTATAAGATTTGCAAAATTCGGACAGTGTTTAACTATATTAACTGAAAATCTAGATGAAGTACTAAACGAGTTGGTAAGAGTTGAGAACATACTAGCATTTATTCATAGCTCAAGTACACATCATTCCATGATCAGCATAGATGTTTTAAGCCATATGATTAATAGATTAGTTAAAATCTACGGTAGAGATAAGGTAATAGATTTAGAACTCAGAGAATACTATGACGTTATAAATGATTTTATTTCTGTAAGTTGGTTTGTACAAACGCTTTTACATGTCTAACATATTTTTTTTTTAAAACTAGATGAGGTCGGCGTTTCTTATCTGACTACTCTGAGAAGAAAGGCCGAAACAAACTCAGAGGTCACAGTCTCTTTTAAAGTCCTGACAAAATCTTGGTTCGATCATGTGAAGACCATGTAGACTGATGTCTGAAATGGTCTTTTGAGGAAAGAACCAGCCAGATTGAGTGGACCTGTCCAGTCAGTGCACGCATTTGTCAATAACCGAGCAGCTCAACTCAGAATTTAAGGAGCTCAACGATTCGACGAACAATACCAAAGAAAGGACATTCGGGTAGGCCGCATAAACTACTCAAACTGCCAGACCATGATTAAAAACTAAGATAAATTAAAAAACAAAATAATGATCCACATAGTCTTCACATTCACAATAATTAAAATAAAATAATATAATACTTTAAAAAGTAAATATTCTTGTCATTGCAAGAAAACAAAAAAAAAAAAAAAAAAAAAAAAAAAACAAAATTCATGGTGCAAAATATTTAAACAAAAAAAAAAACTAAATTAATTTAATTGGAGCAGCTCACCCCCAAGCCGTTTTATCCTCAACGTAATCTTTAATGCTATAAAAGGCTTTTTGGCACAACTTACGTTTAATGAATGATTTAAATTTATTAAGACTTAGATTTTGTACGTGGCTTGGAAGCATATTATAAAAGCGCACACATTGACATCTAAACGAGCCACCTATTTTCTTGAGCCTTGTTGTAGGTATTACAAATTTGTGTTTGTTCCTAGTATTTATATAATGGATATCACTGTATTTTTTAAACAATTTTATGTTTTTATGGGCATATAAAAGATTTTCATAAATATACTGAGAAGGCACAGTCATTACATTAATCTCCTTAAATTTCTCTCTGAGAGAGTGTCTCGGGCTTAATTTATAAATTGATCGAACAGCTCTTTTCTGCAAAACAAAGATAGTCTGGATGTCAGCGGCATTTCCCCACAACAGAATACCGTACGACATTACACTATGAAAATAGCTAAAGTATACTAAACGGGCTGTCTCTATGTCCGTTAAATTACGAATTTTTCTAACAGCATATGCTGCGGAGCTTAGCTTCTTTGACAATTTATCTATATGTGGGCCCCACTGAAGCTTAGCATCCAAAGTTAAACCTAAGAATACTGTGCTATTTTCAGGATTCAATTCTTCGCCCTTTATCAGCACGTCAGTTTTCACCTGCCTAACGTGAGGTAGGGTAAACTTAATGCATTTCGTTTTTTTTTCATTAGGAAGTAAATTGTTAACATTGAACCAGTGAACTACTTTTGAGATCGCGCTATTTACATCGTCAGTAACCAGCTGCTGGCGTTTAAGTTTAAACAAAAGTGAAGTATCATCCGCAAACAACACTATATTATGGTTATCCTTTATGAGGTAAGGCAAATCATTAATATAAATAAGAAACAAGAAAGGACCAAGAATCGAGCCCTGCGGGACTCCCATTGCTACTATAGATCCAGGAGATCTTTTTCCATTAACGTCAACGCTCTGAATCCTATTACTCAAGTATGAAGTAAGAAGATCCAGAGCGCTGTTCCGGATCCCGTAGTGGCGGAGTTTCCTGATTAGGGTTTCATGAAGAACATAATCAAATGCCTTGGACAAATCACAAAAGATGCCCAAGGCATCGCACTTATCCTCCCATGCATTATAAATATGTCCCAAAAGCTCAACACCGGCATCAGTAGTTGAACGACCCCTTGTAAAACCGAACTGTTTGCTATGTAATAATTTATGTTTATTAAAAAATCTTTGCAATTGCTCTAAAATTAATTTCTCAAATATTTTACTAAAAGTAGGTAGTACTGAAATAGGTCTATAATTTGTAGGGTCTGATGTACTACCTGATTTAAACAAAGGTATTATTTTACTATTTTTCATTAGGTCAGGAAACTCCCCACAGTCGATACAATTATTAAAGATAATAGCTAAACTAGGTGCGACAATATCAATAATAGACTTGGCGACTTCAACAGAATGACCCCACAGATCAGCATTCTTTTTAACATTTAATGTGTGAAAGGTTTTAATTATGTCTCTACAAGTAATATGTTCAAAAATAAATTCCGAATCGCAAACATTAACATTTTCTTTTAGCAAAGACTCAGCAACAGATGGTGATGAGTTTAAGGATTTAGTAGTAGAAACGGGAATATCTGAAAAGAAATTTTCAAAGGCCAGTGCGACTTGTGAGTCTGATTTTATGATGTTGTCATTAATAGACAGGCTGTAGTCAATATTTCGGTTACCAGATCCTCCCGTTTCACTATTAATAATATTCCAAGTCGTTTTAATAACATTACTACTGTTTTTAATCTTCGAACTCAAATAACGCGACTTGGCCAAAAAACAAACTTTTTTAAATAATTTTGAATAATTTCTAACATATAAATTAAATTCAGCAGTGTTTACATAAGTCCTTTCATCGTACAGCTCATAAAGCCGTGTTCTACTTTTATGAATACCAATGGTAGTCCAATCACTGAATGATGCATTACCATTAACGGAGATTGTCTTGGGAATAAAGGTGGAATTAAATTGTTTACAGTATATACTAAAAAAATCATCATATTGATGATTAGGTTCAGCATGAATTGGCAAAATTGGTAATTTATCAATGAGTTTAACTTTAAAGGTTATTAAACCAGGATATTATTATTCAGGCAGTCAAATAGTAATTATATTTAAATTCCCGATATTTGCTACAGAAATATACGACCTCTATAAATTGTCAATAGCCCCGAATAAATTTAGGCAATCCCTTATTCCCCCTTATCCTTTGATTGCAACAAGCAGGAAAGGTTATGTGTACATAGAGGCTGAATGCCCGAAGTACGACAACTGGTATCTCTGCGGAGAAAAGATGAGTCACCATCTGCGGCAAGACCCTGATTGCATACAGAAACTTATTATGGACCAGTCTCTCGATGGAAGCTGCGAAATTGTAACTACATTATTATCAAGAATAACTATGAAGGAGTTGGATGAGAAGCACTACGTCATATCATTTCCCAACACAACACAAATACACACCTTATGCGGACGAGAAGAATACACCCTATTGAATGGTAGTTACTTGGCTACTATACCCGTGAACTGCTTCCTGTATACCCCAGAGTTCACCATCACTAATCTCAACGATCATGTGGAAGGACAACCAATCAAAATTACGAAACTAACTTACAATGCAGAAGACCACCCAGAACCAGTACAAATCAACCTCAACTCGATCGATCTTACTAAACTACACGATGCCCAATATGAAGTACTGTCGCAGCCTCCCCTGCGTGTGCAACAATTACCAGCGGAATACTTATATCATACAACGATCCCGTTTTACGTCGTAATATCCAGTATATTTGCACTTGGCACATTCATCATTCTAAGACACCGTAAGAAATCAAAATCTGAAATCAAGAAACAACCTACAGGAGATGAGACTTATGCGGAGCCTGAAGCATCTGGAGTACCGAAGACAACTTCAGCAATATTTTCTCAGTTAAAACTTCAAAAATAATTGCTGATCTGACGGTGGAGGTGTTATAGTATGAGCCAACACCTAAACGGCAAGATTGCAGCGACCTAGAAACAGTGCATGGAAACAGCCTTACACGTGTAGCCTAAAGCGCTGATGCCACACAGTGACGTGGGTCATACGATGCCCCTGTTTACCGGATGCAGGTGTTTTTCTAGAAATAAGTAATTATGTGAACTTTAGCGATTCATTCTGTATCTAGTATCGATCGGAATAGGAATTCTATTTTTGTTATAATTAATATTGTAATTTTACTTTAATCAAATATAGTTTAAAATCATTTTGGTTTTTTTTGGGTCCTCCGACAGCGACGTACATATTTCAGTTGACAAAAATATCTATTTAGTCCGTCAGTTCGATAAACTAAAAATACTGGACACGTATTTTTCTTTTGCCACGTAAACAAAGAAAATACGACGATACAGTGCGTTGAAATATCGTGTGACGTCACGGTGTGCTACACTTTATACTGACAAAGTGACGTCACAAGCCCTCACTCCTGAACTTTGGTGTGCTTTATCTTTGTCAATATTTATTTATTTGATAAAGCGAAAAATACTGATCCAATATTATTTGATAATCTCACTGAACGACTAAATAGAATTATCAGTTTTTAGCCAGGAAACATCCCTATTACGTGTTCAATAGATTGCCGATCGAAGCGTGTCTACCAGTAGTAGACACGCTTAATTATGTAGCATGAAATAAAAAGGTAAATTATTAACCGAGCGAAACATATACTAAATGGGCGACTATTATACTAAGTGACTATTTATCCGGTTTGAATACGGTTTAGGAGGTTTATGTGAGCTGCGGCTATAATATTATTACATAATTACTTAATTGAATTTGGGGTCCTATTTTTCTATGTTAGCATATTATTCCTTTGAAAATAACAATAAACCGACGAGGCGACATCGTTGTGCAGCGCGCGAGTTCGGATGTATTCGTGTTTTCAACGAATTAGTCCAAGAGTGAGCGAAGCGAGATCGGCAGGCTTATTACGTATCTTTTGCAAGAGCAAAACGATAGCGACTTTTGCGCAATAATTGCTCTTCCATACAAAAGTTTTAGAGTTTTTGGAGGTTTTTTTAAAAAATAAATGCATTTGACAAACAGCGAGCGCTTAGTAAACGATTGTGTAGGACCTACCATACCTACCATAAAAAAAGAAATTATTGAATTGGTCCAACGCAAATTTCTTCGAGCAGTGCACTGTCGATGCTTTAAAAAGAAAATTTCTTAACAATTACTCCTACAAAAATATGACCTTTTACCTCTAAAATCCAGACGCACCCTACTTGAGATGATGACCCTATTTAGTATATGTCGTAATAAAGTTGACTGTACAGATATAGTGAACAGTTTGTGCTACCTGATCCCTCGCACCGTACATGGTCGAGAGGTTCGCTCAAGACACTTGTTTGCAACTCCTTTTTGTAGAACCAACTCAGGCGTACGCTCACCGCTGTATCGATTAGTTGACACCTACAATGGGCAGTTTGGTTCACTTTTACTCTGTTTATTTTTATATAGTTATCTTTAGCAACTAGTAGTTCTGTTTATCAAGATGTGGATAACGTTGTGAGTAGTGTAATTGTTACCTTTATTATTAAGTTCTAACCTATGTATAGTTATTAATACACGGCTGTTTGTTGTCCCTAAATAAATAAATAAATAAAATAAATAAATATCTACACTAATAATTCGTAATTCCGACTTTTATGACATAAAGCGTTTGATCGCTATCGCTTTGCTCTTGCAAAAGATACGTAATAAGCCTGCGGGAACTTAGGGCACCCGACACGGATAGATTCAATTCTAAGGTCTCCGTCGACAAACTCTTATTTTGAAGTCGCAGTTTTAATCATTTTTATTCGCCCACTGTGTGTCGCCCACTTGGTATTTCAGTAAGCCATATTCAGTATATTTTACACCTTTAATTTGAATTTATTTTCGCTCGTTTAAATACTTTCCAAATAAAAATGTGTCGTGAGTTTTTTAAATTTCACCTGTTAGAAGCTAAACCGACCGAAAAGAGCATGTTTATTTTAAAGGACCTTCGATAGGCCTCTGAGAAGTCTTTTAGAAGGACGCAATTATTAACAAAAAAATAATAATTTTATTTTGTATATGGTGTGGTCAAATTTGAAGAGTCTACCTATACACCTCTTTGCCTCATCATCATCATCATCAACCACAGCCCGACTTCGCCCACTGCTGGGCATATATTATATTATCTGTGGCATATGCCTCTCTTTTCTTGTGCCATTCCCCAAGCTCCCACGCCAACCTCATCCAGGTTCTGCCCGCGATGGCAGCAAACTCGTCTGCCCAACTCGTCTGCCGCTGGAAGACAAACATTTCTTCTGCCAGTCCTTAGACGCCACTGGGTCATTGCCTACTTACCTACAACTACTGGGTACGATGCCCTAAAAAGGATTTTTTCATTCATACTGCGCTACCCCGGGGAGATAGCGCAGTTATGTGGGACTCGAATCCACTAAAACACCACGGTGTCCTCCTGTGCCGCTTATGGCGGAAACACGGGCACGCGTTAGCACTCACCGCGAACCCACCACGGCTGTCCGACACTTCTCTGGGGTGCCCCACCCCATCACCGGTGCACCAGAAAACATTGTACGCCGTGACCGCGCCACGGACCAAACCAGCACACAGGTGCCAGACGACACCGTGTATGGCACTCTTTGTCCCCCTGTAACGGGTCAGGTCACTAGTCCCGCCACCTACCACTTTTCGGCCTCAAGGGATCGGGACCTCCCACCAGACGGTGGAGAACCCGTCAAGGCCGCGGAAGGTATGGAGAGCGGCGCACCGGTAGTACAGTATTACACGGCAGGAGAGGAGGTACTGGGGAGGTATCTCCAGTACCTCCTCTCCTGCCGTGGCTGTCAACCCTCAGCCGCGATATCGTATGGGACCTGGGACGCTCCACACGACATCGCGGCCCGCCTCAGTTTTAATGTCGCCTCTGCTACCAAGCGGCACTGCAACCTACTTGTTGGCCGCTATGTCGTCAGCTTAATCGGTAAAAGCCCTGACGAGCGGCCTCTCCTCGAGTTCCTCTTTACTTCACCGTGGGTGACCAAGCCACATAGCCGTGGGCTACTGGGTCCCCCCGCCTTACCAATGCGGGAACCCAACGGGGGTTAAAAAAGATTTACCTGCGATTTTTTTTTCCGTCTTGGGCCTTTACCAATTTGGCATACCTACTTCATAATTTGTTTGATTTGTCCCCCGTCACCCACGAGACCCATGGGAGTGTCAACGAAATAGTCGGCTTATTTCTTAGAGTCTGTCTTCTTCTTGTCTTATTCTTCTTTTCCAAATAGAATGGAAACTCTTTAAATCGTTTGGGCCCAGTAGGTGGCCATGCCAATAGCAGCGTCAGTCGGGTTCCGTGCCCCTGGTTTCGCAATTTTAATACAGCAGATAACCGGCGATTATTCGTCGATTGCGTTAACAGGCGGATAATCGAATTTTGAGAAACCGGTGGTTAGCCTGCTTGAAAATTTCAGATCATAACCGCGGATAGCTAAGATTTTATTTTTCAAGAGTGAGCTTGAAAACTTATAGTGCCTCGCCTTGCATAGGTTAGCATTTACAAGAAGAAAATTTAGCCAGACACGGAAACCAACTTTGTCTATGTAGGTAATGATTCTTCCGGTCACAAAAATTGGCACCCTCAAACGCAGGGCCTGATTTACACACATGTTGAGTAGGTAGGGCCTGGGGCGTAAGGACCGACAGGGCGCCGGGCTTGCCTTTGCAAGCCATACTTATTCACAGAATAAAATTTGGAAATTTGATAGTTCAAGCGTAAAATACTAAAGCCTACCTACCAATTGTACGTTCTTCGCTTCGATCGTCCTTCGTCTTTGCTATCTATCTAGCTAGAAACATTCGTTCAATTAAGCAGTAGCGTATTTACGCTTAGGCCAAGAGGCCCATGGCGGGGCACGAAACATGGAGCGGCGCAAGCCAGCCTTGCTAGCATGGAATATTGTTCTTTGAGACAAGCACTACTACTCTTCTAGCCTCTACTAACTCTACCAGCCTATCATTTTTAGGGTTCCGTAGCCAAATGGCAAAAAACGGAACCCTTATAGATTCGTCATGTCTGTCTGTCTGTCTGTCTGTCTGTCTGTCTGTCTGTCCGTCCGTATGTCACAGCCACTTTTTTCCGAAACTATAAGCACTATGCTGTTGAAACTTGGTAGGTAGATGTATTCTATGAACCGCATTAAGATTTTCACACAAAAATAAAACAATAAATTTTGGGGGTTCCCATACTTGAAACTAAAACTAAAAATATTTTTTTTCATCAAACCCATACGTGTGGGGTATCTATGGATAGGTCTTCAAAAATGATGTAGAGGTTTCTAAATATCATTTTTTTCTAAACTGAATAGTTTGCGCGAGAGACTCTTCCAAAGTGGTAAAATGTGTGTCTCCCCCCCTGTAACTTCTAAAATAAGAGAATGATAAAACTGAAAAAAAAATATGATGTACATTACTATGTAAACTGCCAGCGAAAATTGGTTTGAACGAGATCTAGTCAGTAGTTTTTTTTTAATACGTCATAAATCGTAAACCGCAATTTACCAACGGAACCCTTCGTGCGCGAGTCCGACTCGCACTTGGCCGGTTTTTTTCAGCAAAAGTCGGCAACGTTATTTACCTGTTTGACGGAGATGACAAAATTATCGAGATCGATTCACTGGCTACTGAAAAAAAATATTTTTGGGACAAGGCGGGCGGTAGGTATATTCATAGTTAGCCTAAGGTGGTCAGGTTCAGGACTCCAATTCAGACGCTGCTCAAACGCTGGAGAGAGGGGGCGCCACAGCCAGGTTTCTGCCCCAGTTCGAAAAAAATCATAGATCTGGGGCTGCTGGAGAGATTAATAAAATATCTAAGTAGGAAAATGTGTTGCACCGACCCCAAATAACATGGCCAAGATCAGAAAGGTTATGATGATGAGAACTAAAATGCAAGTACTATTATTTATTTATATATAATATAGATTACTGAACTATCTATCTACTCTTTGTAACTTCAAATAACTAAGAATACGTTACTTTAATTAATTAATTTAATAAAACTTCTTCTTTCTTATATTTTTCTTGTTACTTTCTTTTAATATTTTCTTTATTTAAAGATTTTTCATCAATATTTTTTTATCAAGCTTTTAAGCTTACCTACCGTGCATTGCCATCCAAAATAAACCTCTATGCAAAATTTCATCACAATCGGTTGAGGATAACTGCTTTAAAATTCAGTTGCAAAATTTGACCCGAACATACATACATACATAAATACATTGCAAGGTAATAAAATATACGAGTTTAATACGAGTTAAAAAATATACGAGTCCTTACCTATGTGTAAATTCTAGTTTTATGTCCAAATACAAAAACAGGTATTTTTAATAATAAAACAACAGTTTAAATAATAATTTTAATCGATCAATGAATCATCTTCTAAATAAAATCGTTTTTAACACATAAAATAAAGAAAGATACCTAATGTATCTAATTTTGCGAATGACTCGATTGTTAATAAAAGTAATACGTTGATTCGTCGTCGAATGATAATAATTTTATTATTTACACAAACAACACTTGCCTGCAATGAAACTAATTGAATTCGATTTGTTTTAACATTTGCAAAATATCAGTCGACAATTTTGGTATAATCCATATAAAACGTAAGACAGAAAATAAATAAGACCTGAATAAAATGTTTTTAAACATAATTTTCAAACATTTAGAACAAAACTTTTAAGTTCTAAAATAAAATAGTGTAATTTCAAGTTTGATTGCACGCAAGTTTACATCAAAACACGATTGGCACAGAAACGGACAAAGAGAAAAAAAAAAAAAACAAAAAACGTCGAGAATTCATGCGTATTAAAAAGTTTACTTATTCGAATGTAGGTACACTTGTTCGATATTGTTCGCTTACGTTACTTCATTATAATAGGAGTATTATCATTTATGATACAAATATATTTACAGTTCGTAAGTGGCTAACGGCTTAACTAATGAAGGCACCAGAGTGAGGTCGGTGGAGGTATTACACCTGGAACAGAGACAACCATTTAGGAGGACACTTATTAAAATAAACATAAATAATCTTTTATCATCATCATCATCTGCCAAGCCTTTTTTCCCAACTATATTGAGGTCGGCTTCCAGTCTAACCGGGTTCAGCTGAGTACCAGTGTTTTACATGGAGCGACTGCCTATGTGACCTCCACAACCCAGTAACTGGGTAACACGATACCTCATGGCTAGACTGGTGTCAGATCTCAAGCTTCTGACTACCCGTAACGAGTGTCAAAGATCTTCAAATGACAGCCGAGGCCAACGGCTTAATGTGCTTTCCGAGACACGGAGGAAACTCGGTATGTTGAAATGGTCACCCGTACACGGACCGACCTCGTCAAGCGTTGCTTAACCTTGAAGATCGACCTGTGCGGCTGTTATTATTTAACCACGAGCTCCTCCTACAAATAAGCTTTTATATTTAAAAAAAATGCATTGTCACGAGAAATCAACGTGCGTGCCAAATTTCAGGTCAATGGGGCACTGGGAAGTGGAGCAAATTTATCTTGCAAGATTTGATTATAGACAGCGGGACAGGTGACCCTAAAAATAGCTTGTAATAGGACTGACTGCAGCCGAAAATACACACGCATTTAATAGGGATGATTTCTGGGTAGAAAAATGATTAGTCTATTTAGTCCGTCAGTAAATAATATTGGAGCCGTATTTTTAGCTTTATCAAATAAATAAAAATTGACAAATACAAAGCTTTGATAGTTCAGGAGTGCGGGCTTGTGACGTCACTTTGTCAGTATAAAGTGTAGCACACTGTGACGTCACACGATATTTCAACGAACTGTATCGTCGTTATTTGTTGTTTACTTGGCAAAAGAAAAATACGTGTCCAATATTTTTAGGTTATCTAACTGACGGACTAAATAGATATTTTTTGTCAACTACCCTATTGCATAAAAATGTTCAAGTGCCAAGTTCACCAATCAGAAGTTATTATAGCATGCAAGGAACTTGCACGCTATAAGTTACAAGCACGTGTATTTTCGGCTTATTGTTTATAAGGGAATATATTTCAAGTTCCTCCCTACTATCAGGATGGGTTAAGTAAATTAAGGTTATGAATAAGTAGTTAAAATCTTACATTAAATCGCACGTAAAGACGCTGTTAGACATCCGTGCTCCAAACTATCGCATTTGTACCCAACGCACAAGATGGACAATTCTGAAAAAGAAAACATACAATAAGGATCGTAACAAACAAAAATACACGGCATTTTTATCTGAAATTTCTTAGTAGCATAAGCGCAGTCATGTAGTTTGTGGCTCATTCTCATAATGGGATACTTTTTGGTTGGCCTTATTGGTATCAAGCACTGGTGGTCAAAATCTTCGCTATTGGGCCATCATGCCATGCAAAGCCATGACAACTATCATCACAAAGTCAGTAGAGCAATGCTTCTTATAGCTTGTTTTAATCCGAAAAGGAACGACGATACGCTTTGAAATTTTTTTTCAGACAAAAGAATTTTTCAAATTGGACTACTGTATAAAAAGTTATGCGTGGTCATACATAAAAATATACATGTCGAATTGAGAACCTCACCCTTTTTTATCGGGTATAAATATTTCTCTTTGTATCTCGTCGTTTTGTATAAAACAATATTTTAAAACACGTTAAAATCCGTTACGTATGCAGAAATCTTAAATAAGGGATCTCAGTACAGTTTTGAGGGCTGTGTCGCGCACATTTTTTTGTTATAAACTTATAACATTTCAGATATTAATGGTTGAATTTCGAAGCAACATTTAAAAAATTAAAGAATATCTACTGAATACTTACAACAATACTTTCGATTGCATTCGCTAATTGCTCTTCCATGATTTTTACATCGCCATGGTCCAGAACTTCCTGCAATTTAAATTGTACTTTATAGTATTCGTCAGAGATAGATTTGCTAGAAGATTTGGCTGAAACTGATTGAGAAAAGTATATTAAATGCATTTTCGTTCACGAATACTGGTTGCTTACTCTTGCAGCCTTATTGCGTAAGTGAATTCGGCAAGGCAAAGGGTTTTTACTCCATCAGTCAACCAACCACATAAGACAGAAATACACATCGCGTCTTTCATCTCGATTGTGATTTGTCAATTGATGGGGTCAAAAACCTTTGCCATGCCGAATTGACTTACGCAATTAGGCTTCTGAAATGTCAAATGTCCAGGTGCTTTTTGAAGGCCAAAAAATATAAAGGCTAAGGAAGTACTTCCATCATCGGACAACAAGACGTACGACGAGCCGCCATCGATACATGGAGGACAACCCGCACATATCCACTTAATATCGCTTACCATCAGGTTAGATAGTGGTAAAACGCGAGCCTAACAATAATAAAAAAACCGGCCAAGTGCGCGTCGCACTCGCGCACGAAGGGTTCCGTACCATTATCGCAAAAAACGGCACAAAAATCATGTTTTTGTATGGGAGCCCCACTTAAATATTTATTTTATTCTGTTTAGTATTTGTTGTTATAGCGGCAACAGAAATACATCATTTGTGAAAATTTCAACTGTCTACCTATCACGTTTCATGAGATACAGCCTGGTGACAGACAGACGGACCGTGGAGTCTTAGTAATAGGGTCCCGTTTTTACCTTTTGGGTTCGGAACTCTAAAAAGTAGTGCAGTAACAATTACCTCCTGACACAGTTTAACGGCGGCAGCGAGGTCGGGGCGCGCGGCGGCGAGGCGTGCGGCGGCGCAGGCGCAGCTCACGGACGCCAGGCGCGCGGCGCCCGCCACCACGCCCGCGTTACCCGCCCCCGCGGCGCCCGCCAGCGCGCCCCCACCGTACGACATCGACGACGCGGCACGCTGCCACTCCTTAACACCAACACACGTCAAAATAATACACACAACACGGTCAAAACAACTGTGCACCTCGCCCTCTAATGCGACCCTACGCCCGCCTACCCGCACGAGCGAACATCAGAGTGACGTCACAGCACCAGGTGCACAGTTATATTGTCCGAGTAGTACAGATGATGAACAAGTCACTGATCCACCAGCGAGCTTTGACACGACTATGCTACTTCTATAGTAAAACTCCATATAGAGGTTTCATCACATCAGACACATTCACTGTAAGTTACCGATCAGTAACGTCAATGACTGACGCATCATACCTTTTTTTTTTATCGATAGGCTCCCGTTTGACCATTACCTCGCCTGATGGTAAGCGATGATGTGGCCTACGGTGAAGCACGCTTGTCTAGAAGAAACCTATTCACTCTTGACTTAAAGACCCCAAGGTTGTAGCTATGTTGACTCCGGAAGGGAATTCCACTTCTTAGCTGTGCGCACAATGAAAGAATACCTTCGATAAGACAAGGGCATAATTGTTAAACATTCTAACAATGAGTTAAGTATACCAATGTACAACACTGTAAAACATTAAAAAATTATAAAACGTGCAAATAAGTCCTCGTCTTACTGAAGGTACGATATGTCCTAAGACTTCTTCTAAACCATATTTTTAACGTGACTGATCGGTAACAAGACGTTGAACGTACTATGTTCAGGTTGGCGTATGAACCATAACTGATAGGGTGCCTGAATTAGTTGAGCGGTTTGGAAATTATATGTTAACTGTCATTCGCCCGCTGACGTGCATCGACTATTGAACACCACTTCCTCACCGCGCACTTACTTCGGGCACCGTCACTCTAAAAGGTGGTTCAATAGTTTGCTAACGAACATAAACAACTGGTCGACACGGTCGTGTATCAATCAAAACGAACCGTGATTTCAATCTCTCTGGTGGATCAACGATTTAGGGATGAAATCTCCTAAAAAAACGGCATCAGTCGCATACGGCACTGTCTTATAGTGTACCAAAAAAAATATGTTAGACATGTAAAAGCGTTTGTACAAACCAACTTACAGAAATAAAATCATTTATCATTTATCATTTACCAAGTCAAAATATTCAAGTTTAACTCCGGTTGCAGATCAAGAGCCAATCGAAGTTAGTCTAGCTTAGTTCGCAGAGCTGAGATATGTTTTCAAACTTTAAACATAGTTTGCAATCTGCACATAAGTATAAAAATTACCTCAGCTATGCGAGTTAAGCTAAAGTAACTTAGCGTAGCTCTTGTTCTGCAGCCCATTTAGGGCCCAAACAAGCTCGCAGATTTTACGATGCGAGTTTTGTGTTTAGGCCTTTAAAAAATGTCCTGTGTCGTTCACGCTGACGCCAGTCGTCACTGATAGCGTTTTAGGGACATTCCAACCAGAATTTGCTGCAAAGCTGGTTCTTCAGCAGGTTCAAGCACCAATAGTGCTCTCGTTCTTCACAACTGCTCCACACGTTATAAGAACGTGCTATTTACCTGACAGTTGCTGTTATTTTTTGAACGAGAAGCGCTAATAACCGTCAAACACTCGAAAATTCTGTGAAATCCCACCATATAAACTTAAGTGAAGTGAGATTGAAGTGACCTATCAATCCTAGCATTTGTCGGGATAACTTCTCACTTCATAGTCACTTCAGTTAAGTTATCACAGTGAGTTTTTTACAGAATAGGACTACTCTGTTGCAGTCGCAGATTTGCGGAGAGATTCAATACGAAGAGTACAGTTAGTGTGCGAACTTAGTGAAACCAGCTCAGCAAAGATGATGTGATGATTTAATACGAAGAAGATTTTTTAAATTTTAAAGTATAAATCTTTATTTTTTTATCCAGCTGTCATGGTTCATTGATAATATGAAACTGGAGATGATCGATGACTAACTTATTTCGAAAAATCCAAGATTGATTTTATAATATCATGTAACGCATATAACCCCAATTAATAAAAAACAGGCGTATAACAAGAATACAGCCCCAAATTAATCAAAAACTCGTGTAAAATAACAAGAAGAAGACTAAACAAATGAAGAATCAAAAACTAAAAAATCAAATAATTAACCCAGGTTACCACATCATTAAATCATATCGACCAAAACCATTATTAGGTTGACATAATTCGATTAGTAAAATCAAACATTCATAATAATCAAATGCAGTTATAACTTTAGTCACAATGAAATGATATTAAATAATATTAATGAAAACAAACCGCTACCATACTGACCTCTGTATCAGTCTTAGCATCAGCGTCCCCTATAGACCTAACGAGCTCCTTCGAGATAGCCATTAAGAGGTAATTTGTAATTTTCGCTTTGGTTTCAGCAGTCACTTCTCTACTACTAATCAGGTTGATATCGTTGCACAGTCGGGCGAGGTCGTCGTCCGCGGTGTTGTGCACCCTCTCGAACAGATCCTCGATGAGCTGGCCGACCAGCTGACTGCGCATGGACGGGCACGAGCAACGACACTCCGACGTGATGTAGCTCATACTGTGGTGCATCCTCCCGTAATCTGTCTTCTTTGGTACCGCCGTGTATACAGAATAGCCTTCATCGATATATTCAGTTCTATCCGGCTTTAATTCTACGCGAGACGCGTGGAACGACTGCCTCATTGTTTCGCTTCTCATTTCTTCCAACTCCTCAGTTTTGATGGACAACTCGTGACTTAAAGTCTTTATCTTCTCGTCACACTTCCTTTTGCATTGTGTTAAAGCTTTCTGCGTCAAAGCAAGCTGCTTTTCCAGAGATTCAACCTGAGAACACATTTCTTCTTAGAATTTCTTCGAAGGCTTCCATGCATATATACACGTCACAATCACGGTACGGAGCATGCACTGTCGTGTGCCGAGCGATCGCAACGATCAAGATAAGTGTCAAGCGAACATGCATATTGCGTTAGATTAAAAAGCGGTAAACATTGGAAGCATTATAAAGTGCGTACCCAAAGCAACTACACATACAATTACTGAGCCATTATCTATTGTCTAAATAAATAAATCAACATAAATATAAAATAAAAAAGATCTACGGTGTAAATAAAGAAGATATCCCTCCTCCAATGAATAATGTGAAGGTACCATCTCCTTATTAGATAATTTATTAATCTTATATCCAATCCAGCGCCTAGTAAAATCCTGAAAAATATGTCCATCTTTCCTTATATCTATCGCACATACCTCCTCCTTCAATTCGCTATTCGTTACTTCTAAGTCTTGATTAGACTTGCTGGCCCGGGAGAGTTCTTTCCTGATCGTTTCCAGGTCTCCCATGAAACTCATTTCTGATTTCTTCACTGTTTCCTTCTGGACTTTGAGCTCGGTGTCTAAGTGTTTGTTTAATTTACGCAGTTGCTCTAACTCTTTCTGTAATCCAAATATAAATTAATGCAACAAATACTCGGCAAAATTCTTAGACTAATTACTGTTGGTGCAAAAAATAACTATTCAATATTTTTCGTTATCGATTAGACCTGTCGTACTGTATGGATCAGAATGTTGGACAGTAAAAAAATATTGATGAAATGGAATAAATAAATGAGATTGATGAGAATGTTGAGAATGTTGAGATGGATGTGTGGAGTGACGACAATGGATAAAGTGATAAATGAGTAAATTAGAGGGAGTTGGAAAGTGGCACCAATGACAGAAAAGTTGAAAGGAAACCATTTGTCTTGGAATGGTCATGTGATGAGGAGGGATGAAACGCATTTTACTAGAAGAGTTATGAATATAAATATGAATGAATGGAGAGGGAGGGGAACGCCAAAGAAAATATGGATGGACTGTGTTAGGAGTGATATGAAAAAAAGGGAGTCAGTGATAGCGTGACAGGAGACAAGACGGTATGGAAGAAGAAAACGTGCTGCGCCGACCCCAAGTAACGTGTGATAAGAACAAACCGTCAAAAGAGGAACTATAACTTTATTATGGTGTTCATCCTTCATATTATCGACAAATAAGTAGAAAGAAACTGAACATTACCTTGAACTTTGCATCGAGGGTCCTAAACGCCATTTCTGACCTCTTAGCTTCTACTTCTGCCTTTTCAAGCTCTGTTTGCAAACATGCGTTCTGATCCGATAGCATTTTGGTGTCTCTCTGAGCTTTCTCTAACGCTATGCGCATCCCTGATTCAGATTCTTCTGCTGTTCTTAACTTCTTCTTGAGCGGCTCGAAGCACTGCTTATATTGTTCACGCTCAGTTTCTAGTTTATTTACCTGAAATAGATCACAAAATATCTACTTTATATACAGTTTAGAAACCAGTGACAAATTTTTACAAACTGAAAGTCTTCCACCTCTTTCTTATTGATTTTTTTTATACCTGTTTGTGCTGATTAGCATTAAATTTTTAGTTTCAGTGTCTGATTACGATATTTCGTAATATACTGTATTACATACCCATGATGTCATCTACATCGTCGGATTATTGTAAAAACCGTTAGTTTATAATTATTCGCGTGCAATTGAAAAATACTTTTTCTCAAAAAAAAAGCACGGATACATTGAAAACTATCGAATTTGGATGGGCTTTTATTGTATTTGAAATTATTGGTTCACAATATGTCAAGATATTATCTTGCAAGATTACAATCTTACGGCTGTTTGCCATAATCCGGTGATATATATAAAGTATATGATCCGATAACAGGGATCCCGGGCCACGTTAGTGATTAAGATCGTAAACATGATCGTGTTTACCTTCCCCCTGAGCGACGACTCCGTGGTCTGCGACTCCTGGATCCTCTTCTTGTACCCGCCCTCCATCTCGGCCCACATGTCGTCTGCTTGCGTCAACATCTCCAGGTAGGCCGCCTCTCTTCTCTCCAATTCTGACACTCTGTTCTTCAAGTCTTGTTCGCTGATCAGTAACGTTCGGATCTTCATTCCCATTGTCGGGTCTGCCGGTTGCTGTAGGTAAGAATACAATATACTTTATTATACACCAAGAAAAAAAAGAAAAACAGTTCCAAAAGAAAAGAGTTTCGTATAATTTCTTTATTGCGATAAATTATGTGAATAAATATAAAATGAAGACACATAATATGTCGACGTAGATAGGTTAGGACTCTATTCTTAAAATTCCAAACATGAACACTGACACGACATTACAAAGCATTCATGTTTTGTAGCTAAGACCATAATTGTCTTTGCTGTTTTACGGAATGCGATAAACGGAAAGACAGTGGACACAACAATCTTATGCTACGGAGAGGCTTGTTAACCTTATTTTAGTTTGTTATAGGAGTTATAATTTCAAGAGCGATTGTATCGCGGCGATATATTTGTCCTACCACTATGTTCTATAACAACTCTACGAACGTGTCTAAACACGATGATACTTGCATTATAATAATCGTCTGGTGGAGATCACTACAAGGGATACACTAGTGTGGTGTCGCCTTAGTAGAAGTAATAATTATCTCCATTTCATGCGTATCTTGGTTTATATACCTACTATAATTTGTGTTATAATACATCGAGCACTATTATAATCGCTTCAGAATACATTCAAAAGTCGTAGAAATCAGAAGTGAACCAATATTTCGTAAAATAATCGTCATGGTTATTGTACAAAGTACAGTTCATTGATGTCAATCGCGCGCGCAGTCAGCAGTTCCACGCTGACCCAAATATTTAGTTTTAGTATTAAAATCATTATAAAGTTAGTTAACGATCGGTCACCAACCAAGCCGCGTTTGCTCATACCATTAACCATTACCATTTTACCAAACCAATATACCATAATTTAACCATACGTGTTTTACTATTCATTTGTAGGGTTTACGCCCAACAAATTGGTCCTTCGAGCCTTCGGAAAGGTGGGATCTATCGCGTTGTGGACATTGTACGTGACGTGTTAGTAACTATCTTTCTATAACCAGTCCTTAGACAACAGTGCATTAAGTGATATCGTCGTAAGTAAGTTAAATTGGAACAACATACTTCTTCGAGTCACCACCCACCACAGTTCACCATCAACCAGGAGATTGTCAAGTAAGACCTTTCCATTTTATTACTTACCAGAATGTCTACCATTGCCGATTTATTTGCTGTTCAGAAGGAGATCATGGAAAATATGAATAAGCTTTACATTAACTTTAAAAAAGAAGGTAAAGAGCGGAAAACATCGGAAAGTATTAAACGTCGTTTACAATCTTTAGAGACCTTATGGAGAGAATTCTCGCGTAACCATGACAATTTAGAGAATTTATGTGACGAAACTGAAGATAATGAGTACTTCGGTGACGATTCGTACACTAAAACTAAAACATTTTATGACGACGTTAAGAGGCATTTATTAAGAGTTCTTGAGGGAACAACTACTCGGTCTCCATCACCAAAGAACCAACCACCAGCACCACCATCGCATGCAACGACCGTTCCACAGCCTAGCACATCAGATAACGGGTTTCCAAGTACCGGAACACTACCCAAAAAGGTTTTACCACTACCACGATTCGTTTTCCATGACGTCGACAAACCAAGTAAAATCGAGGAAATGATGAGAAAACAGCAAAGTAACTTCAAAGCATTAGCCCGAACTATTTCTCAGATCAATCTTAATGTTTTGTCTGAAAAATGGGAGTTTAAAGATGTTTTGAAGAATATTGAATCACGTTGGACAGCAATTGATTCCTTACATTGGGAAATCGACTGTAACTTACAAGGAGAAAACAGTAACTATGAAGATCTGTTCAACAGGTATGAGGATGAATATTGTGAAATTAAAAAATCTATTAACCAAAGAATGTGGGACGCTCAGCACAGAGATAATTCCACACCAAAAATAGATATACCAATTTTCAACGGAAATTACCAACAATGGATTTCTTTCAAAGACTTGTTCAATGAATCTATCCACAATAATAATTCTATTTCTCCGGCCCAAAAAATGCAGTTTTTAAAAATGAAACTACGTGGAGAAGCTGAGAAACTGATACAACATCTTCGTGTAAGCTCCGGCAATTACCAGACCTGTTGGGACATCCTAAATCAAAGATACAATAATAAAAAACTAATTTTTAATTCACACATGAATGTTCTCATGTCTTTGCCAGTAATGCACCAACAAACAGCTTCCAACATAAAAAAGCTTCATGATACCACTAATGAATGCCTCAATGCATTAAAAAATCTAGGCATAGACATATCTACCTGGGACCCGATAATCGTATACCTTATCACCCAGAAAATGGACGCCGAAACGTATACAGATTATATTGACTCATTGCCGGACCCTCGAGACCTGCCACATCTGCAAGATTTTCTAGCTTATCTTGAAGGAAAATTTATTGCCTTAGAGACAGTTCGTCGCAAAACTGAGACAATTAAGAATACGCAACCATTCCATAACCAACAAAAACATTCTAACCAAAATTTTAATACCAGTACTCAACGTAAAAACCCAAGAGATTCAGGATTCAATAATGCTAATAGACATGACGAATGCAAACCATTTATTAATCATTCTGCTATCAAACCATATCAAAAATGTGTAATTTGTGACGAAAATCATGCACTGTTTATTTGCAATAAATTCCGTGAACTAAATAACCAAGAAAAACGGAAACAAATTGCGCAAAATAACATTTGCAAAAATTGCCTAATTAACCATAACGGCAAAGAGTGTACGTCGCAAAAAACATGTCGCCATTGCCACGAAAAGCATAATTCGCTATTGCACAATGCCTACGTGATTACTAACCCTGTTACCAACCAGACTCATACCAATCAGCATAACCAATCAAAATGTGTGTCACACGTGTCAAAAGACAACAAGCCAATGACAGACATTCTATTAGCAACAGCTCAAGTTAATGTTTTAGGAGCTGACGGAACCTACAAAACTATGAGAGCCCTCATTGACCAAGGGTCTCAAACATCCATAATTTCCGAAAACGCAGCACAACAACTTGGAATCCCTCGCCGAAGGTGTAAAGGTTCCATCTTCGGGATTGGAGCGAAAGAAAGTAACTGTAAGGGAGTAATGACAATTACCATAGCATCAAAACATAATGAGTTTACCACGAATATTGATGTATTAATAATGAAAAACTTAATCAAAAAGCTACCAAACCAATCTTTCACCAAACCATCCTGGCAGTACCTCAAAAATATACAGCTCGCAGACCCTGAATTCAACCAAAGCCGCCCTGTCGACCTATTACTAGGTGCAAAGGTGTATTCTGAAATTATCCTACACGGCATTATAAAGGAAGATCAATCACAACCCATCGCACAACAGACGCAACTAGGATGGATCTTATGTGGTAACGTGAAATCGTACTACTGTAATGTGATCTTGAACAACTGTGACGATATAAAAAGGTTTTGGGAAATAGAAGATTTGACAGACCAACCCGATAACCAATCTAGAGAAGATTTATACTGCATACAACAGTATCAATCCGAAACTAAACGTCAACCAGATGGCCGTTATGTCGTAAGATTGCCAATGAAACCAGAAGTAAATGAACTATTGGGGGAGTCTAAGTCAAAGGCCATAGCTCAATTTCACCAATTAGAAAGAAAATTTAGAAAAAATAACCAAATAGCAGCTGATTACAAACAATTCATGAACGAATATTTTAACCTTGGTCACATGAAAATAAGTCGTAATAACCAACCAATAGAGTACTTTTTACCACACCACTGTGTAATACGAAGCGAATCAACAACGTCTGCAATACGAGTTGTATTCAACGGGTCAGCGAAAACATCTACTGGATATAGTGTGAATGACCTCATGTACAGCGGACCTAACTTACAACTTGACCTATTATCTGTAATTATAAAATGGAGACAGTACAAAGTAGGTTATGTAGCAGATGCTGAGAAGATGTTTCGCCAGATAATCGTAAATGAAGATGACCAACAGTACCAGAAAATCATATGGAGAGATTCTCCGAGTAGGCCATTAGGTCAATACCAATTAACAACTGTTACCTATGGAACCAAAGCGGCACCATTTTTAGCACTTATGACTATGAAGCAGTTAGCGAAAGATGAAGCTCACAAATATCCAGAAGCAACGAAGGTTCTGGAAAATAACCTGTACATGGATGATGTTTTACATGGGCAACACAACCTCGACTCTGCCAAAAAGATTAAGGGTCAATTAATCGAATTATTTAAGGCCGGTGGGTTTAATCTGCGTAAATGGAAATCAAATGAAACAGCCTTATTAGAAACCACTCCAAACGATAATGAAAACTCATTTCAGTTCAAACAGCAGGAATCAACTAAGACTCTAGGATTGAAATGGACACCATCCACTGACCAATTTAGTTTTGAAATAAAAATGTTACCATTTGTGCATGATGAACGCATAACCAAAAGAGAGCTTCTCTCAGAGATATCGAAAGTATTCGACCCTCTAGGATGGCTCTCCCCTGTAACCACAAAATTAAAACTCCTATTTCAGTCAATTTGGCAACTAAACCTCAACTGGAGTGATATTTTACCAGAAAATATACACAATGAATGGAACCAAAATAAACTAGACCTACAACAACTAAATGACATACGAATACCAAGATGGTTGCAATGCCATGAAAACGATAACATCGAGCTGCATGGATTTTGCGACGCTTCAACCAAGGCCTACGCCTGTGTCATCTACTGTAAGGCGCATAATTCAGTGGTGCTCGTAGCTGCAAAGTCCCGTCTCGTACCGTTGACAAAGGCTGTGACGTTACCGAGATTAGAATTATGTGCTGCGCAATTAATGACCAAGTTAATGAACAAGATGCAATTGTGTCTCACAGAACACCATATTAAAACATTCGGATGGTCAGACTCCACAGCGGTACTAGGGTGGATTAACGGTAACCCAAACCGTTGGAAACCATTCGTAGCCAATAGAGTTGACCAAATCGTCAAATGTATACCACCTGAACGTTGGAGTTACGTTAAATCAGACGAAAATCCTGCCGATTGCGCAAGCCGAGGGATAACCGCTGCGCAACTGTTAAAACATCCCATTTGGTGGAGTGGTCCTAACTGGCTTCTAACGTCGAAACCAAATCCTAGTACCAAGAAACCAAAATACTACACGCACGAAGAAACTAGAAAACAATACCAAACCAATGTCATCACTAAACCATATGAAAATGACGTCATAGGTAACTTGATAACCAACAACAGTACTTATTTACGAACGTGTCGAGTACTCGCGTGGATATTACGCGTGTTCTCACATAACAATAACAAACCAACATACCTAACCATTGGAGAATTGAATAGAGCTGCTAACCAATTAGTAATGCACGTACAAAGAACAGAATTTTATGAAGAAATTACCAATCTTAAAACCCAGACTAATTTGAGTTCAAAAGGTCGTTTATTACCATTACACCCTTACATTGACTCGGAAGATGTTTTACGAGTTGGCGGGAGAATAAAACATGCCAATCTCAGTGAAGACATGAAGCATCCGATGATATTACCACACAATAATCAGCTTACTGATATGCTTATTGACCATGCACATAAAATGACATTCCATGGAGGACCTCGACTTACGTTAGCTTGGTTGAGGAGGAAATTTTGGATCATAGGTGGCAATAATGCCGTAAAGAAGCGTTTACGTAACTGTGTGATATGCCGACGAGCTAAATTTGAAAACCAAAACCAGTTAATGGCAGACTTACCAGCTGCGCGGATAAATCAGACACGACCCTTTTTTCATACGGGCGTTGATTTTACCGGCTATGTAGAAGTAAAAAGTAACAAGGGCCGCGGCATAAAATGCAGTAAAGGATATATAGCTGTTTTTGTATGTTTAGCAACAAAAGCAGTTCATCTTGAGCTTGTGTCGGACCTCACGTCATCAACATTTATAGCGGCACTTCGAAGAATGTCAGCTCGACGAGGAGCTCCTCGACACATATATAGCGACAACGGAACCAATTTTGTTGGAGCAAACAACACCATACAAAAGGAGTATTTTAATTTGACTCAAACCATGGACCAAATTGCTCATCAACATCTGGCAGAAATGCAAATAGAGTGGCATTTTAATGCACCATCATGGCCAAGCGCAGGAGGTCTGTGGGAGGCCGCCGTCAAAAGCCTTAAATACCATCTACGTCGAGTGCTAGGTAACCAAAAGCTAACCTACGAAGAATTTTCGACCCTATTGTCACAGTTAGAAGGCTGCTTGAATACACGACCTCTGTGTGCTATTTCTGAAGATCCAGACGATTTAAATTTTTTGACACCTTCGCATTTTCTGGCCAGTGGACCATTATTAACCATAATAGAGACCGAGAAAGACGAACGTACCAGATGGCAACTCGTCCAGAAAATTAACCAAGATATTTGGAAACGTTGGCAATCTGAGTATTTAACCCAACTAAATACGCGATCCAAGTGGCACCATTCTCATAAAAATGTTAAAATCAATGACATAGTGATTATTCAAGACGTACACGTGTCTCCAGGGAGGTGGGCCCTCGGAAGAATTTTAGAAATTCATCCTGGCGATGACGGTCTTGTTAGAGTAGTCACGCTCAAAACCAAAGGAGGCATATTAAAAAGACCAATCACCAAACTGTCAATCCTTCCAATCCACCAAGAGGAGAACCAACCAAATGTACCGACCGAAATAAATCAACAAAGAACCACAACTGAAGTGGACCCCGAAAAATGCTATGAGACACCACCACGTCGAAGAACGAGCATTTCAACGAAATGTAGCATTTTAACCATGGCACTTATGGTGCTTATGCTGTTAGTGTCGCCATCACATTGTACTCTCCACACAAAAAAGCTGCCAGATAACCAAACCATCTACTTCGATAAAATCAGTAACATGAGACTGATTAGAGACGAATGGAAACTAGTAGTATTTTATGATATGACTGCTTATTGGGAAGGCGTATCGTTAGCCACAAAGTATATAGACCATTTAGATAATTGTTGTCAAAAAATACAACCCATATCTCACTGTCAACTAGTTCTGTTACATCTGCGCCATTGTCAAGATAAATTAGACCATTATAATGAAATTTTGACCAACCATGGACAGTTACCAGAACGGCACCATCTTCGTCGTCGTGGCTTAGTCAATGCTGTGGGGTCTATAGCTCACAGTTTATTTGGAGTACTCGACGATGACTTCGCACAACAATACCAGCAAGATTTGACTAAGCTTCGAGGCAACCAGAAATATTTTAACCAATTGCTGCAAAATCAAACATCGATAATTGAGTCAGAGTTTAATGTTATAAAGAGAATGGAAAAAACCGTAAGACAACAACATAAGAATTTTAACCAGCATCTTAATAAAATAGATAACTTAACTAATAGTATGCAAAAACAAATATCTGAAAACGCATATATCAATGAATTTACCATGTCTTCAATATCAGCCAACGGTATACTTATGAATCTGAAGGATATACAACAAATGTTATTAAACACAATCACTGACATCTTCCATGGTACATTCAACATACATCTACTACAACCAGAACAATTAACCAAGGAACTTCATATCATCTCAGCCCACATCTCTAAGGAATTATCGCTACCAATCGATAACATTCAGACTGACTTAACCAAACTTTACCATTTATTAACGGTTAAAACAAGATTTACAGGGGACAATTTGATATTCGAAATAAAATTACCGTTAGTAGGCAGAGACACCTTTGAAATATACAAATTGACACCAATTCCAATAGCAATCGGCGACAAAATGCGACAAATAATTATTGCATCTGATCTATTGGCCATCAACTATCAAAAGGACTTACAAATACCACAATCTAGTCTACAACTACAACAATGCGTTCATTATGATTTAGACATCTTGCTCTGTGCCCATCAAATACCTATTTCAATAACCAAAACAGAACCAATTTATTGTGCTAGAGAAATTGAGTCCTTAAGTTGTAAGACGGAAAGTAGAAAGTGCAAGAATACCTGGGTACAATTAAACAAGGTAAACAATTACTTGTATTCATGTTGCGGGCAATGCTCCATACAAGTCATATGTGACGATCAAATTACCATTGAGCGATTAGACAAGGTCGGGATACTCGCATTAGCAAGTGGATGCGTCATCAAAGACGACGGGATCACATTACTTTCGCGCAGACAGTCGAACAATGACTTAAGGTTGAAACCAGATATCATAAACATTGATATACCTACCATTAACAATATTGTAAATGTGACCATGCCCTTACATGTTTATGAGATAGACACTAACCAAACAGACATCCGCTGGGAATTAAAAATGATCAGCGATAAAATTAATCAAGTAAAAAATAACACCAAAACAGAGTTAGAAGACGAAACATCTTTAAACTACCACGATGTTCACCACTACATCGCAATTTACATAATAGCTGGAGCTATTCTATTAACATGTTTGGCGTACGGAGTGCGGAGGATCCGCGCACGAACGCAGTGGCGCGCGGAAGCGACGCCAACGTCCCGGACGCTGCCACCGCCCCAACCGCAACCGAGAACCCGCCGCGTTGCTGATCACCAGTGCCAGAGTGAAACTAATCAGTGTTTTAGTGTTAGTGATGAATACAATAGAGTGAATAACCATCCCTGTACGAGGGCGACTGACCATTTATATGCCCGAGTGAATAAAGTGAAATTCCCAAACTCATTCAGTTTTAGTGTAGTGGAATAGAGACTGTAATAAATTGAATTTTTAAGAGTTGTATGTTACTATCATCTTGTTTATTGCACCATATTATTGTTTTATCACCTTGTATCACCATGCACCCTCATCTTCCAGTCCCTCGGGAATATGTACAAAGTACAGTTCATTGATGTCAATCGCGCGCGCAGTCAGCAGTTCCACGCTGACCCAAATATTTAGTTTTAGTATTAAAATCATTATAAAGTTAGTTAACGATCGGTCACCAACCAAGCCGCGTTTGCTCATACCATTAACCATTACCATTTTACCAAACCAATATACCATAATTTAACCATACGTGTTTTACTATTCATTTGTAGGGTTTACGCCCAACAGTTATAGATTTGTGTTATATCGTTAGATACAACGCTCTACTTCACTCCAGTATGTGAGACTGTACGAGTCCACATTATTAGGAATCAGTGCGAATGGTATTCAGCTAGTACAAATTTCTATTACTCTATTGCGTCAGTACAAGCTATCATGCTTAGCTGTTGAAACAATTAAATTAGTCTAACTGGCTATTCGTAATATTATATTTGTTGTTTAAAGCAGTTCAATGTAGATTCCAAGGATTAGACTACTGCACTATACAGGATGTAACGGAAAGGTGCGAACATATTTTGAATAATTCTTCTAACAACTCTCTCCGATTAAGTCATAGTCAATTCTAAAAAAAAAAATTGTACCTCCGATAAAAATTTTGATCAAGCTGACGACAATTTTAAATGGAAAATCAATTTTTTTATGGGTATTCCCTGTGACATCCTTTGAGAAAGTTGTTCATATACATATAAAAAAAAACAATAAAAATACTCCCTGTATAAATATATATATACATACAGTGTATGAATATCTTTGTAAATTATATACGAACCTTTGCACTTTCTTTGTCTTGTTCAAGCTCTGACTCTAAGCTCAAGATCTTTTGATCAATCCTTTCCGTCTTGACATGTCCACCACTGATGGCGGCCGTTATCTGTCTCTGAGTAGTTTCCAATTCTTCTTCTAATCCTCGCACTTTTTCTTCGAGCTTCTTTTTAATTTGTATTGTTTGTTCTTCTACTTTCTTTTTCTCGTCTATTAATCTGGAAATTGATGAAAAAATAAAATGTTAAAATTGTGATGAACTATGCATTATGTAATGGATTTACACCTTCGCACTTTGTGGCTGGTCAACTAATGCTGCGCTAAACACATCTAAATCAAATTAAGTGGTACGGTGTTTTTCTACAATAGTCTAATCAGTGATTATAGACCGATCTCAGTACGACGTGACATACTCATTTCGAGAACTGGGTTGGGCACGTACTTGTAATACGGTTCCTCAAAATCAACTAGCTTGTATTTCAAAGTAATTTAAGTTGTTGTTTAATAATCCTGGCCACTTGGTTATGTCTGTGTAAATACTCGCCGTTAAGAAGACGAGAACAACCAGAGATAATATGTCTGATGGAGTCACCCAGACGGTGGTATGCCTGACATATATCAACCGTCCCATCCTTCATTATACGTCTTCGGTAGTAATTTGCCAAGGTAACTTCATCCATAATCGCACAGACAAAACCTTCAGTTTCTCCAAAGAGTTCGCCAAATCGTAACCAGAATACGGACGCTACGGAAATCTACGGGCCCATGGACAGCCGTCCTTGCCTTGCCACACCTTCTTGCGTCAGTAGTTAATCCTAAAGGTTTGCGTCAGTTCTCTTTTTGGCTAAACACAACGGGGTAAGTCCCTTGTCCACCGTGAAATCATCTCAATGCATACCCACATCAGCTTTTAGAAAATATTCACGTGGACTGCACACCTCACGGTTATGGAGAGTCTTAGCATTAAGATGATGGCTGCAGGGTGATGCAAAGTTATCGAAATAGCTCATAATAAGCAAGCTGAAGTGGCAATGAGCCGGGCATATGAATCGTAGAACCGGTGACCGTTGGGGTAGAACTGAGAGTTGAGACCGCAAACTGGTAAACGTAAGGTAGGACGCCTTTAGGCTAGATGGAGCGAAGATCTTCTCAGTGTGGCTGGATGAGATTTGCCGAAGATCGAAGAGAAACAAATGGCGTGTAAAGAGAGGTATATGTCCAGCAGTGGACTGCTAAAGGCTGATGATGATGATGACTTACTGAATGACTTGTTGCTCTAGCTCTTCCTCCCGGGGCGTGCTGGGTGGCGGCGCGTCGTTCCAGGTCACGAGTGCTCCCGCCTGTCGCTTGTGTTCGTAGATCTCCTGCCGCATCTGCTGCAAGGCCGTGCGGGCGTTTTCGCTATAGCCGCCCATACGGTTCATAAGGCACATCTAAAAGAAAACCAGAAAACTATTTATTTAGCACATGAAATACAACCCACAATGCTGGTAGGTACAAATATACAAAACAAAACTTGAATTAAAGACAATTACTATGCACAGACTTACAATTACATTGTGTACTCTGAGGGGAAATCTCTAGGAGCTCAAATAATAAGCAGAAATTAATTTCATACGTTATATTGAATCAACAACGTGCCTGCCCTCAGGCGGCTTTTACAGAAGTGACAAGCAAAGCTAAACAAAAAACATCTTCAATTATTTTTCTAACGTTCTGATTTCAATCACCTTCCAAAACTAAATAGTTATTTGTTAAGACTATAGTAGGCAAGGAGGTTTCCTATAAATAGGTGAGGAGCCCTCACAGTACCTTACGCCTAAAATCAAATAATTTACTTAAATTACCGCTATTTTGACTGTCAAATACTACTTAATAACCGGGTTTTTTGTTGGAAAATAAGGGAAAAGATTCCCAGATAATTTGGGAAGAACTGGAAGTGCCTTTTACTAATATGAACTCAAAAAATATGACAGAATAACTTCTCAGATCAGCTAGTAAGTACACAATAAAAAAAAAAAGTCAAATTGGTGGTGAAAAAGATTTTTTTACCCATCTCTTCTGTGACCTTCATACTTACACATAATTTCACTAAGCTGGGCAAATAACGTACCTTTCCACCATTGGACAAATCGGCGCCCAACACTTGGACCACGTTCCACGCTATCAGTGCTGGCACCGCCTTCTCTAGCTTCTCCAACCTCGTAAGTAATTCTCTCTGGAAACCAAACACGGAAGGTAAGGTACCAGTCATTCACACTTTGGGTATTCCGTAGTTGGATTGTTTATGAACACATATCTACGATCTACAAATAACCTGATGTCACTCTAATTCTACATCGCGCAAACAGTTCTCTGCGTGATTTGAACATACATGGTGTCTCCGACAGTGAAGCGAAAATGAGTTCCGTGGATTCAGTACATGATTCTGGACCACCTATAACTCCATTTGCGATAACAAGACATTCAAATAAGCCCATTTTACAGCCCGATCAACCGATTTTGACTTCTGTTGCGTTGGTGATATTCGATATGCGACAAATGGTAGCTGTAGTAAATAGTTGGTTTTGGTAACAGGTTTATGCTTTTTATGTCATCCTTATGTTTACGGGATAGAACTCAAAATCGGTTGTAAGGACTGTAAAAAGAGTTGTAAACATGTCTCATGTTATTTTAAATGGAGTTTTATTGTTGAAATTTTTCGTCAAATTTTTCATAATTAAAAAAAACTTTATCAAAAAATCATTCATTTCCTTTTGTCACTATAATATTATATTTTAATGTGAATATACATGAACCTAAACTGAACCAATTTGGATGACATTTATAACACAGATATTTTATATATATAACCTGAAAGATATATTAAAACATAGCGTAACATAACTTTTTATCCAGTAGGTTCGTCTGGGATAACTTGGAAGTGACATAAAAAAACTTAATTCAAAAAATCTAAAAACCCGACTGCTTCAAAAGCGAACTAAAAAGTCGTAAACAAGGAAAAAATCATGCTGTGCAGTCGGAGGATACATATCCGCGGGCCGGCTGACTAAAATCTGGTGTATCCTCCGACTGCACAGCATGATTTTTTCCTTGTTTACGACTTTTTAGTTCGCTTTTGAAGCAGTCGGGTTTTTAGATTTTTTTAATTAAGCTTTTTTATTTATAACTTTTTAGTAAGTTTTTTCGAATTAGATACATTTAAACATGTAAGTGTTATATATTTTTGAAATCACCTCTTAAAACCATTTATTTTGATACCCCACACGACAGGTTTGGAAGAAAGAAAAAATTTGGTCCCCCACAATATGGCACCCAAAATCCGCCATTTTTCTATTATCTAATTTTAATGTAGCCTATGACACTCGCAAGGTTAAGACACATCGATTGACGTATGAATTATCAAAATCGGCCAACGCGTTTGGTCTCTGGAACGCCATATAGGAACAAACATACATACATACATTCATACATAGACTGATAAACACATTACTCTCCTTCGGCAGTCGGGTAATAAAAAGAAGAGCTTACCTCTCTAGCTTTCAATGCGAGCTCCTTATTGGTTAATTCATGCATGAGCCGCTCGGCCTGCGACCGTGAACACTCGCGCTGCTCCGTCATGTCTCTTAGTTGAGCAGAACAAAGCTCGTAGTCCATCTCAAGCCTAGAAGGAAAACAATACAAATAATTAAACAATTTAGGCCAACTGGCGCCAAAAACTTAACTCGAGAGTAAGTTGGTAACACGAGGTTAAAACAAATATGTCAAACATAATTGGCAGAGTTAGCTACTAACTGCCACCCTGGGTTATTATACTTTAATAAATTACATGTTGATTGAACGTTCGTTTTCTAAAATTTCCGTTTGATAGTAAGAGATGTCTAGTCTACAGACAGAACAAAAAAAACACCTAGTCTACAGCATAAAGTATGATGATCATAACGATTCGTTGATTTTTAAGTTTTTTTTTACTGGCAGTTGATGTTGCTCTTGACCTTGATAGCAACTGCATTTCATTCAATAAGTCAAAGCAATAAAGCTAGGTAAACAAAGACGCTATGCCAATTTACTTTAATGACATCACGCTACTTACTGCTGCCAATGTAAACGTGTATCATTTTCGATTTCTTCTAGTTCACAGCAATCCTCTTCTAATCTCTCGTACTTATCTTGTAGTTCGGAAAGTTGCGATTCGAGTTCCTGTAAAACGAAAACAAACTTTATACCAGTTCTAGTAGGAGTGACTTTATCTTCTACATTGACTATTATGACGATGTCATTGACTTTTTGAACTTGCTGCCTGGGTACGCGTTCTAAACAAACTGCGCACTCAGGTCAGCCGCACAAAAAAGTATGGATCGCCCGGAGGACACGGTCGAGCATACGGTGGAGGTCTGCCCCGTTTGGGCGGAGCACCGCCGTGTCCTCGTGGAGGTGATCAGCGGTGGCGACCTCACACATTTGGCCCTGGTTCAGGTCATGGTATGGAGCGAGAGAGCATGGAAAGCTGTCTTCTCCTTCTGCGAAGCAGTAATGCTCGCGAAGGAGGAGGCGCAACGCGTGACGGAGACGCGACGAAGATGCCCTCACGCCCCACCGCAGGCGACGCCCTGGGCGTCGGGAGTCGCAACTCGCAAGCCGATTCCCGGCCACCGTAGGCGCAAGCTTGTGGAAGGCGATTAATGTGTAGCTCGCCGTCCGATAAGGACCAGGCCCGAGTCAACGGCGCGTAGTATTCCACGCGCGTCTCAAAGAGACGTTAACAAAAACTGACGGGGTCCGTTGGGGCCGATGCCTGCCTGGGTCGCAGAATAACCTGGGGAGCTTGTACAGCATCTTTCTGCAGATCATGGCCAACCTTTCATCGTGTTCCGCATGTCCTGTAACCTGTATATGTGAGGACCTTATGGCTGCGTCAGTGAATAGTCTTAGAAGCTAAAAACTGGACCAAAATATTTAAAAACTGTATTTGCCATCGACACATTAAGAAGAAGAAGATTGTCTTTAATAGTTAGTGGATAGGTACCTGTATTGTATTTTCAAGAAGGAACTCTTTCTGCAATCTCTGTGCTAGCTTAGCCTCTTTAACGTCTTGTGCCGCTTCGTATATCGAGATCTTTCCCTCCAAAAACTTAAGCCTCCTCTCGTAATACTGCTTGTGCTTCTTGCCTAACTTCACACACCTGCACTCCAGGCCGTCTCCATCCTCTTTAGTACTTAATGTCCTATTTCTAACTCCTTGTCTCTCTAATTTCTCTCTTATACTATTCAGTCGTTGTATTTCGGTGTTTAGTTCACCACTACATTCAAAGCTTTCATTGACGTCTGTTTGGGTACTCTTTGACTCTGTCTCGACACCTTCGAAGATGCCACTCTCTTGCAGAATATTGGTCGGTTTCCGCTCTTCACTGCATAGACTCTCCAAGGACTCGCATTTGTATCCTTTCTGTTGATACGGTGTTACAGTTGCGATGGCCTTCTGAGTTTTGTCAGATTCTTGTTTGAATCTCAGATCACTTATTTTTCTTGGTTTTGCCTGAAAACAGACGGGAATTTGGAAATAAATATCACAAAATTATGAAACACGTTTTTGTTGATGCCTGTCAAAAGATTTTCTTACAAATGTCAATGAGTCACAAAGTTTGTTCTTTTTTCCTAGGACCAATTAAAAAGTTTTTGACAAACCTGAAAGCATTCATCTTCACTGACAGAACTGCTCAACGCTTGAAAGTTGTATAGCAGCATCAGAACTTGTTCCAAGCAGGCCCTGTCCTCCGCCGACGCCGCATTCAGTATCATCTGTTCCAAGTGTTCTTTGACTGGGTTACTTTTGAGGGAATCACTGGTGGTTTCGGAGTTCTTGTCTAAAATGTCGGCTAGCACTTGGGCCCTGGCGAAGTCTTCTTTGAAGTCATCGTGTGGCGTGCCAAGATGCCGGCGGGGGTTGCAGGGGCTGCTCGGGGCGTGGGGGGATTTGTATCCGGAATCCATTCGTTTGAGTTCAGGTGACGCGGAGTCCTTGATACGGGAGCCTGGGGACACGCAGCCCGAATCTGAGTCGGTTAGGTTGTCCCTAGCACCCTGTAACAGAAATATGGCAATTAGAGGCTATGATACAGAAGCAAATCTAACTTAAAATTAAAAAACAACAATCGCACAATTTTTAAGCCGCTGAATCTAGCAATCATTGTAGAGTCACGAAAGTAAAAATACACACTACTGACTGAAATAAGGTTACTCGGTATTACGTTACAAGTTTTTCGAAACACAACAATCACTTTACATCACATACGTATTATTATATCGAGATAAAAAATGGACGCTAAAAGTTGACCGTACTCTTTCGTTAATTGGACCGTAGTGGGTCTGTTTAGGCGGCCGGTGGCTTAACGAGCGACTTGCAGTAGGCGTTGACAAATATACCTATGTAAAACGATTTTTTCTTTCTGATACAGATTAAGTATGCTGTAGAATGTTGCTACTATAATAGGCGGTCGTTCGTGGAAACGTAATAATAAACTAAGATGGAGTTATGGGACGAGTTTCGCTTCTTCCTGCGCTTGCCTTTTGTTTGTCTCAGTTATTTATGTATTTACGTTTGAGAATGGTTATTGTGTTAAGCCCTAAATATGCAAGTTATCTATAAACAGGATTAATGAATCGACTGTTTACTGGCACTTGGCATTTTGTCAACATCCATCGAATCAACAAATAGTTCGCGAATCAATTTCGATTAATTAATTTGAAGGCGGATTGATTTCTAGAAAAAAAACCGGCCAAGTGCTAGTCGGACTCGCGCACGAAGGGTTCCGTATCTTTATCGCATAAAACGGCAATAAAACACGCTTGTTATATGGGAGCCCCACTTAAATATTTATTTTATTCTGTTTTTAGTTACAGCGGCAACAGAAATACATCATCTGTGAAAATTTCAACTGTCTAGCTATCACGGTTCATGAGATACAGCCTGGTGACAGACAGTGGAGCCTTAGTAATAGGATCACGTTTTTACCCTTTGGGTACGGAACCCTAAAAATAATTAATCAATTGCTTCATCCCAACAAATTAGTTCCACAGTAGCTACCATGTCTCAGATAACTACCGATGGTTTCATCTTTAAACATTGCGAGAGTAACCACCGGTTAAATTACCCAAAGCGTAAAATTACTTCATAATTGCGGTAGTTATAATTGTGCTAACGAAGTAAAGAAGACATGTTTATTGTGACTTACTTACTAGCGTTATTGATGGGATATTAAATTAGTTTTGCGGACCGTATCAAGTTGCTCACGGTAAGGGGATTCACGCGATGGATATATGATTTTGAATTGCAGCACAAAGTATTTGCGAGTGAAACTCTCTACGGTAGAACCTTTACTGATTCTTGCAAAGAGAATTTGTGAACTCATCCTGTCAAGATTGCTCATGTTGTATGTGAATCATGATGGACAATATGACTGTTGCATAAATTATTTTTGTTAAGTACATCTAAAAACTCTCAATTAGTCAAGGAATATTTTTCTTCTAAAAATATTTGATCAGATAGTTAAATTGAAACTTTTTTTTTTTATTTTAGCTACTAGCTGACCCCCGCGGGTTTGCTACCGTCAACTGGCTATCTATCTACCTACCACTACCTACCTACGCTACAAACAAACGAACAAACTCTTCAGCTTTATAATATTAATATAGATGTTGATAAAACTCCTTCGCAAATGAACAAATTTGCTAACCATAAAAAAGGTTATAGTGAATCAATCTTAAAAGATAGACATATATGCTGTCGCGCTTTTTTTTAGAACTTTTAAAGAGGAACAATTCCATCATACATGATAGTTGCTTAAAACGCAGCGCACTCAACGGAAGCTCTCAAAAAGGAATATATTTGCCCGTTTTTGCAACATTTTTCATTTATACTCGCTTCTATTTGTTGGGAATATCCAACACAAAAATATTTTTCAATTCCAACCAGTAGTTCCTGAGATTAGCGCGTTCAAACAAACAAAAAAACTAACTCTTCAGCTTTATAATATTAGTATAGATTAACCGATAGTGTATTTCCTAGATTTATCGATTTTATTCCAAGATAAAGAGACAAAACAAGATTAAAATGCATTATTTCATTAAAATCTTGATTCTCGACTAACCTAGACACAAGAACAACCTCTAAACTGAATTACTGCGCATAACTGTCCATACCAAACATACCTGTTTACTTAGTTTATACATAAGTATACATAAGAAGGTAAGTACATGTTTTATTTATCAACACCTGATACAAGGCTATGACTAACTGCATGAGGTAATCAACCGCCGAGTGTCCCATAAACAGAGTTGTATCCGGCCACCATAGAAATAAGTAACAAAACCGTTAATAATGATCAATGGTGTTTCCGTTAACACCTTAAGTTATATTTGAAAGAACATAAGGCTTCTGTCCCACCGCCAGCTAAGCAGACTTACAGTACTTAGCTCGCCAATCTTCTTGGGCCCTGAAGTTGCCTTTCCAACGCGCTGGCATGGTGCGCTGCTGTTTTAGTATGAGATTTACTACTGCACAGCCATTGTGGCCAACTTCAAGGCGGTCAACAAGATTGGCGAGTACTTTAGCTCAAAGAGTCTTGCTTTAGTTTACATTATGAACAAGTGTTTCCGTTCACACCAAGTTATATTTGAAAGAACATAAGGCGTGGGCCACACCGCCGGCTAAGCAGACTTAGCTTAGCTTAGCTCTGCGCTGTATCGCCTGCAGCCTTATTGCGTAAGTGAATTCGGCAAGGCAAAGGGTTTGGCCCATCGAACACACAGCTTGGGTATGTGTGGTCGCTGGTTTGAACTCATGAAAGAGTATGAATAATCGACCAATAACATGCGAGATGAAAGACGTGATGTGGATTTCCGTCTTTGCCTTGCCGAATTCACTTATGATGAGGCTGCTGGTCTGTTTATGCTTCGGTTTACATTATGAAAAGCGCAGTAAAACTAACTGGGCTGACTGAAGAAAATAGTGAAATTTAAATCGTATAAATAAAAATGTATGTACGCAATCCTAAACAATTCATCCAATGGTGATGAAACTTTTGTGCGTTGTTATTTTTGTAAGCTCAGGAAGTTTCTTGGCCCACGAAAATCTATACCAATATTATAAAGAGGAAAGATTTTTTGTTTGTTTGTTTGTACCGAATAGGCTCCGAAACTACTGGACCGATTTTAAAAATTATTTCACCTATGGAAAGCTACATTATTCCCGAGTAACATAGGCTATAATTTTGACGGGAGCGAAGCCGCGGGGGTCAGCTAGTCTATAATAAACACGTATTTTTCTTTTCGTGCCTTTGCAACGGATGCCGGGTACCAGGCACCACCTACATGTAGTATAAAATAATAACCTATTTTAACCCAATCTTTCCTACATTGAATTCTAATGAAGCTCATCTCCTCTCGACCTGCGTGTAAAGAGCTCAGACAGTTTTGATAGCCAATAACAAAACAAACTTAATTGGAACTCGTAAGTTAACATCACTGTTGGCATTTCACATGTTGTTATGTTAGCTCCTGGCCGACTCTAAAATAAGCTAGGCTTTGCAAAGTTAGCTAAGCTCACAGTGTGACCTGCGCCTAACGTGTCAACTACATAGAGTTGACCTCTAGCTTGTATGGAGAATGTGTGCAGTGTAAGGTCAAGGTTATCAGTAATCAATGTTACGTGAGAAAGTATTTTATTCCGTACTGTTAAACCTATGGCCAATGGTGTTGGTTATTAACGGTTAATTAATTTACACTGGTGCCTACTTAGGTAGAGTTTTTTCTTGTGTCTTTTATATCTGCTTCTGGCTATCAAAGTTATTTAGGAATATCGTGAATTGAAGTGAAGAGAATCGTGCATCAAAAGAAATTACTTGTTTTCGCATTTTCCGCTGTATTCATATTTTGTATTTTTTTAAACTTTTAATAAGTTTTACTGCCTTTGCAATAATAAGCCTGAATAAATTCCTTGTAGAGTATCCACATTAATATTATTTTTAGGCTTGACAGCAATTACAAAGTACATAGGGATGTACGACCACATAAAGGTTCGTACTAGAATAATAAATGATTTTAAAACCAGATCGAATATATATCGGAGTGTTGCGAAAGTAATTGTTGGCCTTTAACAAAACTTTGCAAAGGATAACGCATTAATCGTATCTATCTCTGTAATAAGAGATAAAAGATAACAAAAAAAACCATAAAATATCGTATCTTTCAAATTAGTTCTGATAAGATACTGGGATACATCGCGAAATACAATATATCCACTGATACTATAGCAAATATGAACACTCCCCTTATTGTTAATATTTTCTGTAGCTCCCAAATGCACAGCGACACGTAAATAAGAAGAACACTAGGGGAAAATTTAATAAAAACACAAAAATACCTGGTCGACGCTTGTGCCATTCATGGCTACGCTTCCAAACTCCATTGTAAACTAACAGAGCCTTCACCTTCACATGACGTTCAAACACACACAAAACATTCGAATCACGCGCGAAAACTGACGTCACAGCGGAAAACAAATGAAAATCACCTCACTTTATGGTTCTAAAGACGGGACTCTCACTGGCCAAAGAAAAAAAAAGTACAGGCCTAATGAACAAAACAAAATTTAAAAAAAGAATCAGTCAATTTTTTTTGTACCTTATCGGGATGTGCGTCTTCCAACTCTAGCAGCCTGAACTCCATGAGCTCGAGTTGGTCGCGCGCGTCTCGCAACGCGTCTGCTAGCCGCGTGCACTCTCGCGCAGCGGCCGACGCGCGCTCCGCCGACGAACGGCATTGGCCGCATGACTGGAACGGAAGGGACCATCAGTTTTGTGGAAATGGAGACATTATTTTGCAAAAAAAATATACCATGTACAGTGGGTATAGTTGGCTATGTTTACGAATACAGATTCCTTTTACAAATTTTGAGCAAGCTTGTCAGGGAATCCAGTGTGGGGTGTGTCATATATGTGTAGTGTATCTATTTGTTTTAGTTAGAAATAAAGATTGTGTGGCTGCAAATTTAAATAATTCATGAGTAATTGGTTTATCAGTTTCAAAATGTACTTTTTTTTAATCACATAAAGTTCTAAACTAATGAACACAATTAATGTCAGATAAATTTATTGCTAAGATGAAAAAAAAACATAATACTTTTAATTTATTTCGTTATCCAAACTATTAATTTATACCTATCCTATTATGTCAGAAACACAGGTGGAAATTTCCACATGCAAACAGCCTAGATTTTATCGCTCTGTCCAAATGAGGGCGATTTTGTGAATAGGATTAACAAATTATGAGCCTACACGGCCAACACCCACTCGGGTCGTGTCTAAGGCGCAGTTTCACCAAAAAGGCCAGGCTCGCATGTCCAAGTATACAGTGAAACAAATTAGATAATGTTGAAACTATTGCGAACATGTTTCATTCAAAACTCAGCCTTTTGTAATTCACGAAACGGAAAATAATTAAACGTTTTTAACCTACATAGTGCAACATATCAATTTCTAATTGGCAATTCGAACAGGAACTACAAGTTTTTCCATAATTATTGTATCAGCATTTAAATTACAATTTTATACATTAGAATTACCTATCACCCGGCTCTGGCCTCGTGTATGACCATCTGATTTGTTCTATCTATATCCATTATGCATTTAAAATAATCTACTATTTGCATATATATTTGCTGTGATCCAAAAGCAAATAATAATGTGATAATGTAATATTTAAGGATTTTAAAGACTAAAATTTTATAGACTATAATATAATGTTTCATTGCTCGTGGCTAAATAATAACAGCCGCACGGGTCGATTTTCAAGGTTAAGCAACACTTGCCGAGGTCGGTCCGTGTATGGGTGACCATTTTCAACAGTTAGCACGTTAAGCCGTTGGTCCCGGCTGTCATTTGAAGATCTTTGACAGTCGTTACGGGTAGTCAGAAGCTTGAGATCTGACACCAGTCTTGTCAAGGGGTACCGTGTTATTACCAGTTACTGGGTTGTGGAGGTCAGTTAGTCAGTCGCTCCATGTAAAACACTGGTACTCAGCTGAATCTGGTACGACTGGAAGCCGACCCCAATATAGTTGGGAAAAGGCTAGGCAATATAATGTTCCATTAATTTCAATGATTTTTCTTAGGATGAACTATTTTATCATTGTTTACCTTTTGCAGATTGAATTTTTTTTGTATCCTCAATTATTTTGCTAAACAACTGAAGAAAAGAAAGGAAAACGTTTATTTACGAATACGCCAGACACGACGACTACCACAAACAAAACAAAAGGCAAAACTTAAATGCAAATACAGAGTATGCGTCACAATCACGACCATGCTGGGACTCACGTGCGCTGGTTTTTCAGCGATAGCCGGTGTCAACCATCAGTAGCAGAAACATCACAACAAACAGGGTAACTCTACACTATTTCTACTTCTATCTATGTCTACTTCACACATCACTTTATTCAAAAAAATCTATAAACCCGACTGCTTAAAAAGCGAACTAAAACTTATTCGCGAGCTGGCTGACTAAAACCAGATGTATCCTCCGACTGCACAGCATAATTTTCTTCTTGTTTACGTCTTTTATTTCGCTTTTTAAGCAGTCGAGTTTATAGATTATTTAATTAACTATTTTTTTGTACATTTATACACATAAGTGTTATATATTTTTGAAATCACCTCTTAAAATCATTTATTTTGATACCCTACACGATCGGTTTGGTAGCAAAAAAAAATTTGGTGCCCCACAATTTGGCGCCCAAAAACCGCCATTTATTTATTTTACGTTTTTAATGTAGACAGTGACACTCGCAGGGTTAAGATGAATCGATTGACGTAAAAATAATCAAAATCGGCCAACGCGTTTGTTCTTTAGAACACCACACAGGCACAAACATACATACATACACAGACTGATAAACACATTACCCTCCTTCGGCAGTCGGGTAATTACGACCCGTCTTGATACGAAAAACACTACTTATTTTACAAGTAATATAAAGAAGCATAGTCACCCTACATAACATAGAAACACAATGCTATGACGCAAGCTGCAAGCCAATAGTTTACTAGGTGACAAAATGTTTATACACTGCAATACTATTTGACATTATACGCTGAGCTCAGTCATCCTCTCGTATGTCCCAAGGCCGTAAAGCATTCTTTGAGACGCACATGCATCGGCGGAAAATGGTACTTGGGATATAAATTGCCACGATTATGTGTAGAACAATATGGCATGTGAAATACATACTGTTCCTAATTTGATACGTATTTCACATATTGTATTTAAATTGGGGGCTCTAATTTAGATTGGAATGTGGTCTTGGTGACCGCCTTCAAAAAGTTAAGCATATAGGTACGTATGTCGCCAAAATAAGACGCATTTTCATCAAAGTGTGTTATGTGACTTATGTGACCGAATAACACGTCCCCGTAAGTTTACTAATACGAAACATCAATATAATTTATAGTTTTCAAAGCTTAGGTGATGGGTGCTTCAGGAATAAATTGAAAGTTTAATTCTTGATGCTTTTCATAACTACTGTTTCAGTGCTATAATTATTGCTTACTTCAGATGTTTTATTCTTTATTTCTCCAAATTCTCCTGTTAACTCAGGAAAATATTGTACAGTGTATTGTAACTCCGGACCTCATTCTCCTTCTTTTCGATTCGATCGAACTTTCTTAAATTACTCGGACCCAGTAGGTGTCCAGTCCACGTTAATTGCAGCATTCATAAGTAGCTCATTAATCAGCTGGCATGCTGTTTAAATACGCGTAACAAAAACTGATAGTGACACTAACTACTGGGTACTCTGCAGATTTTATGTCGCTCTAACATAATCGGCGTTGCGTGCAGACCAATCACTTAGTAATGCGACTAAGTAATTGAAATATGTTGGAGTTTATCAAAAATAATCCAATACTATTCAACACTATAGCCTTCTCTCTCTCTAACCATTAATTATATAGTTTATTATTTGAGCCCTTGTCAACACTTGAAACTGAAATGCTAGCTGGTCACGGTACAGTATTCCGTCAATCTTAGTAGAGGCCACATGTGCTACACACACCTTTCCGATATATAAAACAAAGGGTAATTAAACTGTTATTATTCAAACCCTAAAACAGTTATTTTTCTTTGGTGTCCACCTCATAAACCCCAACAGGTTATGGGCCCAGAGCGCTAAGCCACAGTGAAAATAATTATTGGACACTAAATAATAAAAACGAGTTGTGCATCTAGTGAAACAAATAAATAGAAATAAGACTGTTTAAAATCAAAAGGAGTAATATGAACATTTAACATTTTTGATGGAAATAAGTAAAGTGTGTAGACATTTCAAATATCGAAAATTATTAAGTGAACTTGAAGTACCTACTGAACGTTATCGACAGTGAAGTTCCAACGAAAATATATGCTGAAGTGCGACGTAGCTGTCTCTTGAAAAAGATTGCTGAACTGTAAGCTACAAGTGTAAAGTCAAAGGAATTCAAAAAAGTTATAAACCTTTTTCATGACTTTAGCGAATGCAAAAAGCAATATTGTCACCGCAATCGAGACTGAATGACAATTGACTAAATATAATATAATACTAGCGTTTGTGAAAACGGGATTGTTCGATCATGAAATCAAACTTACAAAGTGTAGATCATGATCTAAGTCTAAAAGTACTTCAGGCTGCAATTTCGAGGCCATAAGTCACATTTCTGAAACAATTAAAGAGACCATCAACAAGTGCAAAAGTCAATAAACCGTTCAAGAACCCGAGAGATGTTAATTCATTTGAAACAAAAGAAGGAACAATACAACGGTGCTGATGTTTAGTTCAAAACCAGAATCACATGATATACGTCTGGATTTGCCTTCGTGACGGGCAAAGATTACTATTATATACTGGGTGACGGACAGTCATGATGGCGCGTTTATACACGCGACGAAGGGAGGAGATTTGCCGGATACCTGTAAGATGGGCGTTCCAGGTGTGCTCCAGAATGTATTCCATAATATCGGTAAGCAAAATGCAACAAGCAGACTGTCGTTTTTGATAAAACGGCGGCGTCATTGTGTTCAAAGATGTTAAACTGGTAATGAAGGGTAAGCTTTGAATAATCTAATTGACGTTAATTGTCTGCATTTTATAAACGCTTTAATTTGCAAATGTTTGTAAATAATTTCGTAAATATTAATAATAATTACGATTTAATGTGGAACGAAATGTAAGGCTATAAAGGCAAATTATATTAAATAGTGATGCAATTAATAATATTGTGCCTTACGAAAAACTGTGTGAAGCTTGTATTTATGTGAAACAAACTTGTTTGGCAATTGACAAATTGAAAACAAAAGTTTTGTTAAAAGTAGATATTTAAAGTGCTCACTGATGAGTTACGACACTTGAGTCTATTGAAAACAAAAACTGAATTTTGTTGTTTTTGTGATAGGCCATATGTTTTTGTTATGTTTCGGGATTTAATTTTGATCTGAGCATCATTCCTAACTTATGTTATGATAATCAAGCGGAAATTGTATCCATTTAAATGAAAGAGTTCTGAACTCGAAATGGTATTAGTTACCAATACAGTGCTTTGTATAACGGCATTGAATGGAATTGTCGAATGGATGATAAGAACAATGAATAATATAGAACGGAGTCATACATGTAATTAGTAATAAGTTTTAATTACTATTAGGGTCTTAATGTGTCAAATCATTTAGGGATAAGATTGTTCTGGAGAGCACTGAGGTTAATAACACACCATGTGTTATGGCATAATAAGACGCCACAAAAGTATTTAAATGTTTTGGTTTTACTGTTTACTTTGTAATAAGTAGAAGAAAACGAAATTTGGCAGTGTTGTCAATATGAAAATAATTCGTTGGTTATAAACGAAATGGTATACCCAAGGTGTAGGTTGTGGTAAACAAATAAGTTTGTGAGAGTCAGTGATGTGATAATGGATCTTATCAAATAGGCCAGTGAAACCTGAGCCCGAACGGATTATGGCTAAAAGTAGCAATAACTCTGTTGATAATTCTGACTTGGTACGCCCTGGCAAAGTGGTGTGGATCTGATAAGAATATATCAGATTGTACATGTTAATTAATAGGATTTAATTCCTGGCATAACTACATGCAATCGGCATGAGTTGGTACACCCTGGTGAAGTGGTGTGGATCTGATAAGAATAAATAAGATTGTACATGTGAATAAATAGGATTTAATTCCTGGCATAACTGCATGCAACTTGCATGAGTTTTTACACCCTGAGGAAGTGGTGTGGATCTGATAACAATTGATCAAAATGTATATGTGAATAAATAGGATTTCATTCCTGGTATAATTGCTAATAAAACTGTTAAAGAAACAGTGGAGCATTTGAACCGATCTTCATATTATCAAAATAATTATGAGTTAACTTTACCATAAAATAATGAAACATAGAAAATTTAAGATTAAGTGTTAGGATGCAAAATAAGTTATCTGTTTCAAATAATTAATATTATGAAGACTGTATTTTTGGTAAATATTATCTACTGATTTGTTGTGTGCTCAATCTTTACTTATTCAGAAATTGAATCTATATATAATAAACATGTATGGGAAAATATCAATCAGGATCTGATGTATAACACTAAAATCATGTATAATAAATATTTTGATCGATTGTAAGTGGGGCATTTACAATTACAGATGATGAGTTTGGAAAACCTATGAATAAATGGCTAGTGGTTTTAGATTACTTACAATTCAATTTAATTTACTAGTACATCTTATGGGTGTTAAATCATTTTAAATGGAAATTTATCAAGAAAAGTACATATTTATAAATAAATTTCCAAGCATATCTTGACTGAATATGTTATACGTTTATATGTATGTGCATTATGTCCATTGATTGATGCAGTTTGAAAGCTTTTAGTTCCGAAACTTCCAAATGTTGGGACAAGCTATTAAAGTAAGAGGTTTTCATTACTCATCAGTAAATCGGTGCATTCATATTTTTAATGCAGATGAAGTAAAGCCTAGAGTCTGGACTTGTGCCCGGTTGGCGGCAATAGACTCGCCCCTATACCATAAGACCTAAACATAACTGGTGACATGTTGATGTACTATAATGTACTATGTTAATCTGCCTATCCCTTCGGGGAACACAGGCGTGATGTTAAGAATGTTAAGTTATGTTTTGAAAATAATTTATATAACTGAAAACAATGTAAATGTATTATAATATAGTGTACTAAGCCTCTATCTAACCGTTTAGGTAATACAGGCGTGATGTTATGAATGTTATGTTATATTTCAAATTGTATTTAAGTTTTACATGTGGATGATCTTGTGACGATCGCTGATTTATAAATTCTTGATTATAGATTATTGAAATATGTACTATGAATAGTTTTAAAACATTCAGACTGAACACTTTTAGTATGGTAGACAGAAAAGTAAATAGGTAAATAAACTGGTAAATAAAATAACCAACTCAGAAAACAAAGTTACTTTTGTTCAAGATATGTAAACAGTTATTGAGAAGTTTAAATATGAGTTATGTAAATAAGTTAATACTTGTACCCAAAGTGGAAAATAAACCATATTATGAAGCACGAAGTATTAGAGTCGTGTGAAATTACAAGTGTCCCTTATAGAAATTTCGTTGAGTGCTTGAAGCTTATCATGCTGGCCACTTAACCTGACCTAAGTTTTTCTATAAACATTCTGAGTCAGTATGCAAGCAAAAACAATAGTTCATTATGGTCACACTTCAAAGGGTCTTGACTCTTGAGAAATTTAAAACGAATCATAAATCTCAAGTTAATAACCAAATTAATTTATTGGAAGTGGCTTTGTTCATTGTGACAAAAGGCTATGACGTAATTGATAGAAAAGTACTACGGGTTAATTGTAGTATTTGATCATGGCACAATGTGATTTGTATGCCACAAATATACAGTAAACATGGAAGCCGAGCAGGTACTGACATAGCTCAACATTAAGTTGTAAAGGAAACTCTGTGGTTAAAGTAATTGATGTCTAGTTTTTGGAATTGTGCTACTAGATTATAATTAAATAGATAAGGATAATAATGGATGCAAAAATACCAGTAATCCTACCAGTCACAGACGATCTAAACACATTTAAACTATAAAAATTAAGTTGAGAAAAAGTGTGTGAATGTGTTTTATGTTTCTATTAACCAGCTGTCTGTTATCCTGACAAATTCCCCGCGGTGTGTCTCTGAATGAGTATGAAGTTCGGGGTGGTGTTGCAAATATGTATATGCAACGTGGTAATAAGGATATGTTAATTAAAAGGCTTGGTTATAATAAAAAGGATAAGTTAATTATAAAAGGCTTGGTTATAACTAAAAAGATGATTACCTATATAAGTAGATAATGTGTTAATAATAAAAGCTTGGTTATAATTATACGGATATTTAATTATAAGAGTTTGGTAATAAGTAGATGAATAACTTTAATATTTCATTTATTACAAGAGATGAAATGATTGATTGGTCTGATTAGGTTTTTCTGGGTTTCCCTAATCCTGCGCAATGAATGTTGGACCATGATGATATTGTTTTCCCAGAAAGAAAGGTGTGTGTTTTATTATTGTATAAAGATGGTAGGAGATACGTATTATTACGATGATGTTTTTAAAGAGAAAGGGATTTATTTTTGAGGGGGCGTGTTGGAGTTTATCAAAAATAATCCAATACTATTCAACACTATAGCCTTCTCTCTCTCTAACCATTAATTATATAGTTTATTATTTGAGCCCTTGTCAACACTTGAAACTGAAATGCTAGCTGGTCACGGTACAGTATTCCGTCAATCTTAGTAGAGGCCACATGTGCTACACACACCTTTCCGATATATAAAACAAAGGGTAATTAAACTGTTATTATTCAAACCCTAAAACAGTTATTTTTCTTTGGTGTCCACCTCATAAACCCCAACAAAATATGTCTACAAAACAAGTAAAATTTCAAAATTTAAAAAACCCCCGACACATTTATCTTGCGAAAACATTCCGATTCAAACAGTAAAATGTCCATAACTTTTGAACGGCTGAACCGATTTTATTCAAACATAGCTAAAAACACTCTCAGCAAAATGACCTTTCAAACAAAAAGAACTAAATCAAAATCGGTTCATGCGTTTAGGCGCTATGATGCCACAGACAGACACACAGATACACAGCAACACACGTGAAACATAAAACACCCCTCTTTTTCCGGCGGGGGTTAATAAAGATAAAGGTCCATACGCTGCAAGATTGTAAACTCACGGACGAAGAAACTCAAAATCTAAAGCAATTAATGACAAGCTGTAATCATCAGGAGATATTTGTGGTGAAGTCATCTCAACAATTTTGATAAACAAGATAGGATTACACGTACTCGCTAATCTTCTAGGCCTCACTGAAGTTGGCTTTCCGATGCGCACGGCATGGCACACTGCTGTTTTAGTGGTTATGAGATTTACTACTGCGCTGCCATTGTAGCTGTATATGGCCGTGTACTGTATGTGTCTTGATGTCACTGCTTATCATCTAGATGGGTTATAATATATACTCTAAGAGCAGATCAATTTAGCGCATTTTAGCGCATCGCAGAAATTGATTATAACAGCGCCTAGCATAGCATCCCTCAGAAATAGGAATTATATTAAAAATTGTCCAGAAATCTCCCTCTTTCGTTTCGAATGAGCTATACTGAGGTACAGCTCTAGCAGATATATATATTTTAATTCCAGACGATCCCGCTCTTGATCTTGATAGTAACGCTCTTCACCTGATGGTAAACGATGGATGAGGTCTGCTATTGAATGAGCGAGGTCTGATGATGCCTAATGATGTTTGAAACTGTTAGTAACCTCTGATCATCAGACACGAAACTGCTTTTTCGTACCCTCCAACGGGCTTATATCCCATGCTAAGAGAGGAGGTATCTTTGTAATTCCAGGCATCTTCAGTACATCTTAATAACGTCAGGATAGAGGCCGGGAGCACTTACTTCAATGTAAACTGTCCCCTACGTAAAAGGCAATACAACTTCTTTATACAAGTCCAGTCAGATAAGTCGTTTAGTGTGGGTTTAATTCGGTCGTTATTGCTGTAATCGCCTTTTGTTGGGCATAATGGTCAACCACTTAGATTTCAACGTTATTAATGTTCATAAATCTAATTGATATTATGTGTTATTTTAAATAGCTTTTGCTGGTGGACTTTGCTTCCGTGAAATTCGTTAAGATGTAAAAAATAGATTATATATTTGGTCCCTTTTTGCAGAGGGAGACTTATAAGATAGGATTTATTTTGGAGTTTTGAAGGTTGAAGACAAGGACAAAACTAATAACGGAAAATAATTTAAGTAGAAGCATAAGTACAGTGCTGGCCTCTATTATAGATTGCTTTTAGTCGGTTATTTTTAAAAGAACAGTTTTCACAGGTCACGGGGTATGTTGTATATTGACAGCTTTGTGACGAGGAGACGTTTACCGCTTACTTTAATAGCCAGCTATGAATACATTGCTACTTGTATTTCTTTAACAATTTTATTCGACCTTCAGCGTTTAAATCAATATTTATCTACGTAGAAGGTGTGACAGGAGGTGTCGGTGATGCAGTGAATTTTATTATCAAAGCTTACAAATAAATTAATATTATGCTTAGCGAAAGCTAAATATACTGTTATACGAGACTGGGTATAACAGCATAATTATAAGTAAGTAAGTAGTTACTTGCTATCAAGCCCAATGTATCGGGATTACCTAATCCACACTTTATACAATTTGTCCGGACTTGTAATAGTAAAACTTTAAGGCCGTAAAACACACCATAGATGTGGGGTGTTTTATCGATTAAATGTAATACCTTTAAACGAGAAATTCTTCTCAAAACGGTTCCAACGATTTTCATGAAAATTAATTCCTAAATTTTATGAAAATCGTTGGAGCCGCAGGGGGTTTCGGGGGCGATAAATCATTGTTGTTAGGTTTCATTTTTAGAAAAAGCTTTTTTCTCTATTGAAGCAGAGCTGGGACGCCCAGGTACTAAGGGGTTTAATCCCCACAATTTTCTTTTTCTTATTTTCCTAATATTCTCCAAAAATATAAGGCAAAAATGTGCAGGGGCTCTTTTTAGGGAATAATACAATTAACACGAATTGGCTTAGAGCTGTCTGCTGATTCTTTTGTCAGTGAGTAGGTAGACCAACTCAAAGACTTACAAAAAAAAAACATAAAAGACATTTGTGTTAATACCTAAAAAATATGCAGAATTTTAGGAAATAACGCCCCCCCCCGCTCCCCTTATACCTTTTATCCTAGGAGTCCCTTGGGTCCCAGGAGGGGTTTATTTCTGATTTTCTCAAAGCCGCTGGTAGAAGCCGGTTATGGACGTAAGGAAGAATCTAATTGGAAAGCAAGTTGCTCAGTGTTACGGCTACTTGCTACTTCGTGCGTAAATTAATGTTCGAAAGGTAATGATTACTGTCAATAAATCCACTATATACATTGTTATGTATGATGATAAAAAGTTTATTGTTTATTATATGAGTGGTACTTATTTATGTAATCTAGAACAAGGTTCTTGAGCGCTGACGATAGGCAACCATAATCGAAACCATCAAAATATTGACACATAAATTGATCTTGTTGAATTTTTAATATAGTCTAAGCATATGCCTATTTGACCTGAGTATTTGTAAATGAGCAGTGGTGGCCCAGTGGTATCAGCCGTGACTTACAAGTTGTAGGTCGTGGGTTCGAGCCCAGGCAGGCGCTTTACTTTGTGTAAATTATTTCTTCACCACTGCTCTCAAAACGGTGAAGGAAAACATCGTGAGGAAACCGGCATGTCCTAGAACCAAAAATTCGAAGACATGTGACATCCACCAACCCGCACTGGGCCCGCGTGGTGGATAACGGCCCATTCCCTCTCACAGAGAGGAGGCCTGTGTCCCAGCAGTGGGAACATTAATAGGCTGATGATGTGATGATTTGTAAATGTGTGTAGAATATTTTCCTCAAAAGCTTTACAGGAAAAATCCAGCGGGGTTTAGTGAGTTTCGTTAACAAACGTGGTCAGTATTTAGTAGATCATTGCTAATGAAAAGAAAAAGTAAACTATTAATTTCAATACCTTTGTATTTGTAATTTGCATGCCTTATGGTAGGATATGGCTAATGGACACTATTGTTTGTATAAGATCTTTTATTTTGTACCCATATTCGCAAATGAATAAATGATTATGATTATGATTAATAGGTGCTACAGATATAGGCACAAATTGCGGTTGGCGACAGCCAAATATAACAAAATCAATATGAATACTTCACTATAGGAATGAGAGGCCTGTCTACCTGATAAAACTTAATCAAGTATCGTATCGGCTTATCCCAAGACCCTTGTTTTCAACTTGTGTGAAAACAAGGGTGTGAAAAAAATAATGGATCCTGGGACCTATTTAATAAAGGTGACATATGAGAATTTCGCACTTTTCTGCTGTAGTAAACAGCACTTGTCGCAAAAATGTGATAATTAAGTTAATTTTCACAAATATTTCATAATGTCAGGTATATTAAATATGACCCAGAACCAATTATTAACTGATCAGTGTGTATATGAGGACAATGTTACAGTAGTGTAAGATTTTATGATGATATGGTAACGTAATGCCTATGCGTGATACTGACCCACATGTCGCTCAGCGGTTGGGGTGACAGCGAGGCGGGTGCGGACGACACCGCTGAATCCTCGTCCGACGGAGCCTCCTGTAATACAAACGAAAATGTTTATTTAGTTGTACTATCATCGGTAAGTTCACTACTACAAAACTGCTACAAAGTTAAACATAAAATATATGTCACTTTTCCAGATTCCATACAGTGCCTTGTGGATATCGAGTAATAGGCTTTTTGTTGGTTTGTTTTGTTGCTTCGGTGAGTACCCGAATAAGATTGGGCGGGAGACCACGGCAAATTGACACCACTCTGCACAGTACACGCTCGAGAAGTGCCGTGCATGGGCCTTTGAGCGGTAGGTCTTGGTCGCCAGGATCAGGCGAGACCTGTCTATGCCAGCAGTTGTGAGGGCCATGCTGGCAGAGACAGAAAACTGGAGGGAAATGGCTTTATTCTGTGAGACCGTAATGATCCAGAAGGAGGCCACTGAGCGGGCTCGTGAGAGAGCCGATCCCGCTCGGAGAAGAAGGCGTCGGGGAGCCAACCGGCCCGATGCCCACAAAATCATCAATCATCAATCAAGTCCCACCTCCATCAAAGCAGGCGGGACTCCGGGTTGGAGGGCGCTCAGTTTGGGGACTGTCCGCCCACCAAGTGACTCCAGGAAAGACGGTGGCACAGTGATCACGTGCTGCCGAGCACAGCGAGGCTCAAGGGAGGCGCTTTTTCAGTCTCCCCAGAGATGTGCCCTAACAGGCGTTGCACAGTGGGGGTACCGGGGTTGTCTATTGAAAGGTCAAGGGGCTACGTGCTGATGGTGATCACCGGGGTGGTTTTAGTGAAGTAAAAATACCACACTCCCTGGTCTTTTCCCCAAAGTCCAGGCGCCTTTATAGGATTACCCGCGGAAACAAAACAAAAAGTAACCCCGTATCACACGATAGCTAAACCTAGCGAAATGTGTAGGCAATATAGGCCATCGCCTGCTCCTTGGATACAAGCGAATACAAGCTAATAACTCCAACATTTTTCTAAAAAACCAACGCACCAAGGACCATAATAACAGGATATAAAGCCAACCTCAAAATATACGTAGTACGTAAGTACATAATACTGAGTCGTTGTTACAGACTGCAGAATTTGACCTCTTTCAAAGCGTGCGTGATTCGTTAGAACTTTGTCTGCGAGCCTTTACAGTGATAAATTTATAACCAAACTAGTTTTTATAAATGTTAAAAGTTATACGAACCCTATAAAAGGTTTCTTTCCGATGCTGTATGTCTGTTTTCAGATTCTCTCGGTTGGTCTTCCCTTTTTCCTGCAACAAGCAAAAATATTCAGTTAGTTTAAATGGTTTAAGTAACAAGGCTATCTGGGTGGGTACTTGCTGTTTGCAACTGTATTAAAAACGATTTTTCTTCATTGATTTTGATATTAGAATTAGCGTTGTTTTGTGAATTCATGCTTAAAAATATCTGCAGGAAAAATATTATTATCATCCAGTCGCTTACGTTCCACTGTAAATCATAGGCGTTTTTGTGCAGGATTGTCTGTCCTATGCATCAGTACCCATGGTCTTATATGTCTACCTGGTCCTAACTTATCCGACGAGCTTATAGATAATCGTCCCATCAAGCCCACTAAAAGAGTTTGGCCTGCATTATTATATAAACTCTCCCTATAAACAGCAACAATTTTAATTCAGTAAGTGAGTTTTTTAGCTACTTGGTAACTTCCAAGCACAGATATAAATCTAACTAGATGACGCGATTGTATGTGATATGTATGTGTTGATTGTGTCAAAAAACGGAGTAAAGTTACGATCAATGATCGTAATTTGAGCTTTTCATTTAGCATCATCGGCACTCATCAAATCCTCCGAAATCTAAAAAAAAAACTAAATAAGCCGTATTGAGATGTTAGACTCTATAGAAAATGTTGGCCAAGGCATTGGAAATGCTTTCTTTCATTGGTAAGTAAATTTGTTTTTAAATTGTGTGTGAAAAAGTGGCATGCTTGGTGTTCATACAGATGGAGGGAGTTGCGTTACGTCTGTGATTCCAAGCCAGAAATAAATAACCAGGGATTTCTTCATTCTAACCTTGCACCCAACATTAATCATTCATCATGTTAATGCAGGTACAAATTCACTTTATATCAGTCAGCAGTCACCAAAGACTGCCTGAGGCTAACATCAGCTGTTGTCTATATCTCTGACCAAGCCGGACCGGACCGGGTCGTGACCGGACGGTAAAGTCGACAGTGTTGCGACACGGCAACGAAAATAAAAGTGGTTAGTTGATTTGTTAAGATACGTATCGTGGGAGACTGCGAGCTGAACTGTGTAGTTTGACTGTTTGAATGACATGCCAACTGCGAAATGTTTAATGAGCGAGTTAGCCTTTGGCTCAGAATCGAGATTGTTATTTTTATGCTTTTGTCTGTCGGTTATTAAGTTATTATGTGGATTGAGCAGTTAGTTGTAATCTAGATTATGTGGCGACGGTTGCGACTAAAAGTAGCCTTTAAAAAGGTTAACGCTAGGTACTCGTAATTTTATCTCGAGTACAAAATCACAGATAAGTTATGAAGTGTTTTAAAGCCTCGAATATAGTCATGTTTATTTTTTCAGTAAACTACAAAACTTAAATAAAACGCCTTCATTTATTACCTAAATGCACTTCATAAATTAAGCTTTGTTGTCTACTTATTGTTAGTTATATTTATATTCCAAACAATATGTCGACGCGCTAGTACGGGGCTGCTACTTTACGTATGAGATTGTAAGAACGCCTGCATGATTTGTGATAGCAAAGTTTCTGACACGCGTTACCAAACGGTTTTGATGCAAGGCGTTTAAAACTTGACTTTATAAAATGCGTTACTTTGTATGTTTTATTTTCTTTGCCCTATTCAACTTTTCCATCAAGTTTTCTCGACCGCATAAAGTTATGGCATAATTTTCCACAAATGGATTTACAAGCCACAGATAAGTACGGATTATCTGAACTTTTGCACTTATCTTAACATTAGTTCTACCACGGCCTGTTCGACCGGTTGAGAGCAACCCTTTATTTTATAGAAAGCTTAACCCGATCTAAACATGGCTGGCCTGCCTTTTTCATGTTTATTTTTCCAATGATACAGAAATGATAGCTAATTAAAAAAATCAGTACAACTAGGATAGAAAAACGGGTAAGAATAAATCGGTACGACAAAGTTACTTACAAAGTCGACCGATAGATGGCGTTACATAGTACGAAACTATCATAAACACCCAAAGAAGTCCACAGCTAATGTGAATTTTATAAATTACGTATTTCTACACTTTTTACCCAAAAAACTATAACCGTGTTTTTTACGCAAATGCATAGACAGTTTTACACGGTAGTTTTACGCGTTGTGTCGTGACAAATACCGTAAAAATCGGTTATGAACAATGTCATGACAACACCGCGAAATGTTAACGCATTTGCGTCAAAAAATTATTGGTTAACGCGTGAAAACATAAGTATTCGGAAATATCTTGTGGACTTGTGCTACAGAGCTACTGAGTCTTTCATTGCCAATAGCAACATGAAAGAAAGCGTGGTCAATTATATCATGGGAATTAGGGTGCCAGACCATTAATTCAGCCTCAATATAGCTCAGTATTGTTTCACGATAAAAGGCCATTGGGAATAATCTAACCCGCTTTGCGAAGAGTGGCGGATATTGACCAAAATAGTTTTAAACTAAATAGAATATAATGTGACCTTTCATTTCATATATTTATTTGATTCAAAATTGATGGAGAAAAATACACGTACCGAATACTTTAAAAAACATTACTTGAGGTTTCAGAGGACTTTAATTTTGGTCTGTACATTTTGTTAAAACTTTGGTATTTTCTCAAGTTTGCCGTGTATATTTACCAGAATTTGATCATTATTAGCGACACTATCGGATTGTGTAATAATCAGCGTTTATTTTTTACAAAATCAACAAGTTAAATTCCTGGCTATGAATATTGGATTCGGCCCACTTAAAAAACCCAGCCTGTATTCGATAATATTATATTTTTTTCGACATTCCCGTGACTCACATTAATGTGATTAAGGTCATAGTTAATCAGCACCATATATTTATACATTCTACTATATTTCGTTTGTGTACTCCATGGGTATGGTTTCCAGATAGATGTTTGTTTTAAGATATAGCCCAATGACCTTTAGTTACCCTCTTGTTGCTGATCATTCCTGGGTCTGAATCTTATATTTGCCAGTGTTACTGGTTTAACTAACAGGATGTTTTCTGTGGTTCATTTTTTTTTGGGACCAGTCCTATTACATGTCACTTAATCTTTATAAAATTTAATTAATTTTGATAAAATGTTGTTACATTGTCATCGGATTGTTTTGCAGTGCCTGTCTGCGAGAGCTTTAAAACAAACCAGAAGATTACTAAACTAACGAAGATCTTAACTATCTCTTCGAAAACCAAAGTAACCAAACCAAAGTAGGTTATAATAAATTATGAAACGTATCTGATTATTCAAGTACCCAGTAACCAATTATTGGATACAACGATAGTAATAATTGCTATTACACTTCTCGATTCCTCTAGGGATCGTTACTATTCGATTAGCGAAAGTCGATAGAAAGTTGTGGAAGCTCATGTGATCATCTCTAGTTATTTGCGAGATCATGCTGCCATGAATACGATAGGGCTGTGATTTGAGATTGTATCGATAAATTTCGATACCGTAAAGATTTGATTGAAATAAAGAGGTCGTTTATACTTTGCTCTACCATGTAAAGATTCGAGATTTCCATTTTCCTCATTGCTTAAGACAGCTTTAAGTTACGTACGTATATACTTCTTGCCAAGGATTTCAAAACCTAGATTTAGCAGGTAAACATTACATGCATGATAATAACATTTGTATTTACAACATCAGCCAAATCAAAGTTACAATTGCCAACATTTCTAGCCAAATTAAGTAAGTGGCTATCCATTACAAACTCCACGCGAATAACGAATGAGACTCAGCAGCAAATTCAGTCCAGAACGCACGTACTCTAATGACTACAATCAGTGGGGCAATACTGGCTTTAAATCACTCATTTAATTCTTAAGATCATTTGTAATCTGACCAGAACTTTCACTACATTGTTCCAAGTAATTAGCATTCGTAATGAAAGCTGCGAAAGTCAAATATTGCTCCACCATAATCTAATAAATAGTGATGGGTGATGCTCGATGACGCGTGTCGATAGTACCGAAAAACTGGTATCCGTGACCGGGTTACTTTTTACCATCATATCGATATTCACGCATGTATGACTTGCGTTTTCGATAATGATACTTTGTACTTTTTATGAAACGGCGAACAACGTCGTACCGCCGTCGTCGTCGTCGTCCTCGACGTCTTATAACGTTTTGAACTTTTACATAACTGTAAGTCTGATAAGTATGGCGATAGAGGCGGCTTCAATCGCCTTTGAAAGATTTACTGCAGATCAAAGTTCACATCAATTGGTTCTGATAACGTCAATTAATTGTTCGATATTGATTTAAAAACAAAGTAGTTGCATCTATGAGAAAGCAAAAGTTTTACTGAAGTGAACCTACTGTTTATAAAAAATATAAAGCTCTCAAACAAGTAGCTAAAATATGGGCTGATAAGGCATTTATTAATTCGCTTCGTTAGTAGTTTATTTGAAACCTCAATCTGTATCGTGCTTAAATAAATTATCTGAAGTGGAGTTCGGATACTAACTGATATTTGCATTGAAATTGTTATAATTCATTTAGATAACACGGTAAAGGTGTGCACATTCATCTTCTAAACTACTTGGCTATAATATTACCCAATTTCAATAATCCTGCAATACAATTGTTGATCTCAATAGCTTAAAATCTATTTCAAAACAATATCCTTGTTACAAAGTCCTAGCTTCAGAGTCCGAATGTCCTTGTAAGCAAACTGTGACTGTCCCAAGTCATGGGCTATTTGCTATAAGCCCGGTTGTTTGCCCTAGTTCCCATGCTCTGCTAGTACTAACAGTTCGATAGCAAATTTTATAGACTGATTTACCGGTATATTGATCATGTTAGATGTTTCTTTGTGTTGCATTTGTTTCATAATGTTGTTAGAACAATGGAGCATGTATTTCGAACTGGGTTGTTCTTTCAAGGACTTGTAGAGTTATTATGACTGAATTTGCGCATGTTTTGCTTGATTGTCGATGATGCGTGTTGAAGATTAGGAATTAGTTATAAGTAGCATTTATATATATGAATATCATCATCTTCCTGCTCTTGTTTCATGTTATTGGTAGATGCAACATGTTTTCTCCTTCTATAACGTCCTTCGTCGTTGTGATAGCATGACGGTTCTTTCATATCTCTCCTCATACAGTCCATCCATCTTTTTTTTTGGCCTTCTCCATCCATCCATTTACATTTATAATAATTACTATTTTAGTAACATGCGTTTCATCCTTCCTCATCACATGACCATACCTGGACAACGATTCCCTTACTATAATACGGTTAAAAATAAAATGAAGGAAACGCTGTAAGGATGAAATCATAAATTTGTATGGTTATAATATAAATGTAGAAGAATACGAAATACACAATGGATGGACTGCGTGAAACATTATGTGCTAAAAAGGAGATGACTATTGAGATGACAGCTGATAACAAATAGAGATGAATGGAAGAAGCAGATACGCTGCACCGGCCCAAATAAATTGATATACGGTCAGGAGTATGATAACAGTTTAAAAATGAAGGAACTAAAATTAATTTAGGACAATTTAAAAATTAATTCGTTACAGGGTTACCTAATTGCGTAATCAAGGTAAATAGTAACACTTAATTAAATAAACTAAGTATTGTATCGAGTATAGTAAGGTAGGTACGTAAAGTAAGGTCAACTAAAATAAAACAAATTAAACTCTTACTTTTATCAAACATCTGAGTACACAGAACAGGATGTCGTAAAATCTCAGTTTTGTAAACACACATATATAAACAATTCTATGTATTGCGGTCACGCATACATAGAAACGTGATTTGTTTCCACAAGTGCTGAATTTTACGTACAACGCCTGCTTAACAGGCGGAAAAGGAGCTTCATAAAGTCTGGAGATAAATTATATTTTTGGGGTATAAATTATAAAAAGTTACGTGGTATTAATATTTATAAAAAAAACAAATAAACATCATGCATTAATCATAAAGTTGGTGTGGAATTATGCACCTGCTTAAGGCACATGACTCGTTGGAGTATGAAATGAAGTAGCTTTAACTGAACTCGGAGACATCAATGACGTTAAAGTATACGAAACAAAAAGAAAATAATAAATCATAGAAATGCAGGAATGGGTTTTTATGTATTGATGAGTGCAGGATCGGGGCACCTCTTAATATACTTGTGTATCTAGAAGTTATATATGTTACGCTGATCGAGAAAGCTACAAAGAATTTACTCAGACTACTTAATCAAATTATAAATACCAAACCAAAACCATTGATTACAAACGCGCTATTTACATCATTATCGTAATTCTGTCAGAGCTTATAAATTAAAATTTCACCGGATTCCATAAAGTTGACAAAGTAAATCGACGAATTAATACTTTAGACTGCACAAAACAAGTTGTCGTAGTGATAATAAATCACAAAACACGAAATGCTGTAAATAACGCTATGTAACACAGACAGACACGATAATTCACGTTTATCGTAACTCGGTATAAATCCTAACACTATCGACGGGATCGATCTTGTAATAAATCGAAAGTTATCGATTAAGGCGCCGCACTAGTCGTGAGCAGGTCCTAGGCTCAGATTGCCATTTGATAAGTTTTGAGAGAAATTGAACGAGTTTTTCATGTGTTTTAATCTTAATCGCTTTTAAACTGTAACTGCTCAATACACTCACAACACTTAAAAGTAAAAATTGTGGTATTTCACTCTAATCGATTCGAACACCAAGTACCTCTATAAAGGCGCTTTCGAGAAAAGGCACCTTTTTCTTTTTGTGATCTGTGTTGTATATTACACGACCATAATGATAAGAAGAAAGCTGGCACAGTTTGATAATACGCCAGAAAATTGACAAAATCAGTACTAAGAAGTAGTAACTCCGTTCATCCATTAACTTTTACCGTAAACCAAAAGAAAGGTTCTAATACAAGATATGTAATGTAAACAGATAAAGACAAACACATGGGAAAGTGTGACCTTAACTGTGGTGCGACCCTCCCGTTGTAAGCTGTAATGACGGTCATTACGAAGGAATAAGTTACTCGTGGTGTATGCTGCCTTGGTACTTAGTGGTGGGAGCTTTGCTGATGGCTCGAGGATCACGACAGATATTATTCCTATGATTTATTCTGTGCAGGCTTTACGTAAATTGAAGAATATGATATTAAAGGTACTATGACTTTGATTAAAGATCCTGAGAGAAAAATCTAAACAATAACGATCCTTTTTTGGAACCTTTATGCAATCTCTCGTATTGATATGGACAATTTATGCATTGACATTCTGCACATGTTGTATAGGTACATGGAATATTAGGTTTATTAGGTGGTTGAATACTTTATTCTTCATGATAATTTGCCATTATTAAAACCACCATCGTAATATACTTATTGAGCAACTGTGTATACAATCTGTGAAGTCTTAGGACCAAGATGTTTATTTTATATATGTCTTAACTTTAACAAATATGAAGAGAAAATAAACGTCTCTCAATTAAACACATAATAAACTAAAACCAATGACATCTCAATTATGTAGATAAAATTAATCGAGAACAGACAAAACGGTACGATCGTGATAACAAGTTTCATAAAAAGCTGGGTCGTCGCCGAAACCTTTGACATTCTGAGATGCGCATGCACCGGCCGGCCCACTTTCACCACTTCACCACTGCATCCATGTTCCGTATCGATTACTTAAATACGATTATTTCATTCATCGATTATGCAATCGACTGGTCCTTTATTGTTTTCCGATTTACTTTCATGATTATAAAGAAATTTGTACCTAAACTGTTCGTGTAATACCTGAATGGTAGCAAAGTGTTCGTCATGGTTTTTTAAGAGGTTGTAAGTTGTTCAACAAGGTGCTTAAAGATTTTTTATTGTGACATACAAAAGCCGTTTCGAGATTTAACAAGTGCGGTTTTACAATATTCTGATCTGGTTCGGTAACCTGTAAGAGCACATACTTTAATAATTATGGCTATATTGGATATGGTCTGACACCAATTTTACTCAGGATACACGCACTACCGCGGAATAACTCCAATTTTGAAGAGAAACAGTATTATTTTATTATCTCGGTAACCAAAAGAACTCACACATAAATAAAAAAGAATCAAAACATCGAACCGCTAATAGAAAGATGACACCCACCGAAACGACATCGAACCCACTATAAATCATCAGCCACAAAATAATACAGTTCTCATACAAATCACAATAAAAGTAGGTTCATAAACTTGTGACCCGCACATGTAGACGCTTTGGGAAAGTGGCCATAAGTGGGACGATGGTCCACTTTGCTGGTCCCGTGTGGGTGGAACACCTGTACCATGAGATGACCATTTCATGAGTACTTGAGGTACTACTACTATCTTTATGTTCTTACGTACGAGTATATTATTCTTTGTGGTATTTTAAAATTAGAATACTGCCAGTTGATACTGTCATAGTTACTTGGATATACGCTTTGGATATCACCAGATAACTATCAATTCAAATCTGTCGGATATTTGTTTGTCCTCAAGTGAAAATGAAATTAACTGTTTGTGGAGGTACCTCTATCTATACAAATGTTAATATACGTATATTTAATTATTGTTGCAGTAGCTATAACTTTTAAAAGTTGATCTTCATGTTTTGAAATATTTGGATGATTTTGTAAAAAAAAACTGTTAAAGATCTTACTGAAATCAAAAGTGCATCATTAGATACCTTAATCAAAAAAACAGGACGTTCTTTTCTGAAAATCTACACATTGTTGCATCCTTACAAAGGTGTTGGACAAAAGCCGCATAATTATCAAGTCTGGTAATAATAAAGATTGAATAACAGTTTTCAAGAATTTCACTTGTCAATGACCACAGAAGCCTTACCAGAATTATTCTCCCAACTCTTGCAGGTTATCAAACATGATCTTGATGAATTACGCAAAATCTGAAACACGTGAGACTGCAGGACTTCTGCTGGCACATTTACTTCTTGTCGATGTGCATCAGTGAGGTCAGGAGTCACAAGATTGATAAGAATCTCCTTGGCCGTATATGAGTCGAAGTTATTAATGTAATTAGCTGACTATGTACAGTTTATTTAATTATGCTTGCTTAGATGTAATTTACTGCACATATAAGGATTGATAATATCACCTTGTGTGTCTTATTATTTCATAACAACATTAACAAGAATACCCACATTATTTGTAATTACTTTTGTAAAAATAAACGTAAAATCTTTATAATAACTTGTAAAAACCGTCTGTTTAGAAAAAAAAACATCTACCATTGATCAAAATTCACCGTCTAAACGGCGCTGGACCCAAAAAAAGTAAAGAATTACCAAAAAAAAGTTGTGTAACATGATACCGAACATGAGAAAAAATATAAAACATAGTTCACTGAATGAAACCGAAGAAAAAACCGGTTCTAAGGAATGAATGTAGAACCGAAAAGGGATCACGACATCATTTTGGAGTTACCTGTTTCAAATACTACCAAGCTACTGCTACAGTTCATATAAGCTTTATTTTCTAGCTGTTAAGACTCCAATTGATTAGAATTAGATGTGCAAGACAATTTGTCTTCATAATGTCTAATATTTTTATGAATGACTTTAATGCTAGGTAGGATTAATTTTGTCCAATATAATTTTGTAGGTGGACCATTAGGAAAATTGTTGATGGTACGCTTTTAATTTATTTTTTACTTCGAAATATTTGGATGCAGTAACTCAATGATAACCTATGTACATTTAGCAGTATATACATACGCAGTTAACTAAAACATGCAGTCCATCAATGCATTACGAAACTAACCAGTAGAGTTTATTAACAAAGTGTGAGTTTCCTTATAGTATTTTCCGCAATAAAATTAAAAATGGACAATAGATTTTAACAGCCCTAATAAATGACTATGATTTCCTTATTGATACAAAAGCAAACAATACAACTTTTCTATGAAAATCGATATCGTCAAGGAAAAGACGAAAGGTCATCACAAATCCATCTCTATCATCACTCATCATTTCAGCTAAAAGACATCCACTGCTGGACAAAGGCCTCCCCAGGCGTCGCCACATTGACCGATCCCGTGCGTTGTTATCCAACAATATTATATATAATTATAAATACGAAAGTAGGGATGGATCAACACAACCACGCCAGAACGGCTTAACAGACCCGAATGAAATTTGGCAAAGAGATAGTATTCTGAAGAAGTCTGGAATAACAAATAGGCTTTTTTACGGATAGTGATCCTTTGGGATTATATAACACTTTTGAAGCGGGCAAAGCCGCGGGCGGCAGCTAGTTTGATATTTAATTTTGTGCTGCATAGGTACAGGTTTAAAGTAAACCTGTAGTTTACTGAAGAACATACGAAAATCAAGATAGGGTTAAATTGTCCAATATCAGTGTAAGTCAATAAGTACCTTGAGACGAGAAGAACTTTTACATTTTTACATAACATTGAAAAGTAATGACGTTCGAGCTTTATGAGCAAAAATATATATCTTACCTAAAGTAAAAACTTGGTACTGTAACAACTTAGGATTTTGACAAGTGGGTATACATATACACACAGTTTGAAGTAACAAAAAGAAAGACCTAAAAGCCCAAAGTATGCAAAAGTTCAGATACTACTACATTTAGAAATAAAAATCTTATACCTAGGTCTCCACTGAAAGAATTAGTTCACATTCTGTATTTAATCGATCAATACTTATTGTACCAAGACATCGTATGCAACCAATTAACACCTCCTACGATGCAAGTAACACGAATACAAAATCTACTGCATGCATGTTGAAATGTAGTTACAGGTTTCCTAGCTCGTTACGTAATTACAGTTAGCATCTAAGAAATTATGCAGGTACTGTACATATCGGTTATTGATTAGGTTCCGTCATAATACTTAGGATATATCATAAAACAAAAACAATATTGCTGCATTTGAAAAATAATATTGTTGTCTCGTGAATTTTGGATTAGGTAGACAGACTCAATATTTTTATTGCATCCGGAACAAAAGCTTTGAACAAATATTTTAACTCGTACAAAGGCTTATTTGTCGTATTATACCTGGATCTAATCTTATCATCATAATACTCCCCCTTTCCCATGTTACCTTAGATTGGCGCGCGATTTAGGTGTTTTCTTCTTTCATTCACCCCTGTCATCCATCACGGTACTCATTCCCATGCCTATTATATAATTTCTCACACAATCGTTTTTTTGGCCTCGCTCTCCGCCCATCTGCATTATATTCAAAGTCAAAGTCAAATTTCTTTATTTCAACTTGACCAATAAGCGGCACAAATTTAAATTTAAAAGTAATAATAATTGATTCTACCGTCCATTCGGAAAAGTAGCTTATTATGGAAAAGAACGGACAAGAAACTCCACACTAACTCTTAAAAAAAGTATTTCACGATATTTACAAACATACACTAATTCATTTAAGTGAGGACGATGCAACCAGACTAACACTATTATACTACGTATAGATATAAAATATTACAAACATTTATTACAATGTGCCCAATTGTTATCAGGTCGGATGTGATCTCGAATTTTTCCGATGCTACATCTAAGTTGTCGTAGTGTAAAAGAGTTATGAATAATAATAATAACCGAACCAAAACAAACTAAAACCAAACCAAACCAAACTGGGTAATTTACCCATGTTTGAAATACTTGTATTGTAAGTAAATATTTATTTATTTATTTCAACCTTATCACATAAATCTTTACAGGATTACACCCAATACGATAAATGCGCTTATCCTAAGTTACTTCACATCCGTAACTACAGTAAACCTCATCTATTACATAACAGTAGATATCTAAACTAATTTTATGTGAAAACCATGTTCCTATTTATCAAATGAATGAATTTACCTGCGGGGCGACCAAGGCCTGCTGTGATAGGCTTGAGTCACACATTTTCATCAGAGTTTGGGAGTAAAATCCACGGGGGGCGGATATCGTTGAGGATAAGTGTACTACTACACTACACTTCAACATTAGACTACTTAAATGTTACTAAATACCTCGAGCTGTCCTGGTTGTTACTTATGCATAGAGCCAAGTGTTTCAACCACCCATATATTAAGATCTCGGTTTCATTCGTTGTTACCATCGAACATTTAAATGCAATGTGCACAGTGCATCTCCCACGAACTCAAACAGAACATTCTTGGGGGATAATGCATAAATACCGCGTTTGACAGGCGGATTGATGATTATTATTCGAGAAATATTTATAGTTGTGTATGGAAGCTACTTTCGGCCATATGTCTGAGTTCTTTTAGAAGATTTTGATGATTCTTTGTAAAATGATCGCAATCATAATACTTTCACTTTTCAGTGTCCTACATATAATTTCGCCAAGATCCTCTGCAGCTGCGTATGCTTCGCGATCTTTTATCATGTTAAATTAGATTCAGTTATCCTAACATCGTACAATAGCCCAAATGTTAGAAGTTATATCTCTACCAAAGACCGGATCTACTACAGTGACAATCATTGACTATCCGTCAATCAGTTGAGATGTTGAGAAGTAAAGGACATAACCCAATAGTCCACATCGGAACAAGTAAAACCTGATCGCAAGCAGATACTCCCCGGTCATTAAGGGTAAGTACTCAAGAGCGGAAACGTATGGACGTGTAAAAACGTCGCAGACTCCACCGCGACATCCGATGCCATTATAATTGTTAGACTGTATGTTGAATAAGGTGGTAGATCGAGGATTTATAGGTGTATTCGAGGGCTTGTAATCGCTTGCGGTTGCTTTTTATGTTATAAATAGGTTACATAAACAGCTTTAGTGATTCTGACAAGTAGTGAAAACACAGTTTCATGAACTTTACTTAGAAGCATGCCAAACAATTTGAAATCTACCTGATATAATCTGTTGATAAAATCTTTTATAGCGATCTCAGTTAAGAAAAGTAAGGGTAATTTAGTACTCAAGAGCGGAAATGTAAAGACGTATAAAAACATCGCAGAAGACGCCGTGACACAACATCCAATGCCATTAATGGTTAGACTGTATGGTAGATATGGTGATAGGTCGAGGATTTATAGGTGGACTAACTTCTGCCTACTGTTTTTTTTTACCCAAAGGAACAAAGTACCGGGATAAAAAATATTGTATGTCCTAATCCAGGTGTTCCACCCGTGTGTCAAGTTTTTACTAATTCATTCAGCCATGTAGGCGTGAAAAGCTATCAAACAGACAGACAAGGTTACTAACAGATTTTAGTTTGAATGTATGGAAGGTTTAAAAGTTCAAAGGGTTTCGAAAAGGTGTCAATTGCGTTGCTAAAAATGTAGGCTGAGTTTCTCACCTCTAAATTATCGCAGAATTAATGTGACAAATTTTCAAGCACGCTTTATCTGCTGTGATTGGTTGAATGAATCTTCAACAGCCAATCACAGCAGATAACGCGTGCTTGACAATTTGTCACATTCATTCCGCCATAATTTAGAGGTGAGAAACTCGGCCTTATACTTTTACAAAGATTTATAAATGTTTCCTCTTAAGTAGATTTTATTTTCTCAGTAAATCTTACGTCTTCTTACTAACATAGCTATATAAAAAAAATACAGCAAAGGAAACTGCAAACCACCTTTTTATTTGGTCTATACAGTTATTTAAACGAGGTTTTCCAGTAAGTCACCACTAATTCGCATTTTCAGTTGCTTCTTATTATTGTTTGAATCTGTTAGTGGAAACTTCGCCTTACGGCGGGTGTACCGTTCGGCCGGACCGGTCCGATGGACGGTATAGGCCGGTCCGTGATGGATCACCGCCGTGACGTCGAGCACCGTTCGAATATCACAAATGTATAAAATCTGGGTGTTTTTTTTTGTTTGTACAAACGTTTGGAGGTTGGTTTCATTATGGTTTGTTTAGAGCAGTTTTTCCTTTTTCCTGATGATACTCTGCTGTAAGCTCATTTTCATCTTTTCTTTCTTTGACTGACATACATGCCAGCAATTTTATTATTATTATTATTATTTTCTGCTTTTCTCATTGGTGTAAGAAGTGCAGTCGATAATATCGTCACTTTACATTGACAAGTATTTCAAAATTCTAAGACAGTAGGTTATTAAGACAAGTAGGCGAACCAAAATGACGTCGACACGATGATTCGCCAATATATCAGTTTGTCTGTACATATAGGTACAATCATCGGATATACCATTTGACAATGACAGCACCTCTATTTCATAACAGTAAGGATGATTTTCGTAGAGCAAGTGTTGTACAGTCCACCAACCAGCGCAAAAGTCGTCTTATTAGATATATTGGTATATGGTATGCTAGCTTTTGTCTTAAGGAGGTTATGAATATAAGAATTTTGTTCCGTGTTCATCTGGGATTTACGAGTCGTGAAATTGTGTGGCAAACAAAAACGCAAAAGCTCAAAAATGTACAATATTTGCGGTGGATGATTCTTCATTTTTGAAATACTTAGTAGTAACTTAATAATAAAAGTGGGTCATGTAGGAGAAGCGATTCTAACATGAATGAAATTAAATTGTCTTTTCTACGATATTCTTTTTAACGAACTGTCTTTGAAGCAGTCTATTAAATTTCTTAAAGTGTAAATTCTGTACATCATAGATCTAGTAAAAAAATTACGATTAACAATCTAATCTCAGTGCATGAGAAAGGACGGAGCCGAAGATCGACCAAGGAGGAGACGCCTACTGCAAGGTTCTAGGTGACGCAGAGAAAAGATTACCTGGAAGGATTTTGGGAGATTTTTTGCCCAGGCAGTAAGACAATGTCGGCAAAATAAAAATAAAATCCACAAGTATCAAGATAAACCAGAAGATGAATACACGAAACAAGTCACCATATATGACAATATTATTAACTTTAAAACTTTCGCGTTTCTTAATTGAAAAACAATATATCACGCGATGATTTCGAACGTCCGCGTCGGGTGAAATAGGTAAGTAAATAAGTAATCGAAATCATCGATAAATTACCGTGATATATTATTTTTTGATGACAATATTGTCAGAAGTTAAGCTAAAGTTCATCGCTTTGTGAACTCGGTCAAGTTTTGTAGCGTTGCTTATTGGTACAGCATAATTATGGTTTATGTTCACAATGCTACAATAAATATACTGAAACAGCGCTTTGAAAGCTCTCTAGTATTCAACAAGCATTGTTGTCGTCTCTAACCACAGAAAACATAATTTTCTAACCAACAGGTTCTGATAACTGTGCCATATGAATAAAGATAAACAGGGTTTCATTGGCTTCTATACAATGGTGGATATGCGATTAGCTTGGCTCTTTGTCAAGTATGATAATGTGAATAGATAAGGTATTTATAAGAACTGCTGTAGGCCTAGGTCATGGTTTTATTACTTGGTTACTTAATTGAAACATTCAGTAAAGGACTCAAGACGTTTACGAGGCAAATATTTATTTATTTGCTTATTAATGTATTTATTTATTAAATGTTGCCGTTGACGTGACTGAATTCTGGCGAAACAACATATAATAACACTGCTCTCAAAACGATGAAGGAAAACATCTTAAGGAAACCGACATATCCTAGAACCAAAAATTCGAAGACATGTGATATCCACGGCCACCAACCCGCACTTGGCCTGCGTCGTGGATTACGGCCCATTCCCTCTAACAGAGAGGAAGTATGTGTCCCAGCAGTGGGAACATTAATATGCTGATGATGATGACATATAATTTGGAATCATCGATATGACGAAGACAAAAAAGATGAAGGAATTAAAACCTTTCCATAATTAAACTTCTCAATCCCCTTAAAATCTACCTACTGAAGTAAGAAATAACATGTTAAACACATCACTAACGCTCGATGGGATCACGTACAAAATAGTTGAACAAATAAACATTTCTAATGACCTTATGTAATCTAATTTGAAGTCGAGTCAGCTTATTATGTGAACAATCGACTATTTTTCGAATGTCAGTAGAAAGGAGGTCGATAGTAGGAGACTCCGATGACTAATACTGAATCAATCGATATATAACGTGATTTTTATAACACCATCATATGATTTTGTCAAAAAATGCGAGCAATAATATACTGCTATTTTAATATAAGAATTATTTTTGCAAATGTCGTGAAATGGATAGTAAAAAAAATCTTCCAATATTTTACTTCTACTGTCTTTAAATTAAAATATGCAACAAACTGTCTGCCATTGTACCCACAGAATTAGCAACATTATAAACAATATGAGTGTTTCTAACTGTTAATTTTTAAATATTATTTTTATTAAAAAAAAAGAAATGGTAAAATAATATTAAAGCTTAGCATGATACATAATGCTAAATAAATTATTATAAAAGGTCATTTTTGTATCTGAACTTTTTTTGGTCATTAGTTCGTTTCTAAATTGTAGTCATCTACACGAGAAGTTCTTTCACTCACTTTTTGTAACTAATAGCAAATGTTTTTTGGCGTTCATTGAACTTACTTATTTTCAGGGTTAAATTTAACTTGAAATGCTATGATTCATGTTTAAAAGTTCACTCATGACTTTAAATTTATGAAAAAATATAACTAGGATTGTGACATTTATATTAGTAAAGTTCAAATAGTCAACTTTCGTGTTTATCACCATCATAACACGAAAATAAGTGACAGGGACAATCCCACTTCTGCTAGCACCATAAACAATTCTAATCCTCTCACTAATCCTAATTTAATCGATAACAATTTAAAGTTCAACAATTTGGATGTACTGAAGAATCGACTAACCGGTGTCCGATATATCTGGCCATCTCTCGCAGGAGGGGACCGTTACATAAACCGCTCACGACTCGATACGATACTCAATACTGAATGGAATCGATTCCAATACACGTTTTTGTTCTATTAATTTTTGATTACTTTAAGAGCAAGTGCCAGTATATCGAGTTCACGAACTGAAAATTGGGCTTGTAACACTTATATTGTGGTAAACAAACATTAATCAATATTATCAATGAAAAAGAAGAAAGGTTTCGAAACTAAATCAAAGAATTGACAAGGCGCAGACATAAAACCAATTCCGTGAATTATGAAAGTGTTGCAATTATAAAAATGATTAATAACTATTAATTAAGCTCAATAAAATAATTAAACTCTCATGTAAGGACGGTTACGTTTAAACGCGGAGTAATTGCCGAGCAATAAGACTACAACAAGTTCATAATTGCCAGCAATAAATACTAACCTACAAACAGCTGATCGGATACTCTACTTTTTTCCTACAGGTGTGTGCAAACCGGTTATGTAACTAAACTCGTAATTTGACAGCTGACACACATGACACCTATGTCAATCGAGAGAGTGATTATCTATGCGCGTTTGTTTTTTTCACCGCCATTTATCAAAGAGCACGACAATTTGCTACTGTCATTCTGTCCGATTAATTATAACGGTGAAATGTTTATGGTTAATTGAAATGTCACAAGTTATTTTCGTATGAGACGTATCTAATGAGACATATAATAATTTACCTGTTCAACTCGCAGTTTCCTGCCCAGCTCATTTGCTCCGCAGTCCATTCTTTGCGTCTGTAACAAAAAAGAGATAATTTAATTTTAGTAGCTATAAAAACTTCCAAGAGTTCTTAAACAAAAGACTGCCTACATATTTAACTTTGGTGGAGCGTTAACTTTAGTTGGAACCTCATCACAATGCATGGTTTTTGCCGTTGATGCTATCATCGTAAAAGCATCGTTACAAAAGACTTTGTAACGATACAATGGAGATAATATTCATAGTGGTCTTAAATCAAAATAAGAACTTGAATATGCAACACAAAGATAACAGGAAAGCGATCGCCATGCCTGCATCCATCCGTTGTTGAGAAGCTTACGCGGTTCTGCATCCGTTGCCATCAGCCACCGTATTTCAGACTTAAGCACTCGGTAATACGATTCATAATGAGTACTGTCATTATTTTGCGGGCAAATTTATTTTTGCAATAAAAAATTGAACTATAACTCTTATTTCGTAAACACTAGAGGTTGTTGAATGTGAAAACGCAGCAGATAAGTATGGATGGAAAGCTCAGCTAATGATTAATGACAGCAGTGTCGGGATGTTGCTAATCATGGCCTAGTGAGAATCTGCAGTCGGTTGGCGATATTATCTCTTTAATGGCGTGTTTATAGTTCCGGTGGTATTAAAACATAATGACAGTAACCTCTGACAACAGAAAGCCCCCCGTCCCGTGGCCAGATGGACGAATGACGTAATGAAGACAGTAAGAAAGGCAATGAAAATAAACGTGAGCCGTATGACTGTGTTTCTTTGATAGCTTTGAAAAGCCCTGTGGCTATAATACCACCAGAGGCATTCGTCTTACAAGCCATAATTATAAATGGAAAAAAAACTTTTTACCAAAAATATAACTTTGTACCTATTTTCTGTTCCTTTTTCTTCTTGTCTCTTTATTTTGTGTGTACATTAATGGTTAAATAAAATAAATAAATAAATAAATAACCGACTTACAAATAAAAACATTACAAAGTGAAAAAATAACTTTAAGTTTTTATTTTTCACTTTTTAGTAGTACACAGTGAACATGTTGTATAGTAAGGTACTATAATGCCCACAGTATGGGGCAAACCACAGAACCGAAAAAACGCCTTCCAAACAATAAACAGACATGAGATTGCAGCAATCCCAAGAGATTTGCCGTCATTTATTGAAGAGTTCTGTTGTATATCTCCGAAGTGCTTCACCAGATCTGTACCAAATTTTAATCGGACCATTTCGAAACAAACATCTTTCGAGCAAAAAAATTACTTTGCAAATCCGTTTATATATGACGGAGTTATGCCCGAATAAATTAAAAAAATCAAAATAGAAACGTCAGAAATATAAACAGAAATAGAAACAGTCGAATTGTGAATCGCCCTAAGAATGACTAGGTTTCAATGATTTATCAATAACCTACATATAAATCTAAAGCATAAATTACACAGATCTAAGTCAGTGAATGGATTCAAAGGAACGCTTAATCAGACTTCAAGGTCCGATCAAGTTATAAGAAACTGCATAAATGCCTTAAGGATAATAAGGATACAACAAAAGACACACTTCGTGACTGTATATAGATTGCTGTGTCTAACAGTATTATTTAATTGCAGACAAGTATGAATTAACATCCTTTGAGTGATGGTAGGGCACTTAAGTCTTCTAAAGTACCACTGTAGCTAGACAATTTCGTTCATAATCGTGTTGTGCTTACGGTAAGCCTTGTTTTAAATAGGTCAATGATATATGGTGTACACTACCGGTATCTTCATCCACAACAATTAAAGCTACTGTTTCATAATTTCCAAGAGCACAGTAATTGTTTTACCTATTGTGACTCAATTATCTCGCCCGACTCTCACTGCTTGCGTGAGAAGAAAAACAGTTCATAAACTAACTCTTATGTTTTCTTTCCCATCGTGATATACGATCGTTTCATCACTTTTCTCGTTAGAAACTAGGTTAATTCCATCTATTCTTAAATCTCATTATTTCTTGATTTATATTCAAAACAAAAGAATGAAATCATTCCCATAAATAAATCTCTCATGTCAGTTTATTTGACCCTTGTCAAACTGACAGCCCATAAATGGCGCCAACAGATGATTGTTCCCGCTAATTGTGATTCGACTCGCGTTTTTACCCTGCCATTCTACCTAACAAAGGAATCTATCAGGTACAGCCTGACATTTGAGAATTAGTCATCAAGGTGCAACAAACCTGCAATCCGATTATATATATTATTTATGCAAGCTAAAATCAAAGTAATTAACAACGCAAGAAGGCACTTATATAGATCAAAGAATTTATGCAATTTATATTTTCATTGATGTTTAAAACATGAATGCGATACAAATTGCACGCAATTTCTCTTCGAGCGATATGCGGCCATCATATTCTATAACAATACATATGCCGTTATATATTCTGTACGGTTTATAGATGCCATTCATGATTCATATTGTGTATTACATCAGGAGCCAAAACATTCTATAAACAGTTTCAAGTAACTCTATCTTCAACTTCAGTCACTCGTAGGTGCCTATTATGTTTGTAAAAGCGTGATATAAATCTATTTCAAATATTCTCGTAAAGGAAGCTATTGAACCAGCAAGAGTCCAATTCCAACTGATTAATTTCAACAAGCAAATCAAATGTTCGATCAACTATAGGAAATATAATCCAGTTGTCTATATTTTTTTCTAATTCCAACTGAACTTTATACAAAAGACTGTGTATTATTTTATTTTGATCTAATTCATTATTTCAAAGAGAAAAAGCCGCAGCTCTTCATTTCAACCTCGTTTCAGTGTCATAGTTTTTGCTTCCTTTTGATCTATGTTTAGACTTGAATACTGGCTGGTATGCAAACTTCTATGAACTATAAAATGGCTTTAATTATAGGTTCTGCAGTAGTAAATCTCTGGACTTGAAAAACGAAAAATACTTCTTGGAACGAACCTATTCTTCGTGATGGTGGTTCTATTGTTAAAGTTTGTTTAGGATTTTAATGCACCAATAAGCATATTTTAAAGATGCCGTAATACTAAAGAAACCTTACACGTGGGTAACCACATAGTGTTTCGTCAATCACGGAACAAACTGCAGTAGGTATTGAATTCATTTAAAAATAGAATTATACAATAACATTAGAGTATTGTGTGTCAGTCGCAATGACAACTGGTGCATGACAGATAAACGTCAAGCCCGACCCGCCATGGATTGTTGTAACTATACCTTTGTATGGAGAATAATTCATTTAAATTAGTTAATTAGAGTAGGCTTACGTTATGATAGTAAATGCTATCTATAGTTATCTAAGACTTATCCTTATGTTTACTTTTTGACAGTACCGTTGACAAGATTTATCGACGGATTTAAATACTTTATTGAAAACGTTTTACTGTCAATAGTCTTTAGTACATTAATGATTCTGTCTCTTCTACATAATTTCCATTCAACCTTCATTCTTGTCACGGTGCAATGCTTATTAATTTTTATATCGTTAATATCAATATGCAAACGTTTAAATGACTTGACAACGAGGTTTGTTTCACCCACCTATTAAGTCCTGAATTTGATTGATTAGCAAACTACCATCACTCATGTCGTTAGCCAATACTTAGTTTATTAAAATTTGACTGTCCAAGTAATTTTGATTGATTGTATTTCGACCTTAATATTTTTAAGGTGTAATAGCGGAAGCCTTGACATACAAAACACAACAAAAACATATGTTTTGCATAACATTGTTGAGAATTCAAATTTTTATTATTATTTATTTGTGAAGATTATTGAGAATGGATAAATTAGCGCTAATGTGTGAAATTATCTGATTACAAAGAAGATAAAATTAATGAAAACGATTGCTACGATATTCTTTTATTCATATGTATAACTTTTGTTTATTTCTTCTTTGCTTCAGTTGGTTTCATGGTAGTGTAATGTTGTCCCTGCAAGGATATAAATAAAGTCTAATTTAATGATAAGATCAACTCAACCAATCAAAACGAATAATGAATTGAATGAGTTTGACGTAAAACTTTACAAACTAAGTTAGAAACACGAATTGTAATTGGAAAATCAAAAGTTTTAACAGTTATCTCTCACGCAACTGTCGAAATATTTCATAAATCTAATAGAAATGAACATCTATATCTTTAAAAATTTGCAATATATAGACAGCAGTTATGGAATCCACTTAAAATTGCTTGTTTCGTAACAGACATTTCTACTCCGTTATGGGATTTTAACATTCTTCAATAATTGCTCGCTTTTTTGCGAATGACGATAGAGATTCCGAAACTGCGAACTTACGAGGTCTTGGTCGAGGCAAATAAAATAGCTAGAACAGTAATAAGTATGATAGTTGCGATTCCTTATATAAATTACGATATCATATTCTTACTCGAAATCTAGTTTCAGCACCATCTTGTTCTATTTAACTCCCATGTCGCAGAATAAATAATAGTTTGAAAAGATTCTTCCATTTTCCCCGTAGTTGTTCTTCTGTTATCATTCACATCATCTTTCATTCATTTATAGTTCCTTCAGACTCCCTCTACTCCATCTTCCATGCAAATATTCCATTTAACTACGCTACTATCTTTACCACTAAAGAGACATCACCCAAACAAAACATTGCATCATTTAAATATTTATTTGTATCGCCGCTTCCTGTCGTCATAACATTAACATAATTGTATGCAACCTATGTTCAGATTCATAAGGCAACACAATATATGCCGCGCCCTTTTGATGCCCAAACTGGGCATAATTCATTCTATTCACATATATTTCAGTAATCTTAAGAAAAAGGAAGTAACAGTAGAAATTAAGACTAGAATTATAGTAAAACTTGTTTGTTTAATGAATTATCTCTTATCGGAATCCTTTAATAGGAAAACAAATCGCAAAACCTTGCCACAGCCAAACACGTAAATATCGCAGACCACGTGCCGTTTTCCTAATAAGGAAAAGAACGCAAGCATTAACATATCAATGTAAACACAGAACGTCACTCACTTACATAATAATTCATTGACCCTACCTTATCACATGTTACAAGTCCCTATAAGTATGTCATTAAAGAATTTAAACATATTCACTTCCGTTCGTGACGTAATTATGAAAATTGTTACGTAAGGATGAAAATTGTTGCGTAATGATGAAAGCGAGCCGCGCCCACTTGAAAGATTGGACAGGTTGTGTTTGCAGGAAATTAAAATACTCCCTAATATGGTGGATGACGTGTAGTGTGTGATGGTATGACGATACGAAACTGCGGTATAATAATGGCTCATCCAAGTATGATGAATATTAATCTCCCTTAAACCTTTATCTACTCAATTTAATTCATTCCAAAAAAAAAAAAACTTTGGAGGAAATTTTTTCGCGCCAAATTTTTTGCTGTTTTGATTTATCGTTTTAAAGTCCACTCATCGTCAAGCATCTCCAAAAGCCCACCAATGAACTTAGTTTTGGTTTCACATTAATTATGATCTTTTTTATATAACACGCTTTTATTAGCTTGGTATTTATTTGTGATTTTCATTTCCCTTCAAATCCTCGGAATCATTTGAAACTGCACACTTATCAAGGACCGATGACAATGCAATAATTTTAATAGTTTGTCCCATTATCCTACCAGGATCTTCAGGATTAGCGATTGAACTAAAATATTTTTAAAGATTGAAATAAATAATAGTTAAAAAAAAAAACTAAAAAACGCGCTATAATAGAAAACCAAACTAAAAAGTAGAAAATAATTTTCAGTAAATCTAAGTTAAGAATAGAGTGATTAACAAAAAAACATATTTTAATATAAAAAGGGTGGGGTGCTTTTTAAGATATTTTCAAAATAACTCTACTTTTACCAATAAAATATTATAACAGTTAACATCAAGCACCCCACGCTTTTTATAATAAAATTCCTTTGTTTTTGTTAATAACACTATTCTTAATTTAAAATTATTTTCTTCTTTTTAGTTTGGGTTTTTAAAATTATTCTAATGACCTACTATTAAAATACCGATATTGTGTGTGTGTATCGAAGAAAATGTCGTTGCATCTATTCCACTGCAGTCTTCTTTGACCCACAACTTCAAAACGATTTATAAATTTATTCGTTTATAAATAACTTATAAGTTGCATCATTTAACTACTCTGATATTTATGTAATTTATTCTACATTAATCACCCTAAAGTCGTATCGATGTAAACGACATTCAATAAATGTTCAGCATTAATTAACTGCCGTTAGTTTTCTTACGTCATCGTCATCACGGATTATTTTTACAAATTGACAGTAAGAATTAGATTAATCGCGAAATATTTTTTACAGATTTTTATTATTTTAGCAATCAAATGATTGCAAAATAATTAATGAAATAAGGCCAATATAGTTAAGTTACTACTCGTAATATCTGCAAACAAATCTGCCCCCTTTTGGTCTTAGCGTTGATCAACGCTTTTTTTAATTTGTGAGAATAAATCTCGCGATTTTAATTAATTCTTTCTAATTAGGCTGGAAAGTGGCAGCATGTTTTCGCTTTTAACTGTTTTCTATAATTAACTTAATTAAAATCACTATGGAGTCCATCGAATCGGTCTTTATGACAGCCTTTAGTTTTTTTTTATTATTGATAGGCTCGCTTTTGATCACTATCTCACCTGATGGTAAGCGATGATGTGGTCGACGATGGGCCACGACGATTAGTATTTCAATTATGTAGTTTTGCTATTATTCTATCACACATCATTTTATATTCATAGAAAAAATCTTTACAATGCATGTCCTCGAAAAGAGCGGTTTTCCAAGCAGCCAAACTGTGCGGAAAGTGTCACTTTTTTTCACTAGTGCTTTTTACTTTCCTGTACTTTTTTAATTTTTAACTCCAACGTCAGCCCGACGCATAGAGTTTTTATTATTTGAGAAAAGTTTTAAAAATCAGTTATGTACAGATTATCATTCATATAAAAGGTAAAATAAAACTAATACGACATTTTAGGCGTTTTTAATTACTCTAGATTTAGATTTGGATCAATCAATTAATTTTAAATATTCATTAAATATGTTTGGCAGAACGTATATTTTGCTCGTGCCTTATTGTGTTACGATGTGACAGCTATTCGCACATGCGCAGTAGATATGCCCGAGGAACTATATATGCTGAACGCGCTTGAATAAGCCCGCCATTTTATTAATTTCATTTTATTAATTTATTTATTTTCTCGCACAATGCAGAGTAAAATGTTGTATGATACACGTACGTAAGATGATTTCCGACTTGTGTCGATTTATCCACTCACTCGCTTCGCTCGCTCGTGCATAAAAATGCCACTCATCGGAAATCACCTACCTTCCGCACTTGTAGCATAAATAACTATTTCCATGATCTCTGCTTGCTTTTCCGTATATCGTAATGATTGTATCGTGTCCACGTGTACGGTTACTTTAAATCTTTCAATCTTAACAATTTCGTTCACGATACTCGATTCGCGACGTCCATAATACAGGTGCTTTCATTTATATTGTTATTGATGCTCTTCCGCCTTCGTTACGTAAAGTATATCATCAATATACATCAAACTTCATTTAATTAACATAAAAGTCTATCTATATCGCTATTTTATGGGTCGTTTAAATGGAATTTATGATAAATGATAATCTTCGTCTTCATCCGCATAAAACTTACAATGTTCTTGTCCGGTTAAAGATGAAACAAAGTTTCAAAACACGGACACATTTGTGATCGTTGGTAATTTAGCAAATTCTCAAGATGAATTAGTACCTACTACAATCTGTCACCATACACCTAATTATTATTTTGTAAGATTTGTTTTCAATGTGATAACTATGATTGTTTATACATTGCATGTTGACACAATAAAAAAAATGTATGCGTACTAAGCAGGACATAATGGAACTGTAATTTACCTAACATCTGTCTGTATAAAATATGCCCACAATAAAAAGATTTGATTGGATTTGTTTCCCATAGGAATATAACCAACTGCCACTGTATGCTAACGTTCTTAACTTTATTATTATGGCAAATATCAAATTACTTAATTCACCAAAAGAATGTTATTATGCAAATACGAATGTCAGAAATCTCATTACAATCGTAAATCACCTGGGTACTTACAATAACTACACGCATATTTAATAACAAACTTGCAATGACTAGTTGAACATAATATAAATCGCATGCAATCAAAATTAAAGTTATTAATGATGTGTCTGAGCACATGCTACTCATGCTAATAATTAAGTCAAGAGAATGCAAGTTAAAATTAGAATAGCGAATCTAAATTGAATAAGTGTTCTTATGAATACAAAATATGACACACTTAATTAAAATTTGCATTGAAGTTAGGTTTCAATAAAACACTTGACCTGGAGTCTTCATTTCAATATGCACTCACATATGCACCGGTACTATCGTCTACCAACTTATTTTCATCAGACACTCTTTCATTGCCCTGTTCATCTTCATTTGTTTTTGTGTTTCTTTCTTCGTCATAAAATTCAACTACATATTTTCCATGTATAGAACTGTCAAGTGCTAGTATTTAGCCATTATCACCAATATCAAAAAACAATCTCAATAAGAGAAGCCTCACACCGGGCGGAACGCCACCGTGGGCGTTGCGTATAAAGTCGTACGTAATAAATACGTAATACTGCGGTAACATTACTGAGCGAGCTTTTTATCAACACACCCATGCATAATTTATGGATAATGTTTAGGTCAGGTGCTGAGGGTTAACGGACAATTGTGATAAAGACAATACGTCTGCTAAGCCTCGTGATTTTAGTAACTTCTACGATTAATCAGCAAATTTTGAAACTGAAAAATTACGAAAAACAGCTTTTAAAACGCCCACTTTTCCTCAGTTCCAGCAGTATGAGCTGGAAAAACACGCCCGTAACTTAATTATTTTTAACATTCATTCGCTACATCTTTAAAAACATAACGGTATCATCAATAAACAACATGACTGATACAGAGTATTAGTAGTTAAACGTAACTACAAAAGACAGACGACGACAAAAAAACTGAAGAAGACGCACATCACATGCCATAATGATACGAACTTATGCTCAAGATGGACATCTGATGACGAGTAATTGTTAGCAGGTGAAAGCATCACCTTTGCTGATGGCCACAGTGAACCGGTAAGTCTAGTACTGTTTTGTTTCAAATATTTTTGAAAAACAACTCACCCGATAATTGGTTGTTGCAAATGCTCTTACGCAAGACATACGTATGTATGTACGGACGTGACCGTTGGGTAATTAAACTAATAGATGCCGACTTTTGTATTTTTTTTCGCTGCTTACAGTTACGTGAAGGTTCAGCATTTTAATTCATTAATTCTTGGTTTTTATCGTTCGTATATTATTGAATTTAGAACTAACTGCAGTTTGAGTATATTGTAATCACTAAAGTGTAACGTTATTTAAATAAAAATCTATTACTAAAATAAAAGGAACAAAAGCTAATTAAGTTGCTCTTAAAGATCAAGACAATGATAATAAAATAACCAAACATAGAAATGATGACAATTGCATTAAATTTGCGAATGACGTCGGAGATAAAGCCAATGTGTACAAGTAACGTGACTTGACTTGGTCCAAATCAGTCAAGGCAAGATGTAGCAACGGAGACAAAGAGGCTTTATTCCCAAAAATCTATGCTAAGTCCGTCCATTTGTCTTGCTTAATTACGTAAGGAGGTTGTACTTGCTGTGTCAAGTAGGGCATGCAGACTTTGAGGTTGGATAATACCTAATTTGTACTTGTCTGATCCTGGATTTGGAAACGCATTCCACTTATGGTATGTTATCTTGATGTTTTCAAAAATGTTAGGCTCGTTGGCTCGGTTAGACATTTGGTCGGGAGTGAAGTATTTATTTGGGCTTGGAAACTTGGTTTTGAAGCTAGTAAATTAAACTCGATAAAAAAGCAACAAAATCAATTTTGCACCACGATGATGCAATAGATAAAAAAAAACTCAGCGATGAAAACCATGGGATACCGATACTAAGAAACATTAAAGTGTAGTTAGAGAGTGCTGCTGAAACACTTTCTAGGCACAAACGAGCCTTTGCTTGTGGTGCTTACACCTCCGCTGAATACGGTGATTAGGAGCCAGATACCGACGAAGCATTAGTCTAAACATGGGTTACTTCATTTCACTTATTAGTTTCTTTACAGCTCACTTGCAATTTTCTTACGAAGTTCGGTCTGTAATTTTCTTGTACCGTTTGCTTTTGCTGTGTCATCCTACTTTGGATCAACGGTAACTATATTTTTTATCAATAAATACTGAGTCTTCAAACGAAGTAGTTTTCAAAAATTTATATTTTTTCTAAACTCGATACTAAAAGCCAATTTTACATACTAATCTAACTCTTTATGAAAGAGAACTGACAAAACATCATGCCAACAGGATTCAAACCAGTTGCAGACATCTTGAATGATACAAGTCTATTACAAAACCTGACTGATCGTAGGAAACAAATTATTGTAATAATCATCCTATATTAAGTTACGGGAAACTCTCTCAGTCGATAGCGGATCATCTGTCTCTTCCTTACTTGGGTATCAGTACCTTTACGGTCATTAACGGCCGGTTCATTTATCGCAAATACCATCGGAACCTACATAGTTGTAATCGTCAGCTACATCTATAAGTTATTCTAGTTTATCGGTTAATTTAGAATTATAATTATTAGTGTGCTTAAGTTGAGATATAAGTAGTTGGTTAGCAACATTAAATATTACATTGAAAACATTTTTGTGCTTGTTCTGTTTTTTATGTTGTCCTTTTTTGGCTCAGTATTTATCGCGTCATCAGTGACATATAAACCAATATGAAAATGCAGTCTAACTTCTACATTATTCGACAAAGTATTATTAGCACTAAAAACGCAATCATTTCTTTATTTCCTCCTCAGCAAACCACAATTCCCATAAATTCACCGTACGGTCACGACGCGAATATTGCTATACATAACATGGACGATCAGCGATTCTATGCACAGCATGAGAACGTTACTACGTGTTGACATCTAAATTCTGTTCCAGCTCACGTGTTCCACTACAGCATTTCAAGACCTCTTATTGCACAGTCGTACACAATGCCAGGTCACTTTATACTGGAAATGAATAGTTTGATATTTTGTCGTCGTGTTCAAAGTTTGGATAGAGTTGAACGCACCCCTTGTGAACCTTGCAATTTTATTCCAATGACCGTTTTAGTTTTGCATTTTTCGTGATGTGCTAATCGGAATGATATGTTTGGTATATTTAATTAACTATTAGTTTTCCTGTCACGCACTGCGTATAATTTTTGCATTGTTTACTCTCGCCAATTTTCCGTATTTACATTTTTGCTGTCAAGTCCTTTATTTTTTAATATTTTGAATCCGAACCTCTTAAAAAAATATAAGACTGACTCATATTGGCTGGTCATGCTTGTAAATAGCATGTTTATCAATCACAAACATTCCAATGCAGTAAACTATTATTGCCTTGATAACATTTATTCTTTAAACAAACAACGAAGCACCAATAAACAACAAGCACGTGTTAAAAACAAAGAGTTGATGATGCAGAAGCAATTTGGAATAATTTTATGAGACAAGACACCGTGAATGTTAAGCGACGAGCCATTCATAAGAATTAGACAGTTACAAGACGATTGTTGAATATTTTATGCTTTATTTCAAAAGCTCTTACCTTTTGAATAACAATCTTAAGCAATATAATAAAGAAGTACAATTTTGTGTGTGTTTATATGTTTGTAAAAACTAATCTCTTGAAGTTCTGATACGATTACAAAAATTCTCCATCATCGCCGAATATATAGACTACTGTTTATCCGACTGGGATATGTTTTTATTTACGAATAACAACAACAACAAACAACGCAGGAAAAGCTAGTATAGAATTTATTTATTATTAATCTTATCAATGCTTTTATTAACCGACACCCATGGAGTGGTATAGTAGGTTTATAATTCTAAATGCTGTGAGCATTTGTTGAATAATTTGAATACTTTATAGAGCTATGCGTTAATGAGACTGTTATTTTTCTGCACATAGCTGTAACCTGCATCTACATGCTACGAATGAAAAAAGTTGTCGTCTCAATTATATTAAAATCGGCCAAGTGCGAGTCGGACTCGCGCACGAAGGGTCCCGAACTTGGTAAATTGCGGTTTACGATTTATGACGTATTAAAAAAGACTACTTACTAGATCTCGTTCAAACGAATTTTCGGTGGCAGTTTACATGATAATGTACATCATATATTTTTTTTAGTATTATCATTCTCTTATTTTAGAAGTTACAAGGGGGGGGGGACACATTTTACCACTTTGGAAGTGTCTCTCGCGCAAACTATTCAGTTTAGAAAAAAATGATATTAGAAACTTCAATATCCTTTTTGAAGACCTATCCATAGATACCCCACACGTATGGGTTTGATGAAAAAAATAAAATTTAGTTTCAGTTTCAAGTATGGGAACCCCCAAATGAATTGTTTTTTTTTCTATTTTTGTGCGAAAATCTTAATGCGGTTCACAGAATACATCTACATACGGACGGCCAGACAGACAGACATGACGAATCTATAAGGGTTTCGTTTTTTTTTCCATTTGGCTACGGAACCCTAAAAATCCGCGCGTACTTGTTTCATGTATAAACAGGAATAATTATGTAATTCATGAATACATGGTTACATACCGCGTAGAGTACCAAGAGCATAGTAAACCTTATATCTTTAAATAATGATCAAAAAAATAATACAAAATCGCACCTTTTTAAAACTCAGATCACCACTTCTGTGCACAAACAAAAATGAAGATCTTAATTCCAAATCAAACTTGGTACGTTTCTAATGTAAGCCGTGATCACTTGAACTTGCCAGCACTAATAACTTCGTCGAACGGGCGAAGAACTACAATGGGATCAATTAAGACGCAGGCGACCGTGCGACTACCGCCAGATCGCACGACCGTCATTATAAACTGATATGGACGGCAAAAACTAGCATACCTAATGATTCTCACAATGCCTTTGGAAATGGTCCAGAAATCGCTGTAAATTAAATTCAGCCACTAAAATTAAAAGTGATAAAAGTCAAACCTTAGACTGCTATTGCCAAGATTGATTTGAAAAAGAACTTTGTTTACGAAATGCAAGTGAATTTTAGAAAACTGAATTTAAGTAATGGTCGCAATGAAGACACCACATTGGCCTCTTTAATTCAGTCAATGAGTCATTCTAACGCTCACTAGAACCATTCATAAAAAATAATAGGTTTGCAAGCACTTATTATTTTTATCAAAAAATGCATCTGACGGTTCCGAAGAATGGTGAAAACTTTCGAATGACGTGAGACCGACTTCGTGTGCAAAAATTTAATTATCTGACTTGTGCGGATCAGAGTTTTCAAGATTTGACCAGAAAAAAATAGACTCGGTTGATTTTGGAAAATTCAGATCTGACTTTCTCAATTTGGTTACATAAGCATCAGTTTTGTAAATCACGTAAATATAAAAAGGAACAACTTCATCCTGATTAACTTCAACTGTCATCCTTAACAAGGGTGTCAACTTTTTTCTACGGATTATTCAGAACTTAAACATCGTTTTCTTCTTTCGCCTTCTTCAGCCACGTCTCATTATTTATAACATTTTTCACCTCAAAAGAATTTAACACAGCCGATCTCAGGTCTTACTTCCAACAAAAGCATTGCAACACTAATTAAAGCATACACGGCGTCTCATGAACTAAATAGTTTTTAAGACAGAACCGTCACAGTGCCATTAGTTGGAAAACTATAAACACATCACAATTGTGCGAATGATGAACGAGCAATGAATATGGTCACTTACTTTCTAGGACAGTCGTGATTGCGAGACTACATTCAAGCAATTATTTGTATGAGAAAATATTTTTTGCATGTTATAACATTTTATTGTTCTCATGTACCTGGGATAAAATACTAGGTTAAGTCTACTTCGAGATGAACAGTTCTGTCATTATTTAAATTGACCGTAAGGACCACATTAGCTCGAATCGTTTCATTGTTTCTAATGATATCCTCCGTACGTTCATTGAAGTCGTAATGTGTGGAAGGTCAAATGAAATTATGGTCATTGCAGGAAGAAGCGTAATTTGTTCAATAATTGTTTATGACTTTCCTAACTTTCTTCTGAGTAACTGTGTACATCATTAACTTCTAGCTTAATAACTTTTCCTGTGGGCATCGCACGCACTGCTCAGCTTTTACTTTCTTTGAGTGGACTTGCATCATCAACATTTTGTTCAATCTGCTTAGTAGTGCTTATTAGTAAGAATCCTATTTATTTTACTTCTTTGGTGAGCTAGTTCTTAGGTGAAGTAAAATAAATAGGTATCTCTAAAGTTCATCATATGTTTTTAAATAAACAATGTAAATGAATAATTTCTACATTTATCAAGAATATACGATTGTAAAACCTGTACATATTTTTAACAAAAAGTAAACGACCTCTACTAGCTTTGTTGTATACCCTGACAAACAACGGAAATGTAAAAAAATTGTGAAAATATAAAATAAACGACTTGAGCATATAGACAATTGTGTAAAGCATATATAGCATATAGTCTTGCGAAGTATAAATCATAGTAAAATTATACATTGAACTTAAAGAGAGATGTAGAAACTGCTGAACAGACAAAACTGGTAGAGATCAAAATTACAAGATAGCTAAAAACACAAAATATTTTTAAATAGCATATACCCCAGATTATAGGGCCCTTACAAAACATGTGTATAAAGAACGCCGCGAAATCCCGAAATTTGTTCTAAACTACACAAACATTACTTTCCATAAGCTGTTCAATATTCATGGCTACCAACTTTCGCTGATAGCTTCCACCATGAAAAAGTTGTAGACTCTGCAGAGGCCAGTGTGTACACAATGGGAAAGGGAACACACGTGGGAAGGGCAAATACATTCCGAAGAACTGGCAAACAAGTACTTCCTAACTACTTAGTATACAGGTGTCAACATTTTAGTAGTAATAGAGGTCTTGGAACTGCCTTCATTGAGGGCGAGTGAGAGTTTGAAGACATCGTGACCAAGAATGAAATGTTGTTCTTGTTATTTAGAATATGGTATACTGCTCTGTGCAGCAACAGTAGATATTATAGCTCTAACTAGCTTTGAATCTAAAAAGTAATACATATCATTATCGCTAATGGTATCATCGTTATTATCTTCAGCGCCTTTCAACTCTTTTCAGACTATAAGCTTGTATTTTGCAGATATGTGCATGTTCCACACGCGAATATCGAAACATGTCCAGCTAAATTACACATCCGTTTCAACATTATCCTCACCACATTTTAAATTAACCCCATCAACCCAATTGCCCAACTGCCTACCAATATAGCCTAACGCATGTGGTCACCAAGGTACCTGCACACATGGTTGTACATAAATCTTATGAACAATATGCAATTAACCGGCACATAGATCGAGTGTCTCGGTTAGTTGCGCAAGCGCAGGTGAGCGGCCGCGGGTGAATGACAGCGGCGACCGCAGACCAATGATATAATGGTAAATGTATCTACATAACCTCATTGATAATATCGATGTAGTTGACTTGATGATGCCTACTGTAGTTTCGATTATAAATGGGTTTGAGAGGGTCCTACTTATATGCGATAAGGATAACAAAACGATTGTAAATAGAAAAAGTCTATTGTAGAAATTGGTAGAGTAAAAACCCTGTGACATAGGCAACGAAACAGATTTGTTCGCGGCTCCAAAAGTCCAAATCTTCAATTGAGAATAACAAATAATGAAATTAAAGTCAGTCAAAGCGTAAGACTAATAAACCATCATCATCACCTTAAGCATCGAAATTAGGCGAGAGTGAAAACTGATCTAGATCATATAATCAAAATGCAAAACAGAGTTATAAATCAAATAAAGACCTTTATGATTAACTAATTGTCTGAATACGGACTATATAATGTCGCTCGGGGCGATCCCATTCTATAATAAATTATATTAATAACACGATTCTAAGCGATCGAACGTATGTGTTAGGCTCGGGGCTTCATTATACAACTCTATAACGAACTTGTTATTACACTGTTACACAATAGTCGCTTCCTATTGGGCATGTATTGATAACATTGGTTTGTTTTAATGGCCATTATTGTTTCATTCATTACAAGCTCTCATGTTGATATTAATTAACAATGTTTACTGCTGCTTATATATTGTTGTGATCTGCGCACCTACAATTGAATTTATAACTGTCTCTGTCAAACTCCCATTGGCCTAACTGGTGTAAGTTTATAGATTTAGTTAGTAGATTGCATTTTGCCAGATATCCTTCTCAACATCATTATTATTTTCTTGGACTTTTTGCAATTTATTGGTTGTCTTCTTCATGCATACTTCTGTAATAGTCGTTGTCATGTTAATATTCTATTTTAACATCTTTCTTACAGCGATATCGTCTTCTTAATTTCAATATCAACTCAAGAAGAAAGAGCGAACATTATTTTTATACCCAAGGACCTTGTCACAATAAAAAAAATCCAATTAATACAATTTATCTTAAGTGCTCAAATAATTGCACAATACTACGTAAATTACAGGCCTTGTAACTCTGATTTCACATGCAGGCGGTTTCCAAATAGCTGCAAATAATGGGTGGTCTTATCAGTCGCACTGAAGGATAAGTTTGTGTATTACTGATATGTCACTGAGAAATGTACTAATTTACGACAGTGTAACATACATTGTCGTAAATTAGATAGTGCAAGGCTATTATTGTTAACTATACTATTTTCCTTTCCCTGGTTTCTTGTGAAAATAATTGCAAAATACGTTCGATGATTGACATTGGTAGCGTAGAGCAGAGACACACACAGATTTTTTGTTATTTGTGTAAATTCTGATGGAATAAATTCTCATTCATTATTTTAGATCTTTATAAATTTAAATGTCACGATGCCCAGCATAATGGAACTGATTCTAAAGAAGAAGATACATATCAACCAATGCTTCTATTTGTAGCGTAGCTCAATCAACAAAAGTAGATTTATTAAAATAATAAGGTCAAATGAAACAAAGAGCTTTGCCATATGAAACCTTTCCAACTGATGTCTGTACATATAATCGTATTGAAACATCTCACATAACAACAATACAATTAACCTCAGTTCACAATAATGAACCTTTATTAAATGACGACACTAACACAAGAACATTTACATCACATGCAGCCATTACTGAAGATGTTATCGGCAACAAGTTACAAAGAAACTTGCGGAAATATTTAATTCCGACGCATATTCTCATTAAGCTTAGGGTTACGCAACGTTGTTCGTTAAACGCTTACAATTGAACTGCGACGGGTTCCGTTTTCACACAATAATTATTTCGAAGTCTCCATAACAGACACCTGCTTTAGGTATATATGGCTTAATTGTATAAGACTTTTGGAGAGAAACTTAAAGAAACAGAATCTTCGGCATTTCGTGCAGCTCTAGAATCCGAGGGTAAAAAACATATAAATATGGTTCAATACGCTCGAAAGTTCTAGAAATTTTAGGAAATAAAAATGCAGATATTAACGAAGTTAAATCAACTGATACTACTATTACATACTCGTAAATTACCATTATTTACAATGCCGTAATAGAACTCAAAAACAATATACATGCCGACGTGAAAATAAGATAACACTCTACCGTGATCGAAAAAATCACCTCTACCTCGCATTTCCCAGAGTTCTCCCATGTCTGTCCATATTAATGACAGGCCACTAACCACCAGGATTGCCGCACTTTACGTTAAGTAATAGAATTTCACACAGTTTTTACTGCACTATAGTATTATTAGGTGAGAAAACAATAAAATTACATCGGCTGCCTTATTACTGGGTATTGTTTTGACTTCGATCTGTTTAATTGGAATGGCTGTGTAGTAATTCTTTAAATTTTATTATAGCCCTAGGAGTAGTAGTACCCACACCTTTATATCAAGTATTTTGTAAGAAAAAGTACTTTTCAGGACCTGAAGGTTCATTTAAGCAAATTATTTCATCTGCATCATTACTTTATGCAAATTTATTTAGGCTCTTCTTCAAAACATCTATTTGCCTTCATTATCACAATCTATCCATAGTTTTTTTAGTCTTACTCTACCGTACCTTGGAATTACTTAATAACCAAGACATTTTTAGATGCAGAAACTTATAGCCACAATCTTGATGGATACAAAATATGTATAATATGAAATTCAAACCACATATTGCACAAAATTATCGCAAAACATGTTCTTGCTGCGACGAAAGTTGATCAACCCTTTACTGGTTTGGATCTTGCAACCGGCTGATGGAGTAGTTTTGCGTCGATAATGCAGGTGCGTTTATCAAAAGTGTTCTTTATTTGATTATTGGTTAGGGCTTTAATAGCATGAACGATATCAGTTGATAGTATTTCTTATTTGATTATTTTGATTTTAGGTAATTCGACTTGACTACAGTCGAGGTTCACGTCCCCATGAACATTATAGGAATTATCATTATTCGGTCATATATTGAAAATTCGTCTGACTACTGCTGCTTTCTTAACAAACTTAACCGTACGATTACTTGTTCGTTTACAATTTCATAAGGAAACATCTATCAACATAGTGATATTTTATTGCCAGTTCATACATATTCAGCGACGCATTCAGGCATAGCTGTTCCGTTAATCACTCACCTACATATTAGAAGCATTCAGGCGTAAATAGTAGCCTAATTATATGAATCATCAATCACTGTTTTGATGATGGAAAAACGAAGTTACTTCAATATGTCTGTTTATTTATGGCATTTTAATTGATAAAAGTTTGATTTGTTAAATAAAACTGTTTTGCATGCCTGAGTTAAGGTAGAAAGTATTAGGATCACTTAATATTATAAGAACATCTGTATCTTGTACCTACTTTCTGTGCAAATAAATCATTATTCTATTCTATTATTTCATATAAAGTCGCCTGTCTGAATGATACCAACTAATATTATCAATCTTTTATTTTAAGTCTTCAAGTCACACGTGTTTAGTAGCTACGCTTAGTTCAATGGACACAAAATATGAATAAAGTCCAAATACAACATGACATCGCATAACTAGAATAAAAGACATACATGAAAATAAATTGTTACCTAATCGCTTACATAACAAGACATTAGTAAATACGATTGAACTTATCGTAATGACTGTTTGTCTGTTATAAGATTTTCACCGGCCGCTTCCGGTGGGCGCGACACTTTCGTTCACATTATTATTCGACGTACGGCCAGTGGCGTACCTTCTTGGAACTATGCACGGATGTGTCTCGACTGTGAATGGGTGTACCTAGTATCTACACTGTCGGCTAGTATCTACCTAGTATCTACAATGAGATATAAATAAACCAAGACTAAGGTACTGTCGTGCACTCATCAGTGAGTTTTTATGGTCTAGATCAGGGATGTCATCCAACCAACCTGCAACCTTTATTAGAAAACGTGCCATTATTTAGCGTTCCGTACCCAAAGGGTAAAAACGGGACCCTATTACTAAGACTCCGCGGTCCGTCTGTCTGTCTGTCTGTCTGTCACCAGGCTGTATCTCATGAACCGTGATAACTAGACAGTTGAAATTTTCACAGATGATGTATTTCTGTTGCCGCTATAACAACAAATACTAAAAACAGAATAAAATTAATATTTAAGGGGGGCTCCCATACAACAAACGTGATTTTTGTGCCGTTTTCTGCGATAATGGTACGGAACCCTTCTTGCGCGAGTCCGACTCGCACTTAACCGGTTTTTTTATGTTACAATGAAGTAAAAAAGTGTTATGAATTAATCAATTCTTTATTTGCACCCAGAAATTCTTACAGCAGTCCTAATATTTATTTACAGTTTTATGTTGTATTTAAATAAAAGTGGTGTCATTTCTGCTGTTGCAAATTACCTAGATGCTAAATAACCTCATTTTAGCGTGCCCCAAATATTTTGTCGTGTGCCACCACAGGCACGCGTGCCATAGGTTCGCCATCCCTGGCTAGATAGTCAAAGGGCTTTTTTTTGCAGACTTCAAAACATACAAATATTCAAATTATTAGCAGACCACTCTCAAAATACGAGTATATTATTATAGCAAATAATAAAATCATAATATCAGTTTTACATTCTGCTGTAACAGCCAAAGATTCACCTAAGCTAAATATACCGAGCTTAATTCACTAGCATGTCGCCAACGGAAATACCGTAACTGATGATGAAAATACAGAAATATACCTAGTTATTTCCAAGCTCAGACGCAACTCTGCAACAAAATAAGTTTAGTGAAAGAATGTCTGCTTAACAACATGGTATTTGTAGGAACGCACAATCTTCAGACGAGCTCTTTCGTTTTGATCCCCCACATCGCAACGAACGCATAAATCTACTAAAGCCGAAGTAAGACAAGGTGATAACTAATTGCTGATAGCAGTAATTCGCCTTTCGATCACGTACGAAACTTCGTAACGAGCGGCCGACTCTGCATGATTCTGTCACGAGCCGAATCCGTTAATTGCTTTGAAACCTTTGAAAGGAATTCGGTGAGCTAAATACTAGAAGGTTTTGAATTGATGGTTCTGAGACTTTGTGAAACGATATCGTCGATTGTGTCGTTGGAATTTTGGAAGGGACCGCGAGTCTTATCAATTACTACAAATTTAAAGAACGTATAGAAGAAGTCGAAGTAGGCCAATCCAATAACGATTATTGTAACTAGAAGTCAATTACACAAAACGGCATATTCTCATTTCCATAACACCTGTCTCGAATAATATGCACTTGTCGCAATCCAAATCAATTTAGCTACAAACATGACTGACGTAATGTATAACTGTGTATATTTCCTCGAATCATACAAAGTCAATTTATTTGCAAGCCAACAGAATAAATGACTGAATTTACATTAAAACTCTGTTAACGAAGTTTACTTCCACGCTTACGTGAGAAAGATATGTTAAATAGTTTATTTTGAAATTCAGACTAGAATCATTTGACTACAATCAAATTTTAAATCAAGCAATGTCTATAATGCCGCTTGATACAAATCTAACACAGTTGAAGCATGTGATTCAGAAAAGTTTTCTGTAGCCAACGCAGCTTAAAAAATATGATTATATTTTGTAGATAACATACAAAGATTTAAGAATCTAACTGAGCTAATCGTTTAAGTTAATAAAAGGCCTAAATTGTTAAAATATGGATTTTGGATCTAGCTTAACATGACTGTTTGAATACTTTGTGCTACAAAAAAAACTCACACTTGCTTAAATAAAACGGCTCTAAAAGTCTTTAGCGTGACAGAGAACCGTTTAAATTCATATTTAAATAAATTTATACGTACAATTGTAATATATGCTTCAAACTTATGATTCAGAATTTCAACACTATTCATGTTCAAGAGTATAGAGATATAAAGAAGGGTTTGTTCTAAATGGGCATTAAACGTAGTAAAATGGTAGGTTTCACAATTTACCTTCTGCTCTGCGGTAATTTTTAAAGCTTTCCTTAAAACCACAACTCGCTTATAGTAAATGAAACATTTGTACTGCTCTTCTTCTATATTTTTAACCCCCGCCGGAAAAAAAGGGGTGTTATAAGTTTCACGTGTGTTGCTGTGTATCTGTGTATCTGTGTGTCTGTCTGTGGCATCATAGCGCCTAAACGGATGAACCGATTTCGATTTAGTTTTTTTTGTTTGAAAGGTAATTTTGTCGAGAGTGTTCTTAGCTATGTTTGAATAAAATCGGTTCAGCCGTTCAAAAGTTATGGGCATTTTACTGTTAGAATCAGGGTGTTTTCCCAAGATAAATGTGTCGGGGGTTTTTTAAATTGTGAAATTTTACTTGTATAGATATTTTTAGTGTAAATCGTGCCTTATTGTTTAAATAAACGATAGTATTATATTAATGCAATTCAAATAAGAAGGCAGATATAATTGACTCATTTAAAATTTTGTTGAAAAGTTGTTATCTAAGCTAGAATTCAGATAACTACTTCCTAACTAATTTAATTGTTGACGTTGCAGGTCATGTGTCAAGTATGTGCCGTGGCTCAAAATTGGTGAATGTTTAAATGTATTAATTTGTTGCTTATGTTTTCCTGCTGGATGAAACACTTCTGCGTGAAGTTTATTTCCTTTACACATTTTGTTAAAATACATCATACACGCTTATATTTATTAGTGAAATTCATTAAAAATGTCTTTTTCGAAAATGCGGTTATTGTATTCAGGTAAACCACAAGTAACAACGACGTATTGAAGAGTTTATTTAATGCACGTGTAACTTAACTTACCAATAAGGTAAGTAAGGTCTACTAAAATCTATATTTTCAAAAATATTTGCAATGTAAGCGATATTTACGAAGTTGAAGACCTGTTTAGACAAATTATATAACGTCGATAAAACGAGTAATATCTAATTAAACAATTTACAATAGCTATCAAAGGAAATGACCGAGCATTATAGTAATTATATCTTATAATATAAAACATTATAGAAATTATATAAAAGTGAAAGTGAGAATGGGATATAGAAGATGAAATACCTGATTGAACAGCTCCTGATGAAGAAAGGTAGCAAGTCACTATCAAATGAACAACCGACAAGTGATAGTGTTGAAAGATGTAACAATTGAGAATTCATTATTGAAGAGTAAAATATTGTGAACGATTAATTTTGTTACAAAAATTACTGAAATATTCAAAGAATCAACTAAAGGCCATAAGAAATATAAAACATGAGGAGAAATGAATGTATGAAGACATAACGAATACCTATTACCAACAATTGAAATTACCTAGCAGCACTTCCAGTTACGAGTATCAACGGTACTGATTGCATCCTTACTATAATGTCAAGTTAAGATATTCCAAATAAGCATAAGGGTAATAAAATTCACACCATCTTCACTAAAATGGTACTAGTACTGTGATGTTACTTTCATATTAGCACCTCGTTTTTCAACACCCTAGTTAATTACGTAATGTTGAAATCTCGCACACTGTTCTCATTTTACCTGAAACAAAATGATAACGTTATGTGTTATGTGTGAACAATGCAAAGGTATAACAATTACGCAAAAGAGTTACAGAGTAAATGTTTTTCATAATGATAGTGAAAGACGGCAGGATGTTAACATTTGATATTAAAATCCCATTTAAGCCTTTTTGTATTTTCATTTGGACTTTGCACGTAGTAAAAACGCAGTACATAATTTGAGAATTTACTTTGAAGATCTTGGTTTTACGAAAAAAAATAATTGAGGGATACTGTGTGTAAAAGATTTGGTGTTTAAAGATGCTTTCAAAGGCTATATAGTCATAGACTTCACTAAAATTACTCATTTGCTTTCTAACAAAGTTAGAACCCAAATCCATTGAGACTCGTATGGTTCCTAATAAAACATTAGAAACCAGCAACCAATCAAACGACGGCAGGCGCCATGAATACTAAAAACTTTCGTAATCTATTGGAGCTCAGGATTGAACCTGCATCGATGACAAATCTAAACGCTGACTCTACTATCATTGTGCTAACACAATACAACCACCTTTAGCAGGCAAACAATGCATATTGAAATAGTTTTGTGTGGTTCAAATCCTAAACGAGAGCGAGTTTTAATAATAATATGTTTTTAACGTTTAGGCATGACACAAATGGAAGGCGATATATACTCAGCCACATGATTCTCGTGCATTTATCCCAATTTATTTGGGGTTGGCACAACACGTCTTTTATTCCAAATTTCTCTATTTGTCGTCACCTCAGCAGTTATCCTCTTTTTGAATAGCCCTTTCCCTGCTCTTATAGCTATCTACTTTCATAATCAGTAGTGTTAGAAATAAGGCTGTCAATAAGGTGATGATGTTTTTAATGTTATTTTACAGACAGAACAAAGATATCAAAGTAAGTTTAATGGGGACGACTATAATACCGGCCATTAATGATAAAAATATTATAAAAAGAAGAAGACGAGTATCACCAGTCGCTCTACACTTTTCACTTGGACCACATAGTGGCACCATTGAGTGAGTTGGCGGATGAATCACTAGAGTATGTGAACGTAAGTTTTAATCGTGAATGTGAAGATTGACACACCATTTATTATCGGTAAAACATTTAAAAACGAATAAAACAAATAATACGAAGTATATAATTTATAAAACAATAATTATAATTCTTAACTAAAATTCTAAATTAATAAAACACTACCTATAACTTACTAATACCTAAACTTACCAATAATACAATTAATTTATCATATTAAACACTCAGTGTCCTTCCTCCTCTCTCCTACTTGAAATATGCTGTGCCCGACAGGGTCCATAATTGTGACTTATATAATTATTTTCCTACCAACTATATACATTATGGTACGCAATAAATAATTGAGAATTGAATTGAATTGAGAATTATAATACTTTTAATCTAAAGCTCTCAAACACATCTTTGTGTACTATTTAGATTTCTAATTTTCGAATGGTGATTGATAATACAATGTCATGTACTCGTACACTAAATAAAGTGATACGACAAAACGGAGCTAAAATTCGTTCAAAAGCCCGGCTGTCGGAATATGATTTATGTCAGCGGAATAATTTCATATATGCATTCTAGGAGGTTTCGTAAGAGGTAAAGCCCACACCTAAAGAGGCAACCCAGATACATAGGTGAACCACTTAAGTAATATGGGACCTAACAGATTTGTATATGCATATGAATGCGCCAAGTCACCTGCATCAAATTTGGGCCAGTCATAATATGAATGTGCATAATAAAGCCACTAAAAACGATTTGAAATTAAACGATGTCAATGATGATTGATGGCCAAATAAAAATAATGGCTTTATGATTACGTGAAATGTAATTCGTAAATGATTTCACGTAATCCTACCTGAAACGATTTAGGTGCTAACACAAAATTTATAAAAGTAGGCCAATATACACATTAGCTTAGTTAAGACGATACACGTGTATTAAAAAGCCTTTCTCGTTTTTATTACTAGATCAAAAGACTGACAACACATTGCAAAATATTGTTATTTCATCGCAACTAACTTGTCAGTCATCAGATCAAGCCGACACGAACGTGTCATTTCTCATCATAGCAGACGAATAGAACCTATTCAGAATTCCTCTTCATGCATCGCCGATCACGACCAGGTCCCTAACAATAGGCAGTAGACGCTACCGACCTCGGCAACGAGCCTTGACCGACTACAAAGTACAAACATCAGAAGATAAAAACATGAAAGCAATACAAATTGTCCCATCCTTTAAAAAAAATGCTGTAATTATGGTCCCTATTGAAGCAACCATAAATAATACAGTAGTGTGCACGAATTTCACAATATCATCAATTCTGTGATTACAGAGAGTTTTTGTAGCATGGTAACCATTACTATTAGTGTAGGATTTACTACGGTGTGTACTTATAAAAGTAAATTGATTTCTTTCTCGAGGAAGTGGATGCTTCCCACGGTGGTCGTCATGCGAGGACAGTTGCGGTTGCGGAGCTGTGAGTAAAAATCTCAGTTCCTTATAAAGAAAAAGTAAAGTCTAGAATAACTTTCTACCCTGAGAAAGTCGAAGCTCCTATTTCGTAACTGTAATTAATAATATGCCCAAAAGCAAAAAAAAATGTTTTGAAAAGAAATTGAAATGCCTCTGCAAACAGCATGCCCAGGAAATGTACTAATATTTAGACAGACGATACAAAAGTGTCATGTAAGAGAAGATTGAATCTTAAAACACTCAGAGCCTTGAAAGTAAACTCATATATAATATTTGCTTCCTTAAAATAATTATATGTATTTTTTATTTATTTTCGGTTCATTTGGGAACTAGACAGACTGGATAGATTTAGGTTTTTTTTGGGTTACTCTAAGAAATTAATAAAATAGACAACCCAGTTATTTATTATTTATTTTTCTTTTTTGGATACCGCTGCACATGCTGAGATAGGAGCCTTTTTGGTCTCGCACGGGGTTTTAATTTTTTATTATTGTTTTATTTTATGCATATTTCTCGTGTCTCCTGTGCGGGTCACAAATAAATATTTTTTCTTTCTTTCAGTTATCGTAGTACCCAATGTAGCGTTACGTATAGCGCCGGAGAGCTATACGTAAGCCACGTTAATAAAAATTAAGTTAAAAAGATAAAAAAAATTAATAAAAGGATATAGCAGTATAAACTTTAGGCCGGCTTCAGACGTCGTGGGCAGCTAACCGTAGGTCGGGCAGGAAGTCGTGGAATGCCCGAGGTAGGCTGGTGAGCAGGCACCACGACGGACTTGCAGGCAATCGGGCAGGTAGGCAGGTCAGCAGACACCACGGGTAGGTGGTCAAGCCAGGAAATCAGTCAGGTAGGCAGTAGAGTAGATAGCAGGACGGATAATCAGGCAAACGGGTAAATACGTAGGCTCCGAGGTGTGTGGAGGCCGGCTATGGCTCAATACGCCAAACAGCGAGGCCTTTGATGTCACGAGATGGCCGTTGAGGGTAAGTCTCAGGAAATAATGCTCTCGGGAACCACACAAAATATATATATATTAACTGGTGCACTTCAAACAATAATAGTTTTTACATAAGCGGATAATTCACCGTTTTTAAGAGTTCAAGAGTAGAAAAATACACTTCGTATTCTAGTACACAGTATCCACCACTGTCCGCGTTCAGACCAGTTCCAAGACTGAAAAAAGCTGAAGCCCGTTTTTCATTCGATCTGCCATCTCTTCTCAATTTCAAATTCAAATCTCCATCAGAACAGAGCGAATAAAAACGGCTTTACAAAGGCGGGTCAGTCTGCTCTGACCTTACAATAATGTACAACTAGCTTAAGGAAAGGTCTAGGTATTATAGTCCATGGTACCTATGGTATGTCTATGGCTTTAAGAAAATAAAATAGACAGACATATGCCATGTCAGATAAAACGTCACAGTAGAAAAATATTACAAGAAGAATTATAAATTACGAATATAATTTGAGTTTAGATATTTAAAACAGTCAGAGATAACTAAATATGCTTTCCAGATGTAATAATACAAAGAATATATATAAAAATGAGTTACACAAATTGATGCGATATCAAAAGATGTGAAGATGGATTGTGGAGTGTTATGAAACGTAAGTAGATCTTTAATAAATACCACATTTCCCCGATGACCCCAGAAAAATTTTCAACTAGAAGAAAATTTTGAGGTTTAAATATAATCCTTGCTCTATCACACAACATCTTTCATACTTTCGTCAAACACTCTCATTCAATCACACGTTAGGGGATATAGTTCACATTCAATGACGTATACTCCACAAGGAAATATTTATTAAGATATAACGAAGGCTTATTTATTTTTAATAGGTGTCGTTACCCGCACCTGTTTGAAAACCCTTTAAGAAACTATTTATTTAAACAAGAGTAACTTAAAGAGGAGGAGGACTCAAGTCTATAAGAGGAGGAGGACTCAAGTCTATAAGAGGAGGAGGACTCAAGTCTATAAGAGGAGGAGGACTCAAGTCTATAAGAGGAGGAGGACTCAAGTCTATAAGAGGAGGAGGACTCAAGTCTATAAGAGGAGGACTCAAGTCTATAAGAGGGAACTCTCAAGTCTATAAGAGGGAACTAGGTTGAGAGGGAACTAGGTTGAGAGGGAACTAGGTTTGAGAGGGAACTAGGTTGAGAGGGAACTAGGTTTGAGAGGGAAGTAGGTTGAGAGGGAACTAGGTTGAGAGGGAACTAGGTTTGAGAGGGAACTAGGTTGAGAGGGAACTAGGTTTGAGAGGGAAGTATACAAGAGGGAAGGATACAAGAGGGAAGGATACAAGAGGGAAGGATACAAGAGGGAAAAAAATAAATTAAAGAAGACTCCACGCATTTGGCTTATTTTTAAAGAGTTACGGGACCGCTCTTTGCATATAAGGCTTTCCGAGTTATGCAAACCGCTCTAAAATAAGACCTCATTCTTTAAGAATAAGATTCAAGGGAATTAAGAAGTTTAAGAAGACTCCACGCATATGGCTTATTTTTAAAGAGTTACGGGACCGCTCTTTAATAACACCTCATTCTTAATGCATAAAGTTAAGAATAAGATAAGTGATGTCAAGGAAATTTAAGAAAAACACATAAGTGTGTGTTAGTAATGACATCAAAAGTGTAAAGAGAATATCTAGGATAACCTAGAATATAATTACATAATGATATCTTCATTATTAGAACACTATACACAATTAATAATAATGGAAAACAAAATAAGCCGAATGTGTAATTATTTACAAGAATTACACCAAATATAAAAATAAATGCCAAGTAAAATATTAAATTTTAAAATCTTTTACATGCCATTTTCCTCTCGAACCATTAGGATCCTCCAGAATAAAAACAAGAGGTGAAAGCTTCTCGATTACAGTGCATTTAACATATCTTGGAGCTAATTTTGCACTATAATATGCGCCAGCATTACTCTGAACGTAATTTTTACGCCAGACTGTATCACCGACGTTAAATTCTTTAAAGCTGTGTTTATCATTATAACGAACAGCGTTCTTAATATGAGCAGTGTGTAATGCAATCTGTACCTTATCGAAGATAGTAGATAATAATCCTACATTAGTGGCGTAGATATCGCGAGGTAGAAAAATTACGTTGTCAAGATTAGTGCAATTGGTGTAAACTGAACCACAAGGTATAGTTTCCCGACCAAATACAAGAAAAGATGGGGAGAATCCTGTTGAAGAGTTTACCGTGCTATTTAGGCCGAATTGGATTTTTTGTAAAAATTTATCCCATGACCGATGGTCATCACCAACTAACTGTGCTAAAGCAGTGATAATTGTTCTATTATATCGTTCTGTAGGGTTCACTTGAGGGCAATATCTTGGAGAATAAAAGATAAAAGGAACTTTATATTTGTTCAGAAAACTTTGAAACTCGTTTGATTGAAATTGTGAACCATTATCCATTATGATAGTTTGCGGAATTCCATGTATAAGAAATACGGAATTTTCTAGATGTAAAATAATATTAGAAGTTGTAGCACGTTTGATAGGAAAAATATGACAATATTTAGAGAAAGAACAAGTTACCACGAGGATATATTGATTACGTTGTCTTGTCATTGGAAAAGGACCCATCAAATCCAAAGAAATATTTTGAAAAGGTCTTGAGCAAATTTTTGGTTTACCCATAGGACCATAAGGAGAATGATTCGAGTGCTTATAAGAAAGACAAGTTTCACAAGTAGAACAGAATTTTGCCACATGTTTAAACATTCCAGACCAATAGTATCTTAAAGAAAGTTTCTTGTAAGTTTTGAAAATGCCAATATGGGGATTATTATCTGTAACACCATGACAAGATTTAATAAGGTTTAGTCTTTCGGAAGGAGGTGGAACCTCTTTCCATGCAAAATCTTCGTTAAGGTAATCAGATGAGTTAGTAAAGCGATATAATTTAGCATTAAGAATCTTATAGTTCGGATAGTCATCAGGGTTTCTTTGACAATTTGTAAAAAGTTTATTAAAGTGTTCCAATTCGGACACAATATCTCCGGATATAGGTTCTACAGCGCCAATAATAGCTGTATCAGGAGTTTTGTGGCGTGAAAGAAGATCTGGAACGACATTATCTTTACCTTTTTTGTGTTTCAGATCAAAATTAAAACAAGATAGACGGAGGGTCCATCGAGCTAATCTTCCAGAAGGATTAGACAAATTTTGGAACCACTTTAATGCCGCATGATCGGTATAAACTGTAAACTGTTTACCATTGTCAAGATAACAACGCCAATGTTCAAGTGCTGTAATAACAGCTAGTGTTTCCCTTTCAGTAGTTGAATAGTTTTGCTCATGCTTATTAAGAGATTTGCTCATGTATGCGATCACTACTTCTTTATTACCTTGTTCCTGAGTCAACATAGCACCAATTCCAAAATTAGATGCGTCACAATGTACAGAAAATGGAAAGTCAAAGTCAGGGCATGCTAAAATTGGGGTTGAAATTAAGCATTCTTTTAGTTTAGAAAAGGCTAAATTTGCTTCATCGTTCCAGACGAAGTTCTTGGGAGAGTTTTTTCCAGAAGAAGTTAGTTTACAAAGGGGTGAAGCGATAGAACTGAAGTTAGGTATGAAGCGACGAAACCAACTGCATGTGCCTAAGAATTTCCTCACTTCTTTTTTAGAGGTAGGAGTGGGGTAAGCTAAAATAGCTTCAATTTTATTAGGGTCAGCACGCAGACCTTGATCGTCAACTACGTAACCGAGATATTTTAATTCTTTACGAAAAAATTGACTTTTCTTGAAGTTAATTGTGAGACCTGCGTAAGAAAGTTTTTGAAGAACTTTAAGTAGAAGTGAGATATGTTCTTCAAATGTTTCACTTATTATTATTATGTCATCTAAGTAGCAAAAGACTTTATTATCAAAATCTGGTGTAAATAAGCTATCCATGAGTCTTTGTTGTGTCGCGGGAGCATTGGTTAAGCCAAATGGCATAACTTTAAAGCGAAACATGCCTTTTCCAGGGACATAAAAAGCAGTTTTATCTTTATCGTCCTTATTTAATGGAATCTCCCAAAAAGCTTTAGCAATGTCTATGCTAGACAGATATTTAGCGTTTTTAAGATTATCTAGGATTTCAGAAACAAAAGGAAGACTATAAGCATCTTTCCGAGTGATTGCATTCAATTTTCTACTATCAACACAGAAACGCCACTCTCCGTTCTTTTTCGGAGTGATTAGCACTGGAGATAACCAAGGGCTCTCACATTTTTCAATTACATCTAGATTAATCATTTGATCAACCTCATTAATTAATGCCTTTTGTTTTTCAGGCGAAAGTCTGTAACAACGTTGTTTAATTGGCAGTGCGTTACCGGTGTCAATACGATGAGAAACTAAACTGGTACGACCCAAAATGCCTCGTTCCTCAAAAGAAATTGTTTTAAAACGATCAATCAAGTCTGTTGCAATGTTCTTCTCATTAAACGAAAGGTGTTCAAATGTGAGTACTTTATTGTCAACTGAACTCACCGTAATTGTTTTATTAATTGGTTTTAGTTCAGATAAAAGCGATTTAGGAGTTAAATTAAACTCTTTCCAGAAATCCCAACCAAAAATCAATGAGGGATAAATATCAGGGAAAACATAAGCTTTAATAATACGTATTTGATTATTAAATTCAATTGGTAAATGAAAATAACCAGAGGACATAGTTTTCTGTTTGTTAGCAACCATAACTTGAGTAGACGACTTGAATAACTTAAATCCTAATTTTTGGATATCTTTATGAGAATTATTTCCTAGGATAGTTATACAACTCCCGCTGTCTAATAGACCACAAAATGGCAAGTTATTAATAGACACTTCAATAAAAGGTCTATTATAATCTTTTTCTGTGTCATAATATACAGAGGTTGTTTTATAGCAATACATAAATGTTTTAATAAAATTTAGCCATAGTTTCCAATCATCAGGATCAAAGTTATTATTTTGAGATTTAGAAACGTTATTCAAGTCGACATCTAGTTTTTTTGTTGTATTTTTGGGTTACAATTAGGACAATTAGTTATTTTAACACCTTTACGACCGCATTTAAAACATATCAGATATTTAGGTTTAGTGCAAGTTTGTAGGGAATGACCCGAGATACGACAGCGATAGCAAAAGTCTACTTTAGAGTCGTCATTAGTTTTAGTAGCCGAAAGAGGTTGTTTATTATCTCCTATTCCATTTGTGTGTTTTATATTTGGAAAGCATTTAGAAGTTGAAGGCCGATAAGCAAATTCAGTAGCATAAGATGCTGTTTCATATTTTGGTTCAGAAAAATTACAATCTTTTTCAGAAAATTTCTCATAAGTTTGACAAGCTGAAATTAAAGAGTCTATTGTATTGACATCTTTAAGCGCTATAAAAACTGAATAACACGGTCTCACATTATTAAGTAAAATTTCAAGTTGTTCGTTTTCATCTAGTTTCTTAGTAAGGCGAGAAAACATTCCAAACATAATGCTTACATACACAATAATGGACTCTGATGCACCCTGAGTTCTGTTTCTAATAGCTTCGAGCATTTTATAATCATAATTATGTAAACCAAAGTCTTTGATTAATAAAAGGTGGATTTGACTCCAAGACAAGGTAGGATTTCGATTATATTGAAATCGAAACCAATGAAGTGCATCATCAGTGAAAATTTCAAATGAGTGTTTGCAAAGCATTTCTTCTGATAAGTTCCTAGATAAACAAAATTCTTCTAATCTTTGGAGGAATGACCTAGGGCATGATTTGCCATTAAAAGAAAATTGTTTAAGTTCTCTAACAAAATTATGTGGAGGGTGATAGGTTTGCCACATTGTGGAAGCCTGTGGGTCTGAGATAGTTGGAGTGTAAATTGTAGAACTTTGAAGAACTGTTTGAGGTATTGACGGATACAAACAAGGAGCTGGTTGAACTTTTTGAGGTTGATCGTAAGTTTCGACTACGTCTTCAGAAGAAATCCTTTCTGTATCGTTACAAGCAATAGCCTCGAATCTTTTTTCGAGAGTGTAAAAGCGAGATCTTAAATTAGAGCAGGCTTCAATAAAAGGTGCAACTGCTTGAAATCGTCCAAGACGATGATAAATGTGGTTAATGAAGGTTTCTAGTTTTTTAAAGTAAATTTTATCTTTAGAAATTTCTAATTGAGAAATTTTGTCTTCCAGATATTTAAAAGTTATTTCCGCCTGGGAGAGATCAAGTTTGAGTGGAATGGGAGAAAATTTTATGTCTTCTGGAAGAACATGAACAAGTTTCGACATTTGTTCTTTAAGAGTTTGGAGATTATCAGCTGGACTCTCAGTTCTGATAATCACCTCATATTCGAGTTCAAGTTTGTTAAGATAAGAGTACTTAATTGATCTTGCCATGATTAAATAACAAGAAAGGTAGATTAGTTAATTAATTTAAAATAAATATATATTCAAAAATTAGTTAATTAGTTAACCAAGAATTTAAGAGTTAATTGTCAAGTATTAAAAGAACTGCTAGCAAAAGTGTAAAGAGAGACAATGATGATGAAATGGGGCCTGTAAGAGAAACCAAAAGTTAGCCTTTGTATATACTTGTGTAAGTATGTTTTTTAGAATTTAGAGAAGGATGATGAAAGGTCGAGCCCACGTTAAAAAAAAGTGTAGTAAGTAAGTAGAGTGTGGGTGATGGGGTGAGTACATAAAATTGGGCGCAAAAACAACGTTGCGCCTAATTATTTAAAAGTTGGGCGCCAAACTGTAGCGTTACGTATAGCGCCGGAGAGCTATACGTAAGCCACGTTAATAAAAATTAAGTTAAAAAGATAAAAAAAATTAATAAAAGGATATAGCAGTATAAACTTTAGGCCGGCTTCAGACGTCGTGGGCAGCTAACCGTAGGTCGGGCAGGAAGTCGTGGAATGCCCGAGGTAGGCTGGTGAGCAGGCACCACGACGGACTTGCAGGCAATCGGGCAGGTAGGCAGGTCAGCAGACACCACGGGTAGGTGGTCAAGCCAGGAAATCAGTCAGGTAGGCAGTAGAGTAGATAGCAGGACGGATAATCAGGCAAACGGGTAAATACGTAGGCTCCGAGGTGTGTGGAGGCCGGCTATGGCTCAATACGCCAAACAGCGAGGCCTTTGATGTCACGAGATGGCCGTTGAGGGTAAGTCTCAGGAAATAATGCTCTCGGGAACCACACAATATATATATATATTAACTGGTGCACTTCAAACAATAATAGTTTTTACATAAGCGGATAATTCACCGTTTTTAAGAGTTCAAGAGTAGAAAAATACACTTCGTATTCTAGTACACAGTATCCACCACTGTCCGCGTTCAGACCAGTTCCAAGACTGAAAAAAGCTGAAGCCCGTTTTTCATTCGATCTGCCATCTCTTCTCAATTTCAAATTCAAATCTCCATCAGAACAGAGCGAATAAAAACGGCTTTACAAAGGCGGGTCAGTCTGCTCTGACCTTACAATAATGTACAACTAGCTTAAGGAAAGGTCTAGGTATTATAGTCCATGGTACCTATGGTATGTCTATGGCTTTAAGAAAATAAAATAGACAGACATATGCCATGTCAGATAAAACGTCACAGTAGAAAAATATTACAAGAAGAATTATAAATTACGAATATAATTTGAGTTTAGATATTTAAAACAGTCAGAGATAACTAAATATGCTTTCCAGATGTAATAATACAAAGAATATATATAAAAATGAGTTACACAAATTGATGCGATATCAAAAGATGTGAAGATGGATTGTGGAGTGTTATGAAACGTAAGTAGATCTTTAATAAATACCACACCAACACTATCAGTTATCGTAGTTACGTATTTTTAAATGGTTGCAATTTTCTACTGCCCTCTAATTGCAACACAATAAACTGCTTCATTAACGTTGAGATTATTTTGACATTATTATTTTAGCGGTCATTGTGAGGCCCCTCTGTTCATCAAATAATGTTATGTTACTGCCTGATATGATGATATATTAAAGTATAAGCTCCCAACTTAGGCTTGATTTTGTTTTTTTTTATTTTGTTATTATCCTTTCACAACACAATCGCAATCGTATCGTCGTAACAATTTCTAATCGAACATTTATCGATACTCCTTAATATTCCATCGATGCCCGCATACACAAAAGGTAATCTAATAACATAGTTTGACCATACAGAACTGAATATTACTGTCGTCTATCGCATATTTAATACAACAATGCATGTGGGACAGCGGCCGCTTTCATCGCCAGTGGCGCACGATTCAGCATCACCATTCTTGGCGCAGCATTCAGGTTCGAGGGTAAACTTTCGAATTTTTGAAGTTATGGTGGCTATGAAAATGGATGCTCTAATTTAATTAGAACATGTAGTACAATATAATGATTTTTGACACTTGGTTATTAGACCGAGAAACTTCAGCAATGGTTTAGTTCAGCACTCATATCACACTGATAACAATATACAGATTTCCAAGACACAATCATAGAACTAATGACCACGTTAGGAATAAGAGTATGATGTCAGTACTTACTTATTAAATGCCCATACCGGATTCCCAGAAAACAATCCAAGAGAAACAAAATGTGACCAAACATTGCCCTGAGGGACACCGAAGCTTATCTCCCGACGTGATCAGCCAGCACACCCACCGAGCTCCAAGCTCGATCATATCTAACAGACGGATGTAATGCCCCATGCTAATTTAGCTTAACTTTAATCTTTATAGTACTCTGCCACCAACTACTATGTTTGGTGTTGCCGGTTGCGTGACTGAGATCGAATATATCGCAACATTTAGGCTTATTTTGTTGTAGAATCTAATTAATGGGGCTATTAACCGTGGTTTATAAAGCAGATTTAGGGTTCTTTGTTGAAGTGAAAACTATGTGGGTTTAAATGTCTCCATAACCTTTCATTAGTCTACTTAGAAATAAATTTAATCGGTTTTCTTGTGTTACCAATTATTTACGTCATGGTACAATTCTAAATTTATCCGAATCAATAGTATCCATTACGAACCAAGTTTATGTTCATACGTTCTAATGCGTTTTATTAAACAATTTATTTTAGGGTCAAGAACAAACTTCAATATTTAGTTAACAAGCTATCTTAAGTATAAAATGATGCAAAATTGAAATCCAATAATCAATTAGGTAGCGTCACAACAAATAAAACACTCGGGTAGCTGTGTCCAATTATCGGTTAAAGGTTATACGAGTACAAGATGCGCACGATTGACATTTCGAATCCGATTGCTTAAGAAAACACTCATAAAACCAGGGGATTACGAAGATTTAATACCTGATCTAATACTTTGGTCGGAAAAATTACGTTGCCTTCTAAAGTAACGGGCTCGAAGCCATCGGCAACTTTATGAATGAATAAAAATAGATTATTTAATGGTCTAACGTTTGAGCAATTTGAAATGTTTGTATCATTTATCAAGCTGATCTTGGTCAGTGGTTTAATATTATATCTAATCGACATTTTAACGTCTTATATTTTTAACATTCCGAGCCTAGCTTATTATAAAATACCAAGCGATTATTGACTTTTACTCTATAAGCGCCATAATTATTAACACTGATGATATTTCTATATTTAACCGTCATTTAGATATACATAAGTAATTCTATACATTAACACAACTAATTCAGTTTAATGAGTCTTATTAACGTTAGTTATAATAAACTGTGTCTCCAATACATTGAACTACAAACATAGAAAACATAAAAGGCAAAGCTTAGATGTACATCCACCTACACTGCTGTGTGACTAAGCTAAAAGCTATTATTACAAGCAATATTTTAATATTATGTATGGATGTCACTTATTTTGTTTATATTTTAAGTGGCAAATACAAGACATTTAATTAATGTCATCCATTAAAGTACGATATCTTCAACGACAGGTTATTTGATTAGCAGACAAGAACAGATTAAACATTGTAGACAAGTAGCTGCAAATGCAAATAAATACAAGTAGTAAGTTACAGTAAGATTAGATCAAAACATTTACAAATAACTCTTAGATTAGGAACCAGGCTGTATATCAAATTAACTACATCATGCTACCGTACTTAACAAACCAATAAAACATACTTTAAAAGGATCCTGTAAACAGAATACGGTTCCCGTAAATATGTCTGAGGTAATTGCGAACATTTAATAACATAAAGTGACTGGCAATATTTATTATAGATGATATCAAGTTGCCATAATATAAGCGCAGGAGCTTATAAGGTGACCGGATCAGCTTCGTCCTGGCTGTTACTCTGCTTTGAAGATATAATAATTTATCATGTTTTTTTTGGCACTGTGTTTTGATCTCGTGTTCAATGGTAAATTTATTTTGTACTGGTTCTAGTCAGTTTTTCTAATCTTTTGTTATGTTTTCTATTTTTGGTATCTTTGCATGGTCATTATCTTTATCAGAGGCTTGATCATCCTCTTCTTTTTACTCACAAATCTTTAGAAATTGTTTTTAATGAATCAATTAATGGATTTTCATTAGGCAATTTTCAGCATATATGTCATTTTCAACACCGCAAATGACAAACAATAATATTTAAAGCAAACGTGTCATTGTTTGACCTCACGACTGCATCGTACAAACGCCACTATCCAACCAAATACTAACCACAAAATTAATAGGCACTAACGGTATTAAACTTGGCACTAAACTTGGCATTTATTAAATAGCAACTAATGTTGAATCATAGTGTTAATGTTTCACCGTGTTATTAAGAATATTTTTTAAATGTTTTTTATTATTCTCATCACCATCCACTTGAATTTCTTATATTTATACGGAATTATAGATATCTGCGTTTAAATTCTTGTCTAGGCAAATAAAGTTTATAACAGTGGAATCGTTAACAGGAGACAATACCATGATGATTGATATGTAGGTAGAAATGTTTAAATCATAACATGTTCTTCTTTGCTGGGCGGACACAAAAAGTGATTCAATGTTTTGTTAGTTCTACGTTTATCGAGCTACAAATAAATTTTTCTTCTGTTTTAAAGTTGATATTATTATCAGCTCTTGCAACCGTGCAACATTTTTTATGTTTTACAGTTAGACGAAAATATTTTACCTAAATGCTCACACAGATAAAAAAGGTGAGTTTTGTTTTGTGATGAAATTAAAGTTTTATGTGAAACTATTACAATAATTCGTAAAAACGTATGTGACCATGAACGTAAAGACATTAAAAGTTATAATTAAGTATATAAAGGTACGTATGAACAGCCCACTATCACCAAACACACGCTAAGAGCGATCGCACACGCCAACAAGACAATGGCAGAACAAATTACTATTTTTAATTAACGTGAACTCCACCCTTGTCCTCTACTAAAACATAGTTATTATCAACCTTTGTTTAACCCATGTATGGTTCAAATGAGGCGGTTGTCCTTGGCACACTTAATTAAGTTACAGATAATTATAATAACGCGATTTGAAAAAGCTCACGATGTGATGGAAAACGTCAAATTTGGCGCCATAAAAATCGTTGTCTGGTTAAATTGTTTGATCGTTAATAGATTCTGAAGTTACGATCTTAAGATCAAAGGTTCACGACCTAACAAGTTTTGCAATAGATTTCTCAGAAAGGTTATTTTTATAGACAATGGAATACTTAATTGTAATGTTGCGAATATGGAAATTTCTACTGGATAAACAAATTTTGATAATTATTTTGCTGTTGCAAATCAAATAAATTTTGTAGGAAATTTCGGTTGAAAGAAAAAGATTTAAACAGAAAACAAAAATAAAAACATAAAAATTTTCTTTATTGTATTAGTATCTAAGAATACAATAATGAAAAAGGCAAAATAATTCTCGTAGCAGTGATATAAAATAATGAAGGTGAAACACAAATCTCTAAATTAAACAAGATTGCAGCAGATAAACACCACGTAAGATCATTCAAATAAGACGTTAGTAAACTACATCACTACATATAATTTGAATGTCATTTTCACATTGAACGTCATAATGGCCTTATTTAGACATCACAGTGTGATTGTCTTAGGAACACGCAACGCGACTTGTTGGTAGGCGTTGTATTGCGTTATGAACACTGTTATTATTTCAATGATCTTTCAAACGCTGGTAATTGACTGTAATTGCTTTGATATCAAAATGTTTCTAAGAGATTTATTCTGATTTATTCTATATTCTATGCTTTGAATGCAAGGTGTATGGTTCGCATAAAAACCGGGTCTTGTTCTTACGCATTAAAATTTATATCCTAGTTGTGCATGGACACAGGTCTACAATAGGCTTTTATTGAGCAAAGCTAGAAAGAATCCTATCTCTGATGAACCTGTCGGGAAATTGAGATTGAAGTTAGCTGTAAATCCAGATATATACAGGTTCTTCATTTCATTACCGTAAGCTATTCACAACTAACTGCTGTTAATAATCTCAATACTATAAACAAACAAAAAAAAGCATGTAATTAAGTCTTAAAGCACACTCACCTTAAGTTATTTGCTCGGCGTTACCGCAATGCATTTTTACGAAAATTGCTCTCACCTGAAACAAGCAAAGGGACATTTTGTAACAAATTATTAACATTACAACACGGGCAATTAAGATAATTGTGATAAATACGACCACTTAAGGTCTATTATATACCATTTTGTTGTGATACGACCACATGGTTTGAGGCCTTATGTCATACGTCGTAAGGTGAACACAAATCACGTTTGTTTATTTTCATTTGTGAATGACGTTTTGCTGATTAAAGATTGTAGTCGAGTGTGTATGAAAGTAAGTGTAGTTAAAAGTAAAAGTGTTTAATCAAAGAAGATATGCTTCCTGTCATAAAATGCGAGTGTTATTAAATTAATATGATGATTTCTTCCTCAATATTTGAAGCGTCCTTCGTTATTAACTAAGCAATTTGCTTATTGATGTTTACTTAATTAATGCCTTTACATATCTAATTAACCCATTAATTAAATAAATATTATTTTATGAATGCCAAAATGAAGGTACGTCACTCCCATTTTCCCGCCCTAACCTCAATCTGCCAAAAGAACCAAAATGGCGCTCGCGTTGACAGTCGGGCGCGCAATTATGTATAATCTGTATAATTAGGTTTCGGTCCGTTTGTCCGTTCGTCTAATTGTGTGCACACGTGAAACTTTCGTAACCGTTCTGCTTTAATTGGCAAACTTTTTTCGGTTAGTTAGTAGCATTATTGCAGTCCGCGCTTGAATTGTTAAAGAAAACGCCGCGTGTTTCTACAAATTGTGTAATTTGTTTTTATGTGTAAAGCGTTTTATTAATCGCAACAATTTATAACGCATAATAATAAATTGGTTGAGGAGAATAATAAAACTGCGAAGTTGCTATGTTGGGAAAGTAATTGTTTTAATGTTCATTCTGCTTGATACAAGTATAATCAGTGTTAATAAGTCTATAGAAAGCCCTAAAAAAACACAATAATCACGTCCTCAAAAGGGTTTCCAATCCGCATATTAGCATGTGAAATCGCGAATCAATCACTCGCATATCTTTATAAAGGTGCGTTCACAATGTGACTAAAATCGCAACGACAACGTAACCTCGCATGACTGTACCATATTCTCGTTGTGTAACAGTGACGAGGCTATAAGTAATAAATCAAAATCCAACTTTCACAGGTCCTCAATAATGAGCGGATAACATGAGCATTCGCCATAATGTGTGACGAGTGCTAAGATTGAATCACTCTATGGTTGATAAAGTTTATTACGATGATGCCACAAAACGCAGAAGATTAATTCCGTCGGGTGTTAATTCACTTCCGCGTTTATACGTCAAAATTGTATTCAATTAAATGTTTCTTAATACACTATTAGACGCCAATTTCAAGAAAACATTCAGACTGGAAAATAGTCAATATTCTTATTTTAGTAAAATCGCATATTCTATGCGATTCGCGTATCGTACGAATCGCGTATTCTTGAAAGAAAACCTACGTATGCAAATTTTAAAACACCAATCAAAACACGCTATCTACTGTAATAAGGGCATAAGTAAACTAGCTAGGTTTATACAATTAAGTCACGTAGCTACACGCTAATATTTTTTACAACATCAACAGCAGCTAATGACTTTATAAGTTAGAAATGTAACACAGAAAAGAAAGCTTGTTCAGCATTACTTCGCAGCACGCCCTAACAAGAGTCGTATCAAACAAAAAGCCATTTGACCGAATAAGTATCGTATTGACTTGTCTTATCAGTTGCCTGATAGCGATCATGGTAACTTTCACTGATGCAAGACACAAGCGAGACGCCTTTCCAAGTACTTCGAGTCATCGTACGTAAAGCTTGAGCTGTTATTTTGCGTATTTTATTGTAGGTAAAAAGGGTTAACTGCTAGAAAGATGTCTCTATCGGGACGGAGGTGACAGTGAAACTATACTTACTTGCTAACCAACAATATACTCTTAACCTTCATAATTCAAGACTCTCCTAGTCTATCAAAAAAGAAATGTGACAGACAACATAAAGATATTCATAGCAATTTGCAGTTTCTAAAACGCAAAACCCTGACTTTCAAAACAGAAAACCACATCTTTGAAACGAAAAATCAACAACTACCATTAATTACAACAAACAAGAAAACTAGCATAGCAAAAGATATGATTACGACTGTTCCTAATAAATGTTTGAAGTCAATGTCGGTAGCCACCGGCCCGTCAGTCTAACTAGATCGGAACCGATCGATCTCCAACATTAAGTCATTGGAAAACTATAATTTATTGTTGGAAATTTTTAAAACAGCATTTCACTGTAAACTTGAGATCACACTGGATGCAGATTACTTGATGACAAATGAATATCTACGGTGGAAGAAAAAAGGTAAGAAAACATTTTTACCTATTTAGCATATATTTAAGCACATTAAAAACACAGTAAATCCGGCTGTAAATTATCGATATATAGGATGCTATACATTGCTCTTAGTAGTTCAATCATAAAGTATTTTCTTTAAAACTCACAGCGTTTCCTATAAGAAGATATTACAACATGTATATGTTGTACTATCTTCTATACTGTTGTACTATATCCAACAATGCTGATACTCTCAAAACAAAACTATCGTAATTAAAACCACGAGATACACGTAAATCTATTAAAAACAAGCATAAGAAAGCCGAGAGAGTAATGTTCCAAATATTACTACTAAATAAAACGATCGACTCAAAAAAAAATATAGACAATAACAATAACTCAAAAGAAAATATAGACAAAGAAAATGATATCCATAATATTACAAGAAACACAGTCGAAAAGGAAAGAGCACATCCATGTTTTTTCTAATGTGTCCATCGATTACCACAAGGAAATTGAAATACACGTAATCAGTGCAACCGCCTAGTGAGATTTCAATATATGTACCTGCTACAAATACCGAACTAGCTTACCTACCTGTTTCTGCTCCTTTTAATTTCCTGCAGCCATATAAGCCAACGCCCTGCACCTATGCGAGAGGCAAAAACCTCGTTAAAGAATTAGAAAGGAACTATATTTAGTCATCTGGTGCGAAATAGTCTAGATATTTGTAAGGGCAAAACGGTCAACGAGTTTCCCATGCCAAAAATAAGGTTAGCCTTCGTTGATTTATCTAGTTTCTTTAATTCTAAGTTGTCCGATGTGATATAATAGATTTAGGTACTTTGGGTTCAAGCAATAATATTTATCTCCATCTGTAATTGTATCCTAATACTTTATGTTACTTAAATCATTAATATGAGTTTGTCCATCAATATGCCGAATCCTTATCTGACTTCAGGTGAATAAAATAAATCAACAATAAATTTTCTGATTTAAACACCATTCATTTTAATAGCCTTAATTCTAAAACGCTTGTCGATAAAACTACAAATTTTCAAACTACAGCTTTTAACATTAACTAGCTACTTAACCACTTTAATGCCAAAACTGCGTCTAAACCCTTTTTCACTTAAAACCTAGAATTTCACGAAAAGGCAATAAAACGCACCTATATTTTAAATGTCAATCAAACACCTGTTTTAGACATGGCGATTGTATATATTTTGGCCTTTTAAGGCTAAACCTTTTAGTCAATTGCTATTTATAAATATATTTAAGACTATAATTTCTGACTTTGATTACCTAGATTTGTAAGACGTGACGAAACTAGGCAACATTATATTATTGGCCTGTACAGTCTCACTCCTCCTAAAACTCCATTTGTTTCATATACGGTAGCATGCCCCATTTCAATTTCGCAACGCACCATGTATATTGCAAATTTAACCTGCCCAGGATCCCAGCTAAGAAGTTCAATCTTTAGAGCCTCATTAGCTTTCCTTAATAGAGAAAGATTTTATAGTCTTGTCTCTACCGCTAACATTGTAGACTGTGCCTAATGCCTACTGATCGCTATCATTTCTTTTGCCCCACATTGAGATGCACTGACGCCGATGTCTGCATCCTAGTTTTTATTCATCGAAACGCGTGCGCTTTCTTTTCATTTTGCGTCATAGAAATTTATCACTTGCCAGTGTTATCAAAAGTTTATATCGCAGTATAAGGAAGGAAAATATATCAATTAAAAGATCACGATTCTGTTTTTTGGGATATCCCCCGGTAGTTGTCACTAAGTCAGGCAACTATAGTTTTCGTACATTGAATACAGTTAAAATAAAGTTCCTAACACCAACATATAATTCATTTTTATTTTCTTATTTTTGTTTCTATTCTAATAAAGACACACACACATTTGATGAGTCAGAGTGAAATAGTTAAATTAACACAACATGCAAGTGAGAATATCAGAGCAGATCCTCTAGACATTATATCAACGAAAGCGGCATAACTATAGGCAAAAGTAAAAAAAACGCTACAAAGACAAAACCGGCAAAGTGCGAGTCGGACTCACGAAGGGTTCCGTACCATTATCGCAAAAAATCACGTTTGTTGTATGGGAGCGTTGCTCTGTTTTTAGTATTTGTTATAATAGCGGCAACAGAAATACAACATCTGTGAAAATTTCAACTGTCTAGCTATCACGGTTCATGAGATACAGCCTGGTGACAGACAGACGGACTGTGGAGTCTTGGTAAAAAAGCTCCGTTTTTACCATTTGGGTACAGAACCCTAAAAAATTAGGGGAATAGGGAATGTCAAGCACTGCTAGAATGTCACTTTGTCTAGAGCTTTGAAAGCTGCTAAGCTTGATCGAAAATCAATAACAGTCTTAAATCCTGTGCCACTAAACAATTTTCGCTAAACCTCAATAACATACCAAGTGACGAAGACGCACGAAGAAAAATCTTATCCAAATTGCCCGCAGCATTGTGTACGCAAAGCGAAAGCCTGCCTATTTACATACGACATGGCCGTGGGCGAGCCTAAACTGATGTTAAAGGAAAACTTACATAATAGTGTAAAGGTAATAAAGTTGTCGTCATGTAGGAGCTTGGAAACAATGGGCGGCGTAGGGCGCAGCATCTTAGCGGAGCGGAGGCGCGCCGACGACAATGCGCTCGTAACTTTGAAGAGTTATTAGTACCTCTTATGGGTAGGTACATTATTTTTCGTGAAAGATAACTGTTGCTCTTTTTTAGACTAGATAATTCTTGTGGTTTCACTCCATTGGCCTATATCGCAGGCAACGTGCATTTTTCGGGAATGTAAAGTTACCGATAGTGAAGCGTTCTTCTACCAATGAAAAAATTTCGAAATTGTATCAGTAGTACAGTAAAGATTAGGTAGTAGGTAGAGTAGGTAAGTTGAAATCTGCATTGTAATGGTCCTGCTATTACGTACTTAGTTTTCACAGAAAACTCTGATTAAAACATTTATATCAAAAGAGAAGCTAACAGCAGGCAGTCTCATTAACGACAATTAATATGTACCTATCTATAACAGAATAAGTCAGGAAGAGAATTTTACAAACGAAGATATGGACCAGTTACTATATTTGTATAACCAACTCAAAAGCATCAGTTCGATGGCACCATAGGAATTCTAAGAAAAAGTAAGTTCTTGCTAATGAGAACTATAAACACGCACTGATAGTCGTAAATAACACGATGACTTGTTTATCTATCACACAATTTTTTTAAGTACGATGATCTTAGAAACTTCAAATATTAAGAAAAAGAGTAGAGAGAGGAATGAAGTAAGCGCTGACACAGGATTTCGGGACAGGGATTCGGGGATTGGTACAATAAAAGAGAGGCCTATGCTCACCAGTGGGCACAGTCAGGATGATGAGAGAGAATAGCTAAAAAACAGGTTAATTTATAGCAATATTTAAGCATGCATCAAAGGATTTCTTCTGCCGAATAACCAGGCAGCTCGTCTTTATATCAAAACAGCTGCTACAAGAAAATGGTAACTAATTGCAACTTGACTAAATCAATCAGTTAACAAATTAATCAACCATCAATTACATACTGCTAACGATCACCGTAATACCACAGCACTTATTGCACAAAAAATTGCGCTTACGCATGATCGGGTAAACTGCGTGTCACGATAGCGAAATAACTGGATTTATCGTAATTATGTGCGCCTTATAAGGTATACTAGTTAGGCAAATTTGGGCCAGTTTTAATGAGCAATTGACAGGTAACATAGCGTAGTAAACGGTAGTCATTTCACTGTAACATTTAGTGCAGCCTGGATTTAGAAATGGCGCTTACGTAAATCTTAATTAAGCTATCTATCGCCCTGTGATTACTCCATAAGAAAGGGCTTAACTTTGCATATAGAGAAGAAACGAGTCCTAGAATACTTCAGAAAGAGACAATACACAGAAAATTTAATGCGCATTTCATCTGTGTATTAATAAACAAATTTTCTTTATATTTGTTTTTCTTTTTAGTTTGTTAAACCGCCACGTTCCAGCTCAGCGAAACTATAACTTTAATAAATCATTTATTAAAGAGTATCGAGGTACTGCTACTGTCCGCCCGTTCCACTCTCGGGCAGATTTCTGAATAGTTACACCAATTGTTAAAAGTTTCAGCCTTACTACCATTTCTCATAGCTCCGGTGATGAAATTTGGACAACCCTCGCACTGTTACAAGTTGGCTATTTCCTTTATTCATTAACTTGCTTATTTGCTATATATTCTTAAATATTTTTTTATAAAACAAATAAAAACATTGAAATATATAAATAAAAGAGGCCCACCGGTATCGGGAACAGGGCCCAAGCTACCGGCGGTCAGGGCTCCAGAGAGAGGAACCTCCTAACAATACGAGCCCTGTCCAGCAGTACTGCTTTCTGGATCAGGCTATATCATGCTGACTATTATTATTATTTAGTATGTCCGTGTGTATGTATGTTCCGGTTGTTTTAGTTATTAACGTGCTAGGATTATTGATGTTATTGCACCATTCGCCTTAGAATGTTTCTTGGGAAGGAAGTGGCAGTTTCCTTTATTTGGTGTTATGTTTTGTGATTTTTAGGAAATTGGTTTTGTTCGGAGGGACGGATTATTTTATTAAATACTAGCTGACCCCCGCGGCTTCGCTCCCGTCAAAATTATAGCCAATGTTACTCAGGAATAATGTAGCTTTCCATAAGTGAAAGAATTTTTAAAAGCGTCCAGTAGTTTCGGAGCCTATTCGGTACAAACAAACAAGCATACAAACAAAAAAAAATCTTTCCTCTTTATAATATTGGTATGGTATTGGTATAGATAAAAGTCAGTAAGTCGTTCGTTTCGATTAAAGTAGACAGACTCAGATGCTTTATGGCAAAGCAGTATACCTACAAAACAGAAACGATACCCTATAAAACCCAATTTTGTCAAAACCGCGATGTGCCATAATTACGAAAGAGTGTTGCCATTTTTAGACAAGACAGCTTAGATTGCCTGGCGGAACTTTAGAGGATCATTCGTTGACATTTACACCTCTACATTTTGCTACAGAAAAAGTACTGAAGCCCCTCTAGCTCCTACCACAAGTATAAACTCAGTAGAATTTAATATTTGATCATTAGCATACTAGCTTCGAATAAGCACAAGTAATTGTGTGGTCCCACCTACAAGTAAGACGACTCCATGTTGATTTGTGGGTGTCGTGACTTTGGCAACAATGGGAGACTATGATGTACCGTCTTGCTTAAGCTTACTTACATCATACCACATAATTGTAATTAGAAACCTATTATTCTGTCTCTCAATAATAAGGTAGGACCAGTAGGTTCATGGCTGATCTGTAGGATAAGCTAATATTCCAGATGTTAAGCGATTATGTGGTCGATGATGGAACACGCTTGCCTAGAAGTAACCTATTCACATTTGACTAAAAGACACACAGACTCTGGAGGTAGAGTTACCGCGGTCCTGGCTGAGTTACCGCGGCCTTAGCTCAAGCAACTGAAGGAAAGGAACACGGGTGGATATTAGTCAGTAAAAGTCTGACACGCCCTCCCGCTTCTCCCAGTGCGGGAAAAGTCATTGGATGATATCCCACAGAAAAAAAAACGACTGGAGGAAGATTCTACTCTTGAGCTAAACGTAGAATGGAAGTATTCCCAAAACATTTTAAGTGAATAAATATACTGTATATTAGGTGTCTTTGTAGAGACAACACATTGATAAAGCCGAAACAGTACTCCACGCGAAAAAATTATCCGTAGCCCAAAGCGTGGGAGCTAATCACTCATCCAAAGCGCCAATTAATGAAAGTCAACAAACTTCCGCTCTCAATCGATACCAATCTATGACGCAACTTACTCCACTCATTCGAACCCCGATCCACAGATAATCCCAGAACTTACCTGCAACAAAAAAAAAACAATATTTAAAATCAGAAACAATATGGCCGAGTTTAATTTTCCCATCAGTGTTGCCAGATTAACGGTTATTATGACAAAAAAGAGTGCGGTAGACGCATCATTGTTCTCGCTGCTCTATTTACCCAATGAGACATACCGCTACTTGCTGAGAAAAATGATTAGATGCCTTTGGAGATAGTAGGCGCACGTTAATTTTTAAATAAAACGCTTTTAAACAGAAAGAAAGACACTCTAAATTAGTACATATATAAAAGTTTTAATTTCAGACTTTATATTTTAAGCATGTTGTTGATAATTTTACATGCCGCGATAACTTTTTACGTAAGAAATTGAAAAATCCAATTCATAATCCTAATTAATTAATATGTAACCTATACACTACAAAAACGAGTATCATTCGTAAGCATCAAGTTTAATTATATTTAGTATTTTTATAGCTGTCAAATCCGACTTCTTAGATTGTCACGACTATAGTTACTGCGAATGCATCTGGAATATGAGCAGGGGGCAAATCCGCTACACCTTGGGGCCTTTACTGGGCACTTTGGAACCAACGACATGCTCATGAGGATGGGTTTAACCGCGAGACCAATGTGCAGGTTGTATAAGGAACATACGGAACGCATGGAGCATCTTCAATGCACTTGCGATGCACTGGCTGGTAAGCGAATGACTCCTAGGGGTTGGATATCCTAAACCAGAAGACTATAGGCTCATATCTCCTAGTCTCGTTGTAAAACTCATGAAAAGAGTTTTCAACGAGATTAGGGAGGAGTAAGTTATCTAGGGGACCACAATAGATCCCAATGGGTCGAAGTGTCTGAGTTGCTTCTCGGCCCCTCCATAAGATAAGATAAGATAGTTACTGCTAACGTGAAGTAAGGTTACAATGTGACGTGACTACCAATTGAATTTATTAATAAGATATACTAAACCGTGATAGTTTGAGACTTAAACAATCATTACTAGGAAATCATTTAAAATTATTCTATTTCACACAACTATCCTATCTAAACCTAGTTTCATAATCATAACTAAATATAACGATAACTTAATATACATAACATCACATCACCATAACAAAATTCGTAGAACTAGTGACAAAAGTAAGATCAGTTTGTCTATGGAACGTGATTTAATTGATGTCAGTGCGTTATAGTAACACAGTGAAAAAGATTAGTAACACCTTTCCACTGTGCTGCCGTCCTCATACTCCTCATGCTATAGTGGCGCCATCTAACAATGAACCGACCTTTTTGGTGCCATCGTAATTAGTAAAAAAGTATCTATCGCTCTGCTTATGCAATAGTTTTCTACTATCAATAGATTCCGTATAAAAAATAAAAACGCCCCAATTTTCTATGTATAACAAATTTTTGATATGATTAGCTCATTGATTTAAACTACCGACTTGCCTATTCGAAAGTGCGCAACTAGATAATTTTTTTGACATCTGAAACTCTCGCATACGATTTATAGTTTAGGTACTAGCGGACGCCTTATTCGTTACATACAAAAATACAAATATTTCCTCTATAAAATAGTATAGATATTTTTTACATCGCAGTTTTTGTTTTCAACACGCTTTTTTGTCTATAACTCAAAATATGATTTGTGAGATAGCGCCACTATAGCTGAGAACTATGAAAACAGCAGTGTGTAACTATACTTTCCTATTGTGTTACTATATCTTTCTACTGAGATTGCGCGTATACACTGTACAGTGTGAAATTGAATGTAATTAGAAATGGTGTGCATATGCTAATGCGCTTTCTGGTTTGGCTGTCATGAGATTCCTTATATAGCATTCCTTCCTATATGCATGTGTTTGATTATTTTGTCAGTAGTGTGATGATTGCAGTACAGTCGTGAATATAGCAAATCGACTTTAAAAAAGTAAGGTTTCGTGAAACGTCGTATCTTAAGAGATAAGTCTGTTTCTAAAGCTTGCCATGTGCCGTTTGCACATGGTTTTAAAAACAAATGGCTATGTAGAACATCGTACCACTCTTACGCATATGTTTAGTATATGTAGTAATATATATATATATATTAGTATAAGTATTATATATAGTAATCTAATTGGAATAATGATGAACCATATGCAATCGTAAACGGATTTGAACGAAAACCTACGTATGCAAATTTTAAAACACCAATCAAAACACGCTATCTACTGTAATAAGGGCATAAGTAAACTAGCTAGGTTTATACAATTAAGTCACGTAGCTACACGCTAATATTTTTTACAACATCAACAGCAGCTAATGACTTTATAAGTTAGAAATGTAACACAGAAAAGAAAGCTTGTTCAGCATTACTTCGCAGCACGCCCTAACAAGAGTCGTATCAAACAAAAAGCCATTTGACCGAATAAGTATCGTATTGACTTGTCTTATCAGTTGCCTGATAGCGATCATGGTAACTTTCACTGATGCAAGACACAAGCGAGACGCCTTTCCAAGTACTTCGAGTCATCGTACGTAAAGCTTGAGCTGTTATTTTGCGTATTTTATTGTAGGTAAAAAGGGTTAACTGCTAGAAAGATGTCTCTATCGGGACGGAGGTGACAGTGAAACTATACTTACTTGCTAACCAACAATATACTCTTAACCTTCATAATTCAAGACTCTCCTAGTCTATCAAAAAAGAAATGTGACAGACAACATAAAGATATTCATAGCAATTTGCAGTTTCTAAAACGCAAAACCCTGACTTTCAAAACAGAAAACCACATCTTTGAAACGAAAAATCAACAACTACCATTAATTACAACAAACAAGAAAACTAGCATAGCAAAAGATATGATTACGACTGTTCCTAATAAATGTTTGAAGTCAATGTCGGTAGCCACCGGCCCGTCAGTCTAACTAGATCGGAACCGATCGATCTCCAACATTAAGTCATTGGAAAACTATAATTTATTGTTGGAAATTTTTAAAACAGCATTTCACTGTAAACTTGAGATCACACTGGATGCAGATTACTTGATGACAAATGAATATCTACGGTGGAAGAAAAAAGGTAAGAAAACATTTTTACCTATTTAGCATATATTTAAGCACATTAAAAACACAGTAAATCCGGCTGTAAATTATCGATATATAGGATGCTATACATTGCTCTTAGTAGTTCAATCATAAAGTATTTTCTTTAAAACTCACAGCGTTTCCTATAAGAAGATATTACAACATGTATATGTTGTACTATCTTCTATACTGTTGTACTATATCCAACAATGCTGATACTCTCAAAACAAAACTATCGTAATTAAAACCACGAGATACACGTAAATCTATTAAAAACAAGCATAAGAAAGCCGAGAGAGTAATGTTCCAAATATTACTACTAAATAAAACGATCGACTCAAAAAAAAATATAGACAATAACAATAACTCAAAAGAAAATATAGACAAAGAAAATGATATCCATAATATTACAAGAAACACAGTCGAAAAGGAAAGAGCACATCCATGTTTTTTCTAATGTGTCCATCGATTACCACAAGGAAATTGAAATACACGTAATCAGTGCAACCGCCTAGTGAGATTTCAATATATGTACCTGCTACAAATACCGAACTAGCTTACCTACCTGTTTCTGCTCCTTTTAATTTCCTGCAGCCATATAAGCCAACGCCCTGCACCTATGCGAGAGGCAAAAACCTCGTTAAAGAATTAGAAAGGAACTATATTTAGTCATCTGGTGCGAAATAGTCTAGATATTTGTAAGGGCAAAACGGTCAACGAGTTTCCCATGCCAAAAATAAGGTTAGCCTTCGTTGATTTATCTAGTTTCTTTAATTCTAAGTTGTCCGATGTGATATAATAGATTTAGGTACTTTGGGTTCAAGCAATAATATTTATCTCCATCTGTAATTGTATCCTAATACTTTATGTTACTTAAATCATTAATATGAGTTTGTCCATCAATATGCCGAATCCTTATCTGACTTCAGGTGAATAAAATAAATCAACAATAAATTTTCTGATTTAAACACCATTCATTTTAATAGCCTTAATTCTAAAACGCTTGTCGATAAAACTACAAATTTTCAAACTACAGCTTTTAACATTAACTAGCTACTTAACCACTTTAATGCCAAAACTGCGTCTAAACCCTTTTTCACTTAAAACCTAGAATTTCACGAAAAGGCAATAAAACGCACCTATATTTTAAATGTCAATCAAACACCTGTTTTAGACATGGCGATTGTATATATTTTGGCCTTTTAAGGCTAAACCTTTTAGTCAATTGCTATTTATAAATATATTTAAGACTATAATTTCTGACTTTGATTACCTAGATTTGTAAGACGTGACGAAACTAGGCAACATTATATTATTGGCCTGTACAGTCTCACTCCTCCTAAAACTCCATTTGTTTCATATACGGTAGCATGCCCCATTTCAATTTCGCAACGCACCATGTATATTGCAAATTTAACCTGCCCAGGATCCCAGCTAAGAAGTTCAATCTTTAGAGCCTCATTAGCTTTCCTTAATAGAGAAAGATTTTATAGTCTTGTCTCTACCGCTAACATTGTAGACTGTGCCTAATGCCTACTGATCGCTATCATTTCTTTTGCCCCACATTGAGATGCACTGACGCCGATGTCTGCATCCTAGTTTTTATTCATCGAAACGCGTGCGCTTTCTTTTCATTTTGCGTCATAGAAATTTATCACTTGCCAGTGTTATCAAAAGTTTATATCGCAGTATAAGGAAGGAAAATATATCAATTAAAAGATCACGATTCTGTTTTTTGGGATATCCCCCGGTAGTTGTCACTAAGTCAGGCAACTATAGTTTTCGTACATTGAATACAGTTAAAATAAAGTTCCTAACACCAACATATAATTCATTTTTATTTTCTTATTTTTGTTTCTATTCTAATAAAGACACACACACATTTGATGAGTCAGAGTGAAATAGTTAAATTAACACAACATGCAAGTGAGAATATCAGAGCAGATCCTCTAGACATTATATCAACGAAAGCGGCATAACTATAGGCAAAAGTAAAAAAAACGCTACAAAGACAAAACCGGCAAAGTGCGAGTCGGACTCACGAAGGGTTCCGTACCATTATCGCAAAAAATCACGTTTGTTGTATGGGAGCGTTGCTCTGTTTTTAGTATTTGTTATAATAGCGGCAACAGAAATACAACATCTGTGAAAATTTCAACTGTCTAGCTATCACGGTTCATGAGATACAGCCTGGTGACAGACAGACGGACTGTGGAGTCTTGGTAAAAAAGCTCCGTTTTTACCATTTGGGTACAGAACCCTAAAAAATTAGGGGAATAGGGAATGTCAAGCACTGCTAGAATGTCACTTTGTCTAGAGCTTTGAAAGCTGCTAAGCTTGATCGAAAATCAATAACAGTCTTAAATCCTGTGCCACTAAACAATTTTCGCTAAACCTCAATAACATACCAAGTGACGAAGACGCACGAAGAAAAATCTTATCCAAATTGCCCGCAGCATTGTGTACGCAAAGCGAAAGCCTGCCTATTTACATACGACATGGCCGTGGGCGAGCCTAAACTGATGTTAAAGGAAAACTTACATAATAGTGTAAAGGTAATAAAGTTGTCGTCATGTAGGAGCTTGGAAACAATGGGCGGCGTAGGGCGCAGCATCTTAGCGGAGCGGAGGCGCGCCGACGACAATGCGCTCGTAACTTTGAAGAGTTATTAGTACCTCTTATGGGTAGGTACATTATTTTTCGTGAAAGATAACTGTTGCTCTTTTTTAGACTAGATAATTCTTGTGGTTTCACTCCATTGGCCTATATCGCAGGCAACGTGCATTTTTCGGGAATGTAAAGTTACCGATAGTGAAGCGTTCTTCTACCAATGAAAAAATTTCGAAATTGTATCAGTAGTACAGTAAAGATTAGGTAGTAGGTAGAGTAGGTAAGTTGAAATCTGCATTGTAATGGTCCTGCTATTACGTACTTAGTTTTCACAGAAAACTCTGATTAAAACATTTATATCAAAAGAGAAGCTAACAGCAGGCAGTCTCATTAACGACAATTAATATGTACCTATCTATAACAGAATAAGTCAGGAAGAGAATTTTACAAACGAAGATATGGACCAGTTACTATATTTGTATAACCAACTCAAAAGCATCAGTTCGATGGCACCATAGGAATTCTAAGAAAAAGTAAGTTCTTGCTAATGAGAACTATAAACACGCACTGATAGTCGTAAATAACACGATGACTTGTTTATCTATCACACAATTTTTTTAAGTACGATGATCTTAGAAACTTCAAATATTAAGAAAAAGAGTAGAGAGAGGAATGAAGTAAGCGCTGACACAGGATTTCGGGACAGGGATTCGGGGATTGGTACAATAAAAGAGAGGCCTATGCTCACCAGTGGGCACAGTCAGGATGATGAGAGAGAATAGCTAAAAAACAGGTTAATTTATAGCAATATTTAAGCATGCATCAAAGGATTTCTTCTGCCGAATAACCAGGCAGCTCGTCTTTATATCAAAACAGCTGCTACAAGAAAATGGTAACTAATTGCAACTTGACTAAATCAATCAGTTAACAAATTAATCAACCATCAATTACATACTGCTAACGATCACCGTAATACCACAGCACTTATTGCACAAAAAATTGCGCTTACGCATGATCGGGTAAACTGCGTGTCACGATAGCGAAATAACTGGATTTATCGTAATTATGTGCGCCTTATAAGGTATACTAGTTAGGCAAATTTGGGCCAGTTTTAATGAGCAATTGACAGGTAACATAGCGTAGTAAACGGTAGTCATTTCACTGTAACATTTAGTGCAGCCTGGATTTAGAAATGGCGCTTACGTAAATCTTAATTAAGCTATCTATCGCCCTGTGATTACTCCATAAGAAAGGGCTTAACTTTGCATATAGAGAAGAAACGAGTCCTAGAATACTTCAGAAAGAGACAATACACAGAAAATTTAATGCGCATTTCATCTGTGTATTAATAAACAAATTTTCTTTATATTTGTTTTTCTTTTTAGTTTGTTAAACCGCCACGTTCCAGCTCAGCGAAACTATAACTTTAATAAATCATTTATTAAAGAGTATCGAGGTACTGCTACTGTCCGCCCGTTCCACTCTCGGGCAGATTTCTGAATAGTTACACCAATTGTTAAAAGTTTCAGCCTTACTACCATTTCTCATAGCTCCGGTGATGAAATTTGGACAACCCTCGCACTGTTACAAGTTGGCTATTTCCTTTATTCATTAACTTGCTTATTTGCTATATATTCTTAAATATTTTTTTATAAAACAAATAAAAACATTGAAATATATAAATAAAAGAGGCCCACCGGTATCGGGAACAGGGCCCAAGCTACCGGCGGTCAGGGCTCCAGAGAGAGGAACCTCCTAACAATACGAGCCCTGTCCAGCAGTACTGCTTTCTGGATCAGGCTATATCATGCTGACTATTATTATTATTTAGTATGTCCGTGTGTATGTATGTTCCGGTTGTTTTAGTTATTAACGTGCTAGGATTATTGATGTTATTGCACCATTCGCCTTAGAATGTTTCTTGGGAAGGAAGTGGCAGTTTCCTTTATTTGGTGTTATGTTTTGTGATTTTTAGGAAATTGGTTTTGTTCGGAGGGACGGATTATTTTATTAAATACTAGCTGACCCCCGCGGCTTCGCTCCCGTCAAAATTATAGCCAATGTTACTCAGGAATAATGTAGCTTTCCATAAGTGAAAGAATTTTTAAAAGCGTCCAGTAGTTTCGGAGCCTATTCGGTACAAACAAACAAGCATACAAACAAAAAAAAATCTTTCCTCTTTATAATATTGGTATGGTATTGGTATAGATAAAAGTCAGTAAGTCGTTCGTTTCGATTAAAGTAGACAGACTCAGATGCTTTATGGCAAAGCAGTATACCTACAAAACAGAAACGATACCCTATAAAACCCAATTTTGTCAAAACCGCGATGTGCCATAATTACGAAAGAGTGTTGCCATTTTTAGACAAGACAGCTTAGATTGCCTGGCGGAACTTTAGAGGATCATTCGTTGACATTTACACCTCTACATTTTGCTACAGAAAAAGTACTGAAGCCCCTCTAGCTCCTACCACAAGTATAAACTCAGTAGAATTTAATATTTGATCATTAGCATACTAGCTTCGAATAAGCACAAGTAATTGTGTGGTCCCACCTACAAGTAAGACGACTCCATGTTGATTTGTGGGTGTCGTGACTTTGGCAACAATGGGAGACTATGATGTACCGTCTTGCTTAAGCTTACTTACATCATACCACATAATTGTAATTAGAAACCTATTATTCTGTCTCTCAATAATAAGGTAGGACCAGTAGGTTCATGGCTGATCTGTAGGATAAGCTAATATTCCAGATGTTAAGCGATTATGTGGTCGATGATGGAACACGCTTGCCTAGAAGTAACCTATTCACATTTGACTAAAAGACACACAGACTCTGGAGGTAGAGTTACCGCGGTCCTGGCTGAGTTACCGCGGCCTTAGCTCAAGCAACTGAAGGAAAGGAACACGGGTGGATATTAGTCAGTAAAAGTCTGACACGCCCTCCCGCTTCTCCCAGTGCGGGAAAAGTCATTGGATGATATCCCACAGAAAAAAAAACGACTGGAGGAAGATTCTACTCTTGAGCTAAACGTAGAATGGAAGTATTCCCAAAACATTTTAAGTGAATAAATATACTGTATATTAGGTGTCTTTGTAGAGACAACACATTGATAAAGCCGAAACAGTACTCCACGCGAAAAAATTATCCGTAGCCCAAAGCGTGGGAGCTAATCACTCATCCAAAGCGCCAATTAATGAAAGTCAACAAACTTCCGCTCTCAATCGATACCAATCTATGACGCAACTTACTCCACTCATTCGAACCCCGATCCACAGATAATCCCAGAACTTACCTGCAACAAAAAAAAAACAATATTTAAAATCAGAAACAATATGGCCGAGTTTAATTTTCCCATCAGTGTTGCCAGATTAACGGTTATTATGACAAAAAAGAGTGCGGTAGACGCATCATTGTTCTCGCTGCTCTATTTACCCAATGAGACATACCGCTACTTGCTGAGAAAAATGATTAGATGCCTTTGGAGATAGTAGGCGCACGTTAATTTTTAAATAAAACGCTTTTAAACAGAAAGAAAGACACTCTAAATTAGTACATATATAAAAGTTTTAATTTCAGACTTTATATTTTAAGCATGTTGTTGATAATTTTACATGCCGCGATAACTTTTTACGTAAGAAATTGAAAAATCCAATTCATAATCCTAATTAATTAATATGTAACCTATACACTACAAAAACGAGTATCATTCGTAAGCATCAAGTTTAATTATATTTAGTATTTTTATAGCTGTCAAATCCGACTTCTTAGATTGTCACGACTATAGTTACTGCGAATGCATCTGGAATATGAGCAGGGGGCAAATCCGCTACACCTTGGGGCCTTTACTGGGCACTTTGGAACCAACGACATGCTCATGAGGATGGGTTTAACCGCGAGACCAATGTGCAGGTTGTATAAGGAACATACGGAACGCATGGAGCATCTTCAATGCACTTGCGATGCACTGGCTGGTAAGCGAATGACTCCTAGGGGTTGGATATCCTAAACCAGAAGACTATAGGCTCATATCTCCTAGTCTCGTTGTAAAACTCATGAAAAGAGTTTTCAACGAGATTAGGGAGGAGTAAGTTATCTAGGGGACCACAATAGATCCCAATGGGTCGAAGTGTCTGAGTTGCTTCTCGGCCCCTCCATAAGATAAGATAAGATAGTTACTGCTAACGTGAAGTAAGGTTACAATGTGACGTGACTACCAATTGAATTTATTAATAAGATATACTAAACCGTGATAGTTTGAGACTTAAACAATCATTACTAGGAAATCATTTAAAATTATTCTATTTCACACAACTATCCTATCTAAACCTAGTTTCATAATCATAACTAAATATAACGATAACTTAATATACATAACATCACATCACCATAACAAAATTCGTAGAACTAGTGACAAAAGTAAGATCAGTTTGTCTATGGAACGTGATTTAATTGATGTCAGTGCGTTATAGTAACACAGTGAAAAAGATTAGTAACACCTTTCCACTGTGCTGCCGTCCTCATACTCCTCATGCTATAGTGGCGCCATCTAACAATGAACCGACCTTTTTGGTGCCATCGTAATTAGTAAAAAAGTATCTATCGCTCTGCTTATGCAATAGTTTTCTACTATCAATAGATTCCGTATAAAAAATAAAAACGCCCCAATTTTCTATGTATAACAAATTTTTGATATGATTAGCTCATTGATTTAAACTACCGACTTGCCTATTCGAAAGTGCGCAACTAGATAATTTTTTTGACATCTGAAACTCTCGCATACGATTTATAGTTTAGGTACTAGCGGACGCCTTATTCGTTACATACAAAAATACAAATATTTCCTCTATAAAATAGTATAGATATTTTTTACATCGCAGTTTTTGTTTTCAACACGCTTTTTTGTCTATAACTCAAAATATGATTTGTGAGATAGCGCCACTATAGCTGAGAACTATGAAAACAGCAGTGTGTAACTATACTTTCCTATTGTGTTACTATATCTTTCTACTGAGATTGCGCGTATACACTGTACAGTGTGAAATTGAATGTAATTAGAAATGGTGTGCATATGCTAATGCGCTTTCTGGTTTGGCTGTCATGAGATTCCTTATATAGCATTCCTTCCTATATGCATGTGTTTGATTATTTTGTCAGTAGTGTGATGATTGCAGTACAGTCGTGAATATAGCAAATCGACTTTAAAAAAGTAAGGTTTCGTGAAACGTCGTATCTTAAGAGATAAGTCTGTTTCTAAAGCTTGCCATGTGCCGTTTGCACATGGTTTTAAAAACAAATGGCTATGTAGAACATCGTACCACTCTTACGCATATGTTTAGTATATGTAGTAATATATATATATATATTAGTATAAGTATTATATATAGTAATCTAATTGGAATAATGATGAACCATATGCAATCGTAAACGGATTTGAACGATTTGAACTTGACAATGACTACTATTATTAGCAGAACAATACGAAGGAAAAAGGAAAAAATAACATTGAAAGAGAACTATCCTATTGATGACTAAAGAAAAATCCACAGTACCGTGCTATATTTTTTTTTCAAAATGAATCTGCTATAGTTCAATAAGAGGAAAATGACAGCAGTTCCATAAACAGAGCAGATAAAGAAACAGCTGCTTTTGATATGCTTTCAAAAGGAAAATTAATTAAGGCTTTGCATAATTCAGCTACCACTCAAATGGTAGATGAAACTAATGACAATAATAGTTCACTAAAACGTTCGATAGCAGACGTGACTTGAAATGAAATGGGTAAAGTACGTGACTCTATTTGGTGCTACATGAGACTCCATATTAGGAAGAAAATCATTGTCTATACGTTTAGGTTTTTTGTTAACCTGTCACGTAATTATTGCTTAAATGATAGGTAATTGCTGTAAATCTGCTGCCGGCAAGACGTAATTTCCTAAAAGTCAGCAAAACTCAGCTTGTAACCTGGAGAAGGTTACAAGCTAAGTTTTGCAGACCTTGCGTCAAATCCCCAATGCTGGGGTTCGTGAACACATCATGGTTACAAAACCTTCTCCTTGATTATGTTTCTCCACTTGCTCCTTCCTTCAGCAAAATGCACGGCTTCTGAAGCTTTCATGTTCAAGGAGATGCGCATTTGGTCTAATCATAGTAAAAGATACGTCTAGGTCGATTGCCTTCGACTTTGCCAGTGATAATTACCTTCAGAAGGTTTACCCGGCTTTGCATCAAAACGACGGTTTTCAAAAACATCAGGCATTGATAAGTCAATCAATAAGACAATCTCAGTTTTTTTTTTATCGATCCTAAGCTGGTTCAAAGAATTCTCAACCACAGCCCTAACTACACAGAATATCTTCACACCTTCACATAATCGACCGTAAAGCAAAAACCCGCCGACAGCGTCATTTAGAAAAAGTCGCACCTCTATTCAAACATTTTTCTATCGCCGCATAGGGCCGCACGCGCTAACGGAACCACGCATTAAGCTTAGTCACACACTGCGCATCCGACACACCTCGTCTTGGCAGTTGGCAGGCATCCGCGACTGCTTCCACCGGATTCTTTAGAAAGTACTTCGGAGACTGCTGTACGGCTATAAATGAGATTAGATAGGCTTGAAAGTAAAAACTATATAAAAGAGCACGAACTATAATGCGATTGCGGAAATAAATAAAAGAACGTGACGTCATGTGAAAACACTAATTTGCTAACCACAGTATTAGGAAGGATCCTTAATAAACTTTGTGTAAAAGCTTAAGACACCGTAGGGTCAATAGCAGAAGCAACTATTTTATTTTTATGATGATTGTCCTTTCTAAACAAGACACTGGTGAGTCACAAACTTCGTCTAGCTGTTAATAATGTCCTTATGTATTCAGGACAATCCCATCAACAAACAATCAATATTAATGATACCGTTAAAAGCCTCCTTCACACGAAGATAATACTATCCCCACCAGAGTGTAAGGAGGTCAGAGAGTAAAAGTAAAATGACGTCTCCGAAGAGGTCATAGCGAACTGAATCACGGGTCAATAGTATCCAAATAAAAAATTACAGAACTAAAATCGTAATTGTAAATGCACGAACGATTGTGAAGGAAAAGTTGAAGGTAGCACAGACACAACGGGAGTAAAAACTCAGTAAGAGAGAGTACCTCCTTTTACATAAATTAATGGTGCTTCAGATAGTAGAGGAACACTGCTAGATCTAGAGATATAGACTGATAAACCGCAATGAATGAAAGAATAAGAGTTTTTTTGTGCCAAGTAAGAAGTACATAGTAAATAATAGAAAAAGTACAAAAATAATAAGAACTCACTGAATGCAAAAGCATGGGGAGACAAGAATGAAACCGGATTCGCACACTTTTCAATAACGTTTATCAATTTTCCTCTCTAAACCACACAATTTTATTCCAATACCGAAAGTTCCATAAACAAAGCCACAAGCAATAACTTCGCGGCTATAAAATCGAACAATATACCAGTACATCAAGATGATCAAACAATAACAAACGGAACAGCAGCACATGGGAGCGGAACGCAGATGCCATCAATTTTCTGAGTCATTAACCTTTTGTCGACATTGAAATAACGACCACATATAGAACAATCTGTGGGCCATAATATTATAGTCGTGAAACATTACGGTTTGTTAGAGAATCGTATTTTTGTTTGTGCAATTGTTGCATTACATGAAAAATGTTAGTGTTGGTATCAAGAAATAACTGTAAAACTACGAGAAAACCAATCCAGAAAATAATATTACATAAACATATAGAAGAAGTCACTGTTGATTTCAACGGGAAGAGAGAATTTTCTGAAAAACCCAATGTGAATATAGTTCCAAATACTCATAGCACGTTGCATTTTAAGAACTCAATATACAAGTCCCAGGTCGCTGGCCCATCACCTATTAGCACCTTTAAAGCAACCAGTTTCCCCTATATTTACTCTTACAACTCACGGAAGAAGCACTTGGTATTGGAATGGTACACTCAAGTTTTCACCTTAGTCCATCACTTATTTAAACTATTTAAAGCTGCAAAAGTCCTTCTGATACTGTAAAAGCTTTCATAGTCTTAGAATGCTACGTGTACATGTTCATTTCGTACATTATTTTAATCATTTCCTTAAGCGCCAAGAGAAAAGAAAGATCCAAACTTAATCTCTTGCCTTTATGACACTATTATATCGCCATTTAAACAAAGAAATGATGGCACAACAGTAAACTTCGATAAAAAAATACATCATTAGCCTATTTACCTACTTAAGAGTTTGCAAACACGAAAACAGTTTGCAATAAATCCTAAAGCCGATAATCAAGGAGCCATAGCAACAGAATGCCTAATATTATTTATAGAGGACATCAAAACGGACGATGATTAAGTAACCAGGAATCTAGATGGCCAAATAAGACCACATGCAGCTAGATTAGCACCTATTATTGAGCGAGAAGCAAACGTGTCTAAAGTTGCGTAGTAAGTTTTTTGTGCGTACGGTCAGTCACCTCATCTCCTATTAATACTATTAAAAGGCATAACAATTCTAGTTTATGTATCTTATATAATACTGCTACTAGTCTGGTGAGAGAAGCAAAAAACGATTTTGATATCAAACTTTAAGCTAAAGATGACTCAGAATTCGGTATAGTCGTGAGAAACATTTCTCGAAATGAATACCTTGTAACTGAAGTACGAAATCATATTGTAACGGTTAACTTTAATTCAGAAAGCATTGAACAGGAGTGTACAGTCGTACATCAAAAGTTCGATTGTCCGATAACCGTATTAGGTCCGAATGTTGTAGACGGCGGGACGGGTCGATTCCATTGCGATTTATCAGATGCAGCACCAATTCTTGGTTATTACTGTGATTTATAGCAGAATGCTCCATTGAAGCAACAATAGCCAAACCGGTAAGGCTTTAGAATAGCGATTGATCATTTCTCTATTGTTGTAGAAACTTCTACATATTTTACTTAGATGAGATGGAGTAAAGTCAGCTAATAGCCAGTAAATACTTATAAGATGATGAAATGCACTGGTTAATAAGAAAAGAAATATAACACAGAACATTACAGATTTGTTTTGTATGATACCTTAAAAAGGTTGCAATATAATCGATCATCCTCTCATTGCCACCTGCTCGCACTTTCACTGAGCAGCTCTACTTGTTGGTCATAAAGAACATTATTCAAGATTTACTATCGAGATTGCAAATGTTTTGGTAATGGCTGGGTTTAGAACGCGGCCACGACGAATTTTATCAGCGAAAATTATTTATTCCAACAAACTGTTAATATACCCGTATTCAGAGTGATTTAAATATTCGTAATGTTCTTCTAAAAGTCAATATATTCTAATTACTAACATAAAGAAAACACAATAGCTGCTCATATTTATCTATAATATAAAAATGAATCGCAAAATGTGTTGGTAAGCGCATAACTCAACAACGACTGGACCAATTTGGCCAATTCTTTTTTTTAAATGTTCGTTGAAGTTCAAAGATGGTTTTTACGGGGAGAAAAATTCTAATTATTGCCGGAAAAAAATAAAAACAGCCCTTTTCTTTTTCCCATACAAAAGTTTTCTAACTAAAACGTAGAGTCAATTTGAGCTTTATTGCTATTGTATAAGCTATTTTTGCTTTGTGTAGGGTAGGGTAGTGTATGGTAGGGTAGTGTAGGGTAGGGTAGGGTAGTGTATGGTAGGGTAGTGTAGGGTAGGGTAGGGTAGTGTAGGGTAGGGTAGTGTAGGGTAGGGTAGGGTAGGGTAGTGTAGGGTGCGGTAGTGTAGAGTAGGGTAGGGTAGTGTAGTGTAGGGTAGTGTAGGGTAGTGTAGGGTAGTGTAGGGTAGTGTAGGGTAGTGTAGGGTAGTGTAGGGTAGTGTAGGGTAGTGTAGGGTAGTGTAGGGTAGTGTAGGGTAGTGTAGGGTAGTGTAGGGTAGTGTAGGGTAGTGTAGGGTAGTGTAGGGTAGTGTAGGGTAGTGTAGGGTAGTGTAGGGTAGTGTAGGGTAGTGTAGGGTAGTGTAGGGTAGTGTAGGGTAGTGTAGGGTAGTGTAGGGTAGTGTAGGGTAGTGTAGGGTAGTGTAGGGTAGTGTAGGGTGGTGTAGGGTAGTGTAGGGTAGTGTAGGGTAGTGTAGGGTAGGGTAGTGTAGGATAGGGTAGGGTAGTGTAGCGTAGGGTAGGGAAGGTAGTGTAGGGTAGGGTAGGGTAGTGTCGGGTAGGGTAGTGTCGGGTAGGGTAGGTAGGGTAGATAAATGTTTGGTGTTTTTATGGCAAAACAAAGTTTGCCGGGTCAGCTAGTAATAATATAAAACCATCCCCGTGTGAATAAGGACAAATCAAATCATATTTATTTGCTCAAACATGACTGAGGACTGACTTTGTTGTACAGAGTATCAGTTGCAAATTGCAGTGTAAAAGCCGCAATGATATTGGAGATATTTCATGATTCTTCACTAACTATAATAGTATCTGATGAAGCTTCAAAGCATTAAAATATTGTTGCTCAAAGTTTAGTTGCATTCCACGACGTGGTTTAGGCTGTGCTTAAAAAAATGAGCATTTATTGATAAAATGAATCCTGTTAAAGAGCAGACAACGATTGATTCAATTTCAAGTTACAAGGCATAATAATACCTGCCGGTGCAGGATTCTGCTAACCAACAAGACATTATATATATTTAGGGATTGTAACACCATCTACGGCTATAATCAGATTAAAATACGCTGTGTACCTGGATTGTGCATTTACAGATCCTACAAATCGTGAAATCTTCCGTGAAACAAGAGAAGGAATTAAGTTAAACAAAATATACACGTTCCAAAAGCAAAATCTCCTGACGAAAAGTCTCCGACAAAAGCCCTATCAGCCATAACTAACCACAAATATATTAATTCAAGCGTCAACACGTCGATCTTATCCTGATCACACAAAAGCGTGTACTTCTCAGTATGAAGCAACGTTTAAGTATTCAAATAATATGGCGTTCTACGAAGAGTAGGCTCCTTGCATACTTGCAGGAAACGCATCCGTCTCATTGTTACGAGCGCTTAGTTGCTTGAACATATATAACGATGTTTATTAACTATTGTATCTAATATAGATTATTGCACTAGTATATTGACCGATAAAATTGCGTTCTTATAACTTCACGTATCTGAAATGCAATTACCAATATTTTTGTTCCATTTAAGTTGTAATAACTCGTAATTTGATAACTTAGGAAACTTACAGTTTTAGCAGTATTCGTTCAATTATGTTCAGTCACCCTGGAGACAGGCTCAGATAGAGGTAATTCAGATATAATTCGAGTTTTTACTTTAGAAATGATCGATACTTATAAAAAAATGTAGATACGATACCAAAAGCTATTTAACATCCCATTAAAGACCAGCCAATAAGCAGAGTTGTCAAATCAACAGATATTCAATAGCCTGACAACATGTCAACCGAGATATAGCCAAGAATATTATCAATTTAAAACCCGTCATCTGCAAGTTAAACAAGTTTTAAAACAGTGCAGTATTGCTGTTTAGCAAGGCATATATCGTTTATAGGATTTCATGTATGTAAGCAAAAGTAATTTGCAAGAATATGGTAAAATAACACCATGCTATGTGTGGGAACCTTCGTGTACGGTAACATTTCTTCTGGGAATTGTTTGATGCCAACATAATATTACGCTAATGAAATTTTCTTTTGGCTACAGAGTAGCAATAGTGAGTGTGCTTTTAAGTGGATAAGGTAGATGACGAAGATAATGAGACTAACAGTTAACAATTCTCATAGAGCTGATAAACATGAAGATACTAAAAATAATACTGAACAATGCATCTTAATTACAACTAAATCTATTCTATCCAACAATGAATTATCAAGATTAGCTTCACTTATCACTATATCTACAATCTACATGTAATACACACGTCAAGCCAACGAAACAAGTTTTAATAATGTCAGCTCATAATAGTTACAGGAGTTAGCTGACGAAATACCCGAGCTTAGACAAACGGACAGGTTTAAAACATAACACGTATTGTATTCAAATGAACTTGATGATTTAGAGCAGTTCGTGAGTGTTACCTCATAAGTCTTGTAACACCATAGCATAGGACTCAAGGTCTTTGTAGGGTAAGGCAGGTCAAAAATCGGTGACTAATAAATTTTGGTACACCATTAAGATTGAGATATCGTACATTATTGTAAGTAATGACATGTCAGATTTTAGAATGATTAAGCTGGAGTGGCGATTATCTGTATATACAATACATTTCGTCATATAAAGAGAACAACAATCGGACTATGGCTAAGACTTCGATTATCAAACGATTTGGAAGGCAGAAATGCTGATTAAAAGGGATGGAAAGTCCGAAACTCCGAAATATGCGGCATAGAATTGTAAAATCTATTATTAAGTACCTCAAAAACCTTCTGCAGATATTGCACCGGAACAATGAAAAATTGTTACTAAGTGAGTACCAGACAGACAGTCTTATCGAAAAAATACAATAGGCAGTCCTATAATGAATTTGTATGGGAAAAGCCATGACCATAACGTTGATATTGCAACAGCAGCAATTAATAATCCCAATTAAGTTGCGAAACGTTGCGGCGAATGATAGATATCATCTGGTCATTTGTAATCGCCTCAAGTATTGTCCGCGACCATATTAGAATAACTTTGCAGGTGTTACTTGGCATTGCAAGCATTAGGGGACCATGTGGGGTCCCTGTTTCATCATCAGTCGAGTCATCAGTGCTTTTGTGTTTTATAACCTTCGTAGAGGCTACTGTATTAGCGTGATGATGACACATGGCTTTAACGCAACTGTTATATTTCCATGAAACAGTTGCGGTAGGGAAAACTAAGTTCTTTTCCTTATAAACTTTAGGGCCTTCCCCTTCCTTCACTGCTTTAAAATGGTTACTTTCTAAAGCATACTCCTTAGTAGCAGCCAAGTTATTTTTTTCAAAAAAAAAAAAAACTTTTCATAGGAGTATACATTATTTTTATTTTACATTAGAAGAGAGAGGCCTATGCTCAGCAGTGGGCGAAGTCGGGCTGTGGATGATGATGATGATGATACATTATTTGTGAAACATGTTTTTTTCGAGTAACTAATAGTTTTGGTTTAATAAAATAATTAGCACGATATTTTTTTGTTTCATTTGTTTAAAAATATTTTGATAACTAGAATTTCTACATAACTGAAATAGCATATAAATGTAAATCAAAGAATATATTGTAAACAAAACTGTCCGAAAGGAGGTTCAATGCACGGCCAGTACTGCGCTAACAGAGTCATTATATTACGTTATAGAACAGAGTATATTGGATTAATTGAAGTTTTGAAGAATATAAGAAGAATATCTCTAAACAACTACCAGTTTGTCAAATAAGAATAGTTCAGATTACATCCTTTCTTTAACATGACCGAATTAAAAAAAGAAAATCTTTTAAAACTTTAATCGCAATCTGCATTACAAACAATTAGAAACCTCTATTACCTCATATTTTATCCAACAATGTTAATGAGAAAGCCGTAAAAGTGCTCGATATTCTTATCAAATCGTTACATGTTCCCATACTTTTTGATAATAATGTTTCGAACCATAAGTATATGGCCGATGAGATTATCATAAACATTTCCTGCCATTACTTCGTCTGGAGCGTTAGTTACGAAGAAAAAGTAAAATAATGTCCGTTAGAAATAGTCCACTTTCTCTGAAAGCCGATATGCTTCGTTACATTTGAACCCAACTATTTGGAGTCTTGCGTTGCATCATTCTTGGGGCATCATTGTGAGAGACAATGAGCATTATGTCTATCTAAACATACAGTACGTTCACGATTGTCTTTTCTTTCTTCTTTCTAGAATAATTTAAAGACATTCAGTTATACAAAATTGTATTGATTTATAAACTCAATTCTCTATGATAGCGGTATTGCTGCATTATTCTTCATGAAGATTACTAGCTATCTTTATGTTCTCAACTGTTTAGTTTGGTTTATTGTTTAATAAACCTACGTTAAACATTTTTTAATATTTAAGTACTTGTAACTTAAAAACTTTATGCGTCTTTTTAAAGACACATTAACTTTAAAACTGTATTCGTCTTTTTAAATACAAATTAACTATTACGACTTTTTATACGGCATGAAGTCATACAAACGATTATCTTTATGACATCACATTAATTGTCAAAGTAAACAATACAAACAACACTTTTGTTTTAAATATATTGTTCTCCGTTCCGTTCCACGCATTTATGAAAGTAAAAGCATTATTAAGTGGTTAACAACACAACAAACGGATTTATTTAAGCACTTAGATTGGAATGCGTAGATCAACTACTGGATCAAGGCTACTGCAAGGTAACCTATCATAGAATTGTATAATTTATAAAGTTATTTAATTAATGAAATCTATACAGGGTGTGTTTTACTAGTAGGCGTGGATGGCCAAAGCCGAAACTATGAGGGCAAAAAACATTCAAAGTAGTCTCGGGACCGATATTGATGAAAACTAAAAGTGAATCATTGGATTTTTGAAAAAATTATATTCTCAGCCAGAAGAGATGATTATTAGATCCGTTGATGTTGAAAAAAAAACACAGGATATATTATTACACCATTCGATAGTGTCACTAATAAGGATCGAAATCTAAAAATTAAAGACGTACGGAAAACTTAAGGCAAGAGTTAATTTTTAACATAATACTTTATTTTGCTTGAAACTCACCTTGTATTCTGTAAATACCTCTGATTAAGACATCAAGTTGAATATTATTGGATTGGATTCGGTTTTAATAGAACAGGAAAGCTTATCAGTCAATTACTGAGACCTAGATCTTGTTAGATCGGATCAACCTTCGGTTATTATTTAATGCGAGTAATATTGTATATTATGTAGTCTAAAAGATTTTATCTTTAATCATGAATATAAATTTAGTCAGCTACAAAGATTGATTGGATACTATATAGCAAAGAGGCAATTTAAATTTTTGGTCCTTCGAGCCGTGCCCACTTCCAAAAAGAACAGTGGTCCTAAGATCATCATTGTCTTCTCATCCCAATGTATTTTGAGTCAGTGCAACATGTTTCTTCTTCCATACTTCTCTTTTAGACGTGATCTCAGCAGACGCCTCTTTTCGAGACATATAATCGTTTCATCCACCCTTCCTTTTTCTCCCCCTACTCCACCCTGGACCACTGCAGTAAGGTCCTTAACAGTAACAAAATAATTATTGTATCTATAGTTTGAATGCGGGGTCCCGAAAGCCCCACGACCCACATAAAAGAACTTTTCTATCAATACCAAAGGTGGTTACTCACTACATCTTATCCGTGTCCGTGAAATTTCGGTTCCAAAGTAGCCGTAGTACTTCTTGTAGGGAAGCTTACGCACTACATTCGAACTCTTGCCGTCATAATCTGTCATAATTCAGAACATTTTGAACTCGGAACCCAAATCACGGACACGAACGTGTAGTGCGTAAACCCTTACAGTTCTCAGAGAAAAGAGAAATTTACTTTAATCGCCATTCGTTAGGTCTGCACACAGAGAAATCTTTTAAGTGTCGTTGAATCGATTTCGCAAACTTTTACCCATATGTTTTCCGTTTAATTACGTTAAAGACAGGCGTAAAAACGAGAAAGTTTTTATTTGTGCTTCCCATAGAACTGTTTCTCTTTGATTTGATGCAAAAGTTAAATATTTGATTTCGTCACGCTACTGGAAGTGCTGACTATATATGTTTTATAATTTAAAGGCCCTTGTACAGTATCGGGTTGTAAGGAGCCTAAAAGTATGATAACCAGTCTTGTCAAGCCGTATCTTGTTATTTATTATTATTATCTATTATAAAATGTATTGTACACTACAAAAAAAAAAACGTACAGGAGTGTTTGTCACTCCCAAACATAAATTTACAATGGGCGGTCTTATCACACTGGGCAATATCTTACATACAACCTTAGGATAGACTGAACGATAGGAGAAGAATTTAGGGCTGCCAGTGTAAAAAATATCAAAAATAATATTGCTTAGACTTAATAACATACACTACATACATACAATACTACATAATATTCTAATACATATCAAATATATAACAGAGAAAGGAGAAGAATAAAAATTATACTAAAAGGTAATGCTCCTTCACCATTTTCTTGAACGTTGGCAGTGTTTGAGCACGTCTTATTTCAACAACCGAGCTGCTTGAAATTCGGAAAGATTTATCAAAGAAGTATGGAATGCATACGAACCCAGGAACCACCCAGGTTTTACAGAGGTACTGGGATATGAAGGTCAGATAGACAGTCGTTTGATGTAAAATTCTGATATTGATCTACTTTCGGGCAGATTGGTAGCTAATCCCAATATAGTTGAGAAGGTCTAGACAGATTTTTTTATACAATATCAAGTTATGAGACCATTGTTTGGTACTCACTACTCATTCTCATTTCTCATAACAGCAGGTCGCTCTAACCCACTGCTGCTCTCATGGTTTGTGAGAAAATAGCAATGTTTTTCAATGTGTATTAAAGGGATATTATTAATTGCACAATTTATTTTCATCATTTATATACTTTTTAGGGTTCCGTAGCCAAATTGCAAAAAACGGAACCCTTATAGATTCGTCATGTCTGGCTGTCTGTCTGTCCGTCCGTATGTCACAGCATTTTTTTCCCGAAACTATAAGAACTATGCTGTTGAAACTTAGTGAGTAGATGTATTCTGTGAACCGCATTAAGATTTTCACTCAAAAATAGAAAAAAAAAACAAAAAATTTTGGTGGTCCCCATACTTCAAACTGAAACTATTTTTTTTTCCATCAAACCCATACGTGTGGGGTATCTATAGGTAGGATAGGTCTTCAAAAATGATATTGAGGTTTCTAATATCATTTTTTTCTAAACTGAATAGTTTGCACGAGGGACACTTCGAAAGTGGTAAAATGTGTGTCCCCCCCCCTGTAACTTCTAAAATAAGAGAATGATAAAACTAAAAAAAATATATGATGTACATTACCATGTAAACTACCACCGAAAATTGGTTTGAACGAGATCTAGTAAGTAGTTTTTTTTTTAATACGTCATAAATCGTAAACCGCAATTTACCAAGTACGGAACCCTTCGTGCGCGATTCCGACTCGCACTTGGCCGGTTTTTTTATATCAGAAATACTGACTGCACAGCAAATTAAACAGACCGTACAAACGTTATACTCACACATCTAGCAAAATAAGTCCAAGAGCGAGCGAAGCGAGCTCGGTAGCTTAGGGCAACCCGACACGGATAGGTCAGGTTTGAAGAGGATGACGGGAGCTGAAGTGAGCGAGCATGTTTTGCTAAAATAATAATATTTTGATGTGCAATCAGTATTTTTGAGTGGAATTTTGATTGTGTTTGTATACAAAAAGATTTCAGTCAGCTATTGGTTAATGTAAATATTCACAGTTTTGTTGAAGACAACACATTCAGTTACCTACCTAATCTGCTTATAACTTTTCCAGAGCTAGGCTGGGACACATGCCTCCTCTCTGTGTGAGGCTGTAATCCACCACGCGAGCCCTGTACGGGTTAGCAGATTTCACTGAATATCTTCCTTGAGATCTCATTCTTGAGATTTAATAGTTATGTAGCATTTAATATGACAAAATTAATAAACCGTCCAGAGTTTAAATGAATAAAACCGTGAAATCAAATAATGTAATATCTGATTCGCGCCGTAAAACTATATTGCATTTGAATTAGTTTCGGTTTGATAAGTTTGTTGAACCCAAGTCATCGACCTGTTTTGATAAGAATCGCTTTTTAATCAATAATCGCTTTTTAATCGCACGGAACAAATATTTGTATGACCTACAGATAGTTGTTCCGGCTCTGGGTGTTGTGTATGTGAGTTTATATGTTTGTAAACGCATCCACGATACAGGAAGAAATTCCTAGTGTGGGGCAACGTTTTTTAAAAAAAAAAAAAAAAAAAAAAAAAAAAAAAAAAAAAAAAAAAAAATAGTTCCCCACTTAAGTGAGTGAGCTTTGGTGAAGTTTATAGTTCTTCTTGCCCTACGATTTTACGCTTCAGTAACTTTTATGGGGAATTGTTAGTTCGAACTAACTTGATAACAAGTTTAAATTGATTGAAGTAAAGCTCGGTTCCCCATTGTTTATGTCTCTTCACTATTTGTTTTTTGTCTTCCTTTTTTGGGTTCCGTATCCGAAAGGTCCAAACTGTCCGTTTGTCTGTCCGTCTGTCTGTTCGTCGTCTGTCACACATGTTATACAGCCAAATGGTTGGAACTACAGTCTTTAAATTTTCACAGTATAAGCATCTTGTTGATCAAAGACATGCAAATTGACAAAAATATTTTTGAATATTTTTAGGGGGGCTCCCATACAGCTAAAGAGGGGCGTGAAAGAAAAATGTTTGTACTCGAGTTTTCCAATCTATGGATTTGGGTATCTTTGTATAGAACTCGTTAGTAGATAAATACTGTGTTTTTTGTTCAAAAAAAAAAACAAAGCAAGATGTAAGTTATTTCCTTGTATTTACCCAGAAACGAGTAAAACAGAGCATACCTAATATTTTAACTATTCGAATCAAGGTTAACCTTGCCGGTCCCCCGTTCATGAAAGGTAAGTCATTCAATTTAATCAGAAACACAACGTTTTAAAATTATTCGTCGATATAGGTTTAAAGTCACATGAATATTAAATCTAACTTTTACTGTGGTATCAACACTGAAATAATTGTCAAAAATTATTTGCGGTTCAGCTAGTTTATGTTTACATTTCGACAAACAGTTGTAGAGAGGGCACAATAGTACCCGAAGAGTACAGACGGAGCCCTATTGCTGTCAGTCACGTGTCTGTCCGTCTGTCTGTATGTCTGTCCGTCGTCTGTCACACAGGTTTTACAGCCAAACTGTTGGAGCTACAGTCTTCCAATTTTCACAGCAAAAATCATCTTCATCTTGTTGACCCAAAGCCATACGAATTGTCAAAACATATTTTTAAATGTTTTAAGGGAGGCTCCCATACAGCTTAAGCAAAAAAATTGGCAAATCCCATCGATTGGGATATCGTTGTTTAAAGCTCGTTGTGTAAATAAATACTGCATCTTTGTTTTAATATAGATCTAAGACTATTATTTTTGCAGTGAATTTGACTTTTATGAATATGACATTAGAAACTGAGTACCTTACAATTTTGATTAATATAGATTTGCAATGCTTATGATTATTATAGTGCTTAATGTTGCATGCCATATGGTAGAATGTACTGGATCCAATTCTTTGTTCTTTTTTACACCATCGAAACTATGTTTTGTTACCTACATTCTTTGCAAATAAATGATTTCTGATTCTGAATAAATATTGGAAAACAAATGGAAGCCACCAAAGTTACTTTACTTACTTTAAGTTTTTTACTAAATTTTGTTCCGATTTTTTTATAACTTCCCTTTGGCCTATGAACTTCAAATTAATAATGTTATTATTTTGCTATTTTACTAACAAATACCAATATTTTGGTAATTCAAAGTTTTTCTTTGAAAATCCCTCATTTTTCCTATAACAACCAACTTGATTTTGCGGTTTCGTACGGAACTAAATGTGCGAAGTCCGACAGGCGCTTGGCCGGTTTTTTTTCAGTGTTGGTCTAATACTAAAAGTTTGCCTGGCCTGTATAAAGTTCTTCACTATTTGATAAAGCTTATCTCAAAAACTGCATTGTTTAAATTGGCTATAAGTTAGAAGTCGAACTTTTTTGCTATCGGTTGAAAGGCTTTATTTCTCTAAAAGAACGAAGCAAATGTAACCAATAAATTGCGATAAAAGATTGCACTTACAACTATTACATTTAATTGAATTGGGAATCAAAGGCTGCTCCAAAATCAATGGAACTTGAGAGATGACAAAAGTTATAAAAAGTAAATAGGCTTTTTATCGAACATTTCTTCTTTTTATTATTTGTCAGCCTTCATGCATCAGTGAAGCTGAAATCTATGAATCGTGTTCTATTTCGTTTCTGCTATTTACTATGGATTTGGAATGAGAATTGTACGTGGGACACTCAGAAAGTTTTGCGAAACTAAAAACTTGTTCTATACGTACATATATTTTTATTAAATCTTTTCAAAGTACTTTCCACCAGCCTCTATACAAAGATTCATGCGCCTAAACCAGTTTTCAAAACACTTTTTCCAGTCCGCCGCAGACACCTCGTTTACAGCCTGCTCGAACGCAGCCAGCGCATCTTCCGGCGACGAAAATTGTATCCCTTTGAGCTGATTTTTTATTTTTGGGAATAAAAAGAAGTCACACGGTGCTAGATCAGGGCTGTAAGGAGGGTGACCCAGGAGTTTGACTGGCGTGCTGTCCAGGAAGTCCCTCGTTTTGAGTGCGGTGTGCGCAGGTGCATTGTCGTGGTGGAGCAGTAGCCCGCGGAGCCCTGTGTTTGGTCGCTTGTTGCTTATAACAGAGAAAACTTCTGGCAAACATTTGGTAGTATACCATTCGGCATTAATGCTTCTTTGATCCCGTAAGGGAATTGATACCAAGTGGCCAGTCAAATTAAAAAAGCTAGCGATCAAAATCTTACCCCCGCTTCTAGATCGCTTCACTTTGGTAGGCGTTGGCTCATTTTGAAACACCCAAACAGTCAACTGGCGCTTGGTTTCTGGGTCGTATTGATAAATCCAGGACTCATCACCTGTAACGATGTCGTAAACACGCCGAGACGAGCCTGCTTCAAATTTGTTAAGCATATCACGGCACCATTCCACCCGGGCCTGCTTCTGAGCATCGGTGAGGTTGTGCGGCACCCAGCGTGATACTATCCTCCTCACGCGAAGATGGCTGTGTAGAATCTCGTGAACGCTTCCCGATCCAATCTTCAATATGTGTTGAATCTCCTGATATGTAATTCGCCTATTGTCTTGGATTAAATTTTTCACTGCTAGCACGTTTTCTTCGGTAACAGCCGTCAAAGGGCGACCGCTTCTTTCGTCATCCCCCAAAGTTGGTCGACCGCGCTTGAATTCGTTATACCAACGATACACGGTTGCCTTGGAAGGGCCTTCATCCATGAATGCCATTTGAAGTCTATCGTACGATTCATCCGGTTTCAGGCGACACTTGAAATCGTATAAAATCATAGCTCTAAAATGTTCCCGGCGCAGATCCATATTTCAGTGAGACACAATACTTTGAATTAACTCGCAAAAAATGTGGAGGGAAATTTTGAAATTGGAACTTACTTATTTTTACTTATAAATAATCATATTTTCGAAAAACATTATAACTGGCCAGTCTCCCATATATAAAAACTTTTTTTCGCAATACTTTCTGAGGGGCCTGGTATCTTAGCTTACGACACCAACTGTCTCGCTACTGGCAACCACGTGGTCCTGGGTTCGATTATTGGGTCGGGTAAAGTGGTTTTGGCTCTATTATTTAGGACTTTTAACATTACATTCGATATGTGTGTACCTTTACCTATCTTCTCGGGGAACACAGGCGTGATCTATACCAATATTATAAAGAGGAAAGATAGAGATCCTTATGAAAATCGCAATAATGTAACCCAAAGGAGCAAAATTTTGGCTATAATTATTAATTCATTATTTGGTAGTGGCAAGGTTGGTGGGTAGGTAGGTAGGTAGATAGCTAGTTGATAGGAGCGAAGCCGCGGGGGTCAGCTACTACTATATATGTAGATAGTGTTAATTCTGTATGCTATAAATATGTAAGAAAAACTACTCCATGATCACTAGGTCCGTTCGGTTATTAGCAAAGGTTGATTCCACACAAGACTAAAATAATTCTAGCTTAACTCCGTATGTAATCAACGGTCATTCAACTCTTCAAAATTATGTACATTTTCTAGGTAAACATTATGGTAAAATTATTCTTTCGAATTGATCTTAAAATTATACATTTACCTTTAAAACCCATAAAAAATTGCTATAGTATGTAAAACGGAAAAATATTACTCTCTTGCATGGTAAAGAGAAAATAAAATTCTTAGTAATAAGTATGTACTTGAGACTACACAGTCTTTAAACATACGGTTTGTGAAAACCACAATGCGTAATGCTTGGTCCATTATGCCATGCCTTAATTATAAACATACATCAAAATATAGTAGCATAGCAGCAAATTTACATAAGCTGTATGTTTCGTAATAATGTTCTAATACAAATAAACATCTCATTTAGCGAGATGGTAATCAGTAGATCGATCAAAATCGCAACAACACTTAGTGAGCATAGACGACACTAAAGAAGCAAAAAGTCTATTCACTAAAGAAGTTCTCACACTTGTCTATGAAATGAAAAATAAATCACAAACGAGAGCCTGATAATAAATTAAAAAAACATGAGCGTTAAAATTGAAAATTGAGCCATTCAATCGGGTAACCATAATTCAGCCAGGCTTGCATTCACTACTGCTTTTGTAAGAAGGAAAGAAACATTTATTGCCAACCCTGTAAAGTTTTTATCAAACAAAGATATATATGACGAAGTACATAATATATAGTTAGTATTTACAGTGTGGCCATTTATACTACTCATGATTTTATCAAATCAACTAAGAAATATGTATTAAAAACACTAAAGTATTATCTAAGTGTCATCGAACAATACACAACTTACTTGAATCCTAATCAACGTACTTCAAGTAGAATAGATGCTCAACCTCGCTCTGTAAGCATTTCTACATACATACCTACGTGACTTTTTATCGAACATTTGCTGACGAAGAAAACTCATTATGAGTTGATGATTTTAATAAGTTTTACAATATCAAGAGAATTTTAAATATAATAGCTCGTCACTCGTAATTAAAATTCACACTTCCATTCTATAGTAGTGTGAATATAATGGACGTTTGAATTTTAATTACGAATGATGGAAAAGACACAGTCATAATAAATAACAAAGTGTACGAAGCCAAAGACTTATTGCTAATGCAGCTATTCGACTAATATATACTACATCACTACTCATCTGATTACAGCGGTTACTGGTTTCCAGGTTAAGTGGTTAATGAGTTAGCATTAATTGTCTTGTTTTACAAAGCCGGTACCGCTGATAGTAGATACTAGAGACACTGCAACTCATGTGTATGCTTGTATCGAGTACTTTGAGGACTACTGACATGAAACTTCACACCATTTTGGATGTTGCCATGTTGACCTACATACTAATAATATTTGAACAACCGACCGACCGACCAACCGATCTAACAATCTTAGTACAAATTGTGATTTCAATCCGTAAGTAATATTTTAACGAGAAAAATTGTATATTTTTTGTTGGACTTGTACGATTTCAAAACTTTTACTGATAGAAAGCTACGTTGTCGCTGTGTGCCATAGACTAATTATTATTCTGAAAAAAATGCCTTATATAAGCCAAAAGACGACTACTGCTGGAAATAGGCCTCCCCAAGGGTCGCCACATTGATCAATCCCGTGCGTCTCGCATTCAGCGGATACCCGCAACCTTCACCAGGTCAACCAGGTCAGCAAAAAATGACGGGTTCCCGTTAAATAGGCCACAGAAACGAACGCTAGTTTATATTAACTTAGGCGTAGGTAACTTAGAGTTACTACTCTGACTCCCAACGCAAAAAAGGCATGCCAAATTGCCAACACTATACTGACATGCCCATAAATTCGAAAACATTTGAATCGATTACGATTTCACTTACGTTTCCGATCGTTATTAATAAAGTTAAAATTCGATAATGGCAAAAAAGTTACCGCAGGCTTTCGCACACCTACCACAAATCAAATCGACCAATTTGCATTCCCAATTCAATCAAAATAAAATTTACATCGGCTTTTACGTTCCAATTGATACAAATGGTGCGAGAAAAATATTATATCAACCCAGTGTAATGTACAAAAGTAAGAGCAATACATTCACTTTACTTTCTTGTCTTTTCATATCAAATCCAACGCATGGAAGTCGGTTTCAATTCCCATAAAGCAGCTGAAATTTACGGCTAACTATGTATTTGAACTATAGAAATCAGAGCACCAATCATAATGTATATTTTGCACCAGCTTGCAGTAGTTCTAGCATCGTAATTAGAGAAATTATTATTCTACTAATCAAAATTACATACAAAGGGGAGAAGGAAAAGGGCTCATTGCGCATCAAAAAATTCGTCCACATCGATGTCAATGGGAAACGTGCCCAGAACGCTGGCAGCATTGCCACGTTGAATGGCAATGCTGATCCTCTGGCTGAAGAAAAGGCCAGCCCTCTGGTCACGTGAACAGTCGACTAACCGTTTACTTATGTCTCGAAAAACTCGGTGAGCACTCGGGCCCCATGGACCTAATGTCTCAACCCCAAACGGCTCAAACATATAATTGCCAATAAAGTTGTTATATTTGCGCCGTTTGAGGTTTTCTGCACCAGCAGCAGCCGCCCCAGCACAGCCCGCCGTGCTAAGAAGATGGGATGGCGCAAGGGTATCGACACATGTTGCATCCCACACCAAAGGCCTACCCAACTTCCAAGGCATTATGGTCATCCCGTCCGGTCTCTTCCCATCGTCGCGTGCTAAGCCATTGGGTTCTAAAACAGCTGGCACCCCGGCGGTAACAAGAGCTCGACGTATGATGTCATTAATGCTGGCGTGCCGTGCTATCCGACCAGCGCTCCTACTGCAGGATAGGCCATGGTGTCCGAGGCGGTCGACTGCTTCACCACATTGACAACGATGTGGAGCTCCGCTGGGAGAGCCTACTAATTGAATTGATTTGGCCACCAACCAGTTAGTCCGTCGACTTGGTCTAAAAAGCAGAAAAGAGTTGAAGTAAGTACGCGAGAAGCCCAAGATAAGTTTGGCATGCAATGGTAGAGATAGGATAGAGAAGATGAAGAATTGAATAAGTGCACTAGGTACATAAACATTTACCACAATGACGAAAACACAACAACTAAAACCAGTTTCCCTATTAGACACTGCAGCGACTTAAGTCTATATTAATTTTGGAAATAGAACTTTTAATTCAAAATTCTTAGCTCACAATGTTTCTCCACCCTTTTCTATCGTAATTGAAGGCTTCAATCCACCACTGCCACTTAAATGAAGCTTTTCACCGGTACATATTCATTATCGTCAGTGATCAGGTGACGATTTCCCGGAAAACTTGCGCCTTGTTGAACACGGCTGAGCGTTCAAGCCACAATGGTTGACTAAACTAATGAACGGGGAAGAAGGCTTTCTTTGAAAACGATTAGGCTTTTATTTTGACGCCATGTTTTTTTTAAATTCTATTGTTGTTGTGACGTTCACTTAAAAGGTTTCTTGTTTTAGAAAGGTCTATTTTAATTTTTGTGTAACTTGAGGTTCTATATTGGAAAATTTACCTATTCGTTCTTTCATAGACTGCTTGATATTTTTTAGCTTTTATTTAGTTTCTGCTTTCAGTTCAATTAGGTATCTAATTCTTTGAACAATCTAATTGTCATTATCTCTCTCCTATTTTTTTACTAAATTATTATATTTCACCCTATCCATAGTGGGGTCGCCTTCCAGTTTACCTGGATTACCAGGTTTTTAGGGTTCCGTAGTCAACAAGGAACCCTTATAGTCTCGCCATGGCCGTCTTTCCGTGAAAAAACCATGTCAATCATGAAAAAAATAAAATGTTATCTTGCCTCCTGTTACACGTAACTGTTACATGTTCTTTTTCTCGTCTATACCATTGTGTGGGGTATCATTGGATAGACCATTCAAAAATATAACAGGTCTGTGAAAACCATTTTTCGATTGAGCGATCCGTTTTAAATTAAGCTCTAAATTGCTAATTTTGGATAGAGCCAGCTAAATTGTTGATTTTGGATATGTGACAAAAATTATGGCAGTAGTATATATAACGAAATTAAAGGGAAAACTATCACAGCTATCAGTAATAGTCGACCAACTTATAAGATGTACTTGGTAAAGTAATTTTGTTTCTTATCGTTAGTGAATGTTCGGTGCTTTCATTGTTTATGATTTTCAGTATTTTCACCTAATTATGTTGGTGAATGTGGCTGTTTGTACGGAACCCTAGGTGAGCGAGTCCGACTCCCACTTGGCCTTGGTTTTTTTTTTTTATAAAGATCTACTGCTTATCTGACCTCCACAACCAGCTCCACAACTGATTACCGTAACGACGTATCTTTAGCATCAACAACATTAATTAATGTTGTCTGAATTAAGTCAGCTATACTACCATCTACATAACCCAATACTTCTTCGATATTTTGACAGCCAACACGCCAACTTGTCAAATTACTGTCAATACAACTTGACATGAGATAACTATCTGTCATACTCATGGTAACCAAGTGTTTGTTCAGGTAGGTCATGGTCGCTAAGAAAGTGCGTGTTTCCACCACTGTAACTTTCTTCGTCAATTAAGGTGTTTATGTATTGTATGTTGTATTCTAAGCTCGTCTCAGTAGAATTTTCATTTTCATCACGTTCTGTTGTATCCTGTTTTCAGATCCGCTTATTTGTAGCTGGAAAATTGTGAGATAAGCTGCTAATTGAAAAGCAAGCTATTTATTTTAATTAGGTTGATTTTATTGGTTATTTCTGTTCAATGTTTATTACTCCTAAGAACACATATAATATTATTATATTATACTCCTAAGAACATACTACTGTATATATTATAGCTTTTCAAACTGTTAGTTAATTAGTCATACAAAGGGTCTTGTAGAAAATAACAACCTGAGAATATCACCAATTTGATCCGTCGAAGTCCGTCCACTTATCGTCAATTAAAAAGACTAGAAAGCAGTTATCTTGTCATAATCATTGCGAAAACACGATCGGTTGATCTAATCTCCTAAACGAGGGAACCACACCTTACTAAATTAAAAAAACAACTTTAATTAGAATTAGCCTAACCCATACACCCATACAGAACGAGGACTTTTAATAAATTAAAAACCATATACATATATGGAAATTTTGAATATTTATATCGCTAAAAGAATAATATACCCAAGCCAATAATATTGTGACTACGATTTTTATTTTTTGCTGTTCATGTATCACTATTGCAAATAATGTGATAATTCAAAAGCCGTGACTTACAAATCATCTCCAAACATGTGATTGGTTTGTTGTAACCTCACCTTATATTTTATTTGCCACCTCACTTGAGAAATGTTTGTTTACTGAAGTCTAGACATAGCCTATTATTACAAAACCTGACTGGGTCGAAACCTTTCGCGTTTTATTGCAGAACATTTACTCTTCCTTTCGCTGTGATAATAGTGAAGTACTTTATATTTTGAAACTATTTGAACGTTGCGAGAGGTAACATACAAAATTATATAATTTTTATTGACCTTCATGCAAATGCTGAAAATTAGTAACAAAATTTAGAATTAATAATTTGTATTCAAAAATGTTGCAATACTTTCAATGTTAAATGTATTATTATTTTTAATAAATGCTCTAATGCTAGTCTAAAACACACACATGACTGTTTTAGTTCTGATAAGGTATTTTCCTTCCCTCTATCTAAAGCATTTGAAGCACGCTTCTATACATGTGATTGACTGAAATATTTATAAATAGTTTATAAAAAAACATCATACATTTTCATTGTTATGATATAAAATAAACTATGAATATAAATAGAAAAATACTTAAAAAAAACTATGAATC